>OZ018375.1:113170560-113800560 GCA_963969555.1 Polydrusus pterygomalis
GGCTTGTACAAAAACTAACCGAGCCACTTTGATTGTAAATAAATTATGATTATCAATACCATTACTGTCACAGTAAAAGTTACCTGATTAGATTATTATTGTTAAAAACCTTTCTGCAATCCAACGTAAGTCTCTCCAACATTTCAGCTTCCTGAGAGTTGCGTTTTTGATATATTACTTTTTAATATTGGCATTAAATTAGGGGCAGCCCTCCCTGGGGAAAGGGGCGGCCGTTAATGTATGTATCCACTTTGCGATAGGTACTATAATTATCGGTAAAATTGTATTCTCTAATAATAATAAATAATATTTTTCAATTAGTTGTTATGCCGACTCTGGTTTAAAGGTCCATTCACAACCCAATATCCGGTATCTCCTAATCATCAGGGACGGCTCGTGGTATTTGAAAGTGGTGAGGCAGTTGAAAAATACTTTTTTTAGCAAGGTTAGATTTTAAAGTTAGTGTAGTGGTCACCGATAGTAAAAAGACGTTTACTCAAATCTGGAACAGGTCGCTTTACTTCTTTTACTATGTACAATTTATCTTCATAGAAATTAGGTACTTGAAAAATTCTGCTCATTTATTAAAAAATTAACAAGATCACAAGTAGGATTGCGAATGTTATTTACATTTACCTGGGGAAGTTGTGACGCTGTGCTAGCTCCCGCTGAATCCATTTTTCGCCAATAAGCACAAAACAAATAAACTAATAAGTAATAAAAGTAATGTAATATTAATATTTTAGAAAAATCACTGCCCACTGTTGGAAAAAAAGCAAAACAAAAATCAGTACGGAAAAACACAAAAGTACTTACCGAAAACTATAATAAAATACAATGCAGGTGTAAAAGTCAAATTCACTATGCACTCTCTCTAAACTCTAAACTTTCAACGAACAAACAACCTGTTAATCTAATAATAAAATAGCATTTCTCCAAATACCGCGTCGCGGCGAGATTAGATTAGTCCCCTCGCGTTCGCATTAAATTTATGTATAGAGTTGAGGCTGGCCTCAAAAGAATGTTTTTATGCGCTATTTAAAGCTAGATTCGACCGGACTATTACGGTATTCATACATCACGTTAGATATTTTTACTAATACGCTAGACAAGGAAGCGGGAGGCCGGGCCTCTAACCATATACGACCGCATGCAGAAATGAGATGGATGATATAAGAACAAAACAGGCAACGGATCATGAAAGACAAGGAAGCGTGAGACCGGCTTCTACCATATACGACCGCATACAGAAATGAGATGGATGATAGATGATATTTCTAGCGAAGCGCGTTAAGACTGACGGCATTAATTCTAATGGATATATTAATGCAAATAGTAATTTATTTAATTTGCAAAATTATTGGAGACGCACTGCCTCATAGGAGAAGCCGCCACTGCTAATCATATTAAATTTATAAGCAATTATTATAATCCGATAAAATATCGATGTTTAAAATTGTTGCAAAAATGCATAACTAGTAAGCTAATTATTGTGTAACAGTATAGTAGCACTTTCATTGGTTATCAATAATTCAGTTTTACTAAATATCAAACGTAAAAGCTTCTTTATGTTCAATTAGAGCTTACAGAATCCTATAATATAACGATCAATTATCGCAGGTTGTGTATCAATTATAATTATTATCTCTAGCGGAGTGACGGCTTCTCAACAAATGTCACTTCTAACCCCAAATTAATAAACCCTAAATCCTTTAGACAGGGGCGGCGATAAGGCCCCTAACGCGGGGGGCCCCAAGCTCCGTGGGGGCCTCACTCCGCCTGCCTAGCTGACGTATTTATAAATTTTAGAATAATATTAAAAAAATATAAAAAAACAAACAATAAAAATTAGTATTTAAGTATAGTATCACATAATTTTGCGGAGGGGGGCCCAAATGTTTACTACCGCCACTGCCTATAGACATTTCCACCAGTTAAAATATAATGAACAGAAATTTATTTTACCGACGCTGGAAAGGCCTAAACCCCCGTGAAACGTAGCTATAGCTGTAGCTGCTGCCACGACACGCCGTCCGCTGTTCAAAATGCGAATGCGTTTATTTTTCGTCCACTGGTATGCGACCTTGGATTCTAATTGGAAGAGCCGCTTGCCCGCTAATCCATTATACTCAGCGGCAGTTCATATTTTTAAATCACAGTTGTGCATCAAAAACGCATTATTTTAAATTGTAATTTCTTATTTGCACCATGAATAATTTTTTTGGAACTGTTAATAACTCCTTTGATATCTCTTTGAACATTTCTTAGTTAAGACAGAATGGAAGCCACTATTTGGTGAAATGATCTGAAGCCAGTCCCGTCCCAGTTCATTAATACTCAGTACATTGGGATTTATCCTGGTGGACCAATCCGCCCCTAATACGATGTGAAAACATGTAGAAAAACGAATGCCGTTGAGACAAAAAAAAATTAATCTACATTTGTAAATTGCCAATCGCGAATGTGCTAACTAAAGGGTTTTCCAATAAGAGCGATATGATTTTGAAACGATATGGTAACCATGGTAATAAAGTTATACCTGTCACCAATTGTCAGTTATTGTCAGTAAACTATAACAATTTATTATGGCTGAATACGCGCTTCAAAAACGTTTGGTTATTATCCAAAAATTTTACGAAAATAGACGATCTTATCGCGCACTTCGCGAAAACTTTGGTGTAAATAATCGTCCTCCTTTGCTTGCCATTCGTCGCATCGTTGAGAAATTTGAAAATAATTTTACTCTTCACGATGTAAAAACACTAAGAAGACATCGAAACGCAAGAACTGTTAAGAATATTGCTGCTGTAAGAGCTAGTGTTGCAGTGGATTCAAATTTATCAATTCCTCGTCGTGCTCAAGAGTTAAGGATTAAAAAAACGACAACTTGGCGTATTTTGAAAGAAGACTTGAATTTACACCCGTATAAGATTGTTTTGACCCAAGAACTTAAGCCACTGGACCATCGTCGGCGCAGAGAATTTTCTGCTTGAAGTTTAGAACAACTTGAAAGGGATCCTAATTTTGCCAAAAGAAATATCTTTTCAGATGAATCTCATTTTTGGTTAAGTGGATACGTTAACAAGCAAAATTGCCGTTTTTGGTGTGAAAACAATCCACAACAGACAGATTCATGAGAAGCCTTTGTATCCGCTAAAGGTAACTGTATGGTGTGGTTTATGGTATGGTGGCATCATCGGACCATTTTTTTCCAAAATGAGGCAGGAGATGCAGTTACAGTGAATGGTGTGTAGGAAGAGATTAATAAATAACAACTATTTATTAATTATTATATTTAATAAAACTTATTCTCATACAAAATATACGGACAAGTACTTCTATAACGTGTTAAAAGTCAAGCTTAACTAACTATTTTCTATTCATCGTTTCTTTTAGTTCTCTCCCTTCGAAATCCGATACTTTATTTTATTATCGGGGTCCAGACTAAATTACCCGCTGCACTTATATTCTTAAATTGGTTTCTGGTGTTTAAGGATTTGTCCCAATAATATACGCCTTACAGTTCGACCATCCTGACATAGGTTCGTCCTCGAACCCAAACATCATTGGACTGCGTGGATAAACAACTTTATGACTTGCAATTTCTTAATCCGTGGATGAATCGTCCGCTAGCTCGTCACTGTCATTATTTTGATGTGGTCGTCTGTGGAAAATATACAAAGTCAATTAAATGAAGAGTAATAGCATTTATGTTTGTGTGGTATGGTGTGTCTGTCTTGGTATGTTTTGATTCATATATTAAGCATCAGCAAGTCTTGGTATGTTTTGATTCATATATTAAGCATCAGCAACAAACTCTCATCCAGTGTAATCAACTTAGTAGGCATCCATCAATTAGTGTATTGACTAATAGGCTTCCAAACTACAGCCAGTTTGGGCATTTAGCTCTTATCTATACTGTAATCAACAGGCATACTGTCATCAACGCCTGGCAATATGCCTGCTACCATGCGTTGGCCAAAATTAGCGCGGTACTTAATTATACATCGGATAGTACGAAGTGGGCAAATAAAGCCGCTTGAGAAATTATTTCAACGCAAACTTTATCGGCATCAGTAGGCATCTATCAATCAGTGGGTTGACTGATAGGCTTCCAGACTACAGCTAGTTTGGGCATTTAGTCAGATCTTCTACGTCACCTTAAAGCATCAACAACAAAGTTCTCATCTACTGTAATCAACTAAGTAGGCATCTATCAATCAGTATGTGTTGACTGATAGGCTTCCAAACTACAGCCAGTTTGGGCATTTAGTCAGATCTTCTACGTCGCTTTGATTTTTGTCGAACTGAATGAGCGTCAGTTCTCATTGACTAAGCTTCTGAATGTGTGCAGGATAGTTCCCAGAGTCAACCAATCCAGTCAAAACCTACAAATATTAGACCCATGAAACCCCAATCCCCCCCCCTCCCTTTTTACATTTAATAATAGTTTGTCAAAATTTTGCTAAGTGGTTCTAACTGGCTCGAATTGGCTCCGACAATTAACCCGTTATTCAGGATTATCCCAGAATAATATGAATACTTACATATTATTGTACGGGCTTCCAATCCCATGGGCGACAAGTAAGATTGGGCTTCTAGAAATAAACAAAAGAGAGAGATTTCTTTAATTCATTCCTAGGCATCTGCATATTGCAGGCTTTCGGTCATAAAATATAACATATAACTTGCTCAATGGGACCGAGCTTCTGAAATGGAGCCATTTCCAGGTGTGAACATCTGCTATGTGCAGGCTTACAGAACTACGAGCTCTGCGCTTACGAAAGTGTGGTAACCCTCGGGAATAGTACTATTTAATGCTGTTTTATGGTGTAATCTTGTAGTACCCAACTACCAAACGCTTATGTGTGTGTTTTAAGATATGAATATATAATATTTATAACAGTGTGTTTTTTTTCGAAAAGGTGGAATATTTTTAGTGGCCATACAGACAATTCTGTGCTTCCGAAAAATGATCGGGGACATATTTATAATTGGAGCTGTCAAATAATACTTACAAAGGCTGATACTCCTGGTCGCTTAACGTGATCCAGGGCTTCAGACTATCTATAGCTATAACAGATACAGATGGTCTGGGATTACGAAAATCTTTCACAATATATCTATCATTGTCTAATACTTTTGTAACCTTAAAGGGCTCTTTAAATTTCGGCATTAACTTTTTGGGACCGCTACCTGACCCGAGATCGGTTTTACGCACCATAACTAAATCATTGACCTTAAATTTGTGGGGTGCCATGCGTTTTTGATCGTAAATAATTTTTGCCGTTTGTTGCTTGTCGTAAATATTTTGAGCCACCTGTGCTCTAAGGGTCTGTAAATTTTCTGTCGCTAGGTTGTCACTTATTACTGAAAGGATTTTCGCATCGGCGATGGGTTTTGGATTTATTCCCATCAATATTTCATAGGCTGATTTTTCAGTTGTTTTATTAACTGTGGAATTTATGCTAAACTGTATAAGTTTTAAATGTGAGTCCCAATTTTTCTCGTTTTCATCATTTACAGAATAACATCGCAGCGAGTTTAAAATTGTTAAATTATACCTTTCACATTGTCCGTTTGCACGGGGCGTAGCGACCGCATTTTTAACGTGTTTGATGTTATACTTTTGACAAAAATCTGTCATTTTCTTCGAGGTAAAAGCTGATCCTCTGCCTGAGATAATTCGGTCGGGTGGCCCAAATAGGAATATTAAGTTCTCAAGGGTTTTAATGACGTATTTGACACTTGTGCTTTTGACTGGTTCGATAAATACAAATTTACTGAATGTGTCAACTATTACAAAAATGTGGATGTGTTTTTTTTTTGACTGTACAAATGGTCCTAAATTGTCAATGTGCATTGTTTGAAACGGAATTGTTGATTTTGGAATTGGGTGAAGAAAACCTGATTTGCGTCCTGCGACACCTTTCATATATAAACAATTTAAACATGATGCCACGTATTTCTTTACAAAATTGGCCATTTTTTGAACCAGTAGTTTCGTCGAATTCTTTGCAGCGTTTTCTCAAAACCGAAATGTCCGGCATCATCGTGATTAAGGCGACAAATCAGCCATCTACAAGACTGTAGTGGATGGCGAAATAAAGGCACTTGGAAGATTTTATACTTCTTGTATTTTTTATAATGTTTTACAAGATGGCAAATTAGCACAACTTACTTCTAAATCTTAACAACGAAAAATTATAATGAATGAATTATATCTTACTAACTTCTCTAGTGGTTTTATATAGTTAAAAATAATGAGGATTTAATTACGTTAAATATAGATTGCAATTATCTTCTAATAGAAAGTCCAGTATGACAATTTATTTACTTAAGAACAAAGAAATATTCATGTGATTCAATAATAGTGTTTACAATCATTTATCTTAATGACTAAAGGGACAATTTAGGAAAGTTACAAATAAAATATTGTTTTGCAGAAAAATATAATATTATATGTATGCTAAAAAAAATATATGTATAAATTATACACATTGCAAATAGGCACATTACACCTCCCTCCTTAAAATAAAAGTTTGAATAATATGAAAACTTTTTATTTAGTATTAATTAGAAGGTATCTTTTAATTTTGCTATTCTAGCACTACGTCTTATTGGAGTATCTTCATTTTGAATTTCACATTGTGTAGTATTTGGTAGTTGAATCTCTTCACAATGTTTTGATACTTTTCTTTTACAAATGTTAAAGGTAAGGCAGTTTGTAATTTGTGCACACTTGCTAGATGTGTCAATATGACTATGACTACATTTATTTCGTATAAACCTAAAGATCTTATATCCTATATATAATAAAAATAATTTAACAAGAGAAAGAAATATAAAGGTAAAATAAGAATTATTAGATATTTTACTAACAAAAGATTCATTTGACAATTCCTCTGATAACTCTTCTAAGTGTTTTAACTTATCACTAGCGAAATTTAGTGAGTCAGTATCAAGGTTTTTAAGAATGGGAGTTAATTGCAAATTTTCCTTGGTATTATTACTTGGTTTTTTATAGCAATCGTCATCGAATTCAAAATTGGGTATTATGGGTACGAAACTACTTTCTGAAATAATAGGTTCAGAAGAAAGCATTACTGAACTAGTATAAACTTTGCAATTTGCGGTAAGGGTTAAAATACCTGTGTTATTTAGAATTAAATTTGTTACTTTTTTAGATTCACAACTTAAGGTAATATCTGTGGCTTTTGGAAGAACATATATCCATGAATTAGGTGTTATTAACTTATGCCACATTTCTGTACTTGTGTGTAAAGTACGTGTATCACAATTTTCTGGAATTGTTGACATAACTGATAACAATTCTGTTTCGCAAATTGGTCTATAGTTTGTAAAATACAAAGGTTCATTATTATCACATATAATATTAGATTGATCTATATTTTTACAATTTTCGAGTGAATTTAACGTAGTATATACATTTCTATTTTCCGAAAGGACTAAAAATTTGATACTTGGCAATATAAACAGATATGATTGAAATTTCTGTCGGTAAACAGGTAAAGGTATTAGATTGTAAAGGTAATATTGATTTTGACTAACAAGAGGAAGTCTTAAAATAAAAATAATTCTTTCTTCAGAAAAATAGTATTGAATTTTAGTAAGTTCAAGCAAAAAGTGACTGTTTTGAATATTAAGAGGTAATGGATAAGTTGCAGATGTTGGTAAATAAGGTAAGGTTTTTATTAGTTCATTAATTAATTGTTGAGGTGATATTACGAAAGGGTGAACAGAATTTGATTTTGCAAAGAGAATAGCGTTGATTATAGTTGATATTTCGTTTTGTAGTTCATTCGTAAATAACATGAGAAAAGCAAAATGTTCTTCGATTGTTTGTTTCATTTCTAAGTTGAATATTTTATTATTTAAATCTTTTGAATAATTACTTAATTTTTCAAAATTTTCATTAAATATTTTTCTATTTTGATCTAAATTTGTTATAGTATTATTAAAGTTACTAATTGTACTTCTTACGACTTGAATTTGTTGTGATAGTAAATTAACTACATGTTTTTCATTATCTTGTACGCTGTTTAAGGCTTGATTAAAATAATTTCCGTCGTTTTCATCGAGAGTACCAAATATAGTTTTGAAAGTTGAACCAATGATGTTAAACCAACCTCGTTTTTGTCTATGACGTCCCATTAATTCTTTTAAGGCTTGTTCTTTTTGAAACAGTTCAGGAATATTTGTTTTTAATAAATTTAAAGGAGTGGTACATAAAAATAGTTCTTTGTATATAATTTCATTTTGACAAAGTTGAGAGGTTTTTTGGTAAGATGTTTCTACAAAATTAAGTTTTTCATTAAGAGGTTTTAAATCTAAGTAGCTTACTAAATTCCAGTGTCTTTCTGTTATTTTTATGTTTTTAATCTGTTCATAATATATTCCGGCAGGTTGATAAATAGGGGTGTTGACATATTGTCCAGAACAGTGATGAATATTCCATAAAGTTAGACATCTGAAACAAAGGCTTGTTTCAATTTATTTACATGTACTTTAGATTTTTTATTTTTTATTTGAAGGGTACAATTTACGGGGGAATTAACTTCGATAATTTTATAAGGTCCTTCATAATGAGGTGTTAACTTTTTAGATTTACCTGGTTTAGTTTTTTCATTTAATAAAAATACGAGATCTCCTACTTGAAATTCAACGTTGTTTACTTTTCTATCATAATATTTTTTATTTGTGATTTTGCTTTCGATTGCATTATTTTTTGCGATTTCATGAGATTTTTGCATACGCATTTTAAGTATATCTAGATAATCGTCGTAAGTATATTTAAATTCTGGTTCTTTTGTTATTGAACTAGGAATATTTGGTTTTGTACCAAAGATTAATTCGTGAGGTGAGAATTTGGTTGATGTGTGAGGTGTTGTATTGTATGAAAACATAGCGTGATCGATCCAATCATCCCAATTAGTTTGGTCTTGATTTATATAGTGTTTCAAATAGTCGGCTAAAGTAGCATGACTTCTTTCTAGTGCACCATTACTCTGGGGGTGATATGTAGTACAATTAATTTGTTTAATTTTAAAATATTTAGCTACTTGATTTAATAGTTTTGATGTGAAATCTTTGCCTTGATCTGTAACAATACATTTAGGAATACCGAATTTACAAATAAAATTATTTGCAAAATTTTTTGCAATTGTAATTGCTTCATGATTAGGTATAGCATAAGCTTGTGAAAATTTTGTTAAGTCGTCTTGGAGAGTTAAGATATATTTATTTCCTTTTTCTGTTAAAGGTAAAGGGCCAACAATGTCTAAAAATATTTTTTCTAAAGGGTTAGAACTTGTCGTAGTGATTTCCATGGGTTTTACTGTTTTATTTCGAACTAATTTATTTTTTTGACAAGATTCACAGGATTTAATGAAGTTTTTTATATCTGATTTCATATTAGACCAATGGTATGTTTGTTTGATACGATTATATGTGCGATGAAAACCCGAATGACCAGAGGTGGGGTTAGTATGATTTTCGTGTAGTATGATAGGTATGTCTGAATCTTTAGGAGTTTTAAGTATATCA
The DNA here is from genome assembly GCA_963969555.1 of Polydrusus pterygomalis. NCBI lineage: Eukaryota > Metazoa > Arthropoda > Insecta > Coleoptera > Curculionidae > Polydrusus > Polydrusus pterygomalis. Next base: position 113,180,128 of record OZ018375.1, read on the forward strand.
TGACATATTTTTACTGTAATGTTAGTGTTTTTAAAAATGTATCTAAGCATTGCTCTTATTTTATTCCAATTTAGTTTACTATAGGAAAATTGTATTCTAGGCATGAATATAATTTGTTGGTTTGTTTCTAGTAACTTGTTTTTTAATTTTATTAAAATATTAAACAAATCTTCGTATGAAATTGATTCCCAATAATGTTTATTTATAAATCCATAAAATATTGAAAAGTTATCTTGTTTTATCGTAATAAGATCTAGTTGATTTGGATTTAACTTTTTTAATTTTTCTATGTGATTAAATTTTTTATTTATTTCCTCTTGAGAAGGTTCAGTAATCTGTAAATCGCATGAATAAAATATGCATGTATTATTTTGGCAATCAGAAATTTTGTTGCTTATCTCTTCTATATTATTGTTGGTAATTACAGTGGTTAAAAGCTTCTCATTGAAATCCTTAAAGGTGTTAATGGGTTTACTTTGTGTGTGGTTTACGTTAGATAATGAGGTGTTAGGTAAAATTTCAGTGTTATCAATCGTATTTGGTAGTAATTTATGATCTATGGTAAGAGGAGGTCTACTTAGGCAATCAGCGTTTTGGTTAGTTTTACCTGGTTTATATTCGATTTTATAATCATATTCTTCAAGAATTAATCTCCACCTTACGAGACGTGATCCTGGATCCTTTACATTAAATAACCATGTAAGAGGTTTATGATCTGTTAAGATAATGAATTGACGTCCATATAGATAAGGTCTAAAGTGTTTCACACTCCATACAATACTTAAGAGTTCACGTTCGGTAGTACTATAATTTGATTCTGCGTGATTAAGTGTACGACTAGCATAAGCAATAGGTAAATCATTAGGAGGTTTATTTTGCGATAATACAGAACCAATTGCATAATTACTAGCATCAGTTGTTAAATAAAAAGTTTGTGTGAAATCAGGGTATTGAAGTAAAGGTTCGGTACATAGCGTATTCTTTAGTTTTTCAAATGCATTTTGTTGATCGCTTGTCCAAAGAAATATGGCATCCTTTTTTAAAAGTTTTGTTAAAGGCAGCGTAATTTTACTAAAATTTTCTATGAAACGTCGGTAGTATCCTGCGAGTCCGAGAAATGATTTTATATCTTTAGGATTCTGAGGAGTTGGGAATTCTAAAACGGCTTTTACTTTATTAGGATCAGGTTTTACACCTTTATTAGTAATTAAATGACCCAGATACATGACTTCTTTTCTTAAAAATTCACACTTGTCTGGTTGAATTTTTAAATTAAAAGAGGACAATCTTTGAAAAACTTCTATCAGTCGGTTATTATGATTTTCTAAAGTATCTGCATGTATGACGATGTCATCAAGATAAACAAAACATTTAATATTTTGCAATCCTGCCAAGACCGAGTTCATTAACCTTTGGAAGGTTGCAGGAGAATTTTTTAGACCAAAAGGCATACGATTAAATTGATAATGCCCAGATGGTGTGGAAAAAGCTGTTTTTTCCGCATCTGTAGGAGACATTTTAATTTGGTGGAATCCTGACGTCAGATCAATAGTAGAAAAGTATTTAGAGTGACCTAATTGATCTAAGATGTCGGATATATTAGGTAAGGGAAAAGAGTCGCCAACTGTGACGTCATTGAGCTTGCGATAATCTATCACAATTCTCCATTTCTTTTTACCGGACGCGTCTTGTTTTTTTGGGACAATCCAAACAGGAGAATTCCATGGGGAAATTGAGTGAGAAATAATATTTTCATCCAACATTTTTGAAATTTGCCTATCTACCTCTTCTTTATGAATTTGGGGATAGCGATAAGATTTTGTATTTATTGGAGAGCAAGGAGTAGTATGAATTTCATGCATAATGGCATCCGTAGTTGTGAGCTTGTCACCTTCTAAATGAAATATATTATTATATTCGTGGCAAATACTAATAAGGCTAGATTTTTCTTCTTGATTTAAGTGATCAGTACGTAATAGATTGGTGATTTTTGAAAGCCTACTAGAGTCAGAATCAACACTGTTATTATTTTTTGAAATTTGCATAATATTTTTATTATCAGAGAAAGATATGTCGTCAAGATATATTTCGATATTTTTTATTTTTACTTCCTTTTCAGTTGTGTTTAAGATAGATGTAATAGCGTGTTTTGTTTTATCTATTCTAACTATACTTGGGCAGAGATAAACGCCGTCTAAGATAGGTACATCAGGACATATACCTTCATTAATATTAGAGTTAATGACCTTTATTTTAATAATAGTTTCGCATCTAGGTTTTAATATATATTCATTGGAATTATTTTCAGATTGATTTGCGTTTTTTATTTCGTCAATTTCGTGATTTTGAATTTGGTTGTTAGATATAAGATTTTCTGAATGATGTAAAAAAGTTTCGTCCGAAAAAATTTTAAGTTTATTTTCTTGATAGTCTAATAGAGCATTGTATTTTAAGAGAAAATCATTTCCTATAATACCGTCAAATTGAATTGGAAAATTATCTTTTACTACATGAAATAGGTGATTATAGATATTGTTTCCTATTTTTAAATTTAGATAAGTATAATATAGTGTTTTATTAGGTTCAATGATATTATCGTCTATGCCTTTTAAGGTAATTGGATTATCGAAAAATTTTTGATTAGTTTCATGAACTTGGTTTAATTTAATTAAAGAAATATCGGCTCCTGTGTCAATTAAAAAGTTAGAATGATTTTGTGAAAGATTGCATGAGTATAGAGAGACAAATGTAGTTAAGCTAGGATTAATTACTGCGATTCGGCCTCTACCTTGTGAACGCCCCTCGTAATGGCCGTGGATTGACGAGGGCCTTGAGAGTTTAAAGATAAATTTTGCAAGTTAGGTAATTCAGAATTTCCTTGTGAACCCTTATCTCTAGTATTATTTGAAAAATTACTTTGATTAGGAGGACGACTATTTTGATTTTGAATTTGATTATTTTGATTTTGTTTCATTTTATTATTAAATTCGCGTTTTCTACACTCTTCGATTAAATGACCCGATTTTTTACAGTAACGACAAAATTTAGTATTTTGAGAGAAATGCCTGATGTTTGGTTGATTACGAGAAAAGTGATAAGAATTTCTTTGGAATCTGCAATTAATAGTTGTATGACCTGGCTTATTACAGTTAAAACAGAGTTTTGCTGAGGAATTGTTTACAGCTTGATATTTATGCATTTCTAATTTTGATTTTAATTCTTGTTCTTCGTTTAATGCTATAGATATTGCTTTTTCCAGTGTATTTGGGGTTTGAGATTTTACTAAGATATTAAGATCTTTGTTTAATCCTGTAATAAAAACATTTAATGCTTCATTTTTTAATAAATTAACACATGCTTCGCGCGCCACTGGAGGTAATTCAGTATCTAAGGCATTTATCAACTGAATGTAGCAATTTTCTATTTTATTTGCATAAGATATCACATTTTCACCAGGATTTTGTTTACATGAAGTTAGTTCTAATTGTCTCTGACCAATTGTCCTTTTTTCTGAATAAATTTCTAATAAATATGTTTTTAGGTCTTGCCAATTCTTAAAATCGCGATTTCTAATCATTGCTTTTGCGTTATCGGTAATTTTAGAAACAATTATTGCAAATAAAATATCTTTACATTCAGTTTTTACTAGCTTTATAGCGCTGTCGCAATTATCAATAAAATCGTGTAACTTTGATTTAGTGCCGTCAAACCTAATTAACATTTTTTCCGCAAGTTCGATGGATAGTGACATTTTGTTATAATTTAAATTTAAAACTTCGTCGAAATATTCGTTGCTTAAATCAGGGTAAAAAATCATAGAATGTTAAATACAAGACTTACAGTATAAAAAATATTTGGTTTCCGGCGTGCATCACCTTGTCCACTTGTAGCTTGTAGGTAAGGCTTTGTCCCGTTGCTGTAGTCCTGTAGGATTATGGCCTGGATTACAGGTTCCTGTTGCTGGCTGCAGCGGTGTATCGAAATACTGGGACTGGGAGCTGAACCTCGGATTTTTCTTTGATCAGGGGATCCTTCACTTCTGACACCAAAATTTTTGTAGTGGATGGCGAAATAAAGGCACTTGGAAGATTTTATACTTCTTGTATTTTTTATAATGTTTTACAAGATGGCAAATTAGCACAACTTACTTCTAAATCTTAACAACGAAAAATTATAATGAATGAATTATATCTTACTAACTTCTCTAGTGGTTTTATATAGTTAAAAATAATGAGGATTTAATTACGTTAAATATAGATTGCAATTATCTTCTAATAGAAAGTCCAGTATGACAATTTATTTACTTAAGAACAAAGAAATATTCATGTGATTCAATAATAGTGTTTACAATCATTTATCTTAATGACTAAAGGGACAATTTAGGAAAGTTACAAATAAAATATTGTTTTGCAGAAAAATATAATATTATATGTATGCTAAAAAAAATATATGTATAAATTATACACATTGCAAATAGGCACATTACAAGACGTTGGTACCACCCACTTTGATGAATTATCTATTTTTCGGTATAAAATATTATTCTTTATAGTGTACAAAGTAATTTTTATTTGATCGATTTTTGACAGATTGAAGAATTTTAATGATATTTTTAATTTTGTTATCTTAACTTTGTACCGCTGCGATCCATTCTGATTCGGTTAAATTTATTATATTTGAAATTAACTGTTGGTCGGGGATCGGGTGTCTACTAAGGTAGTCAACATGGTTCATTGATGCGCCAGCGCGGTATTCTATGACAAAAGTAAAGTCTTGAATTTCGGGCCACCAACGAGCTATCCTAGGTATTAAATTTTTTTTTTCAGTTGTACGTACTGCTGCACGATCTGTATAAATTGTGAATTGTTTTCCCAGTATTTATATTCGAAAATGTAACGAGACAACTATAGCCATGGTTTTCTTCGTACGTTTTGGATGGGATAAGAATATCGTCTAAATAGGGAAATGCGGTGCCGTCTTTTAGTTCGTTCACAATTTTACTAACCATCCGTTGAAAAGTAAAGGTGCATTGCACAAATCAAAACTCATGCGCAAAAATTTAAAATCTTTTGGTGACCTATATGGATTGTAACATACAGGGTTTAAGCTCGTTAATTCAATGTTCATTTCAACACAATCAGTTTTACCTATTTCACTAAGATTATGGGCAATACATTTGCGATATTTATTTAAAAGTTCAAGTATTGCATGGCTGTGCAAGTTACAAGATATATCAGTTTTACATAAAAGTCTCGACACCTTAGTACTATTTATAGGAGAAAAGTCTGTACATGTATTAATTTTTATTTCGCTGCCATTTTTGTGAAATGGGGATGAGACAAAAATTTATTGCCAATTAATATATCAGCTGGTCACATGCTATCTGGTACGACAATAATTCCGGTCACTGACACGGTCACAAACAGTTATCTGCCGTCTCTTATAAATTTGACCTGAAAAACACTTTAAAAATCGAGGGTGGCTGTCTATGATCTTCAAGTTAAGTTTTCGGGCGACCGATATTTTAATAAGGGAACATTCACTGCCGGCACGGTATAATAAAAAAAATATGTAATCTGCTGCCGGTGTCTATTAGCCTGGTTATTTTGGTATTATTGATAACGACCTCTTTAAAATAAAGGTTTACGAAATGTTTTGACACGAAAAGTATGCGTTGTTCCGCTAATTTTCAGGCGTTTTTCGTATAATTAAGTTCGCGTTTCTTTTTGCGACAGTATTTCTCAGAATGTCCTCTTATTTTACAAAAATTACAAAGTATTTTGTTTGTGCGACGAGAAACGTTTAGTTCCATTGAACGTTTGTTAGGACAGTTAAAACTGCGATGTCCAAGTTCGTTGCAATGATAACAACGCATTTTAAAATTTTCTGGTTTGTTGTCCACGCGCCCGGAACCAGGCATATTGATATCACAACCCCTTAGATAGGTTAATAAATCTTCGACGGATTTATAATTATTTGCGAGCGCCATTTGTCTAATGTCCTTGCTTTGAATCCCGTGCGCAATAATGTTCACTTTTTCCTGCTCAGGTATTTCCCAGTTGAGGCGTTGCAATTTGCTCAACTTTTCTGCGAAGTATTGAACTAAAGTATTATTGTTATTGGATGTGTATAGACCGGCGTCTTTAAATAACAAACCCGTACTTTGAATGTCTACGTCAAACGTACAACGTAGAGCGGTTTTTTAGTTGTGCCCAATTTTTGTGAGCCACTTCACCCCCTAAATACCACTCGCGTGCACGACCTAAGAGTTTTGATATAGCAAATCGAGTCGTAGTGACATCATCCCATTTTAAAAAGTAAGCTTTTTCTTCCACAAGTCGAAGCCACTTATTTATTGTAATATTATTTAATGCAGGATTAAAGTCTGGAATGCTTTCCCACGAAAAGTTACTAGATGTAATACTGACCTTCTGACTCTGCTTTAATACCTTTACCTCCTCTTGTAATAAAATGATTTGCTGTTGAACGGTCAAGGGAGTGGTAGTTGAGCGGACATTCGACCTATCTTCAAATGAATGGGCTTGGGGAGTCCCGGATTCCAAATCAATTAGAGCAATTTCTCTGTTGGACATCTTGCTAGTCACTAGAATCACTGGGCACAGTAAATTAACGTTGCACACACCGGGCACTAAGTAACAGTATTTTATTTTCAAACGACGCTAGTTTAAACTCTAGTTATAATTAAAGTTTTTGTAAAAATATGAATAGAAACAAAATATAATTGTTTTATTTCTCACTCCCGCGCGTATCCCACTTCTGACAAATTGTAGGAAGAGATTAATAAATAACAACTATTTATTAATTATTATATTTAATAAAACTTATTCTCATACAAAATATACGGACAAGTACTTCTATAACGTGTTAAAAGTCAAGCTTAACTAACTATTTTCTATTCATCGTTTCTTTTAGTTCTCTCCCTTCGAAATCCGATACTTTATTTTATTATCGGGGTCCAGACTAAATTACCCGCTGCACTTATATTCTTAAATTGGTTTCTGGTGTTTAAGGATTTGTCCCAATAATATACGCCTTACAGGTGAACGATATCGACAGATGTTAAGAAATTTTTTGTGGCCAAATTTAGATGCACTTGATTTGGAGGATATGTGGTTCCAGCAGGACGGTGCCACATGTCACACTGCTCATAAAACTATCGATATACTGCAAGAAAAGTTTGACGAAAGGATAATTTCAAGGAATGCTACTGTTCAGTGGCCTCCAAGAAGCTGTGATTTAACTCCTTTAGATTACTTCTTGTGGGGCTATTTAAAATATAAGGTTTATGAAAATAGACCACAAACACTTGATGCATTAAGGTTGAACATTGAACCCTGCATTCGTCAGATCACGCCCGATTTATTTTTACATTTAAACGATGTGTTATTCAAAACATAAATGTTACGACCATACTTTAAGATAACATAAAACGTTTTGTTGTATCTGAAATTATTTTAATTTTATTTCATTTTGAAATCATATCGTTCTTACTGGAAAACCCTTTATATAAATATTTATAGTATTAGGGGATACACACACTATACAGGGTGTTTCTTAATAAGATGCAAATATTTAAGGAGCTTATTATAGGGCCCATTTTAAGAAAAAAATCTTCATATAAACATATGTTCTAAAATTCTTAACTGTAGAACTACAGGGTGCTAAAGTTTTAAGAAAAAATTTTTTTTTTATGATAAATTTGGTATGACCCTGTATATTTTTGTGAAACGTGGTACGCATCTTCTATGAATTCAAAGGCGTTTACTGCTGTACAACATAATTTTTTATTCTTGCCAGTGGCGTTCGTGCGGGATTTGAACTGCATCATTTTAAAGAAAAAAGTGTTACGCCACTGCTTTTTCTTTACATAAAAATTAATTTTTAAAACCTTATTCCTTACTGAGCAAATCTGGTCTTTTCATTTTGATTCATTTGACGTATGGTTTTCGCATAAAAAAATAAAATACATTGATTTGCATCTCGCAAGACCACTTACCAGAAAAACAATATATTATGTAACTTTAAGCAGCAATTTAATTAATAGAATGGTTTTTAAACGGTAAAGTTATAAAATTATAAGAACTTAAATACATTTTGGAATGTTAACACAAAATTACCCTGAACGCATAAAGAAATAAATTAAATCAGGTGTTGAAAATGTCCACCTCCTGCAAGTATGCATGCATCTGCTCTTTTTCTCATGGACTCACGTACTCTTTGTAAAATGCCGGAACTGTTCCTAATTGTTTCACAAGAAACTATAATGCGATTTCTCAACTGCTCTTCAGTATGAATTGGTGTGCTGTAAACCAATGTTTAAAGATGACCCCACAGGAAGTAATCTAAACTATTGAGGTCTGGGGATCTAGGTGGCCATGCCTGTGGTCCCCCGCGACCTATCCAGCGATTATTATAATTTTCGTTTAAATGTTCGCACGCCAGAATACTGAAGTGAGCTGGCGCCCCGTCGCGTCGTGAATAAACCACAGTCGATTTCTTACTAAAATGGGAACATCTTTCATCAACGCTGGTAATTCTTCCTCGAGGAACTGCCGATAATTATGCCCATTCAACCTCTCAGGAAGAAAATAGGGTCCAATTAAATAATCACTACAAATATTCCAACCCACACGTTGACGAAAACTGGTCCTGATGACGGGATTAACCGATTGCATGTGGGTTTTCTTCAGCCCAAAAATGATTATTGTGAAAGTTTAGGATGGCGTTTCTGGAAAAATTGGTTTCATCGGTAAATAAAATTTCAGTATCAAATAATGGATTTTCATTTACTCTTTCAAGAAACCATTGGCAAAAGTTCATCCTTAATGGAAAATCGCGTGGGAGTAGGGCCTAAACCCGTCGGATATGGTAGGGGTATAATAAAAAGTTATTAAGAATTATCCAAACAATAATATGTAAGATATTTAAATTTTTCGGGTACTTAATCGGGATTCTTCCTCGACTGAATTCAAAACTGCTACCTCAATTTTTGGTGTTCTTACAGTACGTTGTACTCCTTTTAGATGATTATCTACTTCAAAAGTTCCCTTTTCGCACAACTTTCTATGAATATTTGAAAATGTTCGCGCATTCGGAATATTTCTATTTGGAAAGCGGTTTTCGTACAACCGCCTGGCTTCCAATGCGTTACCATCAGCAAGCCCATACATGTAATGTATATCTTGCAAACTCAGAATTCGTAAAATGGACCATGTTTTTTTAATAATATTGTTAATTTTAATGACTTAAATACGTACCAACTAGACTAGGTAGACAACTGCTGTCAAAACTGTAAATGTGCACAAAACAAAATCTGATTCTTACTTACTAGATATTTTGCCTTATTAATCCTTGATAATACCTACCCAATTTCATAACAATGTAGTTTATTTTTTTATGCGAAAACCATACGTCAAATGAAGAGACCAGATTTGCTCAGTAAGGAATAAGGATTTAAAAAATATTTTTTATGTAAAGAAAAAGCAGTGGCGTAACACTTTTCTCTTTAAAATGATGCAGTTCAAATCCCGCACGAACGCCAATGGCAAGAGTAAAAAATTATGTTGTACAGCAGTAAACGCCTTTTGATTCATAGAAGATGCGTACTACGTTTCACAAAAATATACAGGGTCATACCAAAGTTATCATAAAAAAAATATTTTTTTCTTAATACTTTAGCACCCTGTAGTTCAACAGTTAGGAATTTTAGAACATCATATGTTTATATGAAGTTTTTTTCTTAAAATGGGCCTAATAATAAGCTCCTTAAATATTTGCATCTTATTAAGAAACACCCTGTATAATATAGTGGAAATTTACAGGTTCAACTTTGTTTTACTCTATCCCATAATACTATAATTATGGATTTCCACCTAGTATCGGCTGAATCAATTAATTTATATACATATTTGCTTTAGTAGTGTATTTGCTTCCTTGTTGAATTTCAGACTTTATACTGCCTTTATTAGAAACACCGTAGCTAAGCGCTAATTTGTGTAATTTCATTTCGGATTTCGTTTCATATGTTAATGTGTGCAAATTGGCGCAATAAATTTAAAAGCTAACTTACATTTATGATCATATTTAGGATTACTTTGTTCCATATAATGTGGAAATTGAGCTAGCTAAACTTCTCCGACGAATAATGATCTTTTAAAGTCTTTAAATTTTTATAGGGGTGTTACAGTGGAACTGGATCTGTTCTTTTGGAATAGGTATATCATCTGCCTATTCCGCGTACCTATTACCTATTACCAGGTACCTATTCCAGGTCCGTTGGCACTGTTACATGTTTGATTATCTAGTTTCATTGTTATTCTTTTTTCAAGTTGTCAGGTACAGGTACGATATAGTGAATGGAACGGCTACAGGTTTTTGAGACGTTTAAACGTTACCGTTACAAGCACATTGCAATAATTAAAATAATCTCACTAAATAAAGATAACGGGAAATAGCAATAAATAATAAATATCTCTAAAAATATTGTAATAATTTATTGGGCAACAAAATATAGGGTATTTAATGTAGGATATGCAACCAGCAATGAGGAATTAATTAAATAGGCAACATCTGGTGCATGTACCTATGCCTATTTTTCATGTTTCTTCAATAGTATATTACATAACAAGTGTTGAAAGTGGTACTTCCCAAACGAGGAGGTATTTAGCACGAGGCGTTAGCCGAGTGCGGAAATTCTCCGAGTGTGAGAAAATCACTTCCACACGAGTAATGTATACAATTTTTCCTACGACCATACAAAATAATCAAAAAGAGTTTGATTTGTTTTTGATAGTTTGTAGGAACAAATCCGAACAAACCCGAGGTATCACCATTGTGTTACACAAATTTTTTCAACACTAGGGTTGAAAAATTTATTTCAACTTTTCTTCTATTTGCTTACGCACATCATACCTACTATCTATGTACAGTGAATAAATTCCATTTCTAATTTTTTAGCTGCTTGCATTCTTTTAATAAAACAATAATAATATACGTAAATATACATACAAAAACAACAAAACACAATACCAAAACATAACCTCAACATTATAGAAATATAGAGATGGAGTTAAATATCGATAGCTTGTTACTTATAAAAGTTCTATCTATATTCGATTTGTTTTGAATATTGCTAAAATAAATTTACTTTCTTAAAGCATATTCACTTGTCCCATATCCTTTTTTTTTTACTTTATTCCCAACCAACTTTACAAGTTTATTACAGGGATAAGTATATAAAAATAACTAACAATTATTACTCTAACTTAATAGCTAGGTATAATCAGAGGTGGGTAACTATTTGAAATGAAATTATTTCAAATGGCTATGCAAAATAGAAAATGGCATTTCTATTTTCTATTTTAATACTTTCGAAAAAAGTATTTTCTATTTTATATTTGAAATAGAATAAATGAACAATTTTCTATTTAAATAGTTATAGGTAATAGATGCTCTGATTGATCAATTTCGTACACCCGATTTTACCTGATTAACGAACGAGATTCGCCGTCTCTAACGATTGTCAGCTGACAAAGGATTGACATTCGACAATTGAATTGTGGTTATGATGACGTTGTGAAAAATTGTCAAATTGCGAGGGAAAAATTGTGAAATCCTAAAAGAGGCAAGAAACAACTGAAATTAAATTAAAAAAATCGTCCGCCCAAGCCTATTATTGATAATTAAAGCTAACAATGTTTTTAGAAACATAGAACCTTCGGTGTGTTACATAATATGTAAAGTACATTAATAAAGAGAAAGCATTTTCCATAGAAACTTATTTAAAATACCTATTTTTCATTTTATATTTTAAATGAAAATTTGAAAACCATTTTCTATTTTTTATATTAAATGTCTTTTGAGGCATCTATTTTGTATTTTCATTTTAAATGCATTTTTAAAACCATTTTACCAACCTCTGGGTATAATATATAAAAAAGACAGTTAAAAAAAATAATTCGTTTTATATTATAAACGTATGATTAACACGTTAAGAAAGAAATTTATACTAGGAAATATTTAAACATTGTATGGATATTTTTATCCGAAATAATTGTAAAATTATAAATCGGTATTTCCTAGGGTATTCTATTTCTGCTCTATAGCCCGTCTCTATAGCTGCCCCTTTTTTTTCTGTGGTTCAAATCAGTTGACAATGTTGACAGTTTTGATGGGTTGCCTGACATATTTCCCCTTTTTAATATATTATTATTTTTATCATAAATACTCTTAGGTTCCCAAAAATAACGAAAAAAAAAAAAGAATTTTTTATAATTGCAGTAATGCCCTAGTGTACTTTACCCCACCCAGCACCCCAATTCGCACCACGGGTCCCGTAAGTTTGTTATTTTTAATAAATAGTTTTGTTGTCAAATTGACATCTATTTAAATTAAATATAGTGTGCTTTGTATTTCCACACTCGTGTTGAAATATTTTTTTTCAACACGCGTGTGATATTTAGCACTTTCTAGCCAAGTTAACCGTGCTGTTATTGTCATTTTCGTAGGTGGTCGTAGGAAAATATATAAAGGCCTCCGTTACAATAAAACGACCTTCTTTAAAAACTCGTGTCGGCCATGCAGCCGGAATAGCGCCAATCAGCGGAGCGGCGTTTAAGTTGAATCTGGAATAGTTTGGACCTGTAATAGGTATTTGGGATAGGCTCGGGTTTGGAATAGGTACAGGTGACACTAGGTACGAGAAAAAGCTATTCCGTAACATTCCTACATTTTTATATCTTATTTATTTGAAGTTAAGACTGGTTTTTTCTTTCATTTTGTCAGACCCGTCCCCAGACGCATTTCGCCATATCATGGCTCATAAGCGAGGCTGGGGTTTGACAAAAAAAAAGGTACACAAAGTTCAAATTATGAACAATTTACAGAGGACCGTGGAAAAGATGAAGCGCTAAGCACCATCTAGTATCGAAGTTGGACACTTCCAAAGCATACTCGCACCTTCAACAAACTGATATAAAATTAAATATTATGTCTTATTTATGTTTAAGTAGCAAAACATGTTATTATTCAATTTCAATTGCTTTGATGGATTCATTTTTAAACCTCGTTATAACATAAATATGAAATTGAAAAATTTTGAATTACATATACATAGCATTTTACAGTTCTACATAGTTCTTTTATAATATTGTATTTATTTATTTAGCAGTAAACAAATTACATATCATTACAGTAAAATAATAATAGTGTTAACTAGAAACACGATGAATTTAGGAAATTTGTGTGTGCCCCTAGCTAACCCTAACTTGAACATAGAATAAACTGTCTATAATTTATAAAAATGTAGCTTAGTGGCTTACCGAAACCAGACTATTATATTCATTATACTTTTGTAATTATGTTTTACCAAATCTCTTATTTTATTTTTATTTGATTTATTTAATGATCTATTTCTGAGATTTATTAGTAAAAGATTAAGCAATCGTGGTCCAATCAAGTAAATATTTCTTTATGCAGATGAAAAGTACTGAATGGAAGTACAATAATTTAAATTGGTGACAGCCCTTGTTGGAACTGGGTGAGTCACAATGGATTTAAACATTTTTTGTTGAAGGGAGAATTGAATAACTCGTATACAATATAATTGTCGTATGCTAAGGAATCCTGATTCAGAGAATAGTAATTCGGTAGGATACATTTTTGGCTTAAACAATAGTGCTTTAATAACATATTTTTGAGTTATTTTTAAAGGTAACAAAACAAAGTTGCATGCGGAACCCCAGCACATAATACCATAATTTAAAATTGATTCAGACAAGGCTGAGTAAACCATTTTTGTTAATTTTAATGGTAAAATATGTCTTATTTGTGAGAATAACCCGTATACAAGTTTTTCTAATTTTTATGCTAACATAATCAACATGAACATCCCATTTGATGAGTTTGTCAAAAAAGCCTACGTATTTAATAGAGTTGCAAGGTCGAATTTTTAAATTGCAATTGCAAGGCAATGATGTATCGCATATCGAATTATGTAGCGTTAAGTAATCCTTATTTGCCATTTCGCGCTTAGTCATAGAAAACGAGACAAACTTTAATTCTATCAATGTTTAAAGTTAACTGATTTGAGTCCAACCAATATTTAATTTTGTGCAGGTCCAATTCCGCTATCCTGATTGCCTCATCCCACGAATTTCCAGTGACCAGTAGTGCGGTGTCATCTGCATAACATTCTATTCTTCCACTTACTTTAATGTTTAGCAGAGTATTAACATATATTAAAAACAGAATTGGACCTAACACTGTACCCTGTGGTATTCCTACCTCTATAGTCTGGAAATCGCTATATACATTTATTAATCTTTACTCTTTGTACTCTATGTTTTAAGTATGATTCAAATAGACTATACACCACCTCTCTGATGCCAATACTTTTAAGGCCTTCCAGTAGTATTGGATGCGCAACTGTGTCAAAGGTCAAAGGCTTTTTTAAGATCTAAAAATGTGACTACGGGTTTAAGTTTTTTATTTAAGCCGCCTGTAATAAAGAGATTTACTTCTTGCCAGTTCTTGCAAAGCATTGTCTGTACTTATTTGGGGCCTAAACCCGTACTGCTGCGAAGAGATAATATCGCACCCGTCGTGGAATACTGTAAAATTGCAAAATAATCAATTTTCAGCAAATGGATGTTAAAGTTTTTTTATTTTTGCATTTTGCTTTCTGCTGATTATGTTTATGTATTTTCGCCGGGATTTAAGCTAAATATACTAGTTAAGATGTTTAGTTCACTTTGTTATTGATAAATAGACGTATTTCGCCAATACTAGGACACACTATGCAATTTTGTTTAAAATTTCGTACTTGTTACAGTATTCGAGGGACAACAAAAATAATTTTAAATTTGTTTTAGTGTTTCATGGACAGTAATTCCTAATTATTGTTCATGGTTTAGTGTTTCATGGACAATAATTCTTAATTATTGTTCATGTTTCAGTGTTTCATGGACAATAATTCTTAATTATTGTTCATGTTGTCATGATAATGATAATAATAATAATAGTAATAACTTTATAGACAATAATATCGACGGTGGAACCTATTTTATTTTAAACTAGTTTATTCTTATTTATTAAAACGCATGTAAAAAGAATGTAATTTGATTTGGTTAATGTCTTTAAGTGGTACAAACATTTCTTTAATTAAAAATAATTTATTAATAATATTATTAATTTAAGTATGTGGGTGAATAAGTAATATTATTATCTATACAGCTTATGGATACAGGTATTTAAAGGAATAAATTATTAGCTTTTTAAAGGAACGCAAAAAAGTATTTATTTTAATATTAGGAACATTGTAAACTTAAACAAAATATTTTTTAACAGTAACTCAGCAGACAACCATTATGTACTCAAGTTGTTGTAAGAATCAAAGTAAGTTTTTTTTAACATAGTTATTGTTTACTAGGGACATTCTGAACATTAATTTGTTTAAAAGCAACCGGAATAGTTGCGTTGTATGCTTTTTCACAGCCCAGTTCTTAATTTTTTTCAATTCTCTCGTCCAATGTAATAATTGTAGCAGATGTCCTTGTTTTTAATTTGCTTTTGTTAAGATAAGCATCGATAACGTTGAAATTTTCGGCGCGGTAAGATATTTTGTACAAAAAGGCAAAAGGATTTTCCCGGTTAAACTTCATAATCTTAATTTTGGCGAAGGGAACTGCCTCATATTTTTTGTTCGTTTTAAAATTTTGTTCAATCTCTAAATATTTAACATCGATGAAATCTTCGTGACTGAGTTCGTTTACGGTGTAATCGCTGTTCTCGTAAGTTGAAAGTATTGGGATGGGACATAAATACGTTCTCTTAATTTCTTTTTCAATGACAGAATGAGCGCTATCGCCCCTATTCTGAGTATGCCCCTTGATTTAAAATGTATGCTCTATTGTTGTAATGTTTTTGAATGGGCAGAAACAATACATGTACATCATTACCATGTATATAGCAAAAACAATTAGTCTGAACAACATTGTAACATTAAAAAATGTCACGACAGGTGTCCGGGAAAAACAGTAACATTTCGCGTCTCTTGACCGACTCGTCCGGTAGCTTTTAAGTGTGACTGAGATGTTGCAGTCTTTCGCAGACGCGGCTTTAAGAATCCCACCACCGAAAGACTGAAACAAGTGCCATCTACCGGTCGACCGTTAAACTAACTTTGGCGTCTTGTTCCTCGAACAATTTACTTACTTTTCTTAGTTGAATGCCGTAACAAACCCAAACTTTAAAAAAATTGAGATGTTACAGTATTCCACGACGGGTGCGATATTACGTTTCTTAAGAAAGTTCCAAAGTTTTTCCTTAATGCATTTTTCTACAATTTTGTTAAGAACACTGCATAATGCTATTGGTCTATAGTACTCTATAGTTGTGTTTATATCTGTTTTATCACCGCCTTTATGAATTGGCATAATAGTTGATTTTTTAAAAATTTTTGGATAATGGCCGGTTGAAAAGATAGTATATATAGAGTTAACTTTTTCTTAAAGCAAAGCGTTTTAAGAGAAGACAATGACATATGACATTAACAGCTGATCGGGTTTTGTCCTCAAAGTTCCCAGATAAGCAGTGGGCCGTAGCAAGCTCACGCGTCAGATTGCGTCATATTATTTTCTTCCGATTTTAGTGTTTTTTGTGTAGTGTGTGTTTTAAATATTTTACTTTTGAATTTTATGTATTTCAGAGATAGATTTTCTTGGTGTTTATTATTTAGGTTTAATAGTGAGTAAATACACTATTCTGGTTAACTCATCTATTATGAAATCAATAAAGTACCTAGGTAGTTAAACCGTTTACTTATCGTTATGTACAGGATGTTTCATAACTAATCGGCAAATAACGCAACAGGAGATAGAGTAGACTTGAAAATATATATCATGTATGCTTAAGAACGCACGGTTAATTTTCAATACATATGTTCGGTATGAAAGATGTTTATTTAAATGTTTCTTGGCATCTAGAATTTAATCGCAATTATCTCAAAAACTACGTATAAAAGATTCCTCTTCCATAATTTAAGAAAAAGCGGCCAGAAATATTATGACAGACAAAAAATATATGCGAGAATTTCTCAAACTCATATTATATTGCTAGCGTTTTCTAGGAGATATCATAAAACTCATTAGGGAATCCCCCTGAAATTAAATAACATATTTTCAGGTCCACTATCTTCTATTGCTATATAACTCCTTAGTTACTGGACCCTATAAATACCGGGTGTTTCTGAAAAGACGTTCACCCCTATAACTTTTCTGTATTTATAGATATTAAAATTAAATTTTAAGATTGTGCTTAAGAGATAAGTCTGCATTTATTGGCATAATTTTCAATTTATTAGCACTTCCGGCACCTTGACTTTGATATTTTAAATGGGACATCTTGTATATTTTTACTTATTGAGATTCAGCATACAATTCTGAGTAAAATGACACCTAACTTGAAATTTTTTGACGTATTATAACATTTTTATGTTTATTTTTTATTTTCAATCTAGAGTGCTACAAATTAATTAAATCTGTTAATTTATAGTCAAGTAGTATGTGAGAATAAAAATTATGTCATAATAATTGACTTTCTAAGTTTTCACAAGCGTTTAAAAATGAATTTTTTTTTTTTCTTTTTATGTTTTTATGATCGAGCACAAGCACTATAGGAACAATCCTTTAAGGCGCTCTGGGAGCGGTGCGTGTGCGAAGAAAGCGATTCACGTTTTTCTTGAATCGTTGGAGGTTATATTCGGTTGGAAACACGGTCTCAGAAAGGCCGTTCCACAAAGATGACGTCCTCCAAATGAAAGAGTTCTGAAACACTCCATTTTTTCAAATGGAACGATGGTGGTTCACTAGGATATTTAAAACAAGCATTTTTTACCAACAATTTTATACCACTCCTAAGCTATTTTAAAATTGACACTTAAAAATTTGCCTTAAGTCCCAATCGCAAATTTAAAAGCGTTTTGCATTATTGCCGCCCTGTCTTTTCTAAAGAAATATAAAGGCGGCTTTGAAAAACAATGTTAAAATTGTAATGTCATTCGTTTATTAAACTTACATTGTAAATCAGATAAAATGGTTAGTTTTACTAGAAATGAACAAATTGATGTGCTCCTAATTTTTGGAGTGACCAGAAAAATTCTTCTAACGCCGCAAGATTGAATGTATTGTTTGTTTTATAAACTAATGACATAACAACTTTAAATTAAAGCCATATTGCTTTTCAAAACCATTCCATTGTTTTTCAAAGCCCTCTTTATATTTTTTTAGAAAATAGAGGGCGGCAATAATGCATAACGCTTTTAAATTTGCGATTGGGATTTAAGGCAATTTTTTCAGTGTCCATTTTAAAATAGCATAGGAGTGTATGGTATCAAATTGTTGAAAAAAAAATGCTCGTTTTAAATATCCTAGTGAACCACCATCGTTTCATTTGAAAAAATGGAGTAAATCTCAAAAAAAAAAAATTTCATTTTTTAAACGCTTGTGAAACTTAAAAAGTAAATTATTATGACATTATTTTAATTTTAATATACTACTTGACTATAAATTGACAGATTTAATGAATTTGTAGCACTCTAGATTGAAAATAAAAAATAAACATAAAAGTAAAAATATACAATATGTCCCATTTAAAATACCAAAGTCAAGGTCACTTCCGGTCAAACCGGAAGTGCTAACAAATTGAAAATTATGCCAATAAATGCAGACTTATCTCTTATGCATAATCTCAAAAGTTCATTTTAGTATCTATTTACATATCGCAAAAAATGTATTACTTTTTTCCTTGTATAATAAATACATAAAAACCTATCTTGTTTTTTATAAATAAATACTAAAAGAAATAAATGTATTCTTCTTTTCCCTCCGTTTCATAATGTTTTCACTTATTTCGGTAGGTACGGGTCTGTCAATATTTTATTTTATAAATAATAAAATTGGTACCTACGCTATATATTTACAAAATATTAAGACTCCCTTACAAAATTTATCAGATGGCGAAGGCGAAGGTAAAAGAACTTAGTCCGGTCCTGTTTCTGTAGCCAATGGCTTAACGTAAAATATACCAGACTTGAAAAGGGTGCCATTAATCACAGGTGATGCGGCCAGTTTTTAGATTGATTTGACTTTAAGAGACAGTCCTTTTATTCATAAATGGTAAGTTTTGCCTAAGCTATATAAGAATATAGCTTGTGTGCTACTCTACACAATTATAGCTGCAGATGACAATCAGAGTATAATTAGATGAGCCAGAGCAGATACACGCAGTCCATTACAGATAAGCACAAACAGAGTTTAAGTTTCTTGTTAACCTATTTTTCTTTTTAATCTTCTTTTACGTGTAAAAAACTTCAGAAAAATAACTAATTTCAGCCGTAAGGATACCGATTGGTACGCTCCTGCTGAAAAATAAAATTTTAAACCGTGAGAATCCGAAAATACTGCAGATCGTGGTACTACTATAAAAGTAAATAATATGTTATACAAAAATGCCACCCAGAGGACATAAAAACTGTGATTTAAGATGTCCTAAAGAAACTTTTTAGTGATGAAGAATTTTTAAACAAATTACTGTTGAAGGTTAACGATAAAATCGTGTACTTGAAGGTGACATCGATCAAGCAACCAAAACAAACAGTGTTTACAACCGAAAATACGAAGATGAAAATATGCTGGACAAGTTGATTCAGCCATTTAATGAGAAGATTACCTTAGAAACGAAACAAGAAGTTATAATTAAATCCTATAGAATTGGATAAAAAAAAGGAAAAATATGCTGTATATATGCAATTTGAATAATATTTCCAAAAGTTTATCATCTTAAAAAATTGAAGAAGACTCAAGGGGGCAAAATTGGGATTATCAAGGACCTCAATAAGACACGTCTTGAATTATACCGCGCGCGAGCAAGCATCAAAGACGGCTTGGATTAAGAAACGTAGGGCTTGGTTTAGATCACAATGATATGGGGACGATATATCTAACCAAATCTAGGTTAAAATTTTGTCAAATTCATGCCAAACTAATGAGTGATAAAATAAGTAGACAAATACAAATTTATTTTTGTTGTTTACAAAATTAACAAAGTAAGAATATACAGAAAAAAAAAGAAAAATAATTACATAAATTGCTGAAATTGGCCACCGCCATGCTCCAAGCATAAATTCACACGTCTTTTCATATTTTCGAAAGTGTTGACCAGCATCTCTGCAGAAATGTTACCACATTCTTGGATAATCCTTTCTTGTAATTGTTCTAAATTAGCAACTGGTGTTTAAAAAATAGTGTTCTTTAAATGAGGAAAAACGAAGTAATCCATAACCGTTAAGCAAGGTGATCTAGGTAGGAATTCAATGTCTGTACAAAAAAATGGGGATTTTCACTACTCCACATGCGTGTATTCTGAGAATTCACATAACCGGAGAGGTGAAACCAGGCTTCATCATTTGGGGAAACCATTGAGAGAAATTCCTGCGTCTTTCAAAATCTGCGTCTTATATTTCTTGAAATACTTGCACTTTATAAGGAAATAAATGTAGCTGCTTCTTAAGAATAGTCCTACATGTTCCATAAGATCTTCCCACTTCTTGGGATAGGCGTCTTATAAAATTTGTTGGCGTATTTTGCATTATTTCACGAACGTTTGCAAGTTCTTTTGTCTTCCTGCTCCTTTTTTATTTATTGTATAGAACCTGTTTCCCTAAACACAGCCACGGTTCTTTTCAGGCAATGATAAAAATTCCCAGCAATAAAAGCAACGTTAGGAGAATGTTCGTGAAAATCGTCCATGCACAAACCCGGACTGTATTGCCACTCACCATTTACTGTAACCCCCAGGGTTGAAATTTTTTTGGGTGCCACGCCCTTTTTTTGGGTAAAATAACCGTAAAGCTTAATCTGCGGCGATATGCCAGACTTTAAAACACTCTTTTAATTTAAAAGAAATTTGAAAGGGCGACAAAATAAACAAGTTTTAAAAGCTTCGAGGGCATTATCCGTGACAGATGACCTTTGTTTATACAATTGTACTATACATATCTGGGGGAAGGGGGCGGGCCCCCTGAGCCCCCTCGTAAATACGCTACTGATGTAGTATGTTTTAATATTGTAACATAAGTCAAAACAATAAAATAAAACAAAACTTAAATGTATATGTATAATAAAGAAATCAGAATATGAAAATAAAGCTAAAAAAATTTACAATTATTTTTAATTATATTTTGCATTGGATGCCGCTGCTTTTAACATTTTTATTAAGTCACTAGAAAACCGGACATTCTTCGGTCCGGGCGTTGTAGGTTCCTTTTTGCCGAAGAGGGCAGCACAATGCAGGCGACCTTGTGTAGGCCTACTATAGTGTTGTTCGGTCGTACTAGTTTTAAAATATTAAATGAAAATATTAAACTTAACAGTTTTATTCTCTAGACAACTATTTTCAGTATTAAATAAGCAGGAATATTTTAGAATTTTTTGAAGTACCAACCACCGGGAATTTCTCGGTGTCCCGGTGGGTTCATCCAACCCTGGTAACCCCGTTTCGAAAATACACTTCAACCATAAATGTTTTGTGCTGTTCCGTAAAGCCCATTGTGTGAATTGTTCAAGAAATTGGAAAAATTAGCGATGAATCAAATTACTTGTACGACTGTCAAAGATGACGGAATAACTGATTGATTGTTAATTCAGGTAGTTACTGACACCCAACAGGTATTAAGCTCTACGGCTAAGCATTACGTCCTTAGATGCAAGGCCCTCTTTGATGCAAATAATTTTTGCTGGCACGGTACAATGCCGTTATAAACAAATACACGACAAAAAAAACAGGATTTACACGTTAAGGGAACATTTTTATTAAAGACGGAGATATTAAAATATATTAAATATCTTGTTTAAACGATCTTTTGGAAAATAAATAATATGTTTAGATGCCCGCAATAAGGACACCAGTTCAATCAGTGGTACCGGCGTGAACAACACATGGCGAGACCACGGTAGAATTAAAAAAAAAACGGTCAATTGGATGCCCGCAAAAAAGGAAGTGGACATCATATCCACTCGTGTTGTACCAACTACTATATTCGCCAAATTAAACGCATTTTGACTGCAATCAAATCTACAGAAATTCATAAATTACCTCTTTGAAATTAATAAAACATATGCCGTTGATATTCTATTATGTCGCACTTGTAAATTGTAACTAAACACGGTTCTTGCATTGTTCTGTGTTCTATGCCAGTGAAATTTACAGCTTTGAAACACTGAGTAAACGTGCATAACTAACATTTGACGGCTAAGACAACAGTGTAATAACTTATCGACTAATGCATGTTTGCTTTAATATTATGTTTGTATATAAAGTACATGGAGCCATTTCGATCCGTAACATAATATTTTATAGGAAAGAAAGAAAAAACTGAAAGTCTTCCTCCACAAAATTTAATAGAATATAGAAATTCTTTAAATGTCTCTACATGTTTCGAACGTAGAAATGTTTATCATCAGGAGATAGAAAATTTATATAGTGCTGATGGTATTAGCAGAAGGGAAAATGGTAAAATCCTTAATGGAGCTTTTATGGCATTAAAAATTTGAAACGTCACATACACTGGCGAGAAAAAAATGTAGGTCAGTTAGGCTTAATTGTATAGGTTCGGTTTAACTAGAACGCTGGGTTTAAACTAGAGTTTATTCAAAAAACCGTTTGTATAGGTTACGCTGACCATCAAACTACAGTTTAACTATCAACTGGTGGAGGAGGCACCAGTTAAACTTCAACTGATGGTTAAAGGCATGCAAAATATCAATTTAACTGAAACCGACATAACCACAAAAAATCTGAAATTCAAAATAACTATCGAGGTTGGGATTGTAGAATTGTGTAGAGAAAATGGATATTTTTGATTTTGGCCACCCCCTGTTTTAAAGATCTCCTGCTTTTCCACCGCATAATTTTTTTTTTTATTTTCCTTTTAACGCTTTTACCGTCCATAATTCTTTTACGATACCACTTCCATTGAATTCCACTGCAAGTTGTCCCCACGCTGCCTCCTTTTCGCGCCAGGTCACAGCATCGCTCTTCTTTGATTCTATCACCATTTTATATTTTTTAACAAGCTCAATGAGCAATTTAATTTCTTCTGTATTAAAGTTCACAGAACGCTTGTTCTCTATTTTTGGTTTAAACTTGCTGTTAAACCTAAAGTTAAACCTAAGTTTTACCAACACCTGGACAATTGGGCCTTGTAGTAGGGTAGATTTGAAAAAAATTAGGAAAAAATTCAATTTCGAAATATTTGGTCTAGTAGGCGGTGAATCATTTGTACTGCTGTATCATGTAAGCTAAATTTAACATTGAATAATGAATTAAAAGCCTTGTTTTGGTTTTTATGATTTATTATGAAAGAAACAATAATTTCACATTTTTAACTTATTGCTATTCGCAACTAAAAAAATTGATGAAAC
Organism: Polydrusus pterygomalis; assembly: GCA_963969555.1. NCBI lineage: Eukaryota > Metazoa > Arthropoda > Insecta > Coleoptera > Curculionidae > Polydrusus > Polydrusus pterygomalis. Next base: position 113,203,626 of record OZ018375.1, read on the forward strand.
CTAACCTAAACAAAAGAAATAAAAATTAGTAACATGTATTCCTTCCCCTTCCATTAATGACTGCTTGAAGTCCACGAGGCATACTCTGAATTAAGTTAAGGATCACATTCTGGTCGATGTTATTCCACTCATACAATAACAACTCTTTCAGCTCCTGTGAAGTCCTTGGGGCTGGTATGTGCGGTCGGATACGTCGTCCTAATTCATCCCAGACATGTTCAATGGGATTCATGTCTGGAGTAAGCGCTGGCCAATCAAATTGCCTAATTCCTACCTGATCCATATATTCTCGGACTATTCTGGCTACGTGGGGTCTAGCATTATCGTGCATAAAATGCCATGTTCGCCCATGGTAACCATAAAAGGCATCGCATGATCTTCGAGAATTTCTGTAATGTACCTGTGACCAATTCTGTGCGGGCTTGTGCAGTGATTCCTGCCCAAACCATTACCGAACCACCGCCAAATGGAAGACGCTGGTCAATACAAACTGCAGCATATCCTTATCCTGGTCTTCTCCATTCTCGTCGACGTCCGTCTGAGCCATTGAGGCAAAAACGTGACTCATCTGTAAACAGTACATTGCATCATCATTCCATGCCAAGTGATTTCGGGCAAAAGCCAATCTTGCAATTCGGTGCCTCTGTTGCAATGGTGACCGTGTGACCATCCTTCTACAAGACAATCCATTACTATGGAGCCTTCTTCTAACGGTCCACTCGCTAATATTAACATTTTTAACCTCTTGAAGTTGATTTCGCAAAAAAAACCGCAGAAGCTGTTCTATTCCGCAAACTTGTGGACACCAAAAACCGGTCATCTCTTTGGGTGGTCACTCTTTTTCTTCCAGATCCCGGTCTTCTGGTTATCAAGCCAGTCTCCTGATAGCGTTGATACACATTTTGTACAGCATATAGGCTTTTGCCAACAATTCTTGCAGTTTCACGTCTTCCCCTACCATCCTGTATCAACGCTACAATTCTTGCCACAACAATAGGATCTAATGGCATTATGGGTTGGTTAAGATATACCACAAACAGTACACCATACAACTGACAAGTAATAAAAAGAGAAATTAACACTGAACTGAGAAATAGGCAACGCTATTTTGAATTTTTAATTGGACCGAATTAACGCTATATCTTCAAAGTCGTAAATACAGTGACAATTTGACAATCTGTGACAGATAACACAATATGAAAAATAACATTACTTGGGAAACAAATGATTCACCGCCTACTAGACCAAATATTTCGAAATTGAATTTATTTCCTTATTTTTTTCAAATTTCCTAAGTGACCTAAATTTTTTTGCTCGCCAGTGTATATAAAAAAGTTGAGGAGACTTAAAACATGCAGACCATGTGACAAAGGAAGTCTAAACAATGAAATGATGAGGATGAAGAAAAAGGCCTTCTAAAGGGAAGGATTTTGGAATTATTTATATAAAAAATATTTGTAGAATTATTGGTAACATACCAATAATTGTAAGACAGTCTAAAGAGGAGAATAGTCATTGATAGAAGTCATGATGTGAAAAAATGTTTGAAGAGTGATTTTTGGGGTACTGGGGGTTAAAGCCCAGTAACCCCTCGTGAGGTTAATTTGAATGGGCGTTAAATAATATTTTAATAAATATAAATAACACATCTTCCTTTTTAAGATGACCTTGTGATGATTTCTTGTTCGAATGACACCGTCTTGGATAGAAATTACAAATCCTTCTGTCTCAGCGTGTAGCTGCCTTCTTTCTAAGTAAGTCATTGACATTTCTTATGTGTGGATTTTGAAATGCAGTAGGGTATTTGTCGCCATTAAATCTATTGAAATAAATAAATAAACTTAAAGATTCTGATTTGTTACTTAATGACCAAATAGATCTTATCCAACAACTTTCCTTTGTTAAATTTATTTAATTATATAACTTTAATTGCCATTGTAAAAGTTATGAATGTTAGGCGCCTTTAAAGCTTACATTGCACAGGGCGATTCCTAAAATGGTACTTGTTTTTTAACTGTGTTTATAAGTCAATAAAATAAACAAAGTTTTTAAATGCCTTTTTTCAAAAAAACCAAATAAAAGACTTATTAACATTATGTTAGCATCCAACTATGGTCCTGTCTAACTCCAATATTATATTTAAATTACTCCGATGCAGCATGCATTTGATGACACTCCCCGTAAATAAGCAATATATTTACTACTTTATTGTTTGCATAATGTGCAATTTCACGTTTTAATCCTGTCTCCAACAATAGCTTTGATGCAACCCAGCAAGATATTCCTTTTTGATCGGTAATTTCCAGCATCTCAACTTAATTTTGAACTTAGCAATCAATTGTTGCAACGGAAAATTAGTTGAGCTTCTCAAAATTAATGATCAGGAACAAGTTTCTGGCTGGGTTAGAGCAAAGCCAGAATGTTTAAATTACTCGCGGAGCAGCCACACTTTAGCGATAGTCCCAATAAATAAACAACACAGTATAAATACTATTCTAGTCTATTGTTTTCATAATCTGCTATTTTCACGTTTAAATAATTTAAAAGGACCAAAAATTTATTTTGAAGTAGTCCATATACTTAACGTGGAGTTGAAAGTATGAAAAGGACAGAAAAGCACAAAGTCTTCCTCCACAAAATTTAATAGAATAAAAAATTCTTGTTTCAATGTCTCTACATGTCTCGAACGTAGAAACGTTCATCATCAGGAGACAGATAAATTTATTTTATGCTGATGGTGTTAGCAAAAGAGAAAATTATAACCTTAATGGAGCTTTTATGGACTTAAAATAATGAAGTGTAGAAACATATTATGAAGAAAATTGATATTGGTTAAACCATCCTGAGTATTTATATTGAAAACGTTATTACCGGGGGTCTAAATCAACCAAATAAAATGGGTAAGAAGAAAAAACCTTTCTATAAGAAGGTGTCGAAGATTATTTAAATTTTAAAAAAGCTTATCAAACACAATACATGTCTGTAAGACATTATGAGGATAAAATTGTAGTATCACAATCTGTAAAAAATAGAAATTGAAAATTAACGAGTAAAGGAGTAAGGGAGAGGGGGTAGATTCAACCATTTTACAGAAAATAGTGGATAACTACTGTATAAGTACACAAAACCTTTCAAAATATAGCATGTTACAAACTTTAAGTTTTAAGGTAAAAAACTGCTATATTATTAATTGGTTTAAAAAACTGGAACTATATAAAAAAAAAATGTTTTCCGGCAACCCTGTAAATAGTTGAATGTGCTCCTCCTAAGGGGCACATTCAACCTTAGCTAGGGGCAGATTCAACTACCGTGATTTTAAAGATAAATGAGGTCAGAATTTGATTTTTTTAATTTAAACTATTTATTTAAATGCAAAGAAGCACAAACGTAAAAAAACTGTTTACCTATAAACTAACAACAACTAAAATGTTTATTTTACGTAGACAAACATAATAATACAAAGAAATAAAAGAAATTAATAAATATTCTATGAATGAAGATTAAGGTCGAATGTAAAATGGCTGGCAGTTCGAGCAGTTTTCGCTGACTTTGGTGTTGGCAATTTGAAGATCACGTCATTACGATCAATGACCGATTCGTCATCAACTGTTGGATAAAAGAAGGTGTCACTTTTCCTATGTAATATTTAACTTGTGTTTTCCTGGAAATTTTACCAGTAAAAAATCTTCAGCAACTATTTTGTCCTTAGGAGATAATAACTGTGGCTCATTAAGCCAATCAATTCCAGCTCTTTCGTTAGCATCCCATTTTTTGGGGTATTTGCAGTTGGGAAGGATGCACGCATATTCATAGGCCAATTTTCTAATCTGTGAATATGTCATGCCATAATTCATGTCTGAACAAGATTTAATATATTTAACAAGTTCCTTTTCTTGGGTATTATTAAATACTTGAGTTACAGTATATTTGCTTGAATATATGGCTTCTTCTGCAAGCTCTAGGTTACTACTTTCGGTTCCTGAGTCTTCATTAAACATTCTAGCTAGGTGCTCATATGTGAATTTTTTTAAAGATTTTTAATTCTGGAATGCAATGTACTACGTTTAACATCATAAGCTCTCGCTACCACCCTTTCAGACATATTATGACGCAAAACTTGTCGAATAGCATTTTTAAAACTATTTTCATCAAGAAAACTCCTTACCATCTAAAAAATTGTAAAACTGATATGGTAGGTACTTAACTAGTTTATGGATTCTATATATCTAACTTTTTGCCCTTATTTTGGCTCATCTTTAAATTTCTGTAAATATTCTAACCTGTGGGGCAGATTTTACCATTGGTGGAGAGTGCCCCTCGCATAGGTGGTTGAATCTGCCCCGCGGCATTTTTTTTATAAAACACAATCTTTTCCCGCGTAGAAGTAAATTGAGGTTAGATTTGTGATATTTTTTCAATTCTTAAGTTAACCATATTATATATTGGTTAAAAAATGATATCTCTCTAAGCTTGTACACTTTCCAATAAATTTCAAGTCAAAAACTTACCTTTTTAAGGCAATTTTTGGAACGTTTGTGATTTTCCGGTACACCATCCACTTACATCAACAAAACTTTCCTTACTGGCGGTTTTGAAATGTAAAGCAACATGTGATTATTGGACGCGGGAAATTGAAATCTGGTTTTAAATTATAGGCAGTGGTTGAATGTGCCCCATGGTCGAATGTGCCCCCCTCTCCCTTACAGAAGTTTTTGAAATATTTTATAAAAAAAATTTTAAATAAAAAAAAAGTAAGTATGTACTTACTTACAATATAACGTGGTAAAAAGTGTTTTTGAGGTACTGAGGATTAAACCTCAGTAACCCCGCGAGAGGTTAATTTAAAACCAATAAAGGCGATTAAAAAGTTACACATTTTCAAAAAGTTCTGCACTGTATGTTCTGCTATCTATGAATGGGAAAATGAGTGTGAAAGATATACATTTTCTCGGTAGTAAAGATTAGATTTGTGATGTATATATAAGAATTTTTTTCTCACCAATAAAAAGGATATGTGGGTGTACAAAAGTAATTTTCACGAGAAAAAAAATCTGAGCGAAAATATAAGCTTATTAAAATTACGTTTTTTAAGTTTATTACACGGTTGATAAAAATAACATTCGCCCACTTACCAATTCTCGTAGAGTCCAAATAAAAAAAGGTTTTATAAATTAATATGATGATATAATGAATAAACGTGGCAAAAATAGTCAACACAGAAGAAAATAGGTATAAAATAAAATTGTACAGTGACTGACTGACTGATTCATCAACACCCACCCTAAACCCCTAATCTTAGAATCATGAAATTTGGAGGACATCTTCTCCTTGTAACGCAGGCATTCCCTAAGAAGGGATTTTTTGAAATTAACCCCTAAGGGGGTAAAAACGAAGGTTAAAATTTTTGTAGTAATTTCTCCACCTCAGAAACTAAAACTACTGTAGGTCCTCAAATTGGTATATACAGTGTGTGTATAAAGTCTGGAAACGGCTTAATAACGTCACAATTTACTGGCCGATTTAAACCAAATTTGGTACAGTTGTGTAAGAGGATCTAACGCACCGAATGACGATATTGGCGTTGTTGCCAGCTTTTTAGTTTGTCTGGAATTCGAACGAATTTTATATTTTTAAATATAACACCCAGTATATTTTTACATTTTTAAATTCCACATAAAATTATAATTATTTTTTATTAAATGCATTATTAGTCTATACTTCATAGTTTCCGAGATATTGACTCTCGAAAACTGACATTTTTGAACTTTGACAGCTTATAACTTTCTAACAGTACGTCTTAGAGCAAAACGGCTTACATGTCACTATCTTCAATTTTTATTATCTTCCCAAAAAAATCAACTTCCAGTTAAACAGGAACAACTATATTTCCTTTACAGTTACATCCGGTTTAACCGGAAGTTGATTTTTTGGGAAGATAATAAAAATTGAAGATAGGGACATGTAAGCCGTTTTGCTCTAAGACGTACTGTTAGAAAGTTATAAGCGGTCAAAGTTCAAAAATGTCACTTTTCGAGAGTTAATATCTCGGAAACTATGAAGTATAGACTAATAATGCATTTAATAAAAAATAATTATAATTTTATGTGGAATTTAAAAATGTAAAAATATACTGGGTGTTATATTTAAAAATATAAAATTCGTTCGAATTCCAGACAAACTAAAAAGCTGGCAACAACGCCAATATCGTCATTCGGTGCGTTAGATCCTCTTACACAACTGTACCAAATTTGGTTTAAATCGGCCAGTAAATTGTGATGTTATTAAGCCGTTTCCAGACTTTATAAACACACTGTATAAATTCTTTTAATAAAATAATATTATACAATATACGTATTTAGTCATTTTTTTGCAATTTTTTTAGGGCTTGCAAAAACGTGTGTGGCCCATTTCAAGGGGAGTACTTAGAACCGTCTATAATTTTAAGTTATATTGCTAAAAATTGGTAGAATGCTTAATTTGTTAAAAGAAGCGAGTACATGTTTCGATGTTTTCGGAAATTTTGTTCCTAGGGGGTAGAAATGGAGGGGGGCAAGATTCCAATGTCACCGCTAGAGAAAAAATAAGTAGAAAATATTAGACACATTCTTTGCTTGTAATAAAAAATATGTAATGAAAAGGAGGTATAAAAGTTTCTGTTGGAAAAGTTTTGTGTCAAATTTTCTTGAAATTGTTATTCAACTCATTATTTCTTTACACAAAGAAATTTTCTTATTTTGTTTGGAAATCGGCTCCTAAAGGGGTAAAAGGGGGTATAAAATTTATATTAAAAAAATTTGTTGGCTCCGAATTTCTTGACACTCAGCAATACTATAAACAAAAGAAATCGAACACATTTTTTTGAAAGTAGTAGCGGTTGCAAGTAGCGAGTGAACAAACCCGATCGTTGTAGCTGCAATAACAATCAAATATAAAGTTTTTGTTGTGATTTGTGGTTAGGTTTGCTTTGATCTGTCAATAAAACTGTTTATTGTTGTTAATTAATTATTCAAATTATGACTGAAGCTGGCTTTATTAAAGCAAACTCGTACAATTTGCTAAAAGTAGATGCTTTTATGATTGCACAGTTTTTTTTATGACAGTGATTTCTTTAACGCTGCCGAAGTTTGTGGTGTGAAAACTGATAGGTACCTACGTATATTCATAATATTTAAAGTTTTTATTTTTATTATTTTTGTGGAATGTAGTGAAACGTTACCGCCCCCTGCCAAAGCAGAAGAAATAAAAAGCAGATATTTGCTGGTATTTATTATAAATACTATTTGTAGTAAATAATATTTATAATCATTTTAATGTCCCTTTCAATTTTTAAATTATTACTTAAATAAATCAAAACCAGAAAGAACAAAAAATGGGGGTCCCCTAGAGGTCCGAGTTAACACACAGAAGTGTCTCACGATTCCATGCGGAGAATCTTTAATTTACCAATCCTTAAAGTTCATACATGTAATTAGAAATAGGTATTGTTTAATAGAATTTATTTAGGTATTAATAATTATCATTACTTCAGGAACATACACATGTGCAATTCTAGGAATGGCTCGGATGACCGTCTAGTTCTTGGGACCCAATATAACGCAAAGTACCCTACGTTGTGTTTGACCCTATGCGCACGTTGTGTTTATTTGTAACCCGTTCGTTATGTAACCCAAATTCGCTGATAAAATCAATATGAAGTATTACACCGAGAAAGAGACGCATTGAAAAACAGGGAATTCCTAAAACATTCTTTCCAACAATGTATAAAATTATAGAAAAAAAATGTATGAACCCGAAAAGTGGCTGATCGCTAAAGCAATAAAATTTGGAAGAAAAGGATCGCGGTAGTCGTCATCGACTGTTCAAAGAAAATCGAGTATGTTCCAATTTCCAAAGGTTCCCCTACCCCGTGCACTGGACGAGACTAAGGAGCTGTCGCCCTAGGCAGTAGCCTATCTCTATAGGTTTCCCTCATACGGTTGCTAGGATGGGCTGTCGCCCTAGACAGTAGTCCTCCGTCCCTCGTTGAAGGAAAACGCGGAACAGGCCCGCACTTTCCTCTTACAATCTCTAACGTAATCTTGTGTAGACAGTTATTATAAAAAGGGGGGCCATACCGAACAGCCACGCTTTAATAGTAAGCAGAATAACGTAAGCGTCGGGATTGCTAACATAAAAGAGATATAATCAAATCCTAGCAGTGGAAAGGGAGGTCGTCGCAAAACACAGTAAAGATCCCCACACCTCCACGGGTCGAAACCCGTCAAGTTCCCCCAGCATGGACAGTAGTCCAGAACTCGGCGCGATGGGAGGGCTTGGAAAACCTACAGGCCTACGAATCTAAACCGGGTTAGAGACAACTCACTCAATCTCTACCATGGATATTTTTAATTTATTTAATTTTAATGATTTGCTAAACCTTAGCAAACCCCGACACTGTCTAACAATGCTATGAATGAAAGGGAAAGAAGCCTATCGTAAAACCCGCCCTCAATGCGTCGTTGGCCATAAAATAATTTAAATAATAATCTGTGCACAGAGATTACCGGTATTTAATAATTAAAAACGCGTTTGTCAAAATAAATAAAAAAGGGACTTTCCGAAATTTATAAAAATATTTCTATTGGCGAACCGGTAATATTTGGTACACCTTCGCGGTCGTCCAGAATCTCCGCATTAGAGTTTGTTACCTATAACAGAGAACAGATGTGAGAAGAAGGAAATAGAAGCTTTTTCTTTGTTGTGCATATAGTATCATGTTTTGGTACCGTGCTTCGGTTGCAAATGCACATAGAGTTTTTGTGATGCAAAAGAGAATAGTAAGAATTATGTTGGGGATGCATTATCGGGATTCTTGTAGAGGTAAATTTAAACAGCTAAACATCATGACTGTGCCATCTCTCTTTATATATAGCTGTGCTGTATTTGTCAAGTCAAATCCTGGTGTTTTTGTTCGAAATAGAGATGTTTATGATAACATTCAAACTAGGGGTAGAAATGACTTGCTAACACCGGCTCACCGAACATCTCTGTTTCATAAGGGTCCTCTCATGAGTTGCATTAAGGTATATAACTCTTTACCTGATAATCTTAGGGCCATCAGGGGCAGTGAATTGTTTAAGCGTCACTTAAAGACCTTTTTAATTGACAAAGAATTTTACACGCTTAATGATTTTCTTCTTCTGAACACATAATTAGTGAAGTGTCAGTTTGCTGCTCCGGTTTTTGTTTTTGAACTGTTACTTTTATTGTTTATTTTGTCTTAAAGTTTTTATTTTTTGTCTTGATTGTCTTATTGACTTTTTGTGTATGTGTAGGTATATATTATATATAATAGGGTATTCTTCAGTTTGAATATAATTGTTGTTTGACTATGTACTGTGAGATTGTTAGTTATCTTAGTAATTTTTTCCACTGACGTTGTCAATGTTCACTCGTGAACGATTTATTATGACAATAAAGATATTATTATTATTATTATTATTATTATTATTATTATTATTATTATTATTATTATTATTATTAAGAATTTAGTGTTGACTTTAGGGACCTCCGGGCACGCCTGCCCTAACAACTCCCAGATGCCCATCAATTTTACCCATGTGTTTCTAACAGATCGTTTACCAACAGTTCTTTGTTATGGTTAATTTGTCGACACTTGAGTTTTAAAATTTATAGCCCTTCGGGGGCTTTAAGATTTAAGAAAAGGGGACGGGCGACACGCTTATCCTAAAAAGATGTTTTTTTTCTTTGAATAATTTTCTAAAAACAATAATAACATTTTTAGGCTTTTGTGTTTCGCTTTATACCGATAATAATAAGTACTGACCTAGCGTCTTCTTACTGCGCGCCCCCTAATTGAAAACATGCGTTGTATTTAAAGCAACTTGTCCTTTTAGAAGTGATTCAGAATAGCGTAGACTATTTTGACCTGAAAATCTCGCCCACGTTACAAATGATATGATCAACATACGTGGAGACCCAAATTTATTATTAAACGCTGAAGAATAATGCCTGTAATAATAAGAAACATATACTGACTTCCGGGTCTTCCAAGGCTTGCTATAGAATTCACAAATCGCGTAATATAAAAATCCTACCCCCTCGCGACACGGAACACCCTGCCTATGCGAAATAAAAAACCCTTAGGAAAAAAGTTTTAGAAAGAAACAATGTCGTAGGTATTTATTTTAGTAGGGTTTTAAAACAGGTTTAGCTACTGTCAGAATTGTATTTGTGAATATTAATTTAACTTATTATTATGAAAACGCGTAGTCCGTTAGAGTCTCACGGTAATGGCGCCGTTCCTGAGTTTAACTTTACGAATTTTAGTTATTAACATTTGTAACCGTTTATTTGTGAATAATATGAATAATATTTAATGGGTCCCGGCCCTTGCTAAGACAATATTCGGCGTTGATGACGTTTAATTTATGATTGCAAAAGTGACGCGATGCTGAACGTTCAAATAGAAGCTTTAACTAAAACAGAAAAGACAAAAGAACGGATAGTAAGGAAACTAGGAAGCTACAGTAAGGTAATTTTCGTGAACCGAAAAACCCACACTATAGCGGAAACGCAAGGATTACAGTAAGGTAATTTCCGTAAACCGAAAAACCCACACTGTCGGAAGAAACAAGGATTACAGTAAGGTAATTTCCGTAAGCCGAAAAACCCACACTGTAGGAAAAACAAGGATTACAGTAAGGTAATTTCCGTAACCCGAAAAACCCACACTGTAGGAAAAACAAGGATTACAGTAAGGTAATTTCCGTAAGCCGAAAAACCCACACTGTAGGAAAAACAAGGATTACAGTAAGGTAATTTCCGTAACCCGAAAAACCCACACTGTAGGAAAAACAAGGATTACAGTAAGGTAATTTCCGTAAGCCGAAAAACCCACACTGTAGGAAAAACAAGGATTACAGTAAGGTAATTTCCGTAAGCCGAAAAACCCACACTGTAGGAAAAACAAGGATTACAGTAAGGTAATTTCCGTAAGCCGAAAAACCCACACTGTAGGAAAAACAAGGATTACAGTAAGGTAATTTCCGTAACCCGAAAAACCCATACTGTAGGAAAAACAAGGATTACAGTAAGGTAATTTCCGTAAGCCGAAAAACCCACACTGTAGGAAAAACAAGGATTACAGTAAGGTAATTTCCGTAACCCGAAAAACCCACACTGTAGGAAAAACAAGGATTACAGTAAGGTAATTTCCGTAAGCCGAAAAACCCACACTGTAGGAAAAACAAGGATTACAGTAAGGTAATTTCCGTAAGCCAAAAAACCCACACTGTATAGAGGAAAGGGTAAGAAACAGGTTTACAAAAGAGAGGGAAGGTTTGGACTTTGTCTAGAGACCCCCATTTAGTAATAAACCCCCCCACAAATTTAATAATTGACAAAAAATATGTAATACTTTAATATAGTGTATAATTTAACTTTGTTTTATTATTTTCGAATTTAATGTTCACGATCTAATTTTGAGATAACTTAAGGCTTTATAAATAAATATAATTTAACAAAATACCGACCGACGCCATTTGTGAAACCCACGCGTGGTTTAAAGCTTAGAAAAAAAATTAAGCTTAACACATTTTAAACCCTAAAACTAACTTTTTACAAAACGAGAACACCTCCGCGAAATGGAAATGGCTAGGTCAGTCGGAAAACCTACTTATAGATCGAGTGAAACCCGGAAGACGCAAAGCGAGAAGGTTTGGTTTGTCTTAGGTCGCTTGGGTAAGGCTAGATACTTTCCCACATTAATAATTTAAAAGAAAGAGAAAATACTTTGGTAGGATGAAAAATTTACCTTCATGTTTATTCTTGGCAGTAATAGGTCACTCCTTCTTGTAATTGAGTTAACTAAAGTTGGTAGTATTAGAAGAGAAAATAAATGATTTAAAACTTGTGAAAGATTTGTAGAACAGCGCCCCAGAATATTTTTAAAACCCTGAAAATAAATTCACCAGCCAAGAAGCCCCAGGACGTTTTTAAGTTTAATCGTTTAGACAGAAAACCAAAACCTTCCCATTAGAATTAAAGCCCAAAAACCTTCCTATTAGAAACAAAGCCAAAAAACCTTCCTTGCTCCTTACGTGACGCTAGCTTTTATAGTTTCCCCCCCGACCGACGCGACGCTCTTCTCGCCTCCTCTTTGTGCGGACGTTCCAAGCTCTGGCTAAGGTACACGACGCCGGAGCGTTCGCGGCCCCGCGCGCCTCGCATATTACATCGGATTTACATAATTATTTTATTATTATTATTATTATTATTATTATTATAATTATTATTATTATTATTATTATTATTATTATTATTATTATTATTATTATTATTATTAATAATAATATTATCATTATAATTATTATTATGAATAGGTTTTTTCTCCGAACTTTGTCAAGAACCAACAGACCCGGGTTAGGTCCGTTACAGTAGTGAATTATATCTTTATTAGGTAAATTTGAATGCAGCATACATACTTTAAGACGCATAGATAAAATAAGAAAAGTAAATAAAAAGTAATGTTATATACTTTAGTACATTTGATTGTACGTGAATTAAATTGTACTAACGGCATTCTTCGCAACATTGCTAATTACTGATTTTTGACGTCACGTAAAAGTAATCGTTTTGGCGCGCCATTAAAATAGGACATTTTATTTTTAATGTATCTAGAAATCAAGGCAGTAATTTTGAAAAAGAAAAAAAGGGCCCACGTATGAACCCATAAAGAGCTAAATTAACGAAAAAAACTTCTAGGGACTTCTAGTAACGAATCACTCTGTATATACTTAGAAATGTCAACATCTCATTATACGCTGAATTTATATAGTCATCGGATAAAGCAATTATTTTTAATAAAGTAAAAATTTCATACCTATTTAAAAATATTTTTGCTATTGTTTTTTCTGTAACGCATAATATTTATTATTTAAAAATAAATTATAAGGCATCCTTAACACAACGTATTATTGTGAATGGAAAATCCAGACTATAGGTCTGATATTGTATTCTTGACGTTAACCATTCCTGCCATGTTGATTTCTAACGTAATAAATGACCAAACGCTGTTTATTCATGGTTAGGTTGGTATGCGTTCGTTGTGCAGTTGTGTCCCAAAGCTCTGTGTATGACATGCTTAATATTCAACCGATGATACGATTTACAAACATCGAATGGACTAGTTTTGGTTTTACAAGCATTCGCATTATACAAATTAATAATTTATTTTCCACCACGGAATACTCGAAATGTGTGTCATTTAAATATTTACATGGAATTAGGGAAAGGGAGTATTTTAATTGGCAAACTGTTTAAAATAGCTCATTTGTACAGATTTGTGTGTTTATGTGTTTTGCGTCGTAAAATCGTCCAGAAAAACAATTAATGTACCTAGTTAATTTTGAAATTTGCTGCTGGTTAATTATACATTTTTAGAAAATAAATTTATTCTTTGTTTCCTGTGTTTTTCATGTTAGCACATGTCTAACACTAAAAATATATGTATTATATTAAGTAGCGAAGTAGCCCACATACTAAGGCTTTGTTGGCAGCTTTGTTCGACGAACAAAATGGCGAACGCAAGACGCAGAGGCAGTTTTGTTCATCAGTTCAGCAAGAAACTACGTAATTATGAAAAACAAGGAAAACAATATCTTTATGTGCAATGGCGGCGACGGCGGCATCAGCCACAACAAAACAAGGACAAAATGGGCTAAGGAATGGCTTTTGAATAAAGACCAGTTTTCCCACATTAACAAATGAAACGTGCTGAAACTCGAACCAAATAATTAATTGATGTTTAAAATATTTGAAAATGGAGATTTAATTTTCCATAAACACGGAAGACGGCGATACGCTTCTACCGTGCGAGCAAAAATTATTTGCATCAAAGAGGGCCTTGCATCTAAGGACGTAATGCTTAGCCGTAGAGCTTAATACCTGTTGGTTGGGTATCACTAACTACCTGAATTAACAATCAATCAGTTATTCCGTCATCTTTGACAGTCGTTACAAGTAATTTGATTCATCGCTAATTCTTCCAATTTCCTGAACAATTCACAGAATGGGCTTTACGGAACAGCACAAAACATTTATGGTTGAAGCGTATTTTCGAAACGGGGTTAGAGTAAATGGTGAGTGGCAATACAATCCCGGTTTGTGCATGGACGATTTTTACGAATATTTTCCTAACATTGCTTTTATTGCTGGGGATTTTTATCATTGCCTGAAAAGAACCGTGGCTGTGTTTAGGAAAACAGGTTCTATACAATACAAAAAAGGAGCAGGAAGACCATCTGTAAGAACAGACGAACTTGTTGCAAACGTTCGTGAAATAATGCAAAATACGCCAACAAATTGTATAATTTTATTGTATAATTTATGTAATTATTTTTCTTTCTGTGTATTCTTACTTTGTTAATTTTGTAAACAACAAAAATAAATTTGTATTTGTCTACTTATTTTATTACTCATTAGTTTGGCATATCATGTCATAATATGAATTTGACAAAATTTTAACCTAGATTTGGTTAGATATATCGTCCCCATATCATTGTGATCTAAACCAAGCCGTACGTTTTTTAATCCAAGCCCTCTTTGATGCAAATAATTTTTGCTTGCACGGTATAAAATCTAATAAATACTTTCTACTTATCTGGCAAACAACCGCCATATATAAATAATTTGTTGGGGAATACAAGCCAATCAAAACTTGTTTCCCGAGTCACTCTTTAAATCTGGAAAAAAAAAGTAAAGTTCGTGTAACTTGTGGTGCTCAAGTCTGGTGCTAGGGTTTTCAGGTCGCGCAAGCGCCTCTAGCGTGACTTAACGACCAGAGATGGCCGGGACCGACAGCTTGTAAGCTAGGATATGAATGGTTTTGGAAATTTTTTTATTTTTTTTTGTTTTGATTGACATTAAATGAGCTGTCAAAATTAGGCAACATTTATGTATTTCATCTTCAGTTCCAGTTATTTTAACATTTTAAACTTAAGATTTGTAGGTAATAGATTATTCTTGCGACCTTAAGTTTCTATTTTGACCTAAAAAACGGAAAAATATAAATCGGATATACCTAATATCCGACTTATATTTGAATTTTTAATTTTAAGTGGCACTTATGCAATTTTCGTACCTATGACAATTTGTTGAAGTTACGACGCAGTGTCTTGAATAGCGTGCTGCGCACAAAGCGACAGATGGATGATTAATTATTATGATGTGTCAAAATAAGGATAAAATTGCGTTTTTCGTCGTAATAAATTTAATGAGATTTTAGCGCTCCGTGTATTGAATATGGCCATTATTAAATTGGAAACTATACTTTCAAGTCATCATCATCATCAATAGCCTTCTGCGTCCACTGCTGGACATAGGCCTCCCGTAAATCATTCAATTTCTTCCGGTCTTGGGCACTCTGCATCCAGTTGTGCTGGGTGCGTTTAATATCGTCCGACCATCTTGTTGGGGGACGTCCATGGTACGATATGCTTCTTGTCTAGGTCTCCATTCTAGGATTTTTTTGGTCCATCTTCCATCTCTGCGTCCGTAACACTGGTTCTTTCGCGGATGGTATGGTTTGGAGTTCTGTCTCTGAGGGATATACTCAGCATTTATCTCTCCATTGCTCTCTGTTCCACTTGGATTTTGTTTTTGACATTTCTGGTAAGAGTCAATGTGTCTGCTCCATATGTTAGCACCGGAAGCACGCACTGATCAAAGAATTTGCTCTTTAAGCATATGCATGGGAATACTTGATTTAAAAACATCCCTCAGTTTTCCGTCTGATTGTCTCTTCCCAATTTAATCTCATGGCCTAAGTATTTATAGCTGTACATTTGTTCTATCTGCTTGTCGTTCGTTGAAATGTTTTTAGCCAGCACGAGGTTGGTTATGTAGGTATCGTGTTTTAGAGAAGTTAATTTTCAGCCCTACCCGCGCACAAGCCCTTTGAAGGTCCTGAAGAAGCGTACATGCATGATCCACCCGGTCTGTTATAAGAACTATGTCATCTGCAAACCTCAGGTTGTTCAGATAATCCCCATTTATGTTGACTCAAATGTTGTACCAATTGTTGTTCTTCATGGCGCTCTGCAGCAATGCGGTGAATAGTTTAGGCGAGATGTTGTCTCCTTCTCTAATATCCCTATTCAAAGGGAATTTTCTGGTGCCGCCATAGTACACTCTAACTGCAGCTGTTGTATATATTCTGTAGAAGAGTTGTATACCTATGGTCAATAATGCACTCCGTAAAAGCTCTTAACATGGAGCTATGCTGTACGGAGTCAAATGTCTTCCCAAACTCTACAAATATTAGTATCAATGGCTTGTTGTATTCTGCAACTTTATCAAGGCCTTTTTACTACTTGTAGGTGATCATTCGTTCCAAAGCCACTTCTGAATCCGGCTTGTTCTGGTGTTTGATGAGAGTCTAACTTAGGTCTCAGTCTGTTAGTAATTATTTTCATAAAGAGCTTATACAGTTGAGATAACAGACTGATAGGTCGGTACTTTCAAGTAGGATACTGATAATCACAAAATCTTTCGTTGTAATTCCGAGTTGATGTCATTTAATTTTGAAACAAAAGATAAAATATTTTCTCTTATATTTTGACAACTTGATTGTGTGTTTCCTAATCACAGTCCGCAGGAGTATAATACAAAGAAAGATAATAATAAGAAAAATAAAATAAAAGAAAAATTCAGTTACTTATTAGGTAGGTACTAATATTAAAAACACCCTCAGGTGCCGATTAGCGATCATTGTGCCACCTAGTTTAAACCTGCAGTCTATGGGCTTCTACGCTAAGCTGTGAACAAAGCCGTAGTATGTAGGGTACTTTAAATTTTGATTATTAAGACCCTTGCCACCTCGAAGGTAGAAGAAAAAACAGTAAATTTGAAACTGGAATAAGTAAAATAATAGTATATTATTACTACAAGTTTAGACTGCTACCATTACCTGTCTAAACCGTGATCAATTTTTTTTCATAGGTTAAATCACAAGAGCTATGAGTTTTATCGGGTATATTTCGCGTAGGTCGTTTTTCGAAAAACTTCATTTCTAAAATATTTGAGACGAATTATTTACGTTCATAACGTTCATTACGTTCATAACCTAAGGAGAAAGGTTAATCAAATATAACATGTATCTAAAGACTAGCGGAAAAAACGTAATCATATTTAATCAAAACTTTGTAGGGATCAAATTAAATGTCGATAAGTTTAGTAAGTAGGTATATTTGTTTTAAAATAATACCTAATTCGTACACTTTTAATAGACACACCTAAAAATAATATCTTAAAGATAGCTGCACTGCTGCTGCGGTCTGATTGTCGATACCTGGCTGCTCCTTCCCGCCAATACGATTTTTAAAACCACAAGCTTTTATACAATATTAGATTTTCTTTAATTCATAATTCGTAAAATCCAGGACAGCCTTCAACAGCAAACTCTGCCGCGGTCAGATGCTTGCAGAATTGTAAATGACGCAGACAGAATACTAACCAAGTCATATTAAAAGATTTGGGACACGAACAACGTTTGGCCTTTTATAATGGTGAAACTGGGGTTCATTGGTATAATATTTGTTTTAATAAACGCAAAAAAAATTTACTTAACGGATCATCATAGCTTACTTATATTGGCTATTTTTCATTAGCGTCATACATTTATAACTTTGACGCAAGAATCAAATTAATTTTAAAATATTTTTTAGTTTTTAAAAAATGCTACAGCAATTTTTGTACTTTGACTTTTATTACTACTTACAAAGAACTTGAAAATTATTGACCTAATGCTTCAATCATAAAACCGCTGATAAGCCGATCCGTTATGGTTTGAAATGTTATTGAAAATCAGTAATGGGTGGATGAGACAGAAGTCCCTCGGTTCACTCTGCATGACAACACTGTTCAACGCTTGACGTTTGGCGTCAGACTCGCAGATAGGGATGGGAGCATCGAACGAAAAAAATCGATGTCTAATATCGATTACATCAAAGAAAATCGATGCTGGAAAAAAAACAGCGAATAAATATCGTCGACATATTCTGTTAATGTGAAAAAAACATCGGATAATGCGAAAAACATCAAAACATATTTAAATAAATAATGTTTTTGGAACCCTGTGTACTTCAATGCAAAAAAAAACAGTTTTTTTACACACTCTTTAAGTCCTCTAAGCCGAGATATTTTTGTTTTCACTAAATAAATAAGTATATATATTAATACTTAGATATAAAAATATCAAAAACACATTTAAAAAAAATAAATAATAGAGGAGTTCCTCAAGGAAGTATATTAGGTCCAATATTAAGTATTTTATACATCAACGATATGCCTTTAGTTTTAAAAATGTGTAAGTTATAAATCATTGCTGATGACATCTTAATGTACATTAATGTTTTAAATATTTTTAATGGTCTAAATTACTCTAAATACTCTAAATTTTGAGATAAATATATTATTAAATTGGCTAAAAGTAAATAAATTAAAATTCAATACTTCAAAAACTAAATGTATGGTGATGGGTAATAATTTAAATTGTCAAAATATAAATGTTGTAATTGATGGTGAAAAATTGGAATTAGTAAACAGTTTTAAATATTTAGGAATAATCATTGATTTAAAATTAAATCTTTTTATTTATTTTGAAAGTATCATATCGAAGATTTTGGGAAAAGTGGGTTATTTTAAAATAATCAGTTCTAATTTAAGTTTGTTTCCTAAAAAAATTGTATTTAACACTATTATATTACCACATTTTCTTTATTGTTCTTCCATTTTATATTGTGCTAGTGAGGAAATATTTGATAAATTACAAATTTTACAAAATAAGGAAATGCGGATTATTTTAAATTGTGACAAAATATACAAAAATAAATTTAGATTGATTGAATGTCAGAAATTTAATTTTTTATTTAGTATGTATCTTTACACATAAAATTAAAAATAATTTATTGCCTGATTGTTTAAAATTTTTTTGTTCTTTGAATTATCACCAAAACAAGAACTAATCAATCAATTCATGTGTATAGAGTGTCTAAAACATTTGTTTATAAGTCTATTTTTCATAAAGGTTTGATAGAATATAATAATTTGGAAAATTCTAATAAATCTCAAATATTATTTAAACTATTTAAAAAAACTTACAAAATTTCATTTAATTAAAAAACAAAATGATACGTAATATTTGATACAATTTGCAAAATGTTTAACTTTGCTGTCTGTTTTTGTTAAAAGAAGGTTGTGTTTTAAAATTAAAAAAAAAATGTATAAAAATGTGTTAAAAAAATGTATTAAAAATATTTAGTGTATATGTAGCTGTTTGCTAAATAAAACATGTTACTACTAGGTACTACTACTATCGCATACATGCATTTACCATAATTGTTTATTGCTGAGCAATATTTTTCACAAATATCACAAAAAAATCACCCAACATACCCACTCTAAATTCAATTGCGTTAAATTAATTCACCAGAGAGTTAAATAGTAAATCACAGTAACATACCTAATGTTCTTTAGTAAAAAGTCGTAACATAATATAATGTATAGGTATTATTTAATCCTAAAAACAGACCATAAAAATTTCTAATATGGCCAATTATAAGGGCAATTAATAATTCAGTGTATGAAACTACTTTCAAAAGCATGAACTCGCCGCCAGTTACGCGGGACCAGAATCTGTGTCACCGGCAGAATATTAACAATGCCATACACAGAGCTTAGGGGATATTCTGGATAGTACAGCGTACTCGTACCAACAATAAATATTGAGTGATAAATTATTACCCATCCTGTCTAAACGAATGACAATTTGTTAAATTAGATTGACATAAAGAATGTCAAATATTTGAGCGTGGCTCTCATAATTTTTTACACAAATTTATTTAATATCATGAACCGAAACATAAAAAGATTGAATAAAAATTATTAGATTTTAATTTTAATAAAATTGTTAACGACAACTTGGTATTGTAAGAAAATATATTTAAATTTTTTAGAAGCAGAACTATAGGAACCATAAAATTAATCACTAAAGCAATACCATTCGTTACTTACTTAATAAATTACAATAATAATTTTGTTAAGCTTGAAAGTAATACTGATAAGTAATGGGCGAATTATATGCACTTATACAGCCAAAATATGCCTTGTTTGCCTTTAAAGTAAGCAGTTATTTGCATTTTTTTTACCAAATTGGTATGCATACTGGTATGAAATATTTCCTAATTTATTATAGTAAAATGAGGTAAAGAAACACATTGGGTTCTAAATAGTTTGTTTATTCTTTAAAAAAAATCAAAAACAAACAAAGAAAAATAATTATATTTATATAAAAGGCATTTATTACGAAATATTTTTCAAAATTTTCAACTGAAATGGATTGTTTTCTATTAGTAAAAATATGTTTAAACAAAGAGAATCTTCTTTCAACATCTACTGATGTAATCGGACAGTACTGCAACTTAGGTAGCTAAATACAAGGCCAAGATACAACTTCCTTGGACGATTTACACTCACAAATAATTTTTACTGCAGTTAAGTATTTAAATCCTTCAGTTCCTTACTTGACCTCCTACTTTACCGGCAATGTTGTTACATTTAGCGGAAAAAGTTCGACAATACTAATTGAGTATCTTAAACTTGAACTGCTACTTTCCAACGAGGATATTATGTCCGGTATAAAACTGAAATTAACCTTAATAAAAACAAGATCCTTAGCTACACTTGCACTTTTTAACAACTCTTTACTTTGCACAAATCACACTGTGAATCGTCATCTAAATCCAAAATTAGTTCTTTAATGGCTTCAAAATGCTCTGCATCGAATATTGCGGCCTTAATCCATGTTCCCCACCGGGTTACAGGTTCTGGAGGTAAACAAATTCCTGGTAATCTCTTCTTATACAACTGTACTATTAGAGGTGCTTTTAGAAACACTTTTTTTACATTTGACATTAATTTATTTTAATTCAAATACAGTTTGTTAGGCAGGTAGTAATAACGCATTATTAAGTAACAATAAACAACCCCTAATAATATACTTGCAAACCCCGGAAACCCCCACTAAATACCAAACAAAATTTAAATATAATTAATATAATTTGAACAAATAGTCCATGCCGCAAGTGGAGTTGAAAGTATGGGAAAGAAAGAAAAAACTAATAGTCTTTCGCTACAAAATTTAATAGATTAAAAATTCTTTAGGATTCTCTACCTGTTTCGAACGTAGAAACGTTCATCATCAGGCGAAAATTTATTTAGTGCTGATGATTTTAGCAGGAGAGAAAATGGTATAAAACCTTGACGGAGCTTTTATGGAATTAAAAAATCGAAGTGTAGAAGTGACATAATAAGAAGAAAATTGAAAAAGTTAAAACATACTGAGTATGTGAAAAAGTCAGTAAAGGAAATGTAAACCAACTAAGTAAACTGGGGAAGAAGAAAAAGGCCTTCTAAAAAGAAAGTATCAACGGTTTTTTTAATATCTAATAATTTAATAATTTTAATACTTAAATAAAATAATTTTTATACTAAATTTATCCCAAAAATAGGATACCGTAAATAAATGTCAGAAGCATGATCAACGCGTGCCTTGCGCGTGGTTGGGAAATACAACTTCGCTCTTAAGCAGGCAGATTTGGAAGATGCATGACCAAGCGCGCAGACCGCACTCGATGTAAATCTTACAGCGAGCCGCGCACTAGCTATTCTATTATTGTTCAAGTTAAAAGTTGCTTAATTAAAAAGTCGTCAATAAGTTTGAACACCGCGCATGTTCCACAGATAGTTGCTTTTGTTTAATTCATTACGATGAATTTCATTGAAGTAGCTTGTTTTGCTGCGTAAATTATCAAAAAAAAAATCAGCCTTACTGGGTTTGTTGGAGTATTTCAAGGACCTTGGAAGCCATAGTCATTCAATTAACTATCCAGATTCATGTCTGAATTTAAGACTCAATGAAACTAATAACCGAAATCCAATTTTTAGACTCAGCGATATGAATTTATTATTTGTCCTAACCTACCTTTGTGGACTTTTCACTCCTCCCATTTTATTAACAATAGGACGGTTTTGTACATACAGATATCATAATTTAAAAATCCTGTTTAAATTATTTTCTTTTAAACAGTTGACGGAGTTACCTACCTTTTTATTCAATTTTATTCATTAAGACTTATTTAAAGTTTTTATACCACTGTTCTGTTTCCTATTAATCGTCATTTTGTGTACAGTAACAACTTTTTTATCTGAGATATCCCTCACCACTTTGTATCTATGTATCAAATGTCAGTCAGGTATTGTTTATAAAATTTGAAACCGCTAATAGGGAAAATTTGTTTATAAATTTTCAAATATCTTATTAATATGTTTCTTGTCTCCTGGACATAATTTGACGTGTAAGTATTTTCACGAAGTTTGTTCCTACCGTGTTTTTACTATTGTTTGTGATTTTCTTTTAGAACCTAAGCCCTGATGATGGCCTCGATATGGGCCGAAAGCGCTAGGCAATAATAATAAAATTTCTCTTAATACAAAAAATGTTTCTTTTGTTAAAATACGGCGTACAACCGGCTCTCCTTTTCATAGTTATTGGGTTTATCCTATCGTCAGTCAACGACATTTCAACGGTCACTTTTGCCAGGTGGTGCCCACTTTGAATAAACTTCCCAGATATTTCTGTTCACAACATATCGTTTAAATTTCGGTCTGAATATTCTTTTAATGTTAAATCATACAGTGCAGGCTGTTTCTTAATGTCGATTATAAATAATTCACATTTAACGACATTGTCAATAATTAATGTTTACTAAATTTTTTATAAACCACAACAATGTTCAAAATAAAAAACGAATAAGCAACTAAATACTCACTAGTGCGCAAGGATAGGTTTATAGTTGTTTCTACGATATTTCAAGCAACTATAATTGAATCGCTGGTAAAATAGTTATATATTTTTAATTGCCGCAACTAACTAACTAACTATTTTTTTTTTTTATATTTTAATCTATTAATTTTGCACACAATGTGTATGTTTTGACTCCTGCCGAGGTAACTGGACCGTAACAAGCCTGGTACCCCAACAGCATTTTACTTCAAGCTAAATGATGCTTTGAGTTTTACGAAAAACAATTTTTTTCTTTTTTCTTTCCCTCCCATTTCACCACTTTTACATGTCTCCGACAAAGTTGAATGAAACTTAAGATTTTTCACTACTTTTATCTAAATGATTTTCACAAAGTCTGTTAAAACTCTCTAATTTTTCTTTTACTCTCTTAATTTTTCTGCCCAAGACAGGGCCTTTGCACTAGCCCTTGACTTTCAAGTATGCTGAAGTCTTGTCGGTCTTCTGACTATTCATTTTTTACACCTCGTGAACACCATTGAAAGCTCCATTACGGCACTTATTATTTTCTCTATTGCTAACAACATCAGCATTGTACTATTTACTTTGTTTTCCTGATGATGAGTGTTTCTAGACTCGAACCATGTTGATTTATTATGAATTAGGTACTCTAGGTTAGCCTAGTTTTCTAATAAACTTGTGGACTACATTTTCAATATTTTATTTTAGTTATTTTTAAATTGCCGAAAAATAGTTGCTAGTGCGCTGCTACCCTAAGAGACAGGCGTGGCTTGACCACGCACTAGTGGGGTGGATTTGTGTTGACGCGACTTGGTTTGGGATAGTGATCGAGAACTATCGATAGTCCCCACCATCGGCTGTTGATTGTTATTGATAGTCAGTTTCTAATTCTACTTTCACGACTACCATATTATTGAAAGATCGATAACTATCGATAGTAAAAATTAATTACTATCGATGGTAAACATTTTTTACACTTGATTATTGATTGAAGAAACCAATAGAATAGAAACCCAAATACAACTACCGAGAGGTAAATAAAATTAAACGAAAATTTTTGTTTCGGATTTTTGCTTGTCAATCTTGTAATGTCATGTAGGTTTATTAAGCATGCTATTACTGTTTAACTAATTAAATAATGGAAAGACGGCATACAACCGATAGAGAGTCACCGGAGAATTAAGGAAGCCCCCTATAATAAAGTATACACTTCTCCTGTACTTTGTCAACATAGCCCTGGGAACTGCATGATAAAGAAAGCACCATATTATAGTGATGTGTAGGGATGCACGATGGTTTTCGATATATCGAAAACATCGATATATCGGAGCAAAATATCGATGTTTTTACATCGATGGATTTTGACTCGATGGTTCATGACATCGATGGAAGTTAGATCGATATATCGAATTATCGATGTTTCTTAAAATACATCGTTTTCAAAGTTATTAAACGAAAAAATTGTGATCATTTAGTATTTTTTATAGATTTTTTTTATAGATATAAAACGTATTATATTTTAACTATTTTAAGTGTTGTTACTTTCTAGCGCCATCTTAATTTCTTTGTTTCGTGCACTGGCGCTAAATACTAGGGAAATTACGGCGCGTGTTGGTGCTGCCAACCTGTAAATAATAAAAGCCGTGCTTTATGAACTAAGGCTAAGGTCGTTCCAGATGTAAAATTAATCACTTTGAGGTACACATTATTAGTTTTTAAAGTGTTAAATAGGTAAGAATTTTTAAAGACCTATTAGTTTTTTTTAACTTCCAAAATAATGTATTATACTGTACTTTTTTAAAATAGACCAATTTTAAAATATTAAGAACGTCTTTTATTATTTCTTTTATTGCAAATTGCGAAAAAAAAAATCGATATATCGATATATATCGATGTTTTTCGGTCGATATTTGTTCAATATCGATGGATTAATGTCGATGTTTTTGCTATATCGATGGGTCAAAATTCGATATATCGATTTTCGATGTATCGATGGATTTCGAATTTTGTGCATCCCTAGTTATGTGTGATTATGTTTTAAAGGTAATTATGGGTTCTTGTTGTATTTTTGTAAGGTTTATTTGAATATAAGCTGCAATAATTAATAATGTTTTAATCGATCCCGTCATAATATTTTTAATCTCTGTACATTGAATAAAACGTTTAAAAGGATCTTTAATGTTAATTCACCTATCGATTCCGATATCTTGGACATGCCTATAAAACGAACATGTTTCTTATATTTGATCTGTGCAAAAGTTACAGTAAAAGCTACAGTCTTCTTTTTAATTATAATCAGCTATTACGATAATCTTTCCAAAACAAAAACCAAACAGTTGTTTGTCAGGCTTACCTTAATTTCCGACCCTAAATTTTTAAAAGCTAATTTTCGATACGCAAGCTTTTTCCAGACTTTGCTTGGATTCTGCGGCGGAGCATAAAATAAATGTATCCCAGTTAATCCGGGGAAAAACTTTCAAAAGCATATTCTTGGTACGCGGTAATTGGGGATGTAAAAGAAAAGATGTTAATTTATTTTGAAATAACAATAAACCATTTTAGCTTTTCATATAATTACACACATCGGTCGCTTAAAGTTTCATTTCGAAGACATAAAATAAATATTAATAAAACAATACATAAAATTATTAAGAATTAGGTAAGTTATAAGTCAAGCTAAAGCAAAATTCTATTTGAAAAATCGTGAAAATTTGTTTATTTTTAAATTTTTACCAGTGTTACAACATTTGAAAACTTCCCACCTCGATTTTCCTGCTTTAAAATAAAAATGTGGAAAATCGCTCCGACCGTCGATTTTTATTTCGAGGGGGACATCTTTTGCGTATATTGTCAATCTTGTTACTTCAAGCCCCTAGGAGGGAGGGGGGTAAGATCTAAATCTTAAATGGATACCCCTATTTTATATAATTATTTTGGATTCTGCATAAAATTCTGAACATTTTATAATAAAAGCATATTTATTAGTCTATACTTAACAGTTTCCGAGATATTTACTCTTGAAAAATGAAATCTTTGAACTTTGACAGCGTCTAGCTTTCTAACTGTACGTCTTAGAGCAAAACGTCTTACATGTCCATATCTTCGATTTTTATTATCTTTCCAATAGTGTCAACTTCCGGTCAAACCGGAAGTACTATATTTCTTACATCCAGTTTTAACCGAAAGTTCACAATATTGGAAAGATAATAAAAGTCGAAGATAGGGACATGTAAGCCGTTTTGCTCTAAGACGTACAGTTAGAAAGCTAGACGCTGTCAAAGTTCAATAATGTAATTTTTCAAGAGTAAATATTTCGGAAACTGTTAAGTATAGACTAATAATGCGTTTATTAAAAAATGTTCAGGATTTAATGCAGAATCCAAAAAAATTATATAAAATAGGGGTATCCATTTAAGATTTAGATCTTACCCCCCTCCCTTTTAGGGGCTTGAAGTAACAAGATTCACAAAATACGCAAAAGATGTCCCCCTCGAAATAAAAATCGACGGGTCCGAGCGATTTTTCACATTTTCATTTTGAAGCAGGAAAATCGAGGTGGGAAGTTTTCAAATGAACACCCCCGTATGTTGTCGAAATGTTTGCAGTATCATCGGGCTTGCCTTGCATCTCTACTCTAAACATTTGTAAAAAATATGGGGCGATTTTAACAGGTCTCAAACTTACTGACAAAACTGGCAAAAAGATACTTTAAAAGACTGTTCAAGTTTCAAGGTTAAAGTATAACTCTATGAACAGTACTATTAGTTGTGCGGTTTGTTTTTTTCTATGCTTGTGCATGCATGAATATTGTTTGCTCCAAAGAAAATAGGAAAGCTGCTCGATAGTAAGTAACAACATATTTTTTATATATTATTATTATCTTTGTAAAACACTCCCAATTTTGTATAATTGTTGAGCTCCCAGTGCTTTCATCACGAACAAGCTTTGTTAATGTTAATAATATTATGTAAGAAGGATCCACAATCAATAGTGCCAATAGTTGCCGTTCATTGGGTAAAATCAATAAAATAATCAAAAAGTTGTTAAATCTGGCAAGCCTGTAAACAATATAATAAAATGCGTTTATACCCAAATTTTTATGACATCAGATTGCGAGAACGAGAAATTGCGAGACCCTCGCGAGACGAGACGAGAAAGCATGTTGCGAGATGTTAGCAAGGCGAGATTTGGAAATTTCTCGTTTCGATTTGCGAGACAAGAGTTTTTAAAAAGTGCGAGATTTCTCGTCTTGCGAAACACTATATTATGTAAATACCATGCGAGCAAAAATTATTTGCATTAAAGAGGGCCTTGCATCTAAGAACCCAATGCTTAGGCGTAAGCTTAATACTTGTTGGGTGTCAGTAACTACCTGAATTAACAATCAATCAGTTATTCCGTCATCTTTAACAGTCGTTACAAGTAATTTGATTCATCGCTAATTTTTCCAATTTCTTGAAAAATTCACACAATGGGCTTTACGGAACAGCCCAAAACATTCATGGTTGAAGCGTATTTTCGAAACGAGGTTAGAGTAAATGAATGGTGAGTGGCAATACAATCCGGGTTTGTGCATGGACGATTTTCACGAACATTTTCCTAACGTCGCTTTTATAGCTGGGGATTTTTATCATTGCCTGAAAAGAACCGTCGCTGTGTTTAGGGAAACATGTTCTATTCAACACAAAAAAGGAGCAGAAAGACCATCTGTACGAACAGAAGAACTTGTTGCAAACGTTCGTAAAATAATGCAAAATACGCCAACAAATTGTATAAGATGCCTGTCCCAAGAAGTGGGAAGATATTATGGAACATGCAGGACTATTTTTAAAAAGCAGCTAAATTTATTACCTTATAAAGTGCAAGTATTCCAAGAAATACAAGCCGCAGATTTTGAAAGACACAGGAATTACTCTCAATGGTTTACCCAAAACTTATTGGAAATAAATGATTTATTAGACCTGACATTTTTTTCGGATGAAGCCTGGTTCCACCTCTCTGGTTATGTCAATTCTAAGAATACATGCATGTGGAGTAGTGAAAATCCCCATTTTTTTATAGAGTCCACATTGCACTATTAAAAAATTGGTGTCTGGCTCGCTGTTTCCCGAAGAAGAATTGTTGGTCCTATTTTTTTTCCATGACACAGTTACAGCACAGCGGTATAGAGACAATATTTTGAATCCATTTGTGTAGCAATTACTTGACGACGAACTACGTTTGGGATATTTTCGACAGTACGGTGCAACCGCCCATACAGCCGCCGAAACTATTAACTACTTACGCAATTTTTTCGACGACAGATTGATCAGTTTTCGATCAGACATTGAATTCCCACCTAGATTACCTTGTTTAACGGTTATGGCTTACTTCGTTTTTCTTCATTTAAACTATTTTTAAAACACCAGTTGCAAATTTAGAACAATTACAAGAAAGGTTATCCAAGAATGTGGTAACATTTCTCCAGAGATGCTGGTCAACACTTTCGAAAATATGAAGAGACGTGTGAATTTATGCTTGGAGCATGGCGGTGGCGAATTTCAGCAATTTATGTAGTTATTTTTTTTTTCCTTCTGTATATTCTTACTTTGTTAATTTTTTAAACAACAAAAATACATTTGTAATTGTCTACTTATTTTATTACTCATTAGTTTGGCATATCATGTCATAATATGAACTTGACAAAATCTTAACTTAGATTTGGTAAGATATATCGTCCCCATATCATTGTGATCTAAACCAAGCCCTACGTTTTTTAATCCAAGCCTTCATTGATGCAAATAATTTTTTCTCGCACAATCGAAACAACCCCTAAAATTAGTCATCGTCATTTCTGAGCACCCTGCTATAACAGAACAAGGTACTAAAACGGAACCTAAAAACGTTATTGTCATTAAATATCCGCACTTTAGTTATTAATACAAAATTTCCAAATTTTAAAAATAACACTGGATAATAACGGAGCTGACAAACGGGAACGCCCTGAAAAGAAAACATAGCTAGTTCTATTGAAAACCCATTTACAATATTATTTAAACCGAATTTAGTTACATTTTAATAAAGCAATTCAACAAAATCCAGACATTCGTCCGCCTCCCTATCTATTTTGTTTCCTGTCAAGAAAAAGATAAAGCTCATTTAAGTTTTCCTCGACGTTCGAGATACTTGTCTTTTTAAAACGATTTGCAGCATTACTTACTCTATCCAATCGATACAGTAAAGCCGTTGGCCTCATATTTTTATTTATTCTGAAGGTTTTAACGATGCCCCGATGTCCCGATGACCTTTCCGAAATAAAAGACCAAGTAAACAAATGGGATTTAAAAGGAATTCCATAAAATCCTTCTTTATTTGCTTTTCTTCCAAAATATGTAAATTATCGCCTTTTAGCTCTCAGCTACAAAATCTGCCCGAAATATAAAAGAAGATTGGAATGCTAAACGAGAAGGTTGCGTAAACATAAATTAGTTTTGTTTTTAGGCTTTTAAAAGCTCTGTTTTTGTACATTCGACATTGCTGTATTTTACGAAAAAGACAGAGGTGTAATATACACGAACAGTTTCGCTAAAATAATGATGATGTTTGAAATTGCACAACTTTTTGAATTTATTATTTTATTACTTTTAAACACAAACATGTAATAAACAGTGAGTCCCAGAAGTAATGTCTAAATTCATTTAAAATTTTGCGGTAAGTTTTTTGAAAAAACGCTCGTACCCGTCGATTTTTATTTTTTAATGTGTTTTTTATTGTCGTAATTTGATGTATACAGGGTAGCTCAAAAATAAGTTACGACCATCAA
The DNA here is from genome assembly GCA_963969555.1 of Polydrusus pterygomalis. Taxonomy (NCBI): domain Eukaryota; kingdom Metazoa; phylum Arthropoda; class Insecta; order Coleoptera; family Curculionidae; genus Polydrusus; species Polydrusus pterygomalis. The sequence continues at coordinate 113,233,310 of OZ018375.1, forward strand.
CTTCATTTTTCAAATAAAAACATATATTTTTTATTTCATTTTTGAATTTTGCATTGAATTCTAAGCATGTTTCATGTACCATGTCCTATACGTAAACTCAACAGTTATTGAAAAAATTAGGATTGAACATATCATTTAGGGAATCCAACGATCTATCAAATCTTTTGGCAATATGGCATTTTGGGCTCCCTAATAAGTAAGAGTGTACTGTCTGTCACTGTCACCGTTTATTTCCATAGAAACTGTATGACAATTTTATTTCAAATAAGTATAATTATTGTCAAGCGTAGTTTCAAAGTTGCGGTTTTCACAATAATGGTGAAGTTAACGGAACGGGAAACAATTGAAATTCTATGCATGGTTGGGTTTGGTGATAAAACACGTACTCAAATAGAAACAGCCCAATTATTTAATGAAATCCATCCTAATCGTCCTCCCATATGTCAAAAGATTGTGAGTAGAATAGAGGCTAAGTTTAGAGAATTCGGTCATGTCAGAGATTTGCCCAAATCTGGTCGTCCTACTCTAGATGAAAATGAACAACTTGACGTTTTGCTTTCCTTGGAAGAAAATCCATGTACTCCCCTGTCGCACATTGGGGCCGATTTACACATGCCAAAATCTGTTGTTCACCGAGTAGTTCAAAAGCACAAATATCACCCATACAAAGTTATTCCAGTGCATGAGTTATTTGAAGATGATTTCGATAGGCGAAATAAGTTTTGCGAACGCATGCAAAATATGTGCAATCTAGATAATAATTTAGTAAAAAATATTCTTTTTTCGGATGAAGCTACGTTCTATTTGAATGGTAACGTGAACAGACAAAATTGTCGATATTGAGCAACAGAAAATCTGCATTGGATGATAAAGGTTCAAAGCCAGTACCCTAAAAAAATAAATGTTTGGTGTGGAATCGTACGCGAAAGAATAATTGGTCCATTTTTCTTTAAACAGTCTTTAACTGGACAAGTATATCTCGAATTTCTCCAACTTGAATTAATTCCAGCATTAGTGGCTTTATGTCCGAATCCATTGGATCCAGACTCCCCTGACGAAGAACTGATATTCCAACAAGATGGTGCTCCTCCGCACTATGCTGCCACTGTGCGCACATTTTTAGATGAAACCTTTCCCAATAGGTGGATAGGAAGGAGAGGACCTATCGAATGGCCTGCTAGGTCGCCAGACCTAACTCCGCTGGACTTTTTTTTGTGGGGTTACCTCAAATCAAAAGTATTTGTTAACAGGCCAAACAATATGCAGGAGTTGAAAGAGAGGATCCGAAGAGAAGTGCGTGTCATAACTCCGGAAATGGTTGGAAACGTGCAAAGAGAGTTTATTGATCGTCTTGGATATTGTCAAGCCGTAAATGGCGCACATTTTCAACATTTAATTTGATTTTGTTGTGTTTTTTTTTTTAAATAAACAGGTCTTACTTATAGATATGTTCAATCCTAATTTTTTCAATAACTGTTGAGTTTATGTATAGGACATGGTATGTACATGAAACATGCTTAGAATTCAATGCAAAATTCAAAAATGAAATAAAAAATATATGTTTTCATTTGAAAAAATGAAGTTGATGGTCGTAACTTATTTTTAAGCTACCCTGTATACATGAAATTACCACAAAAAAAACACATTAAAAAATAAAAATCGACGGGTACGAGCGTTTTTTCAAAAAACTAACCGCTGAATTGTAAATGAATTTAGACATTACTTCTGGGACTCACTGTATAATGGTGACCCCACACTGAGGAAAATTATCTAATACAACAGGTTTGCTAAGACATAGTTTGTATTGGTATGAATACAGATCTATTAAGAGGGTGGAATTTTTAACTGAAATAAATTCAGTATTAGAAAGCCTCATTATTTGCTATTTTACAGTTCGAAGACCTAAACGATTAATTGTGATAACTTCCCTAAATTTTTGCGCCCTGTCTAATGTTGAATTATATCGCTTTTATGAAACGAAATAATATAGTTTAACTATAGTCACATAAAAAAAAATCGATGAAAACTAGAAAAACCTTAAAAAAACATGTAATTGCGAATTGAAATTATTGCTGATTTTTAAATGTTAATACACTAGTGGCGGCTCGTGGGGTAGAGCCACAGTGCCATGGCACTACCTGCCCTCCTGTCCAGCGTCCTGCCTTTTACAAATTACCAAAACCTATTAAAATTAATATTCTCCTTTTTAAAGCAATTAGCAAAATAATTTAAAAATGGAACACAGTCGGGTGTAAATTTCCAGCTATTGAGGAAGCGATTATGCGTAAAACGGTAACGTAGCTTTCGCGCCAAAGCGACGAGGCACACGGGAGGCCCGAAGTTATGACGTAATTGCCATAGCAAACCAATAAAAACATTTGAAAATGACCTTGAATGCGAGCAGGAAAACATCTCCGTGTAGCCAGGCTCTTTGACCCCGTTTGACCGTTTGACGTTAGACGTTTCAAATTCAAACAGTTGTTTGTCCGCGTCGTGTCGTGTAAGGTTGTTTGTAAACTAAATAATTTTTGTTCGGCCGGAGATTTAATAGAAATATTTATGGAAAAAATACTTGGGTGTGCGGTTGTGATAAATCTAATAGACTATTTTGTTTTATGTATGTTTTATTTGATGGGGGAGCAAACTTGGTCCCAAAAAGGTACAGATGATTTGGTCCATATCTGGGAAAAAATGAAGACACATGAAAAATCGAAGGTACATTTAAACAATATATTTAATTTCAGTATGCTTGATAAAATTACCATTAAAACTCAATTAAATTCTGCATATCACAATGAAATAATGAAGAAAAACGAACAAATTGATAAAAACAGATACATATTAAACCAAATTATAAACTGCGTTCGGTTTGTGGTTCTTTCGGTCTATATAGTACACTCTACCTACAGTATTTTTTTAAAATTCAAGATATGATTGTAAATTCATAAATTAAATTAGGTGCCTTTTTGCTTATTTTTCCTACTTTAAAAGCAAGAACAGTCTTGTTAAATAATGAACGACTTTTAATACAGCAATTTTGTTAAGAAATAAATTGTATCTTCTCAATGCGACACATTTTGTTCCAAGTAAAGCGCTTTCTCTACAATTAAGAAAGCAGAACAGCGTCCCCAAAAACAAATTGTATCCGTTAGAACCTATAATTCAAAAGAAGATGGTGGGGGTTAGTAGCAATCGTCATTTGCCGCGCGCCGTAGTATTAGTTTCAACGTATTTGTTACGCAGGTCACAACGTTGTTGAGAGTATTCTAGCTGTCCTATCTGAATTTAAGTTTGATTGACCGTCCCAATAATACCTGTCTTAATTAATTTATTTTTACTTTGTATTTAAGTTTTTTAAACTTTGCATGTCAGAAAAATAGAATATAATACAATAGAAGTTTCTTATTTCGCACAACCATCATTAGTATTGGACTTTATAATCTATGAACGCATTTTACCATCTCAGTAGACCATGTTGCATAATAGATAATCATATTAAATGTTAAACGACAAGAACAATATCACACTAGAAGCTATTTAAATTTTTAAGAAGTACAGTACTGATTTTTAGTGGTAAGTATATGCTTTATTAACCGTAAGAAGCAAATATTATTATGATTTATGTCAAGTTTCATTACAACTGCCAGTCGGATCTTATACAGTATATAAAATCAGATTACACCCCCAAAAACTTGATAATTGCTGTGAGAATTCAAAGCAATAATGGCTATAAACCATTTTATGTTAGCAATAACTCCTATTTCCTATTGACTTAATTACCGTGATATTGTTATACTACACAACGGTCTAGCAATTTTCGTTGTTTTACAGTAGTGCGGTCACAGAAAGACAGTGTATTAAACAGTTGTACCAAGAGTTTGTGAATTATTTTAATGAATAGAATGTTTTTTTCTCAGTGCATTGTTTACATTTTGTCCCGATCAGAAATCGTTTTTAACAGAAATGATGACAAATTTCTGCTGATTGCCCCAAATCTACCGCCTGTGATCGCAAATGAAGGTTATATTAATTATATTAGATGCATTTTTTATATATATTACTAAAAATATTATAAAATATGAACATTTGAGTTTTTCTTATTATTTTGGTTTCCAGAGGTTTGAATTGGCTACGATGGTCCTATTAGTTGGCCTCCTAGATCGCTAGACCTAGCGGGGTTGGTTAAAAAATGAGGTATGTATACAAAGTCAAAGTAAATACTAGGGATGCATTAATTAGACACATTAGAAATGCTGCACTCAATATTAAAGAAAGGCACGAATCAATTAGAAGAGCCACGCGCGCCCTTCGTAAACGTAGCAGGAAATATTTGGAAGTCAATGGCGGTATTTTTGAAAATTTACTAAACCAATGATTTATTTAAAACAATGTTAATGTTGCATATTTTGGTTTAGCAATATTAATATTTTATATAACGCTGTAATTTGAAAACAAATGAATATTGGATAACACGTTTTTTGTTATTATTTTGATGCATAGATTAAACCCTTAGAGTTTGGCTCATTCCTCCCGACTCAACCTGTATATATAGTGTATCCGCGGATAAACTCTAATAAACTAATGAAGTCTTAAAACTTAAATATATCCCTGAAACCACCCAAGCAAATTTGTCAATAGTTGCGAGATTCAATGGATACGAGAATGTACTTTATGGAGACCCTTGCAAGATTCAATAATACGTGAACGAACTTTAGAGATACTCATGCAAGATTCAATGATACGGCAAGGAATTTTAAAAAGACCCATGCAAAATGCAATCATACGGTAACGTACTTACAGAGGCAAATGCAAGATTCAATGGTACTGAAACAAACTTTAGGGATACCCATTCAAGATTCAATGATAGGGATATGGAGTCCCATGCAAAAATCAATAATACGGGACCGAACATTATGAAGGCTCATGCAAGATTCAATAATACGTGAACGAACTTTAGAGATACTCCTGCAAGTTTCAATGGTACGGCAACGAATTTTAAGAAGACCCGTGCAAAATTTAATCATACGGTAACGTACTTACAGAGGCCCATGCAAGATTTAATGATACTGCAACAAACTTTAGGGATACTCATGCAAGATTCAATGATAGGGGAACGAACTTTATGGAGTCCCATGCAAAACCCAATGATACGGACCGAACATTTGGAGGCTCATGCAAGATTCAATAATACGTGAACGAATTTTAAGAAGACCCATGCAAAATTCAATTATACGATAACGTACTTACGGAGGACCATGCAAGTTTTAATGATACTGCAACAAACTTTATGGATACCCATGCAAGATTCAATGATAGAGGAACGAACTTTATGGAGTCCCATGCAAAAATCAATGATACGGGACCGAACATTATGGAAACATTATGGAGGCTCATGCAAGATTCAATAATACGTGAACGAATTTTAAGAAGACCCATGCAAAATTCAATTATACGATAACGTACTTACAGAGGACCATGCAAGTTTCAATGATACTGCAACAAACTTTATGGATACCCATGCAAGATTCAATGATAGAGGAACGAACTTTATGGAGTCCCATGCAAAAATCAATGATACGGGACCGAACATTATGGAGGCTCATGCAAGATTCAATGATACGGCAACGAATTTTAAGAAGACCCATGCAAAATTCAATCATACGGTAACGTACTTACAGAGGCCCATGCAAGATTCAATGATACTGCAACAAACTTTAGGGATACCCATGTAAGACTCTAAGGGGAAAAACTTTTTTTATTAGTCTATCCGTGGACACACTGTAACACTGTATATTTATTATATTATATTTAATAAAACACGTTTTGACTTGACGAACCGAACTGAATTATTATATATTAACAACGCTTTGGATAAGGATATATACGGACGAATCAGTCAATCGATTAAATATGAGTTAACATGACTAAATAGGATCAACGTAGTCATTTGAAATAATGTGCTCTAATACATAAATCGAAACAATGAATGCGTTGTTCAATTTTGTATTGTGTACGTGATATTAAATAATTCATTGGGAATTTAATGTAAAACAGGTTGGTGTTAACTGATAATACGTAACGATTTTGTTTAAGCGTACATTTTTAATGAAAGCCAGGACTCCAGGAGACATTTTTCATGCTTTGACGCATATAGAAGTTTTTATCGTAAACACCAGACAAAAAATTATTTTTTGTCCTGAAGGCCTCCTATCAAGTCTAGATGTTCGACAATTTAAATAATACTAGTTAATGAGCCTAATGAATAAAAATTAAGCAATTACTGAAAGCAATTACTTTTTAGTAAAAGCAATTGCTTGACTAGCAAATGCTATAAGTAGAAGCAATTGCTAGATCTGGATATGAATAAAATTTTGAAGCAATTGCTGTTTTTTTTACACCACTGTAGCAAATGCTTATTCAACACAAGTTCAGACGTGGCTTGTTTAGATTATAGATTTTATGTTCAGTTCGGTGCCTAATTTGCAAAAGAGTTGATGTAAATACAACAACATTGGTCTATTTATTTAGTACAATATTAATCTGTTACGTTTTTGTGGAAAATAGAAAACTTATATTTGTGATATGGCAGATTTCAGTGAAAATGAGGAAAGTGATAGTAGTGATGAAGAAATTAAAGACAAGCAATTGATATTCGTTTACACTTTGAAGGAACATAAATAAATCTCTCTGACCACAACCGTTTAGCTTTCACAACAGCTTCAGGGCTTGAAGGAAATTTAACAAAAATATTGGCCTTCTCCAAAACTGCATCCATTACACAAGTGTATGTCTTACAGCTTACAGACAGTAGTTTGGTGAACACCGAGTTCTTCACCTACAGAATTTTGATAGCCCGGATCCGACAAATTCCGCAGAAATACTTTAATCTTATTTAAAGGCGACAGTGGACCCCTCGCCTTTAACCAGTATACCAACCACTCAACATTTTCGCAGTCAAATCGATATAACTTTCTGAAATCATATCTGCAATTTTTATGCACACTGTAAATTTTTCTTTTATGGACGTTCATATATTTAGACATAATTGAAGACACAAATTAAGAGCAACGCACGTGTATGCCGCTGAGAACTAAAGTTGACAGCTACCAAGCAAATGATGCAGGGGTCGACCTACCTTAAAACGTTTAAAGCGATCGCTACACTAGAAAAAACAATTCCTTAATTTATTCATCACATTTTAAGCAAACGATAGCAATTGCTTCTATTTTTTAAGAAAAAGCATTGACTAGAAGCAATTCCTGCAATTTTAAGCAATCGCTGGACGCAAAAGCAATTACTTCAGTTTTTATTCATCGGATTTCAGAAAATATAATTTTCTACAGTTAGTTTTTAAAATTTTGAATTATTTACTGAGAAGATAATTAAACGAGATACGCTCTTTAATAAAAACACAGGAATAAACTCACTGACGTCATATATGCCTCGACCAATGGGTCCCAGTAATTCAGCTGAAGGTCCAACGCCGCGTCCACCTAAATATCGGACGGGTTGTATTCTATTTTTAAGCTGTTCTTGTCTATTTAGTTTATCAAAACAAAGATACCAATATAATCCGTCGAGGCTGACAAATAAAAGGATTATGCGGATAATGGGATGACGTAATAAGGTTTTGATCTCATGTTTTAAAATTTTCTACTTTCCCGGCGTCCTTTTAATCGTTTCTAGGAAAGGTTTGTGACCCTCTAGGAATACTTTTATTATTGGGATGTATTAATTGTACTTGTAATAGGTTCTAATTCAGGATGTTAATGCTGAATATGATGAATTCGGTTATAGTGCCTACGTGCCTTGTTTGATGACAAGAGGGATGAGAAGTTACCTACTAATTCATTCGTAAATAAACCAATGCTCCCAACCATGCAAGTCTGTCATACGAGTCTATGCATGTTGAAATATTTTTTTCAATACGTATGTTGAAATGAAAACAGTTGGCTGACGAATTTGACAGTAAAACTGTTTAAAAAATAACAAACTTACGGGACCCATGGCGCGAATCAGGGTGCTGGGTGGGGTAAAGTACACTAGGGCATTACTGCAAATAAAAAACTCCGTTTTTCGTTAATTTTGGAAACCATTAGGAGTAGCTATGATAAAAATATAAAAAAAGGGAAAATAGATCAGGTAACCTACTATTATTAAAAGTATGGAAGAAGCTAAAAAATCTGAAACGATATATATTCAGTAAACTACAACAAACCATAGATAATAGGATGAGCGTAAGAAAATAGGAGAAAAATGTATTTTTCTTATTTAAAACTGGGCAAAGACCTAATAAAAATTCACTTACCATTCACTAGGTAAGTAGGCCTTTTGCACACACTCACGGTCACCGTCCTAACGGCACCGTTTATACGGTTAAGGTAATAGGCAGTATTGTGTGACCTTTCACACGCACCGGCACCGTGTACACGGTTCCGTTCCACCGCGATGTCACCGTGAGCCCCCACTACAATTCACGGCGTTCGTTACCGTGCTGACGGAGAGACATGCCGGATGCCCCAGTGTTGCCAATGACATTAGGTGAAAAGGTCCGCCCAGTGGCACGAAAAAGTGCAATAAGTAATAAGACAACCCAACACTTAGTAAATAAACAATAAGTTACCTGCCGATTTTATTTCCAAGTTTGTGCATTTAGCATATTTTCGTCAGGTATCAAAAAGTCCGAAAAGTCCGAAATGGTTTCAAAGTCCGACAAAAGTCCATAGCCTTAAAAAAAAGTCCGAAAATCGGACTAAAGTCCGCCGATTGGCAACACTGGGATGCCCAGTCCCAGTAGAGTTTAGGATTTAATTGTTGCTTGCCTCAGACCAAGCACTAGTGCTTGCACATGTACCGCGATTACGATATTTTCTTGGTTCATTGGCGGGAACATTGTTTTATTTAGTATATTTTATCATAATCATATATTTTTCGTAATAGCAGTAGATATAGATATGGATATGCTTATATCTTTAGTGGAAACAAGGCCGGTTATTTGGGAGAAAACAAGTTCTATATATAAGGACAGAAACTGCACAAGAAGTGCCTGGAAGGAAATATTTTTGAAGGTCAATCCTGATTTTGATTGTAACAGCCAACATTTCCTATGCACTCTCTCATAAAAAATGTATCTTGATGTTAAAGCGAATTTTTTAATCGTTCGTGTAGGTCATCAAAGCTGGATATGGACATCCTAAAATAGTTGAAAAAGTGTTTTTTTTCGTTTTCCCTCAACTGACCAAATAGTACAAAATAATGCACCGAATTGTTTCATTCCCCTATTCGAATCAAAACAGAATCAAACTGACGAAAACCGTGCATGTGTGCAAGGATAACACGAACGCGGTAGATCGCGTAAACGGTGCCGTTAGGACGGTCGCCGTGAGTGTGTGCAAATGGACTTAAAAATGTCTAAAATGGGCATTGTTTTTTTTGTTTTAATATAGACGCTTTTGTTGGAATCCGCCTTGACATTTTTGTTTAACATTTTTTAACTCTTGTTGAAATTACTTTTTCAACTCTAGTGTTGAAATAATTTATTTAACACGATGGTAATATACATACAAAATTTTAAATATAAATCATTATAACAAAGTTTTTATGGTCGTAGTAAAAATTGTGTACTTATATTACTCGTGTGAAAGTGACTTTCTCAAACTCGGAGTATTTCCGCACTTGGCTTACCATATAACTTCTCGTTTGAAGTACCACTTTTAACACTTGTTATGTAATATACTATTACCGCTAGCATACGATTTTAAAATATAAAAATGCATGTAAGGAAAATGATGACCCCAACTCATGTGGAAAGTCACTTTTCCGCTTTCAACTGATTACCTGCACTTCGGTATACATCGTTCGGGTAACGGAAGTTGCGTGCGGAAAAGTGTCTATTTAGTAACTATTTTCACATATTATTAAATTTTTTTAAAGTGGCTTGTTGCCAGGTTTCTAATACAATTACTAATATGTGTGTCGTCTACATCATGTACTGATTTATTTACCATAGATTTAATAAAATAAAAGCACCCAACCCTACATATCAAAATAGCACATCTTTAATATACACACCGACACCTTAACGCTCCACTTTCTGTCTTAATTGGCTTTCGCTTTTATAAAGTAGAAATTTAGTAGAATGTCCCTGAGGAACTTAAGACCCATCTAATAAATTTAATCCAAAAGACAATTTTCGACAGTAATTCCTAGGTGAAAAGGGTTGCAAGGCAATTTAGCAATTATGCCAATTTTCAAAGCTCTGTCATTTCAGTCCAATCAACTGTTAGACGTGCATCAGTGTATTTGTAGCGACACCAGCCTAAAGATGTTAAGGGTATTTGATTCGTCTTTATTCCACTAGTTTTTTCTGCACACAACGACCAAAGAAGCCGATCCTCCTATTCTCTTTACTCCATTTCTACTCGTTTGTGGGAATAGGATGTTTAAAATAAAGTTTAAACTGATAGAAATAAAGCGATTAATAAAGTACAATTTTTTTTAAAATACCCCTTTTTTATAATGGGCTTTTTCACTAAATTTTGATTTTTATCCTATACGGTTTCAGTTTTTAAAATTTCGAATTATTTACTGAGAAAATAAATAAATAAGATACGCTCTTTAATAAAAACACACTTCACATATATCTGGAGAAGGAGGCTAAATGGGCCACCTATAGACTATATCAAGCAGCTAATAATAAGCCGCAGTCATGTATCATGGAGGACACCAACATATTGGGGGACACGTTAGCCTGCGGTATGTTGAATATGCCCTCAGATATAATGACAAGAAAATCCAACAACAAACCGTCTTACAAAATCATCCACCCAAGAATGGATGAATGGGTCAATAACAGTGCTGACCTGCTAAAGGCGGAATTTGGGATATTTTACAGACGGCTTCAAAACTAAAGAATATATTGGAGCCGGAATTTATGGCAAAAACCCAAAAGTATAACTAGCTATCAGCCTGGAAACTATGACAACCATATTTCAAGCAGAGGTTTATGCAATTGAAATGTGTGCAAGACTGCTTATAGATCGACGGTATGCACATAGGTCAATCAAGATATTCTCCGACAGTCAAGCTGCATTAAAAGCTCTTGAATCGAGATAATGTACCTCAAAAACGGTGTCGAGCTGTCACGAAACACTATCCGAACTAAGTCTGAACAACAAAATAACCTTAATAATATGGATACCGGGACACGTGGGTCTGGAGGGTTATGAGGCTGCTGACAAGCTCGCCAAGAGAAATGCAGTACTAAACTTCATAGGACCCGAGCCGCCAATAAGTATATCTCATACTATACGGCTAGAAAAATAAGTCTAGCTGAAGCAAAAAGCAAATGGGAAAGACACTGGGTAAATTTACCAGGTCTAACACACTCAAAAGCATTTATAAGCAGCCATATAAATAAACAGATAACTGACAAACTACTAGTGCTCAACAGGTCATGCCTTAAAGCACTAGTGGGATTGTGCACCGGCCACTGCAGACTGCGACACCATATACATAAAATTGGAATAGCCCCAACTGATGAGTGCCGGCTTTGCATGGAAGATGCAGAAATAGCAGAACACATAATGTTCGCTTGCCCCGCAGCAGGAAGAATCAGATTTGCCCTATTTGGTGAGGTGACTCTGCTGCCGGATGACATGAAAAATGTTTCCCTCAACACCCTCATTAACTTCATCAAAAAGTTAGACCTATTGGGGGAAATATAAACAAGGTGTGAGCCACAATAGACCGCATGGTCGCAGTGGAGGGTTAGCTGTAACCCACTTACTTTTAACCTATCACCTAATAAAAACACGGGAATAAACTTACTGACGTCATATCAGTCAGTATATTTTGCCACGTAGAATGACCTGTGCAAGTTTTGAACCACGTTTTCCGAACACCCTATATAAATTAATCCATCCAAGAGATAAATATAACCGACATGGTTTGTTCTGTTCATTAATTGAAATAAATTTAAATCAAGTCCACCCTCTCCTCTCCTAATTTCCGTAGTTTGAATAACCTATATAAATAATGGGGCAATTTCGGTATCTGATTGCGACTAAATTTCTATTTGAAAATAAAATATTTATATCCATTAAAAGTTTGACAATAATGGAATAATAGAATAGGCAACATTTTGTTGGGAATAAGCAAAATTGGTAGAAAGGTTTAGCGCGATTTTTGAACGGGTATAAAATAAATATCATAAGGTAGAGTTGATGATTAAGGCTATTATACTTATTAGGCTGCGCCATTTAGGTTCAAAAACTGGTAACATCCAGAAGAAAAATACGTATTTTTTTCCAAATAAATGAAACAATGAATACAATATTGATAAGAAAATAAAATGGCAAATGCGTCACTAGTCTTTGCTCTTAAAAAACGTTGTCTACACTAGGGCTGGGCAAAAATTCGATATATCGATATGTTTATCGATATATTAAATAACGATATTTAAAAAATAAAATATCGATACTATCGATATTATCGATCATATCGATATTATCAATATTTATCGATTCTTATCGATATTATTTATATTTATCGATATTATCGATATATCCGATCATATTGATAATATCGATTTTTCGATTTTTTGATGCTGGTGTAAGAATATCATTGATAATAAAAAGAGGGAAGAATGTGATAATCATTATTATTTTTATCCTTTATATACACCTTTACCTGATTTGTTTAGTGTATAATGTCATTTTTGACTGTCACTAATGCATTTTTATACATGTGTCTTCTGTTTAATAAAGTCAATCTTTTGGTATAATATAAATGTCAGTGTATCGCCCAGCCCTAGTCTACACACCGCTAAACATTTTTTAGTAAATATTATGTATGCTAACTAACCACAATTTATATTACCTTAGAAAGACTGAAAAATACCGATACTTATTAATTCCAAATTTTAATTTTATGACATGTTTATAGTTACCATAACAAATGATATAAATACCTTTGTAATGTCACGTAGAATTTAGTATCTTCTTGTATTCCTTTGGTAATGACCCGTAAGGGCCGAAACACGTGCCAGGAAACTGATTAAATTTGTGAAACATAACAAGTAGTTATTATTTTTCTTCCTGTGCAATGGAACAACAGTTTCACCAAGAATTCGTAGCGTTTTGTATCGGAGCAAATAATTATTATACCTACGACTTGATAAGCGTTAAGGCACAGAATATATAGCTACGCAAGCGCAGCTATATATTCTGTGGTTAAGGCCTAAATTCAATTTCTCTTTGAAAAAAAGTTTCACAATAAAGAAAAAAACTTGCCTATCAAGCCGATTAAAATAAAATATTAACAAAAGGGTTATATTTATCCACGGAGAGGCGAAATTTATATTCAGCTTTAGGGAGTTCCTTCGAGAGTTACATAATAATGAAAAGATTCGTTGCCGACTCGCTGGCGTCACTTTGTTATGAACCGTCGTCGTTCCGACTGTTGCCAGAAACGCAAAAGCCGAGATTTTTATGAATAAAATAGAAGAAAGTTATGAGGCGGCTTTAATTTAAAATGTTAATATATTGTTATGCATAAGTTAGATTTAACCCTTAACCGGTCATGTGACGTCTGAGAGACTACGCAATATATAATTAGGGTAATATTTCACTAGTGGTACCGCCTACAAATCGGTCACATCTGCCAATCCTTGCACTACTTATGCACTATTGGTCCCCCCTCTTACTTCACTGTATGATTATCCCTAATCATTTTACGGGAACACTTTAGTTCGCCGTAGTCTGTCAGATGATACATGTCGGTTTATGTTATTAATTTAAATAATGTAATATGGCCGGTCCGTCAAAAAAAAATTCGTTTTTCGGATAAAAATTTCGAAGAAACCGCCTTAAAATGGTATGATGAACTCAAACATCGCAAAACATCGTATAACAAAATACTTATGTGTGCAGTGTAGAAAGGCCCTTTGCTTGCAATGTTCCAATTCGTTATGTAATACATGCATAAATATTCGGAATGTTTAGCCATTGCTGCAAGATACTGTGTTAATTTCTACGGTTTTTTTTGTTGTTTGTTATATAACATAATCCTGATTAAAAAGAAATTTCTTAACATATTCCCCTTTTCAAGGTTTTTTGGTTAATTTTAGAGAAAAAACAAAGATAATGTATATTCTTGTATGGGTGCCAACAATATTCTTTTCTGGTGTTTTTAGTGGAAAAACTAAAGTAAATTTTCGTATTATATGTAGTAATAAGTATACTTGTTAATGGTCAGAAACAGCCAGCATATTAACGACGCCTGCGAACGTGTTTTGGAAACGTTCGCACACGACAAATTCCAAACCGCTGACAGAAAATCAGGCATTCGCAGAAGCCAAATTGTAAAGGAAACGCAAAGCAAAAAATTTCCAAACAGTTCGCAACCTGTTGAAAACCACGGATGCGCAGAGAAAAATTGGAAATCGGTTAACAATAATTGCTTGCACGGACGAAGCTATCATTTCCTTCGTACAGCGATCAGAAACCGTCAACAAATTAACGACGCATACGAACGTGTTTTAAAAGCGTTCGGATAGGATAAATTCCAAACCGCTGACATTTGTAAAGTAAATGCAAAGCAAAAAATTTCTAATCAGTTCGCAACCAGTTAAAAACCACGCTAGTAGTGATAGATGGGGGTTTCCGCATCAATTTGCGCAGGTCCCTTCTGCGCATGCGCCAGCAGTGTGATCAAAGCTGTTCATTTGTCGCTCAAAGCTATTCATTAGCTGTTCATTAGTCGTTCAAAGTTGTTCATATCTGTACAAAGCTGTCTATTGGTCGTTTAAAGCTGTTCACAGCTTTCTTAACGAAACATATTTATTGGAAATTAACCGTGCGTTCTTAAGAGCAGTAACCCCTTTTACCACAATGAAAATTGCCGAACGTTTTGCTGGTCAAACGAAAAGAAAAAATAAAAATTGGTATTTAGAAAATAAATTCTACTTTAAATACCCCATCCAGAAAAGTAAATGACGATCGAAAATATTCCCAAAATTTTTTTTAGACATTTTTTTTATTTTTAGTAATTTTGTAATATCTTAAACAATTCTTTATTGGTCAAAAAAAAATGACTTTCCCGGGTGTAGAATGTTGTACCAAGCAATTTTTCTTAAAGCCATTTTTCAATATCCGCCTTACTTTTTTCTCAAAAACGTTGGGCGCGTAAATCCACTTTACAGGCTTAAATTCACTTTACGCGCCCAACGTTTTTGAGAAAAAAGTAAGGCCGATATTGAAAAATGGCTTTAAGTAAAATTGTTTGGTACAACATTCTATACCCGGGAAAGTTATATTGCTTTTGACCAATAAAGAATTGTTTAAGATATTACAAAATTACTAAAAATAAAAAAAATTTTGGGAATATTTTCGATCGTCATTTACTTTTCTGGATGGGGTATTTAAAGTCGAATTTATTTTCTAAATAACAATTTTTATTTTTTATTTTCGTTTGACCAGCAAAACGTTCGGCAATTTTCATTGTGGTAAAAGGGGTTACTTCCTCTTAAGCATCAATGGCATATTTTCAAGTCTTCTATCTCCTGTTGCTGTGTTTGCCTCTTAGTTATGAAACAGCATGTATATAACGATAAGTAAATGGTTTAATTAGGCGATTTAAGAATAGATGAGTTAACCAAAATGGTATTTGTATTCACCATTAAATTTAAATAATAAACCCCAAGAAAATATATGTCTGAAATATATGAAATCAAAAAGTAAAATATTTAAAACAAATACTACACAAAAACAGCCACATAGATACTTAAAAAACACCTAAATCGAAAGAAAATAATATGATGCGCAAACTGACGCATGAGCTTGCTACAGCCCACTGCTGATCTGGGAACTTTAACGATGAACCAGATCAGAAGTTAATGTCAAATGTCGTTGTCTTCTGTCGAAATGTTTTGTTTTAAGAAAAAGTTAACCCTGATATACGTGGATTTGCAGAAATATTAAAAAAAGTTTATTTTTTTTTCCAGGCGCACTGATAAAAACTTATCAGCGAACAAGGAGGAATGATATGCCGTTGTAGCATGTGCCGATGTTTATTAAATTTTTGTTTGTTATATTTATATTAAACTTCTATTCTTCCTGAATATTATGTTACATAAAACAATTTAAAATTGCCTTTAAAACAGTTTAAACAGTATAGTGTTAAAAAAATGTTTTTATTGTTATTGCTATTAAGGTCTCAAAATACTTTTGTAGCCGTAAAAACAATGTTTAGACTACAATCGCTCAGTGGCAACGAAGTGAAAAAAGGGTTAATTTTAATGCGATGATGAACTCTTTTGATGACTATACTGAATTACAACTCTCCAAGATATTAAATCTTTAAATGGACTAATACATCAACTTATACGTGTTTTTTTTTAATGTCATAAAACTTTAAAAAAGGTAAGTCTGATATAAAATTAACATATTAACTGGAGTACAAAAAACCACGCTCCGCTATAAAACAACTTTACAAGACAAAATAACAAATTAACATTGGCGTAAATAGTTAATTATTATACAGTTTAGTGCCTGCCTCTAATAATATGCGGCAACGTTTTAAATTTATTATGTCCGTTTTGCACGCTACACGATTCTAATTGGTGTGATTAAGTACTCTTAAAAGGGTACAATTTGATAGTAATTCGATTAAACTGAAATCCAATATACCTACTACTAATGTTGTGTTGAAAAAAAATTGTAATTAAGGGCCCAGCAGCCGACTCGGCACTTTTTATGTATGTTCTTAAATGATGCAAAATACATAGAGCAGTGGGTCGCATCGCGCGGTTATAAAACCGCTTCGGCGCAGCTATTAAAGTAGCCAACATACTACGGCTCTCTTGGCAGCTTTGCAATGAAAATTCATTACTGAAGGCAGAAGTTACGAAGATTTGAAAATTTCTATTATCAACTTACCTCAAGCTTTGTGTAATATTATACCGTGCGAGCAAAAATTATTTGCATCAAAGAGGACCTTGCATCTAAGGACGTAATGCTTAGCCGTAGAGCTTAACACCTGTTATTTTTTTCGGATGAAGCCTGGTTCCACCTCTCCGGTTATGTGAATTCTCTGAATACCCGCATGTGGAGTAGTGAAAATCCCTATTTTTTTGTAGAGTCCACATTGCACCCTCAAAAAATTGGTGTGTGGTTAGCTGTTTCCCGAAGAAGAATTGTTGGTCCTATTTTTTTCCATGACACAGTTACAGCACAGCGGTATAGAGACAATATTTTAAATTCATTTGTGGAGCAATTACTTGACGACGAACTACGTTTTGGATATTTTCAACAGGACGGTGCAACCGCCTATACAGCCGCCGAAACTATTAACGTTACGCAATTTTTTTTACGACAGATTGATCAGTTTCCCATCAGATATTGAATTCCCACCTAGATCACCTTGTTTAATGGTTATGGATTACTTCGTTTTTCCTCATTTAAAGAACACCATTTTTAAAACACCAGTTGCAAATTTAGAACAATTACCAAAAAGGATTTTCAAAGAATGTGGTACCATTTATTTCTCCAGAGATGCTGGTCAACACTTTCGAAAATATGAAGAGACGTGTGAATTTATGCTTGGAGCATGGCCAATTTCAGCAATTTATGTAATTATTTTTCTTTTTCTTTCTGTATATTGTCAACTAAAACTCACAGTGGTCCGGTATATTTAGGATACTCGACCACTGTGCGTTGTTGAGATCGCAACCCACTGTACGCCAGTCAGGGTCAAGTGCGTTGCAATCTCAGCATATATTCGGCTATATAATAAACTGGGCCAGCTCAAGCAGCTGGCATCGGTGTCTACCGCCCGATCAATTCATCAATAGGTGACAATCCTTGACCATCGTCAAGTGACGCACCCGCTCTTCAGTTCAACAATAGGTGACAATCCTTGACCATCGTCAAGTGACGCACCCGCTCTTCAGTTCATCAATAGGTGACAAGCCTTGGCCATCGCCGAGTGACACGCCTGCCAATACAATAGCCCCTTATACGAATAGGCTACGGACATGCTGGTTTTCCTATTAGGGTAAAAGAAGGATTCAATAGACGACCATTTTTATAGACTCCAGACTTTCATTCCGCTGTCTACGTCCCTGGACCACGAAGATACATTCGTGACATTATTCTAACTTTGTTAATTTTGTAAAAATAAATTTGTATCAGTCTACATATTTTATTACTCATTAGTTTGGCATATCATGTCAAAATATCAATTTAACAAAATTTTAACCTAGATTTGGTTAGATATATCCTCCCCATATCATTGTGATCTAAACCAAGCCCTACGTTTTTTAATCCAAGCCATCGTTGATGCAAATAATTTTTGCTCGCACGGTACTAGAAATTGCAACATAATTTATTCTGTTTTAAAGAAGTTTTTAAAGTTAAGGACAGTAAGTCAATAATTACCATTTAAATTGTTTGAATCATTCTTATTTTGTGTAATTGACAATATCGGAGAGGGAGTAGTTTATCGGACATTTTTCGCATTAGCTAAGCCAGGGGCAGAACTAAAAAAACAGAACACAATAAAGTAAACCATTGAAAATTAGTTCAAAAGAGTTTTGTCTGTTTCCTTCTACCAAACCTATCCCCAGACGCGTTTCGCCGTTCTTACGGCTCATCAGTGAGGCTCAGTTTGGCAGAAGGAAACAGGGCTCGAAGACAAATCACTTGTCGACTGACCTTTTCTAAGGTACCGTACTGGGACGCAAGATGTCGCACCGGGTTCTATAATTCCCGTCGATAATGGATCCTGACAAGTGATTTGTCTTTGAGCCCTGTTTCCTTCTGCCAAACTGAGCCTCACTGATGAGCCGTAAGAACGGCGAAACGCGTCTGGGGATGGGTTTGGCAGAAGGAAACAGACTAAACTCTTTTGAACTAATATCTGTGGTCCGGCACTTGTACCAGTTTTGAGAGCGCTCTTGCAAAATTTTCTGTTTTTACAGAATAACCCCTTTACGACTGACCTTTTCTAAGGTACCGTACTGGGACGCAAGATGTCGCACCGGGTTCTATAATTCTCGTCGCCATTGATAATTAGTTTTGTTTTTATTTTCGTCTCGATTGAATTTAAATGAGCTGTCAAAATTAGGCAAAGTTGGTGCATTTTATCTTCAGTTCAAATTATTTTAACGTTTTGAACTTAAAATTTATACGTAATAGATTATTTTTGAGAACTTAAATTTCTATTTTGATCAAAAACACCGGATAATAGGTACCTATATCCGATTTATTTTTGAATTTTCAATTTTAAGTGTTATACAATATAAGCAATATTCTTCTTCTTGAAGTGCCATCTCCTCTTAGAAGGTTGGCTATCATCATAGCTATTCTAAAAAAAAATATTTATTATTCAAAACGAACTGGTATGACATAAAAGTTTGTATGCACCACGGGTACTAATAGATATATACCCTCGGGCGACTTACGAACCCTCGGGCCAGAGGCCCTGGGCTTTGTAAGACTGTCGCCCTCAGGGCATAATCATCTACTTAGTTAAAATAACTATTATGGATTTTTTAGACACAGAGCTTATCATAATTATTTAACAGTTCAAATTTTTCCATAATAAATTTCCCTACAATCTTCCCCCGCCAATAAAAAACGAATCTGTTAAAGTGAAACAAGGTAAGTACATAATTTAAAAAGTGAAATATATTTCCCCAGCACGATAAAGCCATGAAGATATCGCCCATATTTCTTAAGGGATAAAAAATCTGAAATTATGTTTTCCCTAGTCTTTCGGGGATCAACTAGGATAAACGTACTTTAGATCTTGTCAAAAACGCCTTTTCGGCTAAACTTACAATAAGGTTGTTACGATGGAATTGTAACTGTTTAAATCGTTTTGCTTTATTAAAATATATCTTATAGGTAAGTAATTTTTATTTCGACATGAATTAACTGACTAATAATACAGATTTATGATAAAGAAACGGGTCAGCATTTTATATAGAATACCGTCAACCCCGTCAAAGCAGTCCACATAAATTTTTTGTATTTTTCTTAGAAAAATATATTGTACAGAGTTGATCATAAAAATGCTACGTCGTCACCTGAGAATAACAACAGGGTTCTATCTCGCAATTTTGTTAAAATTGAGATTTTGGAATAAAATGGTTCTATCTGTTAATTATTTCCTAATTACAAACTCCTAGCGCCATCTGGCAGTTAGTAACGGAGGTATTTATGCTACAAAGGTGTATCTGTACTTCAAAATCGATTAAAATTAGTAACATAGTTCTAACTACTGCAGATAGAACTAAGGGATTGCGGTGAACCTTTTAGCAAGATAATATTTTTAAACAAGGTGCGATCTGCTGTATATAGAACCTGATGGGAACATTAATAATTATAAAACCTAAACAAAATAGGTATCGAACTAACTAATAGGTATTTAACCTCAATGCTGAGTTTTAATACATATTATTATATAGGTAACTATTTTTTAGTTTAATGGTTATCTCATGTTTTTGCAGTTTATATAAAAAATTACATAATAAAAAAATGTATTTTAATTATTTGTTATTTTTTTTGGCTTAGTTAAAAAGGTTGCATCTACCACATAGAACCCTGTTCTTCAAAATTCGAGATATTTTTGAAAAACAAGGTCCTAAGTGAAATTAGACATTGTCTTTACACCACTTATTATCTACAATTACGTTCTATTAAGACGTTATTTTAAAACTATAATACACGTTTGAAATACCAAAAAAAAAACTAAAACTATTTTGTTTGTAATTAAAGTTTTTATTAAAGTCCGAAACTTTGACGCATCTTTACTCGGTTTTAGGGTTATGTCAGATATAACCCTGTTATTCTCAGGCGACGCCGTGTATCTACTTTACTTTTTTTATAGAAACATATTATATATTTTTACATTGTACAATCAATCATCAATACATTTTTCACAAATCATGCACTATACCTATCTTCTTAACTTTTAAAACAAGATAGACAAATGACAAATTATAAAAAGAAAATACTTTTTTAAGTCGTCGAATTGGACTTCTTAGCGTATTAATCGCATTCGGTTTAGATTCATGAACTAAATTTTTGACGTTGCCCCACAAGTCCATAGTTAAGATCGGGCCATCTGGATGGCCACTCTATTTTACCACGTCTACCTATCCACCGCCCTGTAAAAATTGTATTTAAATACTGCCTTACCTGAGCAGCATAATCTGGGGAGCAGCATCCTTTTGAAACCATAATATAATGGTAAATCAGAATCATTGTCATCTAAAAATAGGGTGGCAAAACCTAGAACCAGATTTTTCAAAGGAAATTTAGATATCTTTTTTCAGTGAGGCTCTCATCACAGAAAATGGTCGGATTATTTTATTTTTTACAATGCCCGCCGAGACAACAACCTTTTCATTATACTGAGTGTTATTTTCTATAAACCAGTGACCAGTGAGTATTTTCTCTTACCCAGTATTTGTAGTGTTGTGTATTAACCTGGCCATTTAAAGAAAGCGTAGTTTCATCTGATGATGGCCATTTAGGTCGAAACGCG
Source organism: Polydrusus pterygomalis (assembly GCA_963969555.1). Classification (NCBI taxonomy): domain Eukaryota; kingdom Metazoa; phylum Arthropoda; class Insecta; order Coleoptera; family Curculionidae; genus Polydrusus; species Polydrusus pterygomalis. The sequence goes on from OZ018375.1 coordinate 113,254,862, forward strand.
TAGGCTTATTAAATTGTTAAGAAGAACAACAGGACTTTTCTTCTACCCTCATCTAATCTGAAAAACAAATTCGTTGAACAATCCGTGCGTGATTATCTATTAGCTTAATCGTTAGATCTCAAAATTGATTTCGCCTATCAGGATCATCGTTCATATTCCTGTAGTAATATTAATATACGGTGGGGTTACTGAATCTTAGGATTCAGTGCCCCTAACTGTTTTTCCTGTTTGATACTCAGTAAGTACTCTCTCTATTTTTTATAAAAAAATCATATTTCAATCTCCTTTTATTTTATTTTTACAGAATTCATTATAATATGATGCCTACAATGTTCATTTAACATACATACACTTTTCACTTTATATTGTCTTCAAGAAAATCTTTTGGACAACTTCTTTTTAGAAGTAATTTTCTTAACCCATTTTCCTCTTTTTGGTTTTTCTAGACCCCTTTATAAGTCTTTTCCAAATACCCCGTATGTTTTTGACTTTCTTTCATTTTAATATATTCAAAAATGCAATTTTATCGTTACAACTTTTAATGCCATAAAAGCTCCATTAAGGTTTGACGCCTACCACTTATTGTTTTCTCTTTTGCTACAACCATCGGCAACATACCTTCTGTCTCCTGATGATGAACGTTTCTACGTTCGAAACATGTAGAGACCTTTTAAACTAAGAATTTGTATTCTATTAAATTTTGTGGAGGAAGACTTCGTTTTTTTCTTTCCTTTTCATAATATTAATATGTTAACTTTTTTCTCCTCAGGTATACCTGGATGACCACTTTTAACACTATCTTTCACTTGATTGCTACCCCAGACATTGTCAATTGGCCAATAAGCGGGCGACTTGGGTATTTTTCATTGAACATATCACGGACTTACCTATGACTTCTAATTGTATCTCCACAACCCAACATATTCACAATTTTTATGCGTTCATCTTCAGCGAGGTGAATTTTGTATATAATATCAGCGAAGCAACATTCAAATTTGCTAAACTTTTTGGTCCTTAAAAAAATTAATATAGATTAGACGATATAAAACTTTGGTGTTTTTAATATCAAATACTTACAAGTTTATAGTTTATCGGAAAAATTAGTTTAAAACTTTCCAGAATCCTCGCAAGGTTTGTTCGATATTTAAACTGTATTTTACCTATATTACTTTATCGTTTTTGGATATTTATAGCTATAGGATGGATTTAGAAGTTTTAAAGGAAAAGTTGGAAAAGGGGCAAAGATAAAACCTATATAATCTAAAATATTTTCGATATGAAGCCAACAAAAGTAAACTTTGTTTAGTTTGGTGTACTGTACGCGATAAAATAGAAGACTATTCTAGCACATCAATGAACAATGAGTATTATGAAAAACATCGCCTTGTTGGTACCTGGACCTGAACCACACAGCTAACTGGAGAAATTGTGAACACTGGAATCTTTTATTGCTTTAAAATGTAAATAATCTGGTCTATGTATACGAGATCTTTGGGTACACACAATTCACCGAAATGCTACTGGCTCCTTGCGAAAAGCCTCGGCAGATGTGTAGCTTCACGTTTTAACATAATATAGCGACGATTCATGATGTGACCAGGTTCTTTACAAAAAAAACAATTTTACTACAAACTACGACATATTCATACCCAATTATTGTAAATAATACGTTTTCCTTTTTACGGCTTTCCGCAGCCGAGTCGGTAAAAAATTAGTTACGCCTCAATAAACGCACAATCAGACTCCAAAAGAAAATTTTAAGCACATAAACGTCCTCATCTCCCAGGAATTCGAACAATTTTATTTTTATTACTTAATATCGTTTCTAAGTATTTACGGATGACTGCGGAATTTAAAACTTTTAACATAAAAGTCGAGAAAACGAGGGTAAAACTGATGCTTAAAGTTTTATAGCAAAAACAAGAAAAATATATTATTGCGGCTAAAACAGACCCGCAAGTATTTCCAGTGTGTCGTAATAAATTCCGCATTTAGGCCATATTGCAACGTTGGAAATATACGCTGCGAATAAATCTGGAGCGTAATTCCTAAGGCACTGTTCATCTCTCGGAAAATAAAAGTTTTTTAATCACGTACCTACATTATATAATGGGCCAAACCTAGAATCTTTTGAATTTTAAAAATTGAAACAAAATCCCACAAATAAGCAAGATCTATAAACTAACAAAGTTGTCTCATAGAGCAGCTTTGTGAGGAGGAAGACGTGACGTCGATTGGCGACCAGAACAACTACTATAAATAAGGACACAGCGCTTATCTGTGACGTCATCTCCTTGAGTCATATGAATAAATGAATACGGTATACCCATTTCTTGTTTTTCGACGTGTATACTAGGATTTCTATTTTCGTGTGACTTTTAAATTTACATATTTCACCTTGTATTTAAGTAAATTGTCACTTAGGTAAGTACATTAATGGAAAAAAATATCAATAATAGTTGTTTGTACTGAGTACCTATGTATGTTGTATGTAAATTCTTTATTGCATCTCACCCGTTTTTGCATCTCCTGTTAGAAAATCTGCCCAATAAAATCCACTCCTACAAAATGGTACTCAAATACTCTACTACTTTCCCTGGAAATACAAATTTCACGATGAACTGCACCGGCATTTGTTGCGGCATTCCTCGCTTTTGGGAAACCGAATCACTTGCACTAGTCGCACTGTTGGCCCGTTTGGGTAATGACCCTTACAACCAACTACACAACATCGATACGGCATTTTAAAACTATTTTAAACACTATATGGACCGGAAGACACTATATTTTTCACTAAATACACAGAAATTAAAACACACCTGCGCCGGCGTGGTTGTGGACGCAATTATTAACCAAACAAAATAACTAACAGGTGTTGCTACATTGCCAGATCGACTCGAGCGTTTCGCATGCCCTGCTCCTATTGTACGTTCACTAATTATTTTTTTTATTTAACAAAATATTCCCAGTAAAATACTTAAATCTGTAAAAATATATTAGATCTGTGACAATAACTCAGTTAACATAGTTATAATATTATGTTATAAGCAAAAATAGTAAAGACATTACATAAAAAAACCTATTTCCAAGTATATCAGGAATTATGGATGATCTAACAATGCCACTTGTCGATGCAAGGGGGGAACACAGTCAACTAGATAAAATAGGGAAATGTTGCCAAAACATTGTTATGACTCCGGAGGATGACGTCACGATCAAATTTTTTTAGAGCGCTGTGTACTTGTTTATAGGAGTTGTTGCGACCGGCTGGTTTTCGAGTGTTTCATTACCATTGTTATCATATCGTTGTTTTCGTTGCAATATTGTGCGTGGTTTATTGGTTCTCAATGTTTCTCAACTGAATATGTTTATAGACATTTTATAAGTTGTATAGATATTATTTAGAAAAAGTGTTGGTGATATTGATTACTGTACCGTTAGTTGTTAGGTAACTTGCAGGAAGATTTGCATTACTTGCAGTAGGCTGCCTCGCGGCATTTAAGCGAATATTAAGGCCGTGATAGCACGGTGTATAGGAGTGGACAAATGTTGCTATGAAACAATATTTACACCTTTGGTTTGGCTTATCAGAATTTGACAAATTTGAACTCGCTAAATAGAAATTCTTTTGTTTTATCAATTTAATAAAAAAACTAAGACATTCTAAATTCCGCTGCGACAGCTAAGACACAATTTCTTAATTTTTCCTAAAAATTTTAATTGCAACGATATAATAATATATTTTTTCACTACTAACTAACAAAAAGAATACTAAATAAATATAATATCTGTCAAAACCGCTTGTCCGCTTGTCCGCTTGTGCTGCTGTCTCAAAAACCTTAGAATTTTAGGTTTTTTGTGATAACGATAATCGCATTGTGTGCCGATGGCCTTAACTTTGAATTCTTGGCGCAATAATCGCATTTTCCGAACATTCTAAATAATATTGAAGCATGTCAAACATCTCTTCCTTTGAGGTCGGCATTTTGACGCAGCACCAATTTTAAAGGAATAAAACCAAATTTAAATTATTAAAATTTTGACAATTACTATTTCTTAATTTAAATCCAAGCCTTCTTGCATTTTTCATTAAAACAACCATCCTCTATTATTTTTGTTGTAATAAAGGCAATTTACAGATCATTAATTTAAAAACCTGTTGTTATGCCTATAGCTTTATAGAAGATATAATATTTGTCACTTCATGACTACAAAAACCTTTTTGAAACGTCAATTTGTGCTTATGAAGCTATTATATTATTTTATATCTCCGGTTTAAAAAAATTTATTGAATTGCGTTAGCGCAAAAACTGAAAAACAAAACTTTATCCACAATTTTCATTAGATTGAAAAAAGGTAATCAATGAGTCTAATGAATAAAAATTAAGCAATTACTTGAAGCAATTACTTTTTAGTAAAAGCAATTGCTTGACTAGCAAATGCTATAAGTAAAAGCTAGATCTGGATATGAATAAAATTTTGAAGCAATTGCTGTTTTTCTTACACCTCTGTCAGGTATATTTAACACAAGTTCAGACGTGGCTTATCCACTTGTTCAGATTATAGATTTCATGTTCAGTTTGGTGCCTAATTTTCAAAAGAGTTGATGTAAGTAAATACAACAACGTTGGTCTATTTATTTATTACAATAGTAATCTGTTGAAAATATTGGCCTTCTCCAAAACTACATCCATTACAGAAGTGTATGTCTTACAGACAGTAGTTTGGTTAACACCGAGTTCTTCACCTACATAATTTTGAAAGCCCGGATCAGACAATACTTTTCGCAGAAAGACTTTAATCTTATTTAAAGGCGACAGTGCACCCCCTCGCCTTTTACCAGTATTAGTCAAAATATAATTTGCCGACCACTCAACATTTTCGCAGTCAGATCAATATAACTTTCTGAAATCATCATATCTGCAATTTTTACGTGCACTGTAGGTTTTCTTTTATGGACGTTCATATATTCAGCCATACTTGAAGACACAAATTAAGAGCAACGCACGTGTATGCCGCGGAGAACTAAGTTGACTGCTACCAAGCAAATGATGCAGTGGTCGACCTACCTTAAAAAGTTGAAAACAATAATTGTTACACTAGAAAAAGCAATTCCTTAATTTATTCATCACATTTTAAGCAAACGATAGCAATTGCTTCTCTTTTTTAAGAAAAAGCATTGACCAGAAGCAGTTCCTGCACTTTTAAGCAATTGCCGGACGCAAAAGCAATTACTTAAGTTTTTATTCATTGGCTTTCAAGAAATTACTTCGATTTTATAAGAAAAAGCAATCGTTACATTTTTGTTCATTAGGCTCATTGATACACCTTTACTATGAAGATTCCCCGATCCCGTTTTATGATTGGCCACTGTAGTTACGCACCCTAGCTGTCAACCTAGCAACTTAAGAATAATTTTCAGCCATTTCTCTGAGTCACTTTGGTAATAAATATTTTTACGTACGGAGGTAAAGCATTTCTGTCAATGAGTCAATGTCATTAGTGTCACAGTCAAAGTTGCTGGTTAGTTAATTATTGTTTGAAATATTTGTGCAATCCAACAATATTGTTTTAAACAAGAGTTAGTTTAGATTTGGTGGGTTAATTATACATGCATTTTCCTTATTTTATTATGTTAGAAGTTTTCACGAAACTCACAGAGAATAATTTAGTTCAATGTGTCTCTTGGGAGCCAACTTATAGCCAGAGTTATTTAAACCCAGGCAGCGTTAACAAAAAAGTGTCCGAACTTCAACTTAATGGCGTTTTTATATTCTCAAATTATTGCCGGCTTAAACATGAGTTTGAGCACAATATTAAACTTAGTATAATGGGAATTAATAAACTTAATAAGAAAATTTACCTTAAAAATAAGTAGTATGTGAACATAATTTTCGACTGGAGTGGCGGCTGGTGATAGTTTATACAGGTTAGGTCAACATATCAAATAAAAAAAATCGAAAAAACTTACGGAATAATTAAATGCAGCCTAATATCAGGACGAAGTTATAGCTGCTCTCTAGAAGGATCATTGTTAAGATAGCTTTAAAGGTTGGTTGGCAAAGAAAAGGACATTGTCTTTAATCACAACACATAAAATAAAGTGTCTTTCTCGATATTCCAACGAAAATAATACATAGAATAAATATTTCTATTAAATTTCGAGCCGTAATTTACGCCCACTTTGAGTTTTTGTTATTAATCATATACAAATCGGGCAATGGATGACCAAATTCTTTTATCTGCATTTTTTTTTTCAAGGAAAGTTAGGAAAGTAGAACAGATTTTCTTCATTTTGAAACACGATAAAGGATTACTAATAAAGCATTCGCCATTTAATTTCTTCATCAATATGTATTTCTTTGATTTTTCATGTTGTCTAAAAAACGGCTGAATACCCGTCTTTGGGTAACAAGTACATACCTACACTTTTAAGTTTAAAAAATTTAAATTGGTTTTTTATGTTTTTATTACTTGATAAATCCAACCTTTTTTAATGGAAAAGTATAGGTAAAAAAATTGTACTCCAAAGATTGGTAATTGTACTGATCAAAAAACGAAATGGCGAAAGTCTCACTAGTGTCTATATTTAAAAAAAAAAAAGGCAACGAGACTGCTGATGCGCTCGCCAGGGAGGGCGCAAGCATGTATGTCGAACTAGCAGAGAATACTGTGGTTAGACCACTGCGATCAGTCAAAGAAGAGATAGATCGGATAGCTAAACAACATGCGCAAAGCAGATGGACAGGGCTTACAACTTGTAGCATCTCCAGGCAATTGTGGCCCCTACTTGATAAGTATAACAGGAAAACCGCAGCGCTATTACAGCACAGTCGAAAAGACCTAAGAAACATCACTGCCGTAGTCACCGGACATTGCCTGTTCGGTAGAGACGCTGAACATATGCAAATACCAACTAACGACTTCTGTAGAAGTTGCAGAGATGAAAAAGAGGAGGAATGTATTCAGCATATCTTGTGTGAATGCCCCCGCGAGGAAAAGGTTCAACGCATTGGGCGAACCATTTTTTAATGATCTGGAGGAAGTGAGCAGCCTGCAACTGGGTCGACTTACTAAGTTCATTAACAGCAGTGACTGGTTTGAATGAGCTGTCAAGATTCTTCTACGATCGCTTTAACCATCAGGAAACTGATGCAAATAGGTTCCGCGGAACATGTGTGGTACCACAACCGTCCTTATAGGACTACGTGTGACTGTTTGGACAATGCCAGAGATCTGCAACTTTAACCTAACCTATATTTAAAACAAACTATAGTGTGTTCAATGAACGCTGATCGTTACGTCAAGACTAGTGCTTATGTTTCTAAAGTGGCCCACACACCATGAGATCTGCCTCGAGGCATGCCGCGAGGCCACCGTCTCTGATACCAAATCTTATGGTCTGTGTTGTTGTATCGACTAGTTTTTGTATCGCGCGAGACCGTCTCAACGAGTCCGCCACGAGCGGGAGACTGATACTTGCCGCGAGACGAAACACGACCGGTCTCAACGTGCGTGTGCTAGTCGCTAGGTCTCGTGAGATTCGTAGTCGGTTTTCGGTGTTATTATATAAAGTACACGTTTCATAAGAAGCGGTTTTAGCGCACGCGTCTATTTTAAAAAACGAGCCACAAAGTGGCGAGTTTTTTTATTGACACGTGCGCTAAAACGCCTTATGAAACATGTGCTTTATAAATTTTTTCTATTTCACCTTTTATAATCAAGAAAAATACATTTTAAAAAGAAAATGAATACTTCAAATTTTGTAAGTTTTTATGTCTAAATTTTATGTTCGTAATACTATTTTTTATCATAGTAGCCTCTGGACAACAAAAATTATTTTGCAAACTGTCATTTTTTGATTTATTGACCCATTTTCACCACGAGATTCTAAAGGTATTTTAGCGATATGAGATTTGAAATTGGACAGAATACGTTGTGTGATCCTTGTACACTCGGTACATATACAGAGCGTTCGGAAATTCGGGAGATTTAGCTACTTTTTTTCGAATTTCAAAAGACGTGATTTTACGTCACGGCATTGCAATTTAGTATAGGGAAGATGGAAAATTCAGTTATTTATATTATTTGAATTTTTTTAATATACTATTTTTCCTTAGTATCTAAACAATTATTGTTCAAGAAGATGAATACGGAAAAAATATTTTGGGAAGAATTTATAGAAGAATATAGAAATTACCCATGTTTGTGGAATGTTAGAGCAAAAACATACATAAATAGAAACCTTAGAAATGCCGCGATGGACAGACTTGTTGAAAAATGTTAAGAAATAATTTCTGTGGCCAATAGGGATTTTGTGTCTAAAAAAATACACAATGTGCTCTGCGCTTTTAGAAGGGAGCTGAAAAAAGTTAAGAATTCTAAGTCTACAGGTTCACAAGCTGATGATGTTTATGTACCTAACCTTTGGTATTTTTTTGGGTTCATTCCGCTGCAATTCTTTTAAGAGTGGTATGTGAGAGAACTTTTTTCTTTCAAGAAGAAACCAATTCTTTGACTATTTTCTTTTTTTTTCTGTTTATCGTTGAAAACTACTAAACCTAGAGTGACACCAACTGCAATTTTTTTTCCTTCGAAAGATTGTGGAATGACATTTTATTACAACCTCCACAAACGCGCGTATGCCTGATACTGATTGTTTCAAGCTCTTGAGACGTGATGCTTTTTCGTGCGAGTCTTCGCCTCGCAACGTGCCTCGAGGCAGGTCTCATGGTGTGTGGGCCACTTGAGACGTGATACTGTTTCGTGGGAGTCTTCGCCTCGCACTTTTGTGAAGGTGAGATAGTAAATTTGCGTCAATAATGAATGTCGTATTATTGTTACCAGTCAGAAAAGTTTTATTGTCTTTTTTTACAGTGACATTTTTAATCAACATTATTTCAAAAATGTCACCATATTGTAAAAAAGAACAAGCATTAATTTTAAACATTTGATTATTTTCAAAGAAAAAGTGATGTTGGAAAGACTCTTTTACCCGTTAACGCAGTTTAAGAGGTAAGTAGATATTTAATAAAGCAGGAATTGTGAAAACATAAATAATAAACATGAAAAATATATGGCAATGTTTTTATAAATACCTATCTCTTTAAGAGAGTTTCTGATGCTTTGGGAGTTTCGTCTTCAACAATCCAATGAATTAAGGAAGAGGGGATAGAGAAGGCTGTACCTAGATTTTAAGAATCGCAATAATGTTAATGTATTATCCCGTAGTCGCCAACTTCACGAAATTCATGAACATACCATAAGATAGCGTATTTATGGGACGTATCAAGCAGGTGAACACTTTACTATTCGCTCAATACAACTAAACCTTTCAATCATTGATAGTATTGAAATATCCACTGATTCATTAGCGAATTGTTTAGAAAAATTCCAATTTAAATGGTGTAAATGTACTGTATCCAACAGGCGGTTTTTAATAGAGCAACCCCATATTATAAAACAAAATCGAGTAGAATTTTTAAGAGAATTTAAGAATAACGGCATTTCCCAATTTCCCTTAAAACCTGTATTTCTAGATGAAAACTGGATGTACAGTAAAGGGGCTTTTAGGCGAAGTTGGCAAGATGATACTCTTCATACAGTTAAAAAAAATCGTCCAAGGTATATATCCTACATGCTGGTCAGAAAATGGATTTGTGAATAATGCAAGTTTGAATCGATGAATAGTGAAAACTTTGAGAAATGGTTTGAGGAAAAATTGTTACCAAACTTGGAAGAACCGTCGCTTATTAACATGGATAACGCCACCTATCATTCTGGGCTAATTTAAAAAGTTCCAAATACAAGTTGGTCAAAAAGATTACTTATTGCATGGTTAGAACAAAGACAATTTCCGGTTTCACCATTTACAATGAAGGGTCAGATCTGGATAATAGTGAAGCAGCATATCCCACCAAAACGTTATACAAGTAATCTGGAAAGCGCTATTTACTTTATTCTAATAAGTAAAAGGTTAAATCTGGGCGCTGGGTTTGTTAATGTATCAGCGCATCAGTGAACCCCTCCCAGAGGAAGATTGTCGGGGCGCTAATGGCTCCGTTTACCTGAATAAAAAAAAATTGTGCCTTTACTTAAGACATCGCAAAAGTGAAACGGATATTAAGGAAGATCCTAAACAGTTTCAGGCTTTAGTTAAAAAAAGGGGAACTTAAAAGTTTTACAAGTAATACGTGATATAATGATATCAATCCTAATAATATTTTAAAAGCTTTTACAGATTTCTTTTAGTCGTCTTCCTGATAATGACGATAATGCTATTATTTCTTCCATAACGCTTGCACCCACCATCAATATAGCACCCTTTTCTGAACAATAAATTTTTATTTTGCCACTAAATAACCCTTAAAATAACTTTTGAACCCCTGATCTCATTCTTTATAAATGACTAAAGGTTTGTATTTGAACGTGAAACCACATATGATTAAAAACTGATGCCTGTATGCACTATTTCAAAATAAAGATTAACTTCATAAAGTCATACTTAAAGTTAAGATAAACTTTTTAATGAATCGCATCTACCGCGAGCAAAAATGATTTACATCAAAGAGGGCCTTACATCTAAGGACGTAATGCTTAGCCGTAGAGCTTAATACCTGTTGGGTGTCAGTACCTACCTGAATTAACAATCAATCAGTTATTCCGTCATCTTTGACAGTCGTTACAAGTAATTTGATTCATCGCCAATTTTTTCAATTTCTTGTACAATTCACACAATGGGCTTTACGGAACAGCACAAAACATTCATGGTTGAAGCGTATTTTCAAAACGGGGTTAGAGTACATGGTGAGTGGCAATATAATCCGGGTTTGTGCATGGACGATTTTCACGAAGATTTTCCTAACGTTGCTTTTATTGCTGGGGATTTTTATCATTGCTTGAAAAAACCCGTGTCTGTGTTTAGGGAAACAGGTTCTATACAACACAAAAAGGGAGCAGAAAGACCATCTGTAAGAACAAAAGAACTTGTTGTAAACGTTCGTGAAATAATGCAAAATACGCCAACAAATTGTATAAGACGCCTGTCCCAAGAAGTGGGAAGATCTTATGGAACATGCAGGACTATTCTTAAGAAGCAGCTAAATTTATTTCCTTACAAAGTGCAAGTATTCCAAGAATATGGTAACATTTCTCCAGAGGTGCTGGTCAACACTTTCGAAAATATGAAGAGACGTTTGAATTTCTGCTTGAAGCATGGCGGTGGCCAATTTCAGCAATTTATGTAATTATTTTTCTTTTTCTTTCTGTATATTCTTACTTTGTTAATTTTGTATACAACAAAAATATATTTGTATTTGTCTACTTATTTTATTACTCATTAGTTTGGCATATCATGTCATAATATGAATTTGACAAAATTTTAACCTAGAGTTGGTAAGATATATCGTCCCCATATCATTGTGATCTAAACCAAGCCCTACGTTTTTTAATCCAAGCCCTATTTGATGCAAATAATTTTTGCTCGCACGGTAGATCGAAGTCACAATTTCGTCTACCTGGCGCATGACGTCACGTGACGCGGAGCATTTGAATTTGAACTGGATTCATCAACGACCAGCCTAAACTCCTGATCCTAAAATCATGACATTTCAAGGATGTTTTCGCCTTATAACGTAGGCATCCACTAACCCCTAAGGGGGTTAAAACGGGGGTTGAAATCTTTCTGAGAGTATCTCAGAAACTACAACTGGCGGAAAACTTAATAACATACAAGTTTACCCTTAAAACTAATATAGTTTTTGCACCAACTTCACCAATAAATCATTCTTACTTTAGGCGGTGCTTTAATTTATTTCTAAATAAATTGCACATAAATAATTTCACCCCCTTCGTTCTTGGAGTCTGGCTCCGACACTGGCACTAAGCGTACATTCTTGGTAACTACGATAGTAGTTACAAAAAACAACTTTGTATTAATGATAAAGCATAAAGGGATGACCATCAACATACCCCTACAGTAAACTTTTCACATGCCTGCACGAGCTAACTTATTATGGCAAAAATGTTTGAAAATTATTTACCAGAAAAAATTCTGAAATTGTAAGTAAAAATACCGACAAAAAAATGAATTTTAGGTTGTAAATATTTTAAATATTTACATTTGGAGGTAACATTTTTACAAACCACGCTTGTGTATTTTTAAATTCAAAAGAAACTGTGTGGTTTATATATAATGAAGTTACGTCATGATTGTAGACGTGCAATGCGCGTTAAATGTATTATTTTTCCATAATAATTTTATAGTATGTTTAAATTGTTGACTTAGAGCCCAAATTATTAATCTCCTGGTATCTTTACCAAGGACATAATTACTGTGGAAACAATTGTTAAGGTAATTTTATCTATGGAAAATAACTTCTTGGTAACTTTACTAGGAGATTGATAATTTGGCCCTTACTGCGTTTTAGTATTGAAAATACTATTAGGATCGTGTTTACGCAAACTTTGCATTGCATGTCGATGTCGCTCATGTCGATGTCGCTCTGCCGTCTGTCGCGGCCAACAGCGCAATATCTAGATCGGTCTTGTAACATAACACTCTGATAATACTTGGTAGAAATATAAATATGAATCAGCGTAAAGTCGGCAAGTAAATAATGAATAATGTTTAGTTTAGTTTGTGTTTTAAAGAACGCCATAGTAACTTTGTTAAAAAGTGTTTTATTGAGATAAGTTATAATTAAGGTAAGTTCACGTTATTTAAATCGGAATATTATATCGAAAAAAAAAAAGCGGGAGGCAAAAAGTTGGAGCACAATAATTGCATATTACAGGGTCCGCCCAAATTTGGTTAACAAATGGGATAATTTTTTTATTATTGATTTCTCAGAAAATGTTATTGTACCGGGTGATTGGTTATATTTTGCACCCCTACCTATCTCATGAAAATCTTCATGGTCTATTTTGAACGCTTGGGTAAATAAGTATAATTTAAAAACATAGCATAAGTAGGCTTAGACAATATGACCGATTGAATATAAGGCAATTGTTCACCTTGGTTGGTCTGCTATATGAATATTATTGTTTATAAACAAATTTATATTAATTATTCTTAGAAATAAAACCATACATTTAATATAATATGTTTTAGTGAATATACAGGGTGTCCCAAACGTAATGGGACACAGAGCAACAGCAGGCTCCTTAAGGCGAAATAACGCGATTTATTTAAACTTGCATTATCCCAAAATTGATAACAACCAAGATAAAGGGTGTCAAACTTTTATTTTTGTTTTCGTTTTTTTGGGATTATTTATAATATGTTTTAATTAATATACAGGGTGTCCCAAACGTAATGAATGTGGGCTTTAATTACATGACATGGGTCATTAAAATTTTAAAGCTGTGTCAGGTATTTTCAATACATAGGATGCTTGCGTAAGGTGCAAGATCTGTGAATTTTTCTAATGTTGACTTTTTGTTTAGACCTTAAGGACTGCAGCCCGACATTGCTATTTTAAAAATATAGGTAGGTTGTACACAGTGCTTTAAATTCGAGTCTGATGATGAAACTCCTAAAGAGATACAGAGTGGCGCGTTTGTCAAACTGTGGCAAGATTGGGAAATAATGATGTTTCGCGATTTTTTTTAAATACGACGTAAATTTCATATATAAATAAATGTGTCAAAAAAATGTGGCATCAAATGATGTTTTACTTACTACCAATAGAACTTTTTTTTCGTCAAATATATCAGGTTTTTCTAATTTGACATAAAAAAGTATAAATGTTAGCGTAAAAAAATGTTAAGTCTATATTTACCTCACTATCCCCTATTTCTGACCACACTGAGAAAAAAGCGTTGCATTCCTAATAAGAATTCACATACTCTTTATACAACTGTTTAATATTATATGTGACAGCAACGCGCTTTCCTAATGAAAGACAACGAAAATTGCTAGACCGTTGTGTAGTGATAATATCACGGTAATTTAGCCAATAGGAAATAGGAGTTATTGCTACCATAGAATGGTTTGTAGCCATTATTGCTCTGAATACTCATAGTAATTATCAAGTTCTATTAGGGGTGTAATATGGTTTTATATACTGTATTAGTTCAGACTGGCAGTTGTAATGAAATTTAGCATTAATCATAATAATATTTGTTTGCTACAGTTAATAAAGCAAATATTTACCATTACAAATCAGCACTGTAGTTCTCAAAAATGTAAATAGCTTCTAGTGTAACATTGTTCTTGCTGTTTAACATTGCATATGATTATCTATTATGCAACATGGTTTACTGAGATGGTAAAATTCGTCCATGGATTATAAAATCCAATACTAATGATGGGTTGCGCGAAATAAGAATCTTCTATTGCTTTATCTGACATGCAAAGTTTAAAAAAACTTAAGTACTTACAAAGTAAAAATAAATTAATTGAAACAGGTACGATCATTAAAATTCAAATTCACACAGGACAGCTCGAAGACTCCGAACAACGATGTGACCTGCGCAACAAATACGTAAAAACTAATAATACGGCCCGCGGCAATTGCCGATCGCTCCGAACCCCCACCAACGTCTTGAGGACTATTGGTTCTAACGGATACAATTCGTTTTTGGGGACGCTGTTCTGCTTTCCCAATTATAGAGAAAGCGCTTTACTGGGAACAAAATGCGTCGCATTAAGAAGATACAATCTATTTTTTAACAAAATTGATATGTTAAAAGTAGTTCACTATTCAACAAGACTGTGCTGCTAATGAAACTAATTACTACCAATAAAAACACTGTTCTAGCAAATCTGAAATTGATATAACACTAAAGCGGGTTTGATACACTAGCAATTTATTTAATATGGGTTAATACAAAATAAGCTATCAATTTAAACTAGCAACTGCAACTTAGCAAACCTATTGTATTAGATCATTTTCCGAAGCGATAAAGTGTACATTTATTATTTTATAATTTTTTTATCATATTAGTTGTTTTAAACTTAATTTATTCATTAAACCAATTTATTAAAGTAAGTACGTAAAAACTAAAAAAGAAATACATTTTATTACCCTATGATGTCAAATATTAAATATTAAAAAATTAAATATTAGTAGGTATATCATATACAGGGTGTTCATTTGAAAACATCCCACCTCGATTTTCCTGCTTTAAATTGAAAATGTGGAAAATCGCTCGGACCCGTCGATTTTTATTTCGAGGGGGACATCTTTTGCGTATATTGTCAATCTTGTTACTTCAAGTTCCTAGGAGGGAGGGGGGGGGGGGGGGGCGGGGGTAAGATCTAAATCTTAAATGGATTATTATATTTTATATAATTTTTTTGGATTCTGCATAAAATTCTGAACATCTTTTAATAAAAGCATTATTAGTCTATACTTAACAGTTTCCGAGATATTGACTCTTGAAAAATGACATTTTTGAACTTTGACAGCGTCTACTTTTCTAACTGTACGTCTTAGAGCAAAACGACTTACATGTCCCTATCTTCGATTTTTATTATATTTCCAATAGTGTCAACTTCTGGTCAAACCGGAAGTACTATATTTCTTACATCCGGTTTAACCGAAAGTTCACACTATTGAAAAGATAATAAAAATCGAAGATAGGGACATGTAAGCCGTTTTGCTCTAAAAAGGTGCGTCCAGACTACTCGTACTCGTGCTCGTGCTCGCTGCACTCGCAATGATCTAGAAACTTGTCAAGCCTCAGGTTGTTCTCGTCTGATTAGTGTCCAGACGAACTTTAGTTGCTCACTGGACGCCAGTCCCTTTGATGTACCGACACCGGGCGGATCCTCTTGAGTTAATGGCTCGCGCTGCTCGCGTGGCTTGTCTCGTGACTTACATTTACGTCTACACTACTCGGGGGTCCTGCAAGTAGCGCGAGCACGAGCACGAGTACGAGTAGCCTGGACGGACCTTTAGACGTACAGTTAGAAAGCTAGACGCTGTCAAAGTTCAAAAATGTAATTTTTCAAGAGTAAATATCTCGGAAACTGTTAAGTAAAGACTAATAATGCTTTTATTAAAAAATGTTCAGAATTTTATGCAGAATCCAAAAAAATTATATAAAATAGGGGTATCCATTTAAGATTTAGATAATAAATATGAGAAAAAAAATAGTAGGCTGGGATAAGCAATTGTTAATTCTGTTTATTGTCCTTGAGACATTTTGCAACAAATATTTTAAGGAAGCAAAAACGGAAAATACGAGAAAAAAAAATTGAAACTTTGCCACCCTGTATAACGAAAATACCGCGTTTTAGACCATGCATATATTGCATTTTTTTCTTACTTTGACGAGTACTATCACCCCCTAAAATATCTGCATGACATTAATTAACACCCTGTATATAAAAAAATTAAAGAGGGCAAACAATGTCACAGAAATCATGTTTTTCGATCAGTTCGTGTACTTTATTTTATGCAGAAATAACTTTTAGGTTAAACGATAAACTACATTTTAATTTAAAAAAAAAATACAAATTTAAACTAGATTAAGAAGCAGCTAATGTACTTCTTATGTAACTCGCAATTAATCAAACTTCTTAAAAATAAACATTTCTTTATAAGAAGTATTTGCGTGCATTAAGAAACACGAAGTTCTATAAACTTGCTATGAACTTTATTGATCACACTTTAAAATAGAACAACACTGCTGAGTAATAGATCAGGCAATTTAATCGGTGGGAACACGCATGATAAAGCGTAATACGCTATACAGTACTGACAGTTTAAAGTTACAAGGCGGCTATTACCGAAAAGAAATAAATAAAATTGATCAAGATTTAAGGTGGCAAACTTCTATTCGAAGGCGATTCGCATTCCACTTTTGCTGCTTTCCCCCTTCATAGTAGGAAATACATACAGCTGACGACAGATAATTTCGTACATAATGCACCTTTTTTAGCTTTATTACCTTTGTAACGTGTTAATTGTTATCATGATATCTGTCAAAGTATTTTCATTATCTTATTTGATTTAAAAATGCCTCATTTAAGTATTATTGAAAATCAAGAATAATATGTTTAGTAGAAATAGGGTGGTCTTATGGAAAAATAGCTGATTATTTTAGAGTACCTATAGAAGTACTGTTCAAGGAATTGTAAAAAAATGGCGCCATCATCAAACACTTGAAAGGTCCGTTGGGTCTGGTTTAAATAATAGAAAATGATCAAATGAAGAAGACCGAAATTTGCTGGAGTATTTAAGGCAAAATCCATTTGAAACTGCAGTATCCGCTATGCACATAACAGGATTCCCTGCTTCATCTAGAACTGCGCAACGCCGAGTAAGACAATGTTCCAAATTGAGAAATCGAGCAAACCGTTTTTAAAAAATACTGATAAGGAACAAATAATTGGGTGTGCTATGCAATATTTACCAGAAAATCATTTTTTTTGGCAAAATGTAATCTTTTCCGATGAGAAAATTTTTAAGTCTACATATAATGGAAGGATTCGAGTATACAGACCACCAAATTCCCGATATGATGAGAAGTATACTCAAAAAAAGCAAACCAGTGTGGACGTTTCTCCGTTAATGTGTGGGCATGGATAAGTGTTTTCAGCAGGTTTACTGCCCTGTGCATACTGCAATAATGCAAGAAATATAGGAAACTGGTTTAGACAAAATAACGTAACATGTCTGCCTTGGTGCTGAAGAAGTCCTGATTTAAATCCGATTAAAAATGTTAAGGGATTGATGGTAAAAAAATGTACACAATAAATTTTAAACCACAGAATGAAATAGAGTTATTTGATAAAATAAAAGAAATTTGGGAAGGGCCAACTCCGGATTACACCAAAAGTATTATTTTGTGAATGCCAAGAAGATTACTATTAGTGTTAGAATCCAATGGCTCAGCAATTAAATATTAGTATTTTGTTTGTTGTCTTTATGTTATTATTTAATAATTTTCTTATTTCGCGGCTGTAATTTAAACACAAAAATATTTAGAAATAACCACTATAACTTATAGTTAAAAAACGTAAATACAATAATTTACAGCTATGTTGTATATAGCTGGTGTTCTATCCAGGTATAAGCAGCAAGGTGAGAAACCCGTTGTACCCAATTTTGTTGTAACTGTGGGTATGGGTGGAGTGTACACAGGGTCTTCCAACGAGGACTAAACAGGGGCTCATTTTTGAGCTTCCTTGTATTTAAAGAAAAATCCAAAATAGCCAATCGATGTACTTTTTCCTGCAGAATTCAAAAATGAAACCAAAAATTTATTTGAACCAGAAACAAAGGAGTTACGATATGGATAAGGTGTTTTTTAAATGGAACATAGTCTTTTTTATACGATTTTTGGAACGAGTGATTTTTTTTGTCCGTTCTGATTAAAATATTTAATATTGCGACAGCTATTTTTATTAAATTTTAATGTTTTATCCAGTATAATTTAACTTTAACCTGTTTGAAACATACACTAGGAAATAAAGGTATAATCACCATTGAATCCTTCAAAGTCAAAAAATTTGACAAATTTACTATAATATTGCCGAAATGACTTTGAAGGATTCAAAGAAGATTATACCTTTATTACCTAGTGTATGTTTCAAACAGGTTAAAGTTAAATTATACTGGATAAAACATTAAAATTTAATAAAAATAGCTGTCACAATATTAAATATTTTAATCAGAACGGACAAAAAAAAATCACTCGTTCCAAAAATCGTATAAAAAAGGCTATGTTCCATTTAAAAAACACCTTATCCATATCGTAACTCTTTTGTTTCTGGTTCAAATAAATTTGTGGTTTCATTATTGAATTCTGCAGGAAAAAGTACATCGATTGGCTATTTTGGATTTTTCTTTAAATACAAGGAAGCTCAAAAATGAGCCCCTGTTCAGTCCTCGTTGGAAGACCCTGTACAAATTTATATGTCGTCAACTGTACGGCATCTGTTGTAGTATCATTATGTTTGGATTAGACGCGGCCATCATTTATGTTTTCTATTTTTCAGGTATAACCGTACGGTAAAATAAAGTATGTTCAATGACCGCTGACCGTTACGACATATTCTCCATATTTGCGGTACGTCGTAAATTAATTCAGTCAGTTTGACTTACCGGTGCTAAAGGTTATGATTTTTCTTAGGCTTGATCTACATAAAGACATGTGAAAAAGTAAAATACAAGCGCGTTTTTCTAATTTTTAATTATTATTTTTATACTGTTAATTAAGTCAGAAATAAGTAGTTTATTTAGGGTACAAGGTATCATGGGATGAAACATTTTGTTCTTGAAAATCAGTATGAAATGTTTAATTAAATTAAATTTACTGAAAAATAAATAAAATTCATTTATAAAATTTAAAATTGAATTATGATGGATATTTTTTGTCTGGTTTATCTCTAATGTATCAGTCTATAAATTTTGTTTCAAATATTTTCATCTTATTTATAAAATCATAAAGAACAAAATATAATAAAAAATGACAACACAACAAAATACAGTTTTTTAATATTTAAATGAATCATCTCCGCAACGATCAGCATCAGATTGGTCCAAGTTAATAATAAGGGGACGAATATCTAAAGCATCGATAAATCTTTCCAGTTCTCACACATCATTTACTGCTTCACTATTATCCAGATCTGATGCTTCATTGCAATGATGAAACCGGAATTTGTCTTTGTTATAATCATGCCATAAGTAATCTGTTTTACCTACTTGTATTTGTAATTTTTTCAGTTAATTCAGAATGATAGGTGGCGTTGTCAACGATAATAAGCGAAAATTCTTCCAAGTTTGGAAAAACATTTTCTTTAAACCATTTTTTAAAATTTTCACTATAATTTATCGAATCATGATAATCACTAGATTTCAGGCCAGATTTTAATATCAAACTTGTATTATTCACAAATACATTTTTTGAACCAGCAATACCCGTTGGGTGTCAGTAACTACCTGAATTAACAATCAATCAGTTATTTCGTCATCTTTGACAGTCGTTATAAGTAATTTGATTCTTTGCTAATTTTTCGAATTTCTTGAACAATGCACACAATGGGCTTTACGGAACAGCACAAAACATTCATGGTTGAAGCGTATTTACGAAACGGGGTTAGAGTAAATGTTGAGTGGCAATACAATACGAGTTTGTGCATGGACGATTTTCACGAACATTTTCCTAACGTTGCTTTTATTGCTGGGGATTTTTATCATTGCCTGAGAAGAACCGTGGCTGTGCTTAGGGAAACAGGTTCTATACAACACAAAAAAGGAGCAGGAAAACCATCTGTAAGAACAGAAGAACTTGTTGCAAACGTTCGTGAAACAATGCAAAATACGCCAACAAATTGTATAAGACGCCTGTCCCAAGAAGTGGGAAGATCTTATGGAACATGCAGGACTATTCTTAATAAGAAGCAGCTAAATTTATTTCCTTCTAAAGTGCAAGTATTCCAAGAAATACAAGGCGCAGATTTTGAAAGACGCAGGAATTACTCTCAATGGTTTACCCAAAATTTATTGAAGAGAAATGATTTATTAGACCTGATTTTTTTTTATGAAGCCTGGTTCCACCTCTCCGGTTATGTGAATTCTCAGAATACACGCATGTGGAGTAGCATTGTACCCTTAAAAAATTGGTGTCTGATTAGCTGTTTCCCGAAGAAAAACTGTTGGTCCTATTTTTTTCCATGACATAGTTACAGTACAGCGGTGTAGAGACAATACTTTGAATCCTTTTGTGGAGCAATTACCTACTTGACGACGAACTACGTTTTGGATATTTTCAACAGGACGGTGCAATCGCCCATACAGCCGTCGAAACTATTAACTACTTACGCAATTTTTTCGACGACAGATTGATCAGTTTTTGATCAGACATTGAATTCCTACCTAGATCACCTTGTTTAACGGTTATGGATTACTTCGTTTTTCCTCATTTAAAGAACACTATTTTTAAAACACCAGTTGCAAATTTAGAACAATTACAAGAAAGGATTATCCAAGAATGTGATAACATTTCTCCAGAGATGCCGGTCAACACATTCGAAAATATGAAGAGACGTGTGAATTTATGCTTGGAGCATGGCGGTGGCCAATTTCAGCAATTTATATAGGTAATTATTTTTCTTTTTCTTTCTGTATATTCTTAATTTGTTAATTTTGTAAACAACAAAAATAAATTTGTATTTGTCTACTTATTTTATTACTCATTAGTTTGGCATATCAAGTCATTATATGAATTTGACATATGGTTAGATATATCGTCTCCATATCATTGTGATCTAAACCAAGCCCTAAGTTTTTTAATCCAAGCCTTCTTTGATGCAAATAATTTTTGCTCGCACGGTATATTAATTGCTATATAATTATTGTTTTCAAATCGTTAAGGCAAGCAAACATCTCGCCACTATACCTATCTGCTTGTTATGCCACCGAATTTGGAGGCACACAAAGTCATAATTAAAATTTACAATACCAAATCCGACCCTTAAAAAGCCTATATAACCAGTGCATCTACCCACAGGCTTTATTCTCAGTTTATTTTGTTATAGGAGTTTAAGCAGCTAATTAGTGTGGGAGTTACGGTCTTATATACTAAGCCCACACAAACTTTTACCATATGTGTCCCAACTTTAGTTCTCTTTACGAATTAAACCAGGACAAGACCAGTGGCTTGTCATATAGAGGACAATTGCACCAACTGCCCCTTCACCCCTCTGATATAAGCTTTACTGAGAGAAAACTGTATTAGCCGTAGCTAGAAATCCATTAGTAGTAGCAAAAAACCTGCCTTGAAAACCCCTCACTTGTAGCTATTAGGTTATTTTTTTTGAAATTACGAAAATAATAAAATTATTATTTTTTTGCTGCTAAAAGACAACTCTACTGCCCTAAAAAAATATGCATTGGTAAAAAATATCTTTTTTTTAATGTGATTTTGTGATTAATTGAGGTCATATAGTTAAAAAAAAAGTATTAGTTTTTAATTCTAAAAATTGTCTGCCACCTAAAAGAAATATTTTTACGATTAGTAGTCTACCTTGTACCACTAAATTACCTTTTTCTGAGCTCCATTTTTAAAATTATACATTATTAACGTTATATTTTAATTACGGATTAATGTGTCTGCAAAACCTCATAGAAACCTTTTAATCTGATTTATATTTTATTATTTCATTAGAACAAAGATTTTTTTAATGTTAACTAGGTATTCTTTTTTAATAAATAATTTAAATCCTACAGTGTTAATATAATAATATCGTTGTAAAACGTTCTGAATACATATTTAGTGCAAAAATTATATATTTTTCTCGTTATCAATAACATGTATTTTTAAAACGAATAATTATTCATGTTTACATATCTAACGTAGACGGTTTATTAACCACTGACACGTTGTTATTCCGTTGAAAAAACGTATGTGTGTTTAGTGGGATAGAAAATCAAACTTCTAATGAAAAATTCCAATAAATAGAATAAATAAAACACAGAGTCCCTATTAAAATTAAATTAATTGTAACTTCTGGACTATTTTCAATGCACTGGCAAAGTATAGATAATAAGTCACAACAATAAACCAAAAATAATTAAAGCTTTAGAACTGGCAGAATTCGTATACAATAAATGGCCGAGTATTTCTCTTTGTTCTCTGTTGTGAGTAGAGTTTTTAGCGAATGATTTAGTCGTCGCTTATAAGGGCCAATTTTATAGCAATCCTGATAAGTCGTTTTCTAAAAATCCCAAGTACCAACAAATATTGTCAAAGCGTATTTATTAAATTGATAAACATGCTATTTAATCTATCGCCGCCTAGCTACTTTGTTATCGGAAGAAAATAATATAACACAACCAGACAGTGGCGGCTCGTGGGGTAGAGCCACAGTGCCATGGCACTACCTGCCCTCCTGTCTAGCGTCCTGCCCTTTACAAATTACGAACACCTATTAAAATTAATATTCTCGTTTTTAAAGCAATTAGCAAAATAATTTAAAAATGGAACACAGTCGGGTGCAAATTTCCATCTATTTAGGAAGCGATTATGCGTAAAACGGTAACGTAGCTTTCGCGCCACACGGCGGAAGCCCCAAGTGATGACGAAATCGCCATAACACATCAATAAAAAACATTGAAAAATGACCTTGAATGCAAGCAGGAAAAAATCTCTGAGTAGCCAGGCTCTTCGCTTGACCGTTTGACGTTAGACGTTTCAAACAGTAGTCAGTTCGTTGTCCCTGTCCGCGTCGCGTCGCGATTTGTTTGTGGTAGGTTAGGTTGTTTGTAAATTAAATAATATTCGTTCGGCCGGCTTATTTAATGTTAATTTTATTTTAGAAATACATAAATGAATACTATTAGATAGGGTGTGCGGTTGTGGTGAATCTAATAGACTATTTTGTTTTATTTGGTGGGAAGCAAACTTGGTCCCAAAAAGGTACAGATGATTTAGTCCATATCTGGGAAAAAATTAAGACACATGAAAAATCGAAGGTACATTTAAACAATATATTTAATTTCAGTATGCTTGGTAAAATTAACATTAAAAGGTGCCTTTTTGCTTATTTTTCCTACTTCAAAAGCAAGAACTATTAACAAAAAAGGGCGTGGCACCCAAAATTATTTTGCCTGCGGCGCTAAGGGTTTACCTGGCCCTACTTCACTAAAATGGCACGAGCCGCCACTGCAACCAGACGCCTAAGCTTGCTACGGCCCACTGCTGATCTGGGAACTTTAACGACGAAACCATAGCAGCTGTTAATGTCAAATGCTGTTGTCTTCTGTCGAAACGCTTTGTTTTAAGAAAAATTTAACTATATTTAGCATTTTCGCCCCTGGCAAGTCAACAAAAATATTTCTCTTTCAACAATTAATAAGGTTTTAAATAGTCACAGGGAGTATGCCGCCATGATATTCGTGTATGGTTACTGTAACGGTAGTGCGATGCGCGCAGTTAATGAATATCGACGTCGTTTTCCAAATCGAAGAGTTCCTAATAGAAGAGTTTTTCAAAAAGTATTTGCAAGTGCTCAGGAAACTGGAATGTTTCCAAGCGTGAGAATTATTTCTAAAAGAGCGCAGGGTCTAGATGTGGAAAATGAAGAAAACGTTCTGGATATTGTGATATAAATGAGCAACTGTTTTAATCAATATTTCTCTTCAGTTGGTGAAAAATTATCTAAAAAAATAAAAGATATCCCATTAGATTTGTCCAATGAATTCAGTTCAGATATACCCATGTCACTGCCTGATGTATTTCAAACCAGAATTGAAGAAATAATAGATAAAATGGACTGTTCAAAAGAGGATGGGATGATATTGATGTGGCAGCGATTAAAAACTGTAAATGTGCATTAAGTCCTGTATTGTGTAAACTAGTAAATCATTCTCTAAAAACTGGTGAAGTGCCTCAAGGAATGAAGATTGCTGACGTTAGACCAATTTTTAAATCAGGCGATAAACAACAACTAAATAATGGACAGCCTAAGTCTGACGTCACGCGAGGCGTGGTTCTTAAAAACCTTTCCAAACAAATATAATTAGCATTGAAAATCCCATAAGACATTTTTAAAAGCATCGCTAGGCGTTTATAAACGATAAATAAGGACTTTCTTCAATTTATTCAGATTTTTGGTGTTATTTGTCACCCATTTATAGCTACAGATATAGGTAAGTGTTTTGTAAACAAATTTTATTATCATTTGAAGGAGTTTGAGGTTATGTGATTATTATTAATTGTTGAAACTATTAGCTGATTGCTGATTGTATTGCTTATAAATAAATATAAAGTAAATGAAGTCTATAGCCTGAAATATTTTTATTATAGATTCAACATCTGATTCTACCAAAATGGTTATGTGTTTTGTTCCCGATTGTAAACATTACAGTGAACAAAAAATTTGCAAGTTTTTTATATTCCCTGCAAATGTAGAAGAAAGAAAAGCTTGGATATCACTTATAAGGTACATATTAATTGTATTGACACTATTTAAATGTATTCTATATGCTTTTTAAATAAATATGATTGATTATTATTATAGACCGTTATACTGTTAAGTTTATTTTAGAAATTTCTTTCTTTTTTTTTTTAGAAGACAAGATAGGGAGCCTTCCCAACATTCTTTGGTGTGTAGCTGCCATTTTGTAAACAATGACAGGAAAAATAAACCCACAATATTCGAGTTTAGTGCTAAAAGAAAATTTGGTTTTACATCTCCAGAAAAAAGGTACCTCTATTTCATAGTTATTCTAATATAAATATGTTCCCGATTCTGAAAAGCAATGTACATCTTTTTGTTTTAATTTGCTAGTTTGTTTAACCTTTCACAGACAATCAATGTAACTATAATATTAATAAATTATTAAATTCGTTGTAGACAAAGAAGCAAAAAGGAGGCAGATGTTGCAGAGGATCTTGCGTTAGCTTTGAATCGGACCTCCATAGATCCCCAACAAGTTGGACCAATCTCAAATGCAGAGGAAGCACCATCTTGTTCGAGAAGTGTCAGCAGAACTTCAGGAGCATCGGTTGAAGCAGAAAATTACTTTTTAAAGCAAGAGTTGGAAGAAATGACAAAGAAACTTGAAAAGCTTTCAGTAAAATTCAGTTATGAGCACATTAAGGACAAAGATGCTCATATCCTCATGTATACAGGGATACCAAACCACGAATTATTTATGGTGTTATCTGAATTTATGGCAAATTTTGAATTAAAATATTATGCAAATTGGCAAGTACAAATGTTTTCAAAAATAGATCAGTTACTGATGACATTAATGAAATTAAGATTAAACTTGCCACATGAAGACTTGGGCCTTCGATTTGGCTGCAGTCCTGCAACGGTCACTAATATTGTAATGACCTGGATTTATGCCCTACATGAAGTACTATTTAAACAGCTTATGAAAACAATTCCATCCAGAAGCAAGAACCAAGCTTGTTTGCCTGCTGCATTTGAGATATTTAGGAACTGCAGAATTATTCTTGACTGCACTGAAGTTTACTCAGCAACGCCAGGGAGCATGGAAAATCAAAGACTGACCTACAGTTCTTATAAACACCACAATACATGGAAAGTGTTAGTGGGCGTAGCACCAAATGGTGTTATAACCTATGTAAGTGATGCGTATCCAGGATCACTGTCCGATAAAAAATTAGTTGAACACTGCCAAGTGCTAAAGCAGATGGTGCCTGGAGATCTCATACTAGCTGACAAGGGATTTTTAATAAAAGACTTGCTACCTGCAGGTGTTCATTTAAATATACCACCATTTTTAACCACTCCTCAATTTACAGAAGCTCAGGTATATGAAACTCAAAAAATTGCAAAAGCAAGAATTCATGTCGAGAGGGCAATACGGAGAATAAAATGTTATAATATTTTGCAGCGGATACCACAATACTATATGTCCCAAATTTCAGTTATTTTTCAGGTATGTGCTGCACTAACGAACTTTCAGTATCCACTAATTAAAGAAACAGAAGAATATTATTCATAAATTGCATTGAACAAATACAGCATTATTAAAATTTGTGTTTTCTTCGATTACTTAGGTACTATATGAACAAGCAGTTTATAGAACAAAATAGCTTGTATTTCACTAGTTAAGATATTTTTTTTATATTTTAAAAATAAATCATACCTTATTACAAAGTGTTTTATTTCTTTGTAGATATAAACATTTCCTTGCTCAAAGCTATATATAGTAAAACAAATTACTTATTTACAATTTTTTATTAAATAAACTATGCATGTCTGCACAGTACACAAGCATACAAAAAAAAATTAAATATCTATTTTTTTCTTTCATAATTTTGGTACATTCTAATAATACAATACTAACAACAATTATGGTATAAATACAACATACATTGTAACAATGAGGATTAAAACAAAAACTTTTACAAAGTAAGAATTGTATTGTAGATCAAATTAAATTTTTAATTTTTTTAAAAGCAGTAAGACATACTTTCTTTTACCGTGTTTGGTTATCCATTATACTCATCGATAGTCTTAACAAACAGACAATCCCTAGTTATTTTAAGACTTGTTTTCGTTACATATATATATATATTAGTATTTTGGCTTAAGTAGGGAGGAAGGAGATTATGAAGAATAACAAAAAAATTTGAAATTAGGTTTAAATTTCAGAAACAAAATACACACTAAAAAATAATTTGCAATTTTATTTATCCAATTATTCGAGGTAAGTACTGTTTAAAGAAAAATTCTTCCAAAATTAATAAATTATTTGTCCAAGATGGATCATGTTCGATTTCAACAGTAATAGTTTCCTGCAAAGTCCAAATGCACAATAAACATTTTTTACGCTTTGTTAAATTAAGGGTACCTTGGATTTGGTGATAATAATTATGATTTTGGTTTACAATGGTTTCGCCACTATCATTAAAATATATAATATATTTTGTGTCATTTATTAGCTTCTCTGATAATTTGTCATTTCTATACGCATATGGACATTTGATCTTGACAATAGTATGATCGTCTATTAGTCCATCGGAACTTGCTCCCAAGATCCCAGAATTGGTCAACCAGATACCAGTTGATTGGATATCTACATTGAAGTGGCTTCTTAAAAAGTCTATGCCATTTTTTTCATGGCTTATTCCCCATTGAATAGCCTTAACACCATCTAGATTGTAAGATCCTAGAAAAATATGGTCATTAATTTTATAAAAAAATAATATATTTATGTAGGTATACCTAATAGGTACATCTAAAAAACTGAAGTAAACTAAACCTACCTATAAGTGATTTAAACAAGCTCTCTGGATACCTGTTTCGTTTACAAGCAGCGAGTACTACTCCAAAGTTACTTGATGTTACTCGAAACTTTCTTACAATAAACCACCTTTCATTTTTCCCTTGGCCAGTGGTTATTTCTGCTATGTGTTCTACAGCTGCATCGTCTACAGCACATTCACGTCTTATATATTCAGCCTTATCTGTGGATTTGGTGAAATCATCTGACGATATGATATTTTCGATTATTGGCAAATAGCTTATGTCATCTTTATGTATAGTTTCTTTTTGCAGCACAGCCAGGTAAATCCTACAGTGTTTCCAAAATTGCTAAGCTTACTGGATAGATCATCTAGTTCCTCATCGGTAACCTGACGATTTACAGCTGCATAAGGCTTACTTGGATATAGCTCCTGAGCAGTTTTAACTTCACTAGATTTCGTTTTTGGTGCATTCCAATTGCACTCCTTATCAGTGACTGATATGTTGTAGTGTCCAAATAATGCCATTGACACAATATGATGGCATTTTATACCTCTGGGACATGAACAGGTGGCTGATATTATATCTCCAGTTTGGTTTAGAACGATCTGCAAAATTATTTATTTTTTAAAACATTATTTAGCATAAAATAAAAGGCTCAAAAAAATGTATGATAAGTAAGTAGGTAGTACCAAACTTAAATTACCTCAATATTATAACTTTTGTCTTTCATGCTAGCATGGACTTTCCCTCTGATAGTCGATAGATCTGCGTCGAATTGCATCCGAAGGACATGGTTTGATTTCAAGGCATTTTCCCCCTTTTTAATCATTTTATTATCATTTTCAAAAAACTCATTAATAGCTGTAATCTTAAGTACATGTTTTGAAGCCATTCTGTAAATAAAATTGTATTTAAAGTTCAATCAAAATGGATTTTTTAGTCACTCCTTAGGTATAAGGACTCAAAAGCTATTTGTAATAAGAAAGCCTCTAGTATTATATTTAAAACACATAAACATTGTTGCCTGGCTATAGACTAGGTTTAATTCCCATTTATTTCTTAAGACTTCCATAAGCTTTATTATACTTATATTCAAAAATTACAATTTTAATTCAATAAAAACCAAGTAAACAATAATCTCACATAACCTCAAACTTCTTCAAATGATGATAACATATTTTCACAAAACACTTACCTATATCTGTAGCTATAAATGGGTGACAAATAACACCAAAAATATGAATAAATCGAAGAAAGTCCTTATTTATCGTTTATAAACGCGTTGCGATGCTTTTAAAAATCTCTTATGGGATTTTCAATGCTATTTATATTTGTTTGGAAAGGTTTTTAAGAACCACGCCTCGCGTGACGTCAGCACTTAGGCTGTCCATTACCGGCCGATATCAGTGTTGCCAATAATGTCAAAGATTTTTGAAAGAATAGTAAAGGATAGTCCTAATTTACATTTAAATTCAATAATTTTTTTATCTAAATGGCAATATGGCTTTCGAGAATCAAGTGATACATATTCTGCAGCTGTTGATTAAATTTCAGAAATTCAAATGGCTTATGATAGCGGCCAAAAATGTACACTTGTTTCTCTAGATCTTTGTAAAGCTTTTGATACAGTAAATTTTTCTATTCTTTTAAGAAAACTTAATATGATGGGTATTTCGGGTGTAGTTCTTGACTTGTTTAGAAATTATTTGAATCAGCGAAAACAAAAAGTTCGTATCAAAAATAAACATAGCAAATTTCTTAATATTAATTGTGGTGTTCCGCAAGGTTCAATTTTGGCCCCTTTATTTTTTCTTATTTATATTAATTCTATATTTAAATTAAAATTGAAAGGGAAAATTAGATTGTTCGCTGATGATACAACTATTTTATACATCGCTGATTCATATGAAATTATACAAAATTTTATAAATCATGATATGGAAATCATTGAATTATGGATGTGTAGTCATAAATTAACATTAAATTTGGAAAAATCCTCTTTTTTATGTATAGGAATAAAACACAATTTATACAGAAGTGATTTAAAATTAAAAGTCGGGCATTTAAAACAATCAAATAAAATTAAATTTTTGGGGTTGATAATAGATGAAGCTATTAATTGGAGTAAACACATTAAATATATTAACCAGAAAATAGTTGCACCAGTGGGGATTTTAAAAAAACTCAGTTTTTTGACTCCAAATTATATGTTACGTCCTATTTATTTTGCTATTATTCACTCTCATTTACAATATTTAACTTTAATATGGGGATCAACTTTTCAAAATTTGCTTAATCCTTTACAAGTTTTACAAAATAAAGCAATTAAAAATATATATTGCTTGGATAGACAATAATATTCAACTAAACTTTTATATAAAAATTTTAATATTATGTCAATTAAGGATATTCACTTAATGCAAAATATTGTTTTTGTTCACCAAATCATATCAAAAAATAAACATTCTAATATAAAATTAAATTACAGACGTAACGTGCATGATGATCATTTGACTAGAACTGTTTTCAATATTGATTTACCTTTAATACACACTAGGGCAGGTCAGAACTCCATTTATTATCAAGGTATGAAATTTTATAACGAAATACCCAAAGAATTGAAATTTT
Organism: Polydrusus pterygomalis; assembly: GCA_963969555.1. Lineage (NCBI taxonomy): Eukaryota > Metazoa > Arthropoda > Insecta > Coleoptera > Curculionidae > Polydrusus > Polydrusus pterygomalis. The sequence continues at coordinate 113,285,178 of OZ018375.1, forward strand.
TAAATATAAAACGTTTTAAAATGATAACAAAGAAAATACTTAAAAGAGGGGAAGCTAAATTTTAAATTAAAAAATATTTAAACATGCACTTATTTTATTTTATGATTAACTATTACTTTCATAATTATTTATAAATGATATCTCAACGATATTATTCATTATATTATTTTATTAAAATAATAATAATTGAATAATTTTATACATACATATTTGAATATTTTTATTTTTTATTGATTAACATTTAAGTACCTGTTATTTTGACTTACTTTGTATTTAATTAGTTATATTTAACAATTATCTTTATACATGTTGTTAGTAGTAGAGAATCCCGCATAAACGAATGTTTTTGGGATTTCATTTGGATTAAATAAATAAATAAATAAATATTGTCGCAGATAACTCAGGTATAAGTACGAGGCGGGTTGTAAATGAACTTCATATACCATCACATCTAGCCGTATGGGAGTCACTTAGAAAAAACGGTTTAAAACCTTCTCACGTTCAACCCGTTCAACATCTTCTAGATGGGGATCCTGCTTCAAGGGTACAATTTTGTGAATGGATTCATCAAAATCGAAATCTGCACAAATACATTTTGTTTAGCGATGAAGCTCAGTTCACTCGTGATGAAATTAATAATTGCCCCAATGAACATCGGTGGTCAGATGAAAACTCTCATGCTACATTATTTGAACGAAGCTTTCAATATCGATTCCGTATTATTAATGTCTGGTGTGGAATGCTCAACGACCAGTTGTTTGGTCCATTTGAAATGGATAGGCGTCTTACTGGAGAAGGATATTTACGGTTTTCGGAAGACCATTTGATACACATTTTGGATGATGTTCCGTTAAATGTTTGACAATGAATGTACTTCCAACATGATGGAGCCCCACCTCATTTTAGTCTCCGTGTGCGAAATTTCTTGAATTATCGTTTCCTAATCGTTGGATGAACATGCCGAAAAATGTATTGAAGTTGGTGGAGGAGTTTTTGAAAATATTCTTTAAGTTACTGCAGTACCTGCAATTATTCGCTTTTAAAATAAAAATTAACTTACAAAAACTTTAGAACCTATTATTTTATAAATGGTTGAGAATCGAACAAAAACATATGGGTTTATTTCTCTTATTTTCACCCTCTGAACACATTCCCAAAATATTGCCCGTTTCTCTCCAAACACCCTGTATATATAAATATCATCTACGTGGTTATACGGGTAATGATTAAATATAAAACACTTAACTATTTCTTTGTGTCCCTTGTCTAAATGAAACACACACACACACACACACACAGACTTTTTTTTCACAAAATTTGGGAAAAGAAATTTTTCTGGAACTTTTCCAACAACATTACAATAACAACAAGTACTGCGAATGAATATATTTCGTTTCAGATGGACGGTTGCCGGCGCACAATATACGAGAAGTAAGGGAATAATATGTCCAAAATGTTTTCGATAGATGCATAATAGAATTAAATTACACCATAAGTTTGGTCAGCTAGCCAACTCCTCATCTTTCAGCAAATTACTATTTTCCGTGGGTTACATAAAATATGCTATTTTCGTCCATTTTTTAAATCTTCACTTCAGTAAAAATAAATTAATACTTTGATAAAAACTTTTTCAATTATTACTATTATATTTAAATGCTTGCCACGCCATACGCTATTAACTAATAGCGTATGGTGATCGCTCCCGTATGGTGATCGCTCGGAATCCTTGAGCCATTGCAATATCGCGTGAAGTTGGAATTTTAACTCTCTCCCTTTCTCTTCTGTCTTCGTTTCACACGTACGAATGTTTGATGTCAACAAATGAATGATTTTGTCTTTGGACAGAAAAGTAAATCAGATATTTGAAAATAAATACGATAAACACTTTCTTTTGTCGTGACAAGCAGGGGAAACGGATCTTTCATCGCTTCCATAGACCCGCACGCCACTGAATTCCTTACAACAATAACACAAATAAATAATAATGTTCTAAACGCTGTCACACTTCCCCGTTCGTACTTATAAATAATAAGTCAGCACTGAATTTCAGTAAACAAGTTCATTTCAAATACACAGAGCCCTCCCGTTTGGGTAAAGAAGGAATCATAAATCAACTAAATAGAGCTCAGCTAAATAAAAAGGTCCATAGCGAGGGCCAACTAGGAGCTGGTAAGTTAATCCTACAAATATACGTATTTCCCATAGTTTATTATATTCGAAGTTTTAGTTTTAGTGAAACTCGGAGAGGATAATTTAGTTTAGCGTTTCCCGAGGGAAACAAATTGTGGTCGGGAACGTTTGAACTCAAGCATCAGCGTTAAGAAAAAGTCGCCAAGCTTCAAGAGTTTTTATCGTTTTAATTATATAAAAGAAACCATTGGTGTTTTTGAAATGATAAAAATGTCGGCGCAATTTGGCAGGTGCCATGGAACTATTAGGAAGCAGTTTACTACATAGCATGCAGAGAGGTGAGCAGTTGGAATCAACAAATCCGAAACTGATATATGATTCATCATACTTCCTTTTTTTCGTCTTTGAAACCGTCGAGCTTGACGTCGTGGCATCATCGTCTGGATCGGTGATTGCTATATTCTCCGCGCGTACTGCTTTTGAACATTCAGCGTCATTAAAAGATGTTGTTGCAACACGTTTAGCACCTTTAAGCCAACGTTCCATTCTTCTTTATTTATAATGTTACACGTCAGGATGGTGGGGTCTAAATAATGCACAATCGTTACTGCGTATAAGAGACTAAGTTTAGTACAATGAAGAAATGTATAAAACTGAGACAACAGAATACAGCAGGCAGTAGAACAATGAACACTAGTTTCTCGCTAGCGAGCTTGTAAGTAGGTAGGTAGGAACTTATCGCTCCGAACGCTAATCGTCAACTGACTGACGAGGCGCGACGCGCGATCGCCGCTTTTATACTTAGTCCTAGACTCGATCTCGAATATTCTCGAAAATACTCGAGTCGGCGCCTTTGATAAACAAAAAGCAAAAATAAAAAGAGAAATATAAAAATTGCGTTGTAAACAATTCAGAGGCGGCTTTTATCAGGGACTGCGCGCTCACAAGTATACAAGTATACAAGTTGATACCAAACCTATGAGATATTGTACCAGCTATTGTAACACATGTTTATACAAATACAAATAAATAAATAAATATACCTACGCGCGGCCGCGGAGTCAAAACGTTCGACCAGAGAGAGGTGTTTTGATTTTTTTTCTAAATTCTTGAGGAACCCCTACAGAGGTATCGCGGAACCCTAGGGTTCCGCGGAACACACTTAGAGTATAGCTGTGGAAGAGCATGTCCGTTTATGTACGCGACCAAATTTTCAGAACGATTCCTTTACTGGTTCGTTAGAAACGTCTAACGTTCCATCCACCGTGAATCACCCTGTATACAATGTAGGTCTGAAACATGCCATATGCAATAATACCATAGAATGTTTTATAGCCATTATTGCTTTGAATACTCACAGTATTTATCAAGTTTAATTGGGGGTGTAATCTGGTTTTATATAGGTACTGTATTAGTTTCGACTGGCATTTGTAATGAAACTTGACATTAATCATTATATTATTACATATCGCGCAAAAACGCGATATGTTACAAAAACGCGATATGTTATACGGCGCTTCGGCACGGACAGCTAGAACCCCTGATCGACTCTCCCGAAAATTTTGCTCTATATAGGCGCTTCGGTGAAAATAAGGTTTGTATGTTGTCGGCGTCGCCGTCGTCAGTTTCGACATTTTCGCATTTGCGATTTTTTTTCTCGGAAACGCTTAGAGTGGGACGATTGAAACTTTTTGGGTTAAGAGAGGAATAGTGGGGGTACGTTGTGTAAAAATTTCGAATATACAGGGTAGGGTGTACCGGAAAAAAGTTATTCATTTTTAAAGTCGAAAAATATCGGATTCTCGTTGAAATTCGATACAGTTCGTAAATATTATTTCTATCGATTTAAACTTTTTCGACGTGTAGTCGACCGTGGGCTACAGAACCCTATTGTTTGTGAGCGCGATCGAAAGTTTGGAAGTATTTTTTTTTATTTTTTAAAAGTTGAAAATTACTCGAAAAAGGTACCTATTGGATCGTTAATAAGTCGAATTGGGTGCATCCGATCGACATTCGGTTTGGATAATCGTGTAGACCATCTCAAAAACTACCTTTTTCCAATATATCGTCCTATACCTAACTGGAATAGAAATTATCGAAAATTGTAAGAAAGTGGAAACCATAATGTTAGGCGTGATTTTTTCGCGGTTTTTATTTTTTTTCGTACGGAAAACGACTGTTGATCGAAACGTTGTATACTTTATCGGATAGAGCTCGTCAATTTGTATTTATGAGATATTTTTTCGTTTCTTTATCTTTAATACGGAAAAAACGGCAAGCTTTCGAAATTTCATTTCCTAAATATTCACGTCGCACTGGATCGCTTAAACACGTCAGCAAGTTTCTGTATATAACTTTTTGAATTTTTTCTTGGTCCACAATATCGACGGGTAAACAAGCTTTAGTTTGCATAGTAAGCGCGCTCTGGGAAAACATATTTTGTGGCTCAAAAAAATTAATTTATGATTTATCAAGAGATATTTTCAGCTAACGTTTTACTATATCGACTGTAGCTTATTCAATTTTTAATAAAACGTTTTATTTTTTTCCCAAAACATGCGTTGATATCTTCTCAACACTTTTGCATATCCAAATTTATCAAAATATATTCGCAAATTTGAGAAAAGTCGCTTTTTTGGGTGCGGAAACAGGCAAAATTTACAAATTCTAACACCATTCACTTTTGACTTAGTGTGCTTTGATTTTTATGTAATTTAATTCTAAAAATCCGGCTGTCAAAAATGGCGAAAAATGGGTGTTTTTGCTAGAGTAATAAGAGCATTTCCAGATTTTAAATTGGATGGAATATCTACTTTGAACCTTCTTCTAATTTTATTGACCAATATTTTTGCCCAAAATGTTTTAGAAATAGTTGTAATCTCGATTTTAAACATGGCGTTCCGACATTGATAATCTGTCGCCACGTGGTAGGAGGTTGTTCGACATTTCGATATTCGCGAATTTTTTTTTCGGAAACGGTTGGAGCAAAACGATTCAAACTTTCTGGACGTAGAGAGGAATAGTCGCGGCATGTTTTGGGAACAATTTTTAATATACAGGGTGTACCGGAAAAAAGTTATTAAAGTCAAAGTTGAAAAATATGTTTTTTTCGTTGTAGCGCGATACAGGTGGCAAAAATCATTTTAATTGATTTAAACTTTTTCGACGTGTAGACGACGTTGGGCTACAAAACACTGTTGTTTGCGAACGCGATCGACAGTTGGGCAGTCATGTTAATACGTTAATAAATCGAATTGGGTGCGCCCAACATACTTTTGGTTTGGATATTCGTTTAGGTCATCTCAAATACTACTTTTTTCAAATATATGGTTCTATACCTAAACAGCATAGAAATGGTCGCAAATTATAAAAAAGTAAGAATTACTATTTAGGACACGATTCTTTTACGGTTTTTATTGTTTTTATGTTTCTCGTACGGAAAACAACTTTTGAATGAAATGTTATATACCTTAGCGGAAAGAGCTCGTCAAACTACAATGAAAAGTAATTTTTTTTGTTTCTTCATCTTTAATACGGCAATAATATTCTATATTATAATTTATTTTCAAAGTGGTCGGTGGCCTAGTGGTATAATATAATACGTTACGACTTGTGGTCACGATGATCCCGGGTTCAATTCCAGGTCCGTCTTTTTATTTTTTTAATATTTCGTTATTTAGTTACTGAAAGCTTTTTAAATTTCGGGTTTTTACAGCCACAATCCTCGGTACGAAAAAAACGAACTTGGGTTATGAAGAAACTAAATTTATATTTTATCGCGAATTGAAATGTCTTAAAATTATAGGTTCCTAACAAATGGTTTTGTCAAAAGTATGAAATTAAATGAACCAACTCGAACAGTGCCGTGCCCGAAGGGCTCGGCACAACAACATTTTAACCAATTTATCAGCTATCAATGTAAGAATGGTTTCTTTTCCTTATGTTTAAATTAATTGAATACATATTTTTATAGGACAAACTTGGAAAGTATATTGTATATTGTACACCTTTGCTGTGGATTTTAAAAAGCCGGTGCAATGTCAATATCAATGAAATATCAATATTTCAGTAAAGAAAAGTCGTAGCGAATCGAGCGAGACGGCATTGGAAATAGGACGTCGAGCACTATACGATGTCATCTCCAAAAACTACCTATCTATACGAAAAACAGGAAATTTTGCACCCGTTTTTTATTTTTTAGTTATTCTCAGTTGTTATAATGACAATTTGGCGATATGTTTCCCCTTCACGTTCCGCAGGAAGGTGAGGCAAAAAAAGCAATAGTAAATAGAGAAAAAGAAAAGAAAAGTATTTTTTTTTCGTAAATTTTTTTTAGTTAAGATTTATAATATAATTTACATATAACTTCGTTTTTTTTAGTACTAACATTAGATGCACTCTAGGCTGACGATTAGCGATATGTACCCAGTCTAGTTTGCTTGCAACGGTTAATAAAGCATATACTTACCACTAAAAATCAGTATACTGTAGTTCTAAAAATTTAAATAGTTTCTAGTGTGATATGGTTCTTGTCGTTTAACATTGCATATAATTATCTATTCTGCAACATGGTTTACTGAGATAGTTAAATTTGTCCATAGATTATAAAGTTCAATAATGATGGGTTATGCGAAATAAGAATCTTCTGGTGCTTTATCTGATATGCAAAGTTTTAAAAAAGTTATTATACAAAGTAACAATAACTTAATTGAAACAGGTATTGGTACGATCAATATAATGCAAATTCAGACAGGACAGCTAGAAGACTCCGAGCAACGATGTGACATGCGCAACAATCACGTTAAAACTAATACTACAGAGCGCGGCGATTGCCGATCGCTACGAACTCCCACCAACGTCTTGGTGGATTGTAGGTTCTAACGGATACAATTCGTTTCTAAGGACGCTGTTCTGCTTTCTTAATTGTAGAGAATTAATTTTTTAACAAAACTGCTGTATTGAAAGTTGTTTATTATTCAACAAGACTGTGCTGCTAATGGAAATGATTACTGCCAATTAAAACACTGTTCTAGCAAATCTGAAATTGATATAACACTAAAACGGGTTTGATACACTATCAATTTATTTAATATGGGTTAATAAAAAATAAGCTATCAATACAAACTATGCCGTGGCAAACCTGTTGTATTAGATCAGAAGTCGACTCAAATAAATACCCTTAAGTAAAAATGTATTTATATTTATTTTTATACTAAACGGGGTTCAGTTTCAATGATCGTAGCAGCCACCAATTTAAAATCAAATTCGCTAAATTTAATTATTAAACTTTATCCTTTCGGGATTTTGGCGTAAGCTTTTAATCATAAATTCAGTTCGGATCGAGTGTTGCTTGTAAAATGGTTAAAATAAATTTATAACGTTGCCGCCCATTATAAGGGGGCAGGTATTATCAAACGGGATAATAATTAAGAATCCACGACTATTTAAATTTGTCTTAAGGTCTTGTTTAAAATTAATTTATTATCGTCCTCGGGTTCCTTTATAAAGACGTTATGTAAAATTGTGAAGCATTATAAATTTAATTGTACCTCACCGCATGTAAAATAAACCAAATGTTTGCCTTCCGTTGTCACCGAGTTTCGCCGAAACCGCACATACCATTACTACTTTAATATACGCGAAATAGGTTACCTATATAGTCAACGGCACGAATTCTCTCGTTTTAAAACAGATGACAGCAGAAATTTGTCATCGATCAGCTGATATTGGGACATAATAATATCCCCATATTAGTAGTGGACCGTAATGAGCCCAAACACCGAGTTATGAAATGCGTTTTTGTGCTTTTTGTTTTATTTAATTACTTTTCCAAAATATTTAGTGGTTATGGTGCCTTTTATTTTTACTTTCATTGAATTTTATTAACTTTTGTGTGGCCGGTAAGTACCTACAACTATTATTCATTTGACCAAAAATTTACAGGTTAAAATGTTTTAATTCCTTTTCATTTGGGATCATAATTATTATTGTGAGCCTTGCACCTTAGTTGATTTTATCGGTAAGTTTTATTTCATCTGAACGCCGTTTTTGTCAAAAATTAGTTTGTGAAATTTTTGTTCTTACAATGTTTGTTAGTAAATATTAGATTTTTAATGTATAATTTTTGCATTTTGCATTATCTAGGTATCCTTTCCTGTTTCAAGAAAAATAAGTAGAAATTATTTCTCTGACTTAGGTAGGTAGGGGACTGTTAAGGTAGGGTTTCCATTCTAGAAAAAATTAAATCCCTGGCTAAATTGAAGCTTTTAACTTTATGTTAGCCCACATACAAGTTTAGGAACGTAACTGTATCTTAACCAACAAATTCCATAAAAACCACTTTTGGGTCTACTTACCTTATGTAAGTCATATATGGGGATTTCCTTGACAGTAAATGTAATATTTGACTGACTTCAATTAGTTTATGTTAAACTGTAGGTTTATTATTTTACCTGGTATAATCTGAACAAATAAAACATAAAAAAAATCTGTTGTAAACATGAGTGACAGAGTCCTATTTAAAGTTGCGTTTCAGTTAATTTAGTATTTTCAAGGTTTGAATAATTATAATGTTATATAGTTTTTAAATCTATTTTGACACTTTATCTTTAAAACATATTGCATGTTTATTATTACCTACCTTAAATTATAATATTTATAAAACAAACTTTTAAAAGATATTATTATTATTTGGCAATATTAAAGTGGTAGAATCTATAAGATTATTTGCATCAATTGTTTTAGAAGGTATATTACATGCATAATTTTTAAGTCCGGTCCTGGAACCAGTGGCGCAACCAGGGGGGGGGGGCTGTCGGGCTGCAGCCCCCCCCCCCCCCCCGAGCTTAGAAACTTAGCCTATTCGTTTAATTGCAAACCAATTTTTCATGTCACGCCTTTTACTAATATTTTATATTCAGCCACATAATTTACATCAATCATGTTATCAATAGTGAAATTATACTACGTCTGACTGAATGGACCGACCGCAATACTTCCACTGAGGCATCTGGATTACTGGCCAGCATTATAAGTCCCATGCAAATTTGTGATCGCACTAATGTGTACAGAAAGAATATATGCCTACACACTGCCTTTAAGCAAGATTCTACAAACAGTTGATTTAAACCTTTGTAAAGCATTACAGTTAGCTAATGACGTAACCGATCAAGTTAAAGAAATAAGAGGCCTGGCAGATGATAATTTTCAAAATATTTTTAAGGAAACTCAAGGTCTACTTTCGGAATACGATATTGAAATCAGTACCTAGACTACCGCCAAGACAAACACAAAGATTGGTTATAAAAACCGATTCCGCTGCTGAGTATTTTAAAATAACAATTTTTATTCCGTTTTTAGATGGCCTCATAGCAAATCTCGAGGATCAGTTTTTAAAACATCGAGAAACCATTCAAAATTTTGAATGCCTCTTTCCATATGATAATGAAGATTTTGATGGTCAATTTAAATGTTTTTTAAAACTTCACAGCTTCTACAAGAATGAGTTCCTTAAAGAGTTTTCCAATAAAACGATGTTAAAAGCTATGAACTTGAACTGTGGTATAAAAAATGCAAAAACAAAAACTGAAGGAAGATTTGGACAAAGAGTATTCCGAATGTGATGCCAATATATTTCCTAATATAAAAAGGTTTTTACACATTTTTTAACTTTGCCTATTACAACCGCCACATCTGAAAGGTCCTTTTCAAATTTAAAATATTTAAAGACATATCTGCGTAGCACCATGGAAGAGGACAGACTACATGGTTTGGCAGTTTTTTATGCGAACCACGATATTGATATTACCGTGGAAGAAATTCGGGACGAAAAGGCAAAAACAAAACGAAGAATTTTACTGTAATATTAGTATTATTAGTGATTACTTACAACTTATTGTATAAGGTTTTTGTTTTGTTTTAGTATAAAATACGTATGATTAATATATGCGTTACTTATTTTAAATACATTTTTACTAATTAAAATGAAATCTCTAATTTTTTTTCATAAATATTTAGTTAGGTCCAGGGGCGTATTATTGTAGAAGTTTTAGGGGGCTGTCGCTCTCGTCAATCATACGTATTTTACCCAAAAAAGGGCGTGGCCCCCAAAAAATTTTCGCCTGCGGCGCAAAAGAGCGCCTTTGGCGCAAGAAATTAAAGCCCCCCCCCGAACTAAATTTCTGGTTGCGCCACTGCCTGGAACTCATGCCAACTTATAAAAATTTAATAGACCAGAATTGTCAAAGTGTCCCGTTAATTGGAATCCATCTTGCGAGAGGAATTAACATTTTTACTATAACTATTATCGACCTTTCTGATGAGCAGTTTTAATAAATACCTATAAGATGTACGAGTAGAAAGGACATCAAAATTCTTAAGTTTGAAATTTTGGAGCTTACTTTTTATTAAAGAAAAGCCGTAATACAAGATTTTTTTTAATTTAAGAGAATCGGGCAAATCTATTTTGATCCTAAGCCCTTTACTATTTTATTATACTGTGCGAGCAAAAATTATTTGCATTAAAGAGGGCCTTGCATCTAAGGAGCCGTATAGCTTAATACCTGTTGGGTGTCAGTAACTACCTGAATTAACAATCAATCAGTTATTCCATCATCTTTGACAGTCGTTACAAGTAATTTTATTCATCGCTAATTTTTCCAATTTCTGAACAATTCACACAATGAGCTTTACGGAACAGCACAAAACATTCGTGGTTGAAGCGTATTTTCGAAACGGGGTTAGAGTAAATGGTGAGTGGCAATACAATCAGGGTTTGGGCATGGACGATTTTCACGAACATTTTCCTAACGTTGCTTTTATTGCTGGGAATTTTTATCATTGCCTGAAAAGAACCGTGGCTGTGTTTAGGGAAACAGGTTTTATACAACACAAAAAAGGAGCAGGAAGATCATCTGTAAGAACAGAAGAACTTGTTGCAAACGTTCGTGAAATAATGCAAAATACGCCAACAAATTGTATAAGACGCCTGTCCCAAGAAGTGATATTATGGAACATGCAGGACTAAAAAGCAGCTAAATGTATTTCCTTATAAAGTGCAAGTATTCCAATAAATACAAGCCGCAGATTTTGAAAGACACAGGAATTTGTCTCAATGGTTTACACAAAATTTATTGGAAATAAATGATTTATTAGACCTGACATTTTTTTCGGATAAAGCCTGGTTCCACCTCTCTGGTTATGTGAATTCTCAGAATACACGCATGTGGAGTAGTGAAAATCCCCATTACAGAAAGGATTATCCAAGAATGTGGTAACATTTCTCCAGAGATGCTGGTCAACACTTTCGAAAATATGAAGAGACGTGTAAATTTATGGTTGGAGCATGGCGGTGGCCAATTTCAGCAATTTATGTAATTGTTTTTTTTTCTTTCTGTTTATTCTTACTTTGTTAATTTTGTAAACAACAAAAAGAAAATCTGTATTTGTCTACTTATTTTATTACTCATTAGTTTGGCATATCATGTCATAATATGAATTTGACAAAATTTTAACCTAGATTTGGTTAGATGTATCGTCCCCATATCATTGTGATCTAAACCAAGCCCTACGTTTTTTAATCCAAGCCCTCTTTGATGGAAATAATTTTTGCTCGCAAGGTAAACGGAGAATAGCAAACAATACAAATAAATGTGTTATTTGTGCTAATCTAAAGGTTACTTTAGATATCAACTATGTAATTTAAGGACGTATCCTATTTTCCTAAAAATATTGGGTACCTATTCAATGTTTCTAATAGCAAAATGCAAAAGTGGACAATAAATCATCGAAATATTATTCACGCAGCGGGAAAAGTCTTTTTCATATTTTCTTTTATATTAGATTCTTTATTACGAACTTCAGACTATTTTTACAATGGCCGTGTCGTCGTGTGGGTTCGCGATGGCCGCAGCGTTTTCTTTCGACTGTTAGATTTATTGCGATATTAGTTTTAGGTTATTAGATTTATGTCAATAACAATTTAATAAAAAACCACTTCTTCTCAAATAATGGATAATGTCAATCTTTAGAATCTGTACCAGGTGTATAACTAAAAATGGACTTCCGGCTGTATCTTGGCAACCGTTTGCCGCATCGGTTGAAAAAAATATTTATTTCAAAACAGAAGTTGCTGAAAAATATTTTTAAGTTTCTCGGTTGGCTGCTTGAAGGTAGCATTTTTGCAATCTAATGAAAATTCTGGATAACTTTTGTTTTTTAGTTAGGTATTGCTTTATCTGTTTCTGTGAGGGAGTAAATATTGCTATGAAAAAATATTCACAACTCTGGTTTGGCTTACCAGAATTTTAAAAAATTGAACTCGATAAATGGGGATTTTTTTGTTTTATCAAGTTAATAAAAAACTAAGATGTTTTGAATTTCATTGCGACAGCTAGAGGGCGCTATTTAGCAGAATCAACAATTTCTTCGTTTTTTTTTAAACTTAGATGCAAAAATATATATTTTTTAACTTAAATAAAAATTTTCCAAAACATCAAAACACGTACTTGCTAATTTTAACAGAGTAAGCATAGGTAAAGTCGATTCACTCAGTAAACCTGCAAGATGGCCGACATGTCATATGACAAAAGTCATTGAAAATGCAAAAATTTATTTTATTTAGCTGGAATATGACTTTTGTCATATGACATGTCGGCCATCTTGCAGGTTTACTGAGTGAATCGACTCTAGTACAAATTTTCAGCAATATAGCTTAAAATAGAAAGTTATATTAATTCGAAAAAGGTTTTGTCTGTTTCCTTCCACCAAACTCATCCCCAGACGCGTTTCGCCGTTTACGGCTCATCAGTGAGGCTCAGTTTGGCAGAAGGAAACAGGGCTCGAAGACAAATCACTTGTCAGGATCGATTATCGGCGGGACTCATAGAACCCGGTGCGACATCTTGCGTCCCAGTACGGTACCTTAGAAAAGGTCAGTCGTAAAGGGATTATTCTGTAAAAACAGAAAATTTTGCAAGTGCGCTCACAAAACCGGTACAAGTGCCGGACCACAGATATTAATTCGAAAAAGGTTTTGTCTGTTTCCTTCCGCCAAACTCATCCCCAGACGCGTTTCGCCGTTTACGGCTCATTAGTGTGGCTCAGTTTGGCAGAAGGAAACAGGGCTCGAAGACAAATCACTTGTCAGGATCGATTATCGACGGGAATTATAGAACCCGGTGCGACATCTTGCGTCCCAGTACGGTACCTTAGAAAAGGTCAGTCGTAAAGGGATTATTCTGTAAAAACAGAAAATTTTGCAAGTGCGCTCACAAAACCGGTACAAGTGCCGGACCACAGATATTAATTCGAAAAAGGTTTTGTCTGTTTCCTTCCGCCAAACTCATCCCCAGACGCGTTTCGCCGTTTACGGCTCATCAGTGTGGCTCAGTTTGGCAGAAGGAAACAGGGCTCGAAGACAAATCACTTGTCAGGATCGATTATCGACGGGAATTATAGAACCCGGTGCGACATCTTGCGTCCCAGTACGGTACCTTAGAAAAGGTCAGTCGTAAAGGGATTATTCTGTAAAAACAGAAAATTTTGCAAGTGCGCTCACAAAACCGGTACAAGTGCCGGACCACAGATATTAATTCGAAAAAGGTTTTGTCTGTTTCCTTCCGCCAAACTCATCCCCAGACGCGTTTCGCCGTTTACGGCTCATCAGTGAGGCTCAGTTTGGCAGAAGGAAACAGGGCTCGAAGACAAATCACTTGTCAGGATCGATTATCGACGGGAATTATAGAACCCGGTGCGACATCAAGAAAGTTATATGTAATAGACTACACCCGTTTTTTCAACCCCTTGGCGAAAAATGACGAAACACGTATATTATTATAAGGAACTTATATACCAATTTTTAAACCTCCGCCAGTTTTAGTTTCGGAAATACAGAAATTCTGAAAAAATTTCAACCCCCGTTTTAACCCTCTTGGGGGATGATTTTCAAAAAATTCCTTCTTAGTGGATGCCTGCGTTATAAGGAGAAGAAATCCACGAAATTTCATAATTCTAAAATTATGGGTTTAGATTCAAATTCTCCGCGCCACGTGACGTCCCCGGCAGATGAAATTGTGACTCTGCGATCTAGCATATCTTGTGTTTTTTGGATCATGACGCAGCTGATGTTTCCGCATTCAAAAAATGCTTACATATAAAAAGTAAAAAGAATTCCTATATTTGGGGCAGTACGGAGCTAAAAATTGTAATATAAAATTTTTGTAATTTTATTGAAATTTAATTTTTGGAAATAACGCAAATTTCGAAATTCGTAGGTACGTTGTACGTCGCTTGTGGTTATTAATTTAGACTTATTAGACTTAGATACTATATTGGTTTATTTTGAAATATTAAAGTAATTTTTGTACATTTGACTTCTAATCTATCAAACGATAGCCAAAATAAATATTTTAAAAATTGTTGCAGGTGTTCGGCTGTCATCAAATAATATCACCAGTTAAATTAAATTAAACAGGAATAAATTTGGTATATTTATTTGTCTTGTAATAGCTTTTTAATTTATTCCTTTCTTTCGAATAAAATTATTTTTAAATTTGGCTTATTTATACAGGGTGTTTCATTAAGGTCGAAGAGCGGCCATATCTCGGAAACTATTGGGCATAGAAATTCAGGAAAAAAAAATTAATAACTAAAGTGGCTATGAGAAAATCCTGGAAATAATTTTTAAGTTCCGCATTCTGCCGCAAGGGGGCGCAATTGAAAAGTAAATTTTAAAATTTTAGATATCTCCCAAAATTGCACGTTAAGGTATATTTTTAATAACACCATTAAAAAGCTTGGACAGTTTTGCATAATTTTGATCCCATGCTTGTTGGCGTACCGACTTTAGTAAGAGTGGGGGAAGCTGTTGAAAGTGTAAACATTTTACTCGCTGTAACTTCTAAACGACTTATCCGATTTTAGCAAACTAAAGACTGTTTGGAAGAGAAATGTATGCAATTTCACCAATCGTATTTAGTTGTCAATAATAGTTCTCAATAAAATTGCTAGAGGGCGCAATTTGTAATAAAAATAGTTTTTTTGATTTTATCCCAAAAATTCAAATCATACGGTATAATTATAATACCATAATCGAAAAGTAGATTAAATTTGCTAGAAAAAATATTAAAACCGCTGCTCGATGTCTTTGTTCGTTTCAGAGTTATTGCCAAAACAGTAATTTTTAATACAAATTGCGCCCTCTAGCAATTTTATTTGAAACTATTGTGTACCATTGGATAAGGCAGTTAAAGGTACTTACCTTTCTCTTCCAAACAAGCTTAAATTAAGTGAAATCGGATAAGTCGTTTAGAAGTTACAGCGATTTTAATGTTTACACTTTCAATAGCTTCTCCCACTCTTATCAAGTGAAAGTGAAAATATTAAAATCGCTGTAACTTCTAAACGACTTATCCGATTTCACTTAATTTAAGCTTTTTTGGAAGAGAAAGGTAAGTACTTTTAATTGTTATATTCAATGGTACACAATAGTTTCAAATAAAATTGCTAGAGGGCGCAATTTGTATTAAAAATTAATGTTTTGGCAATAACTCTGAAACGAACAAAGATGTCGAGCAGCGGTTTTAATATTTTTTCTAGCAAATTTAATCTACTTTTCGATTATGGTATCATAATTATACCGTATAATTTGAATTTTCGGGATAAAATCAAAAAAACTATTATTATTACAAATTGCGCCCTCTAGCAATTTTATTGAGAACTATTATTGACAACTAAATACGATTGGTGAAAGTGCATACATTTCTCTTCCAAACGGTCTTTAATTTGCTAAAATCGGATAAGTCGTTTAGAAGTTACAGCGAGTTAAATGTTTACACTTTCAACAGCTTCCCCCACTCTTACTAAAGTCGGTACGCCAACAAGCATGGGACCAAAATTATGCAAAATTGTCCAAGCTTTTTAATGGTGTTATTAAAAATATACCTTAACGTGCAATTTTCGGAGTTATCTAAAATGTTAAAATTTACTTTTCAATTGCGCCCCCTTGCGACAAAATGCGGAACTTAAAAATTATTTCCAGGATTTTCTCATAGCCACTTTAGTTATTATTTTTTTTTCCTGAATTTCTATGCCCAATAGTTTCCGAGATATGGCCGCTCTTCGACCTTAATGAAACACCCTGTATTAACACAAATTATAGTATATTTTTAAATCGAAAGGATAATCTGAAAAATCTGCTACATAAAAGACATAGTTAAAGGATAGGTTTGTCAATATTTTTATTTTAAATTAAATCGTAGGTGCAGGATCGGAGGAATTCAGCGGCAGCAGCGGAGGGCAAAAATTGGGTTTATTTTACATGCGATGAAGCCTTCTTAACAAATAAACAAGGGCAATATCGCCTCCATGGTTCCCAACCGACCGGATGTGCAACATTACCTCATCATCTGGTTGGAGCAAAACCACGCAACTGTTGCACAATTTGGAAGAATTGAAAACATTGCAATATTTTTTTCAAAAAACGAATATTCCTATAACATACTAGAGATAATTATGTCACAATTGTTAGAGCAAATTGCAAACATTTTTCGATGAAAAATGTAATTTAAAAAAAATAGTGAATAGTTTAAAGAATAGTATTCTGCTATTACTACACTCAGATCCAAAAAAAATGACGCACCTAATTTTTGATGCTGTAATTTAGACAATTTTAGAGATAAATCAATGAACAAAAAATCAAAATACTCGTTAAAGAAGCGACTTTCATATAGAGTGTAGGCGCTTTCTATACATTTACTTAATTAACGCACAGGGATGAGTCAAAAATTAATAAAATAACATGGCTTGAATTTTTCCACTATCATCCAGGGTGCTTTGAAAATTTTTTACCAGTTTATTTTTTCTTAAAGGTAAAGAAATTACCTACCAATAAATGGAATGAAAATAAAAATCGGTCCATTTGTTCAGAAATGACAAAGCTACAAAGTTGCATCCAAAATTAGGTGCGTCACTTTTTTTGGAACTGAGTGTATTATGTTGATTTGACAGAAGAAGTAGTTATAAAAATTAATTTTATTACTATTTTATGTTGCAGTAACTGAAAAAAAGTCATAGTGAATCACTCTTTGGTTAAAATGTTAAATTAACAGCTTTTCTTCCTAAAAGTTCCCAGTTCAGTAGTGGGCTGTAGCAAGCTTACGCGTCAGGTTGCTTCTGTGGCTGTTTTTTTTGTATAGTTTGTGTTTTAGACTACTTTTGGACTCTTCTATTACCTACCATAAATATTTCATTTATCGTCATTTTATCTATTTTAGTTACGGTACAATAGATTGCCAAACCTTGCGCTCATTGTGACCTGTTTGCATTTAAAAACACATGACATTTTGGCCGCTTTGTACTACGCTGCAAATGTAAATTATAACGGCAACGCAGCATCGAACGCGATTCATGCGCAAGCGCATCGCTTGCCGCTTGATTGGCTCGTAGCTACCATATATTGGCAGGGTCATTTATATCATTGTCCATTGGCTAGTTTAATGCATATTAAATTTATTTCTAGGTTTTACCAATGACTAACGCCATAAGTTTTAAATTATCGCACGTTGAGGGGTTCAAACATCGATGGATTTTAAGCTTGATATATTAATGTTCAAATTTTTTTTGATCAATAATAAAATTAATAAGCTGTATTTTTTCAAGCAATAACGCTAATAAATATTAAGACTCGCTAATAAAGTTTAAAAGATGGTAAATGCGAAGATAAAAGAACTTAGCCCAGTCCTGCATGTCGCCAACCTCTTAACGTAAAAGAGTCCAGATTTAGCTAGGTTGTTATCAATGACGAGTGAATTCTTAGAGAAATTTGGCTTTAAAAAATACTTTTTACTAAATATAAAAGAGTTAAAACAATTTTCAGTTAATTTTGATCGATTAAAATTGACTATGAGATTCCTTGATTATCACGGCCCGGATTTCCAATAGCGTATAGAGACTGTAAAATGCTGACATTTGATCTAAAAAAAAATTTTGAAGAAAGAACCCCGCACTTCTCTTATGGAAAATGGCCCTCGGTTAAATTTTCTAAATTTTTAGTATGTTGTAGAGAATGCCATTCTGATCAAAAGTGTTCATGGCCACAACAATATCCGCAGACCAGTTTTTGAGATACAGGGTGTCCAAGTTGCAAAATATGAATTCTCAATACATTATATTTTCGTAGTTTATAATATGAATTCGTTTTGTTTTTCTAAATTTTTGATGGCCCTGTCGTAGATAGGATAGAATACTATAAAAATAGTTTAAATTTTTTCATTATATACCGGGTGAGTGACGAAAATTATTTAATATTTTTTGTTAAATCATTGTATTTTCGACATTAAATTAAATGTTTACAAAGTAATGCTGTAGATGACATTAGCTTGGAGCAAGCTATCAGAATTTATAATATTTATATTTATACGGGGTGACTCAAAAAAGTTAATATTTTTTTTATTAGTTTTGAAAGAAATTTTGTACATATTTCTTTATATACTACTTGTCGTGTATCGTATGCTTCCTAATATATAAAATTATCAAGGGTAAACAGGGTGTTTCCGATGATAAGCGATAGAAAAATAACATAAAAATGCATGTATTTATAAATCACCCGGTATATTAAAAATGGATCGGTTAAATTTCGTTATTTTTTAATATTTTTTGCTTAAAGTGTCTAACTTACATGTTTGCTATTGATTTCCCTTTTTCTATGACCAGTTCTGGAGATATACAGCGTCGAACATACTCAAAACTCAAAAAATAAGCAAATAAAATAACAATTTTTGCTTTATTTCAATTAAATTTTTTATGTAAGTTCATTTTATGGTTAAAAATAAATATATTTAATGCTTTACAGGGTGTTTCAAATAATTAGGGCCTACTTATTATTTTTGGATAAAATAATTTGGATATAATAAATTGTTCATAGTTTTTATATATTTTTCTTATTTGCAATATAGTGTTAGAATTCGAAACACCCTGTATAGCATTAAATATTTTTATTTTTAACCATAAAATGAACTTACATAACAAATTTTATTGAAATTAAACAAAAATTGTTATTTTATTTGCTTATTTTTTGAGTTTTGAGTATGTTCGACGCTGTATATCTCCAGAACTGGTCATATGAAAAGGGAAATCAATAGCTAACATGTAAGTTAGACACTTTAAGCAAAAAATATTAAAAAATAACGAAATTTAACCGATCCATTTTAAATATACCAGGTGATTTATAAATACATGCAATTTTATGTTATTTTTATATCGTTAATCATCAGAAACACCCTATATAACCTTCATTATTATATATATTTGAAAGCATACGATAAGCGACAAGTATTACATAAAGATATATCTACAATTTTTTTTTCAAAACTAATAAAAAAAATATTAACTTTTTTGAGTTACCCTGTATAAATATAAATAATATAAATTCTGATAGCCTGTTTCAAGCTAATGTCATCTACAGTATTACTTTGTAAAAATTTAATTTAATGCCGAAAATACAATGATTTAACAAAAAAATTTTAATAATTTTCGTCACTCACCCGGTATATAATAAAAAAATTTAAACTATTTTCATAGTATTCTATCCTATTTACGACAGGGTCATCAAAAATTTAGAAAAACAAAACGAATTCATATTATAAACTACGAAAATATATAATGTATATTGAGAATTAATATTTTGCAACTTGGACACCCTGTATCTCAATAACTGGTTGGCAGATATTGTTGTGGCCATGAACACTTTTGATCAGAATGGCATTCTCTACAAAATACTAAAAATTTAGAAAATTTAACCGAGGACCATTTTCCATAAGAGAAGTGCGGGGTTCTTTCTAGACCAAGGACTTATTTTAATTTTATTTTTTGCAATATTATGGAGAACCATTTTATCATTTGATGGATAACGATAACATTAAAATTATTTATGAAGAAGAATGGCTGTAGACCGCCTTAATCTAATTCTCTTGAATTACTAAGACCTAACCTATAGAAAGTTGCCATCCTTGTTGGCAAATGCCAGGCCTTATATTAAAAGGGAAGCGACTTTTAATTTATGTTGACAATTTTAGGAGCAGTTGAGGTATAATAGATATTCTAAGGGAGAAAATTAGTGAAATAAGGTTACACATGTAAGTATATACAGAGTGACTTTTTGAAACCTTACAATGGCTACATTTCCTACCCTAAAGAAAATATCAAAAAATTAAAACTACTATTTCTACAAAAACGGGGGGAATACAACTGAGACATGACCGCCCTCACCCACAAATGAAGCTTTTAGATCTTAAATATATGGCACTACCCCACTTGTGACTTCTCACTGGAAAGCTTATTAAAAATACTTTTCAGCGATACGAAATTTGTTGAAACTTTTAAAACTGGCTTTTACAAAATTTGGCAGGAGAAATTAGAAAATAATCGTAAATTAAAAAATTAGTATATTAACGTACACGTTTTATAATGCATCATTTTATAGCACGCGTCCATGTTAAAAAACGGGTCGCTTGCGGCGAGTTTCATAACGGGACAAGTGCTTAAAACTGCTTTATATAACACGTACTATTTTTTCTAATTTGTTGTTTTTTCAATAAAAAACACATATTTAAAAAGAAAATAAATTCTTCAAATTTTGTCTTAATTGTATGTTGGTAATACTATTTTTTTTATTATAGTAGCCTCTGTACAACAAAAATTATTTTGCGAACTGTCATTTTTTGATTTATTGACCAATTTTCACCACGAGATTCTAAACTTATTTTAGCGATATGAGATTTGAAATTGGACGGAATACGTTGTGTGATCCTTGTACGTACATTCGGTACATATACAGAGCGTTCGGAAATTCGGGCGATTTTGCTACTTTTTTTCGAATTTCAAAAGACGTGATTTTACGTCACGGCATTGCAATTTAGTATAGGGAAGATGGAAAATTCAAATAAAGTTGAAGTTAAAATCGACATTGGAAGGTTAGTAGATTGAATTTTGGATAGGATTTGGTAGAAAATGATAGCTTGAAGCATCTACAAAAGATTGATTTATAGATTTATGCAACCAACATACATGACTGTTATCCACACAGAATAAAAAAGTAGGTTATCAAGCTATTTTTCCTCTGCGAAAAATGGGTTTTCTCGTAAATTACAAAGGCCGCGCAAGTCAATAAAATAAAACATTTAAATGTTATCAACATCAAATAAAGAAAAAACGTGTTTTTTTTTATGATCGAGCACAAGCACTATAGGAAAAATCCTTTAAGGCGCTCTGGGAGCGGTGCGTGTGCGAAGAAAGCGATTCACGTTTTTCTTGAATCGTTGGAGGTTATATTCGGTTGGAAACACGGTCTCAGAAAGGCCGTTCCACAAAGATGACGTCCTCCAAATGAAAGAGTTCTGAAACAATGATGTTCGGGGTGTACTAAGTTGAACCACATAGCTTCATTACGATACGCATATCGTAATAGATTTGTTATGATACAAAATTAGAAAAAATCTATTTTCACTTATAATCTCCCTAGCAGCAGAATTATCGGGTATTAATTCTGCTGCTGCTGCGTAAGAAAATTTTATAAATTGGAGTTTTTTCTTATTGTAATTTTTTTGCTAAAATGCTACGAAAACATATTTCCGGCGACTTCAGTTAATTGTAACTAATTAGAGTTTTAGAAATGAAGTTCATTTTAGCCGTTAGTAACTCATTTTTATTCCTAAAATGCTAGAAACATTAAATAACAAATTTATTATTAGAAATCCAATGTCTTTATAGTTTTACATTCAAATTAAACTTTAAAAAACATATTTTCGATGAGTCTAGTTAATATGACGCACTGTATTTTTTTAATAGAAGTTGATTTTACTTTTTACTAAAATTTCAGGAACATTAAAAACATTAGTTCGTTTTCAACCATAAAATCTAATATTACATGTCTACATAGTTTCAAATGAAACTTAAAAAAACATATTTCCGATTTTCGATGAGTTTAGTTCAATTTTTGATGTGTCTCTTTTAGCCCCGGTGTTCGATATGTAAAGCAAATTGGTTAGTATCAATAAAAATTATAAGTTAGCAGAAAAATGTATTTTGATTTTATACTGAGTGACTTTTGCCAATAGATATAAAGCACTTCATTTTTGACAGAAAAATTATTACTTATTAATTTCAGTTAATAGGAACTAACAAAATTATTGCGATAATCTCCCGTTGCTATAAGCAACGTAAACAAAAAGGAGCTTTCTAATTGGTTGAAAATAAATTTATGTAATTTTCTTTTAAATAACGAAAATACATATTTTTTGCTCTTTTTCGTGTGTTTCTATAAGATCTGTTAAGAAACTACTAAAAATGTATGAAGTTCATCCTTACAAAATGAAAATGTTGCAACACCTTCGCGACCATGATCCGGATAATATACAGTGTCCGCAAGAAAGTCCGCATCAAATGGGATTTTTTTTTATTATTAGGTATAGGTAAAAATTGAAAAGGCAGTTAGTTTTTGCTTACCTAAAAACCAAAAATGACGTATACTGAAGCAGCTGCACGACTTGCATTACCTGTCAAATTTTACATTTTTAATAAAATAGGTTCAAAAATGCCCTTATTTAACAAAATATCGAAAAACTTTATTCAAAAAAAGTTATTTATTTAGGCATTTTTAGTTTCTGTCTGAAATTTTGACTGTCTAATACAATTTTTATTTTTTGCCAGGTTCTTGAAAATTTTGATAAACCCTCGTAGATTAACTTTTATACATCGATGTTAAACCGTTTGCCTTTACTTCATTTCTAATCTTAATGCAATTTTGTGTAAAATTTTTGTTTCCTATTATTTGTTTTGCTTCAAAAACTGAAATTGTTATTGATTAGTATGTAATGTTTGATGCAAAGTTCATCTAATTACATCAGTTTTGCCAAAACCGACGTTTCCTATTTTTCTTAAGTTAGTAAACAGATGTACAAAAAGACAATATTAGGAAGCTTTCGTTGAAATTTTACTTAATTAATATTGGATTAAAAAGAATATATATTAATCGCTCGAAACATTTTATTCAACAAAAATATAGTTTAATATAATTAATTTAATTTAATATTAATTAAGTAAAATTTTAACGAAAGCTTCCAATATTTTCTTTTTGTACATGTGTTTACTAACTTAAGAGAAATGAGAAACGTCGGTTTTGGCAAAACTGATGTAATTAGATAAACTTTGCATCAAACATTACATACTGATCAATAACAATTTCAGTTTTTGAACCAAAATAAATAATAGGAAACAAAAATTTTACACAATATTGCATTAAGATTACAAATGAAGTAAAGGCAAATGGTTTTACATCGATGTATAAAAGTTAATCTACGAGGGTTGATTAAAATTTTCAAAAACCTGGCAAAAAATAAAAATTGTATTAGACTGTCAAAATTTCGTATAGAGACTAAAAATGCCTAAATAAACACTTTTCTCAAATAAAGTTTTTCGATATTTTGATAAATAATGGCATTTTTGAACCTATTTTATTAAAAATGTCAAATTTGACAGGTAACGCAAGTCGTGCAGCTGCTTCAGTATACGTCATTTTTAGTTTTTAGGTAAGCAAAAACTAACTGCTTTTTCAATTTTTACCTATACCTAATAAAAATCCCATTTGATGCGAACTTTCTTGCGGACACGTATAGGAAAATAATCTTATACAACAGGTTTGCCAATACATGGTTTGTATTGATAGCTTATGTTTTATTAACCCATATTAAATAAATTGTTAGTGTATCAAACCCGCTTTAGTGTTGTATCAATTCCAGATTTGCTAGAACAGTGTTTTTATTTTTAGTAACTAGTTCCATTAGCCGCCCAGTCTTGTTGAATAATGAACTACTTTTAATACAGCAATTTTGTTAAGAAATAAATTGTAATCCACAAAACGTTGTTGGGGGTTCGTAGCGATCGGCAATCGCCGCGCGCCTAGAGGTGGGCTTAGGAGTTATTTTTGAATCACCGGTATACCGGTGACTGTTATTTTAAATTAACTGTTATTTTAAACAGTTACCAGTTATTTTCAAAAAATGAGATTTACTAAGGTGAAGGTGTCAATTTAAATAATCGACTTTTTCTCTTTTCAAATATTTTATTGGCGCCAAATTAAAATAGCTGTTATTTTGATTAATAAAAAAGGGATCTAATACCTTTCCTTTAAGCATAAGCATCCTGCAAACCAGGACTATCAAATATCAGAGAAATAACGTTCATTGGAAATTAATTATACCTTACCGTTACCGCCCACAAAGTGATATGAAAATTATCCGATTACTAATAATAACCATGTTATTTTTTAATATGCAGTTATTTAACAGCGAGAGAAGGCTGCATGAGCCGGCGACTTAAGCAGCGGCAGTGCTGTGCGATCGGTTGGTATATGAATCACTAGTAGTTGCTTCACATCCTATTACTAAAATAACCATGTTATTAGAGACTTTTTGCACCTCTTAATTCGTCATTCCATTGTGGTTATGTTTATTCTGAGCATGCGCAATGTCAGAAAGGTGATCCGCTATGGTTAATAACCATAACGGACTCCGTTAGTTACGGAAGGATAAGGAAGAGCTTATCGTTATCCTTATGGTTATGCTTAAACGCATGGTTGCCGGAAAACATACAAAAGGTATGAAGCATCATTGCTATGAATTAAAATTGTGATAAGCAATTAATTAAAATCCAAAGCAATAGTAGCTTTACATTAAAATATACAAATTAATCAAATTATGTTAGGTTAGGTATTATATTTTGTTTAGGTGCGCCGGCGCCAAATTAATAACTACAGACAGAACGTATAGGCGCTGCAAAATCTCTGGTTTTAACAGTGGCGCTACTCGTTATGTTTAATAAAGTTAACCATAACGGAGCTAAAAACTGATATTAATTTAAGAGGTGCAAAAAGTCTCTATTCTTTATCCAGTTATTTAGAAAATAACAGCGTGCAGCGAAAGAAGGCTGCCATGAGCCGGCGAACTCAGTCGGCAGTGCGATGTGCGAGCGCTTGGTATATTGAATAACTGGTAACTGCTTCAGATCATATTTAATCACCGATAGCGACTGTTATTTCTTAATAAGCGGTTACTTTTAACCGTGACAGTTATATCGTCACACCTCTACCGCGCCGTTGTATTAGTTTTAATGTATTTGTTGCGCAGGTCACATCGTTGTTCGGAGTCTTCTAACTTCTGCCTGAATTTGAATTCTATTGATCGTACCAATAACTGTTTCAGTTAACTTATTTTTACTTTGTATTTAAGTTTTTTTTAAATTTGCATATCAGAAAAACCAATAGAAGATTCTTATTTAGCAACCCTTCATTAGTATAATCAAAAACAAACGGTTACCTGAAAAAATATAGTTTGGAAGTCACTGGCACACGTAATACAAAATTAGGGGGTAAGCGCGAACTGGACTTCCCCTATTTTAAATATTTGACAATCGTTTGTTGTTTTGTTTTTTTTTTTCTTAAAAGATGTAGCTCTTTATGATGAAGTTTGAAACAAAGTTTAAAATTTATATCTTATTAAATACCCGAAATATTTTAAAAAATCAGTTTCTAATTTTAAACTTTGTATATCGAACATGAGTGTTAAAAATGAAAATTGGAATTATAGAAGTCATATTATTTTTGCTCAAGGAATATATGGTTACACACTTAAAAATAATGATTAAATTTTAAATCAAAATGAACTCCGTACTGATTAAATCCAGGTCCACACCAGATTAATTAAAAAAATTAACACTGCTTACTGATTAAACCAAATAGTCCGTGATTAACCAGTCTTAATCAAAAATGATTAACCTAAAAATTATTAATGATTATGTTTAAATCAATTTGTATTAAATATTTTTAATTAATAATGTTTAAACTGGCAATGATAGTTGATCCTTTAATGATTTTTGATTTTAATCACTTTAGAGGATCCATTTATTATTTTTTGTTTTGGAATAATAAAATAGAAAAATAAAAAATTATTTAGTATAAAAATATTTAAATTTTCAATTATACTTATATCAATCTGGTGTGGACCTGGATTTGATCAGTACGGAGTTCATTTTCGTTTAAAATTTAATCATTATTTTTACGTGTGTAACTGATGAATTTGGATCTCCTTTTCTATTGAGTTTATTTAGTAAAAGACAAATAGATAAATCAGCACACAATGGAAAAACTGCACACTAACTGTGTTTTTCTCTTTTTAAAGATCATACGTTAAAGGATGGAAATATATTCTGAGAGCACTTAATTTTAGTTAGTAGTAATTAATATTGCAATGATGAAAAGTTTTTTTTGTTCTTTTAATCAATTTTGATTAGGGTTAATTTAGCCTGGTCCATCTTAAAAATTGGACAAAGCACCGATTGGCAAATGCACTCAAATTAATAAATAACTGGCATGCACGAAAACCGTATAATATCATGTATCGACTTACCTGTACTTTTAAGTTCTACGAGCCGATCATCAGCGTTGCAGTCTGCAATTTTTGCGTATTTTTTCACGTTGTTTAAATTAAGTTTCACTAACATTATAATGTCACTGCTAAAACCACAGGCAAACAAAATAAACAGCACACAAAATTAGAGTTAACAGAACATAGAAAAAGAAACTAACCAGTTTCTTTTTTCTATGTTAACAGGAATATGTAAACTTTGACAAAATGTACCTGCGCAATCACAATCAACTAACAACCCCGAGATTTTAAAGCCAACTGCCAGCGCGACGAGTGACCTTTGTCAACCTGCCCGCCGGAAATGTGAAATTTTGGGGTTAAGTTATGGAAGGTACTCCAAAACTGATTAGGTTGTTGCATGCTACGCATGCGTCAGCATATTCTTAGGCATTTTTAAATCCCCTAAAATCAGATTATGATTTAAAACGTTGACATATTTTACGCAATTGACCAGTATAGATTTAAAGTAATTCAAAATGATTATCTTGTGTTAATAACAGTGCAAATCATACAACTGATTTAATAATTAATTAAAAACTAAATCAAAAAATTTAATCAAACAAATTAAATCAGACATGGATCGCTGGTAATCAACTGATTTTTTTACTGTGTAACGAACTAACATCCTTTTTCCGTACACCTTTACCCCCTTAAAAAAAATATCGTTTCAAAATATACGAACCTACTTAAACATGTAAACATGATTTCAAAGCTTCGTTGTTTAAAACTAAATTAGTTTTGTTTGATGACTGACTATTGACTACCAGCGTTTATACAGTATTATGCAAATTAAATTTTCATATTATTGTGGCTAGTGCGCGTTCACCATCAGGAAGGATTAAAATTATTTATTAATCAAACACATAATTTGATCATGGGATTATACTGGAAAAGCTTAAATGTGTTCCTGTTAAATTATTAAACACTGTCATCATAGGGACTCCCAGAGAATTTGTTAAACCGTTTATATATTATTTAAAAGAGCGACCCTTGTATTCCATAGTGAGTGAGTCTCTGAACTGTGGGTTGGCGGATGGTTGCTAGTGAATGTCAATGCAAGAAGAAAAATAACTAAACATTTATAATAAAACGGCATACAGCTCGATTTAACTTGTTTATTTTTGGACCTAACAATTTTCACAATAAACTCCCACCACTGCATTTTTTATCTTTTCTTTCTCTGTTGCCAATTGGCATTAAGTCTATGCCGTCGCAATTGCGGTTCGTAGCTGATTTGAACTGGGAGGCTATTAGTAGAGGCTACTTCTTGGCGTTCCACAGGGCTCCGTTCTGGGCCCTGTATTATTTTTATTATACTTAAATGACATTGATCTTGTGGGACAAAGGGTCATCGTACGGCTTTTGCCGATGATGATGTCATTCCTAGTTTCAAACAGGTTTTCAAATATCTTGGAGCAGATGTCAAATGTCTGAATTTTGTGCCTGGTTTGAGGAGAATTCGATGTTACTAAATGTAGACAAGAGCCAGTTTGTTAGATTTCATAATAGACAAAAAACGGATGATAGTATTAATTTATTTATTGATGATAAATCCTTGTGCCAAGTTCAGAGCACCAAGTTTCTTGGTATTCATCTGGACGAATGTTTGACATAGAAGGTACATTATGAACATGTTATGTCTAAACTTAATTCATCCTTTTATCTGTTTATAAATTTAAGATCTATATTAGGTAAAGAACACCTAATTATGTTGTACTACGCAAATGTAGAATCGTACTAAACTTAAGATATGATCTGACTTTCAGTGGTACTTCGCCCCTTTTTAAATTTTTTTTTAAACCTACCAGAAAATATACAATTTCTGGACAATTTTTCGTCCAGAAAATAACGTTTTGTCAATCAAGACAGGAAAATTGACGTTAGAGTCCGGAAAAGATTTTTTTTTAAAACCGACCAGAAAATATACACTTTCTGGACAATTTTTAATCTAGAAAATAACCTTTTTCCGATCGCAAGACCGGAAAAGTGACGTTTTTTGTTTTTCCAATCGCTCTTTGATAATACAAGCTACCTTGATTTCGTTATTGTGACAACAACATTTCGATGTATTGTCGAGTGACAGTTCGTTGATTTTTAATTTGTTGTTTATGTCAAACTTGTTTCGCGAGTTCGCAAATTTAACAATATGAATTCAGATTTTGAATTATCCGACACGTAAAATGAGATTTCAGAAGAAATTTTGGAGGCAGCAAGGAAAGCGACTTACGATATATTGCCAGTAAAATCAAAAGCCCGTTAAGAGAAGTCATACGACGCATTTAAAAATAATATAAAATAATTTAATGTAAGTATATCGAAGTGTCGGTCTTAAAAAAAATATTGTACGTCACGCAACCGAAAATTAGTGTTTTCCAGGTATCTCCAAGCTTCCAGGACTCGCCTACGGCTCGCCCTGGAAATGCTTGTCTCGACCTGAAAAACACTACCTACTTTCCGGTCTTGTAACGTAAATTACTATTTTTTAAAACCGACCAGAAAATATACACTTTCTGGACAATTTTTCGTCTAGAAAATAACCTTTTTCCGATCGCAAGACCGGAAAAGTGACGTTAGAGACAGGAAAATATTTTTCCGGTCCCTGTTTTTTATTTTTCCAATCGCTCTTTGATAATACAAGCTACCTTGATTTTGTTACTATGACAACAACATTTCGATGGATTGTCGAGTGACAGTTCATTGATTTTAATTTGTTGTTTATGTCAAACTTGTTTCTCGAGTTCGCAAATTTAACAATATGAATTCAGATTTTGAATTATCCGACACGGAAAATGAGATTTCAGAAGAAATTTTGGAAGCAGCAAAGAAAGCGACTTACGATATTTATATTGCCAGTAAAATGCTCGTCTCGACCTGATAAAAACTACTTTCCGGCCTTGTAACGTAAATTACTATTGCAAAACAAAAAAAAATCTTAAGATCTATAGCAGGTGTTCCTAATCGGTATAGTTGTAGACAGATTTTTAAAAATTTTAATATACTACCTCTTCCTAGCCTATACATATTAGAATTAGCAGTGTTTGTCTTTTATAATAAAAGTGAATTTTTACAAAACAGGGATTTGCATGGTTTAGATACAAGGCACGAAAATAGTTTTCGTGCTCCGCACTCTAGAGTTCTAGAGGATTAGTAGCCTGTAATTCTCCTAAATGTCTGGGTGTTAGAGTCTACAATGTTTTGCCTGAAAAAATTAAGGATTGTAATAGTATACAATGTTTTAAAAGTCATTAAAATCATTTTTAATATCTGAATGTTTCTACCGCTTGGATGAGTATTTTAATTGTCTGTCTTAACGCTTGTACATGTTTTATTTATATTGCGTATTGAAATGTTTTGTTTGTAGTTGTTCATTTTGAAATAGTTACTTAGTTTCTAGTTTTAAAATTGAAAATGTACCCTGACTATTCCCCTACAATTGTAAATTGTCTCTGGGAAAATAAACGATTTGATTTGATTTGATTTGACTTTGATTTTGATTGGTAGCAGTCATTTCTCGATTTGCTTTAATCTTATTATTATGATTTTCTGTCTCCCGTAATCAAGTGGAAGTGGAAACATTTTATTATCTTGTCGGATATGAATTGGTATCCTTAAGGATGGATTACTCATCTAGTACTTCGCTGTGGTGCCAAGACTCTTAGTGGGTGTTGAGCTTGATAAGAAGAGGTGTCGTAGAAAGATAGTTTACAGAACAAGGACAAGGACATTTCTAGTTTCGTAGGAGGAGTCAGTAGATGAATGTTGATAAAAAAATAATTGTTTGTAATTGGTTGAGATAAAGGCTTCCTCTTCGAATAGTACATCCAGGGAAATCCCCTCTTTTATTGACGTGCAACACTATTGCTGACATAGCAAAACGGAACCCCTCCTTCCAGTTGGTCAGGGTTGCAAAACTGTATAAAAACTTGAAGGAACACTTACTCAGAAAGTTGTAACAATTGTTCAAGTGTAAGAACCTCTGCTTATTTGTCTACTCTGGTTAAAGTCAAGACTAAATTCAACAATTTTGAAGTTATGAAGAGTACTGCACCAGAACTAATCTATTTTGCTTCAATTGCTTAAGTGTTCTTTGAGTAATTTATTTAACCGTTTATCATGTAAAATTGTATAATTCCTATTTTGGTCAGAGTTGTCTCTTAAGTGGAAATTGTTATTGTAAACTTACTGGAATAACACCATCCTAGAGTGAGTAAAAAGGGACAATCTCTCTCCTTATTAGAGAACTATTTAAATTCATTGTTTTATAATATTAAGTTGTATTTTATTCGCACTATTTATTGTAACCTTTTATTCCTTCATTGCTTTGTATTGCTGTATTGCTGTTCATCAAATAAATCTCTTAAAAAATTCTTAGTGTTTCAGTGATTGGATAGCGCAGCATAAGGGCACAGTAAATAATAAAGAATCCCTCTCAGTAGAAAATAAAAACATAAATCGAAACTATCTAAGCTACACAACCCAGTCGCCTACTATTCTGAATTCTGATACGCGACAATATTTTGTTTTTCCAATGACTTAAATTTAACACTTGATAATACTTCTTGTTATTTTTCGCGTCTCTCATGCCCGCAGGAAGCAAAAAAATTATACTTTTATTTACAAAACATTTTTCCTCCTGGCATGTCACAAAAAATATTTCTCTTTCAACAATTAAAGAAGTTTTACCTATATTACTGTACTGCAGCATACCAGAATATACAGGGTTCCCCATTTAAAACGAAACAGGCTAAATATCTGGTTCCACGTTAATTTAAAAAAAAAAAACGCTCGGACCCGTCGATTTTTATTTCGAGGGGGACATCTTTTGCGTATATTGTCAATCTTGTTACTTCAAGTCCCTAGGAGGGAGGGGGGGGGGGTTAAATGGATATCCCTATTTTATATAATTTTTTTGGATTCTGCATAAAATTCTAAACATTTTTTAATAAAAGCATTGTGAGATGTCCCCCTCGAAATAAAAATCGACGGGTCCGAGCGTTTTTTTTTTTTAATTAACGTGGAACCAGATATTTAGCCTGTTTCGTTTTAAATGGGGAACCATGTATACAAAATAAATATCCTCTACGTGGTTACACAAAGACAGGGCATGATTAACAAACTGTACCTAAATAAATAAATAATTTTTTATTGTCCCCCGCCTAAAACGTAATTAATTTCATTGATTAATAATGTCACTGTATATTGCAACCATATGTCTTTTTAAAACGCTTCCGGTAATCTTTACTTAAGTAAACATTTATTAACACTTTACTAAAAACTTTTTCAATTATTACTTATTCATTGTATTAAAAATCCTTGCCACGCCTACGCCACGTGGTGACTGATCGCTCGGAATCCTTGAACCATTGCAACACCGAGTAAAAAAAATAAAAAAAGTCGTAAATTTAACGCTCTTTCTCTCTTTTCTGCCTCTGTTGCACATATACGAATGTTTAATGGAAACAGACAGGCAGTTCATGACTGATGGATTTGGTCCATTCTATAAGAGGTCTTTGGTCTTAACTCTGGTATGTTCTCCCATGAATTCATTTTATTATACTACAAACTTACATACAAAAATAATTATACTTTACCTAACCTGCTAAATGTAGTATAAATCGTCGTTCGCATTACGTAGGGGCCTATCTCGATTTTTGGCAAAAATGAGTTATACCCATATAAAGTCAGGGAAAGACTGCCCTAACCTTATGACAAACTGGCATATCTCAATACTACATGGTTTTTGTTTTATAGTATTATTATAGTCAGGCCTATCTTAAATTATCGATAAAAATACTTTTACGTAAAGACCAAACTTAAGATTGGTCCCTATGCTATATTTTTTGTATGGGTCTTACTTACTTACTTATTAATTTATTATTTATTGCAATTTTATTTAACCCATAAAAGACAATTTATAAAAAATAAATACCAATCCCATTTTTAATTTGTTATGCCTCTAGAGAATAAATAATTAAATATTACACTAGCTGTTTTTAATTCTTTTGAAATTAAATGTTTAGAAATTTTTATAAAATAAAGATGTTGAAAGTATAAAAATTTCGCTCCCTTTTCTTTGAAAACAAATGTTTTATTAATATCACAGGGGCCTATCTGATTTCATGTACAAATCAGAATGTGTTATTGTTTTTACGAAGGGGGCTATCTTGATTATTATTTATTTTTTACAACACCCGTAAAACTTCATTAAAAATTATTATGTCTCATCATTCTAGATTGATTTATCTAGGAAACTGTAAAAAAATAAACCTAAATAAAAAATTGATGTCAATGCTGTATCCAAAATAAGCACCATTGATTTCTTTAAATCGCTCTACTGAAAAACTACAAAAACCGAGTTAGGCCTATACGGAATGGCAGCGACGAAATTTACTTTAAAATTTCTAGATGGAATCTTTCGTAACATTTCCTCAATTGATTACTTGGTAGTCGTAAATTTATTCAACTAGTTACAAAGTTAGGATATTCTCTTGGCAGTAGTTTGACTGTCTCAGGAGACTTTGCCGTCTATTGCCAAATGTTATCATTTCTTGAAATATCAAATTGTGTCTAATGCTAAATAGTAGGTCAACAAGTGTTTCCACGAGTAACTAGGAACAACTCGACAACTTTACCGGATAACTTTTACGAAATGATTGATGATTCTAAGCTAGTTTAGTAACTTTTTGGTTGAATGTGTTGTATAATTGTATTAAATTATTGACTTAAGCGTACCGTTTTTGCAGTTATTATATACACTGATAAATATTTACATGTACACATATACACTATAATACAGTGTGACCAGTAAAGTCCGCATCATATGGGATTTTTTTTATAAATAGCTTTATTCGAAATTTGACTTTGGCATTAAGTTCTGCTTCGATCGAGATGAAAATTAAGCAAAAAAATAGTAGTCGCGTGATTCGCATTATCTGTCAAATTTTAATTTTTTCCAAAAAATAATTCAAAAGTGGGGTTATTTCCAAAAATATCGAAAAAAGTTATTAAAAAAAGTTTTTTTTAATGCAGTTTCTAGCCCACACGCAAAATTTCAGCTGCATAAGGTAATTTTGATTTTTTACCCCACCACTAAAATTTATTTTCCATTTAATGAACATTTTACTGATGACACTGTGTTCTTTTTGTCTTAATATTAAGGTATATTACTTTCAGACTTTGGGTAGGAAACAAAATTGTAAGTGAAAACAGAAATGTTCATAAATGTATCATGTTCTCCGATGAATCGACATTTTCAACAAACGGGAAAGTGTCTTCTGATCATATTAGATACTGGAGCGAAAATAATTCCCGTTTTAGAATTCCTGCAAGAAGACAATATTACAAAAAAGTAAAGGTCTGGTGTGCGATTTCTTATTATGGCATTATTGGCCCATACTTTTTCGAAAACACGTGTAACCGTAGGAGTTACCTTGAAATGTTGGAAACATTCCTTTCTGACAACCTACAGGAATTGTCTATCTCAGTGGTTTCCAAATTTCGCAAAATCCCGGACCCCCGAAATCGGATTATAGTAACATGTGGACCCCAATACCAGTTAATCTTTAAAGTAGTAAAACAACCGTTTTTAACTTATTTAAACAACATTTTATTTATCAATACAACGTATTTTCCTTAAAAACAATAATAAATTTAAAACACACGGATTATCTCTATTCTAGTGGTGAGTTATTTAGTTATTTTTGTTTTATTTTCCCTTTGTGCTCCATGGGTTTGCGGACCCCCAAAAAATACGCCGCGGACCCCAAGGGGTCCGCGGACTACCATTTGGGAACCACTGGTCTATCTAATTTAGGAACGAAATGTACTTTCAACAAAATGGATGCCCTACACATTTTGCAATTGAAGTGGCTAGTGAATGGCTAAATAATACATTTGGCCACAGATGGATTGGTCGGAATGGCCGGTTCTGTGGCCGTCAAGAAGTCCCGATTTAACTATTTCAGATGCCTATCTTTGGGGGCACCTCAAACAATTAGTGTGCTTCTGTCCAATTGAGAACGACGTACAGCTTCTAAAACAGCGAATTGTTGAAGCTGTTCAAACAATTTCCAATGAAGAAATTCGAAGAAGTTTTGACCACATTCGTTCACAGCTGGAAAAATGTGTTGAATATGGAGGGGGAGTGTTTGAATAGCAAATTATGAAATTATTATTTGTTGTTATTTGAAGACTTTTTTGTGTTATTTCCTGGGTCATTTCATTTGAGAAATTAAAAATACATATTTCTGGTAACGTCAAAAACCAGTTTTTGAAACTTTTTGATACCCCTCTGTCATTGATAAAGTATGTATTCAACATTTGTCTTTACCCAACTTTCTTTTAAGGTGCGGTTACATCTGACATTTATTACATGATATTTCTGTCAGACAGACATATTATAAATGTAAACGCTAAGGAATTTCTATCCGAGATATAACTTTCAATATTCAGCAATAAATGTCCATACACTTCTCCCACTAGATGTAAACACCGATTATTTTCTTGTTTTAACTCGCGCGACACATATCGCCGAAGTTGAGCAGCGGTCTACTTTTGAATAAGTGTCGCGACGGTAAAGGGAAGACGAGTGTAGTAAATAGGAACAAAAAAGAGTGGTTAAAAGTCGAAATTGAGGAACTCATTTATTTATACCACGCCAAACCCGAACTCTGGGATATTAAAAGTAAGATTTATAGAGATCGAATAAAAAAGCAAAATGCTGTAATTGCAATCTCAGAGAAGTTAAATACTACTGTAGAAGAAATTACAAGAAAAATCCATAACTTAAGAAACCAGTTTAATGGTTAATTAAAAAAAAACATAAAGAAAAAAAGTGGAGATGGCATCGATGACTTGTACATTTCAAAATGGCCCTACTTTAATTCCCTTTTGTTTTTACAAGGGGGTTCAGTACTTATGTAGATCATTTCTTCCTTTTTCACGCCATTTCCGCAATAATCACAATGGCTGCAAATTTTCGTGTTGCTAATTTTATCGCGTTGGATTATTGAATCGTAGCTGACAGAAGTATATGATGAACGATATAAATATAAGTGGCAGATATAAACAACTGATACATTTCTAGCAATACATTTATGTCAGAACACGTTTAAAAACTATAAGACACATTTGTATTATAGAAAAATTAAGCAATTTATGTCCAGATGTAAACTTCCAGTGTTAGTTTATGTCCGACACCCGATATTTACAGGCGCGGATCTGGGTCAAAATCTAGGGGGGGGGGGTAATTGAATCTCAAAGATATTTTTTTTAATATAGTTATAGTTAACCCATATCTTTTAAGTACCTATATTTTTAGTGTCAAATTGTCTAATAATTATTATTGAAAAATAAACGAACCATTACATTAACGAAACATTATTTTTCTACGATCGTTCAAAAAATGTCATTTTGTGTATGAATTTCTAATGACAAAAGTAGGTCTTTATTGCATACTATGCAATATATTAACGTACACGTTTTATAAAGCATCATTTTATAGCAAGCGTCCGTGTTAAAAAAAAACGAGCCGCGGACAAGTGCTTAACACTGCTTTATATAACACGTACGTTATACTATTTTTTCTAATTTGTAATTTTTTCAATAAAAAACACATATTTAAAAAGAAAATAAATCCTTCAAATTTTGTAAATTTTTATGTCTAAATTTTATGTTGGTAATACTATTTTTTATCATAGTAGCCTCTGGACAACAAAAATTATTTTGCGAACATATTTTGCGTCATTTTTTTATTTATTGACCCATTTTCACCACGAGATTCTAAAGTTATTTTAGCGATATGAGATTTGAAATTGGACGGAATACGTTGTGTGATTCTTGTACATTCGGTACATATACAGAGCGTTCGGAAATTCGGGCGATTTTGCTACTTTTTTTCGAATTTCAAAAGACGTGATTTTACGTCACGGCATTGCAATTTAGTATAGGGAAGATGGAAAATTCAAATAAAGTTGAAGTTAAAATCGACATTGGAAGGTTAGTAGATTGAATTTTGGATAGGATTTGGCAGAAAATGATAGCTTGAAACATCTACAAAAGATTGATTTATAGATTTATGCAACCAACATACATGACTTTTATTCACACAGAATAAAAAAAGTAGGTTATCAAGCTATTTTTCCTCTGCGAAAAATGGGTTTTCTCGTAAATCACAAAGGCCGCGCAAGTCAATGAAATAAAACCTTTAAATGTTACCAACATCAAATAAAGAAAAAACGCGTATCGAAATAGCTTCGTTACGATACGCAAATGCGTATCGTAATGACGCTTGTTGCTGAAGATTTGTTATGATACAAAATTAGAAAAAGTACTTTTTGCCCTAGTGCAATAAAGTAAATTACCTAGGAAACGAACAATTTGTTTATAGTATGTGTATTGTGCGTTGCACACCGTCAATACCCTATCGAAATAGAATTCACGTTGACAGGGCGCCATCATTTTATTATGTTGAAGTCAAAGGTATCTATGATCCATTGCCAAATTTGAATTACAACTTTTGCACACAAAGGAGAGGTAATACAGAGCGATTTTAAACTTTTTTGTTAAATAAAAAAACGATCGTAGAAAAAATAGTGTATGTAACATGTGCAAAAAGTGTGCTTATTGCACATGGCATAATAACTTCTATGCCGTTTGCAATAAACTTACACTTTTTGCACTAGTTGCATAAATAACTATTTATCATATTAGGTACTATAGGTACCAACCTACAACCTACAACAAAATTTACAGGAACTTATAAAGAGAATAAAAGAAACATAATATTAATCAAATACTTAAAAAACACATTTATAAAATTAAATCTATTAAACGATGTTTTAATATTTATAAGTATAAGAGGACACTCAAGTTTGGTTGGGTTTAGGATCCAGGGGGGGGGGGGTAATTACCCCCCTACCCCTCCCCGAAATCCGCGCTTGGATATTTATGTCCCGATAGAAGTGGCAGATGTAACCGTACCTTTTTAGATAAGCCCAAACCACACACTAAAAGAAAAAAACAATGACACTCATAAAAATCCAATAAAGAAGTCGTCCTATGTTAACAGGTATTGGGACCAATGGCCGATTAAACTTAACCCTAAAATTCATCCATCTTTCCTATTATGACATTTCAATCTGTTCGCACTTCGACGGCGGCGCCGAGATGGTTACGACAGACTCCGACCTGCATCTAATTCAAAGGGCCTTTGCCGCCTGGCCGACTTGCCACCGTCCGTCGTGTATTCTTGACCCTTGTCAGGCTTTGGGCGTCCTTTGTTGCTGACGGGTTTTAAAACTATGAAATGCTGCTTATAAACTTTCGGGACCACCAACTTTGTCATCTTAAGAGTCCGTCATTACATCGAGAAAAAATTAATATACTTTTAACATTCCAGTCTCGTCAGTGCAGGTCAGATCATATTTAAAAAAGCTAGCTGTTATTAGTTGCTTATTATTTGACCAGTTGTCTTGGCTGAGCTAACTAAAAGAAATTTCTTGACTAAATTGCAAATAAAACAACCATTGACAAGTTGACAGTGTTGACACATAAATCAGCCAAAAGGAACGATCTCAGTCACAAATCCGGTAACCTTAGCGTAGGTAAGGGGGGAGGAAATTTAACTGAGATAATCTGACTTACTTGGTCAAATAAAACGGCAAGGTAGTCAGTTTAGGTCAGCTCAGCCAAGACAAGTGGTCAAATAATAAGCAACTATTATTGTCCAATTTTTAAATCTAATCACTAAATAAGCCTTTTGCACACTGGTGCTCGCTTCTCAGTGTACTACAGTGCCAGCTAAAATTATTTGCATCAAAGAGGGCCTTGCATCTAAGGACGTAATGCTTAGCCGTAGAGCTTACTACCTGTTGGGTGTCAGTAAGTACCTGAATTAACAATCAATCAGTTATTCCGTCATCTTTGACAGTCGTTACAAGTAATTTGATTTATCGCTAATTTTTCCAATTTCTTGAACAATTCACACAATGGGCTTTACGGAACAGCACAAAACATTCATGGTTGAAGCGTATTTTCGAAACGGGGTTAGAGTAAATGACGAGTGGCAATACAATCCGGGTTTGTGCATGGACGATTTTCACGAACATTTTTCTAACGTTGCTTTTATTGTTGGGGATTTTTATCATTGCCTGAAAAGAACCGTGGCTGTGCTTAGGGAAACAGGTTCTATACAACACAAAAAGGAGCAGGAAGACCATCTGTAAGTACAGAAGAACTTGTTGCAAACGTTAGTGAAATAATGCAAAATACGCCAACAAATTGTATAAGACGCCTGTCCCAAGAAGTGGGAAGATCTTATGGAACATGCAGGACTATTCTTAAGAAGCAGCTAAACTAATTTCCTTAATAAAGTGTAAGTATTCCATAAAATACAAGCCGCAGATTTTAAAAGACGCAGGAATTATTTTCAATGGTTTACTCAAAATTTATTGGAAATAAATGATTTATTAGACGTTTTTTTCGGATGAAGCCTGGTTCCACCTCTTCGGTTATGTGAATTCTCAGAATACACGCAGGTGGAGTTGCGAAAATCCCAATTTTTCTGTAGAGTCCACATTGCACCCTTAAAAAATGGGTGTCTGGTTAGCTGTTTCCCGAAGAATTGTTGGTCTTATATGACGCAGACAGTTACAGCACAGCGGTATAGAGACAAATTTTGAATCCATTTGTGGAGAAACTACTTACGCAATTTTTTCGACGACAGATTGATCAGTTTTCGATCAGACATTGAATTCCCACCTAGATCACCTTGTTTAACTGTTATGGATTACTTTGTTTTTCCTCATTTAAAGAACACTATTTTTAAAACACCAGTGTGGTAACATTTCTCCAGATATGCTGGTCAACACTTTCGAAAATATGAAGAGACGTGTGAATTTATGCTTGGAGCATGGCGGTGGCCAATTTCAGTAATTTATGTAATTATTTTTATTTTTCTTTCTGTATATTCTTACTTTGTAAATTTTGTAAACAACAAAAATAACTTTGTATTTGTCTACTTATTTTATTACTCATTAGTTTGACATACGAATTTGACAAAATTTTAACCTAGATTTGGTTAGATATATGGTCCCCATATCATTGTGATCTAAACCAAGCCCTACGTTTTTTAATCCAAGCCCTCTTTGATGCAAATAATTTTCGCTCGCACGGTATTTCCTTGTCTATTTGACAGGTAGCTTGTAAGCGGGCATTTTCAGCTTAATAATTCATCAAAAATTGATTAAGTCATACCTTGTCCGACTTGAGTCATTCATATTGATGAATATTGAGAATAAGATTATAAACGATATCAATAAAGAGGAAATTATCAATCGGCCAAACAACCAAACTAATGAAGGATGCATTAATATACTGACTTAATTTTTTTCCGTTTATTATTAATTGTTTTTCAAATTCGAAACAAGAAAAATGAAATGTATAAGTATCTGGTTTTTCAATAAATTTACACAAAAACTGAATTTAAACCTACTCAGTGACCTAGGCAGAATACTAAGGCATTTTGGACACTGAAATGGGTATATTAGACGAGAAGTTAAAAATTGTATGTAGGTTTTTTATTATAACTACACTAAGAAAAAAGCCTTCTGTTCCTTAGAAGAATTCACATAAGTACTCTTTATACAACTGTTTAATACTATAATATGTGACAGCGACGCGCTTTCCTACTGTATATAAGACAACGAAAATCGCTAGACCGTTGTTGTGTAGTGATATCACGGTAATTTAGCCAATAGGAAATAGGAGTTAATGCTACCATATAATGGTTTATAGCAATTGCTCTCACAGTAATTATCAAGTTCTATTGGGGGTGTAATCTGGTTTCATATACTGCATTAGTTCCGACTGACAGCAGTAATTAAGCATATACTTACTACTAAAAATCAGTACTGTAGTTCTCAAAAATTTAAATAGCTTCTAGATATTGTTCTTGTCGTTTAACATTGCATATGATTATCTATTATGCAACACGGTTTACTAAGATGGTAAAATTCGTCCATAGATTATAAAGTCCAATACTTATAATGGGTTGGGCGAAATAAGAATCTTCTATTTCTTTATCTGACATGCAAAGTTAAAAAAAAAACTTAAATAAAAAGTAAAAATAAATTAATGGAAACAGGTATTGGTACGATCAATAAATTTCAAATTCAAACAGGACATCTAGAAGACTCCAAACAATGATGTGACCTGCGCAACAAATACGCTAAAACTAATGCTATGGCGCGCGACGGTTGCCGATCGCTACGAACCCCCACCAACGTCTTGTGGATTATAGGTTCTAACGGATACAATTCGTTTTTGGGAACGCTGTTCTGCTTTTTTAATTGTAGAGAAAGAGCTTTACTGGAAACAAAATGCGTCGCATCACTGAGAGAAAACTCTATTAGCCGTAGCTAGAAATCCATTCGCAGTAGCAAGAAATCTGCATTAAATAGGCGCCGAAAAAACAACTCTGTTGTCGCTACAAGGTTCATTTTTTTGAAATTACTTTTTAACCTCAACATGGTCGTTTTTTAAATATTATTCTTTTGCTTTTAAAAGACCACTCTATTGCCATAAACAATATATAATGCAGTGGTAAACAAAAATGATTTTGTGATTAATTGAGGTCGTGTAGTTAGAAAAGTATCGGTTTTTACTCCTAAAAATAATCAGCCAGCTATAAAATAATTTTATTTTTATTGTAGCTAGTCCACCTAGCTACTACTAAATTCCTTTTTTTAGCTCCTTCGCCAAAATGGCTGTGGTTGGTGAGTTATTTTATAGTGGATGTTTTTGGCTATTGATTTGATAAAAATTTTATATTTTAATAATTCTATATAGGGTGGTGTACTTTTAGTGCAACGTTATACAATAAGTGTTGTGGCGGTGTGTCTCCAAATTCAGGTAGGAACAATTATTTTACCAATATCTAATTATATTTATTACTTATATTTTTTTAATTCATTCCGATCATGGCCGCCATTAGGTTTCCTTTCTGCACTTATAAGGGCAGTATTTTTGATAAAAATTGTATGTTAAATTTTGTTTAATAACGGGGGGATCTGACTGATCTGAAAGTAACAAACTGTTAGGAGCATGATCCTTTTTAGCCATTTTTTTTATTAATAGGTATCAGAAAACCTAACAAATGCGATTTTGCATTGCAAAATTTAGAACGGGGAAGAAATATCTCAAAAACTCAGATTGTTTTCCGATTCTATCCCCTAAATTTGTATTGTATTTCTGAGAAAACTAATTTCTCGCGTAACAAAATTTAAAGACTCACCTAAGTCAGCGATTTTTTGTAGGTACCTAAGTAGAGTAATGTGATAAACATGAGTTACTTATTAAGTAATAAATATAATTATTGGTAAAATAATTGTACCTACCTGAATTTGGGGACACACCGCCACAACACCTATTATATAACGTTGCACTAAAAGTACACCACCCTATATGAAATTATTAAAATATAAAAAATGTATCAAATCAATGGCCATCAAACATCCACTATAAACTATAATCCACCAACCACTAAACAAACTAACAACACTGCAAATGGCAATAAAATGAACCAAAACGATTTCACCATGTTTTAAAAAAGCAACTGTTTAGTTCCTAAAAGGTATATTTTAGATAGGTATAAAAGATTGGTTAGTTTTTATTTTTATTTTTGTGGTAACCTTAACCTTATAGGAATTAAAAACATACTTTTTAAAAACACTTTATTGGATACATATTGTTATGGTTATATGATATTCTGTTACCATAAAAAAGCATTGAGCACACGTAACAATATTGTTGTCAAAAAAACGTCCTTGATTGCGACTAAACGAAATATTTTAGGAATAAATGGATTTTTTCTTGTGGTAATACGCATATATTCAAAAAAATACTTGTATTGAGTGATTTTCCTCAGTGCATATACAATTTTTTTCTTAACAAAATTGCTGTATTAAAAGTAGTTCATTATTCAACAAGACTTTGCTGCTCATGAAACTAATTACTACCAATAAAAACACTGTTCTAGTAAATCTGGAATTGATGTTACACTAAAGCGTGTGTGATACACTAGCAATTTATTTAAAATGTGTTAATACAAAATAAGCTATCAATACAAACTATGTCTTAGCAAACCTGTTGTATTCGATAATTTTCCTCAGTGTAGGGACATATTAACATGGGTAATTGTAATTTGTTTTCAATTGACTTAGGCCAATTTGTTTTCGGTCAATTGATTTAAACCCCTCAGCGACAGCTTGTTTATGTGAAGAGTGGACAAATGATGCATGTAATAGTGAACGGACCAAGGATTTTATAAATTTCACAGCAATTTTCCAAGTAAGTTTTAACTAGGTACGTTTATATAAGGTGAGTTTGTAACTTGGAATAAATTCAATAAATGCAATAGTTTTTTGCAGGTAAAATGCTCTGACCTGGGTATTAACATTTTAATTTGTAATCTTTCTTATAAAAAGTATTGATACAATATGTCTGAAATTAGAGGCACAATATCGATATATTTTTAAATGTCAACCCTACAAAATTTCAATGTTTATTTCTTGTCATTTAAAAGATGTTAAACAAACAAAAATTAATTTAATTGAAAAATAAAAAAAACTTTATATTTATCTGTTGATAATTGACACAGGTAGGGCCAAAATATCAAATCAATAAAAATCTATAAAAAAAAACTTACCGAATAATTAAATGCAGCATATTATGTTACACTATTAATAATAATATAAAATAATTATAATATACATATTATACACTAATAATAATAAAATAAAATAATAAAAAATAACTCATATCTTATTCGTTCTTTCAAATCCTCAATATTTGCCAGTTTAGTCTTAAAAACTTTGCTTTTAAGTACCCCATAAAATAAAGAGTAGTCCCAAGGAGTGAGGTCTGGAGACCTAGTAGGCCATTCAAAGGGTTTCCTTCTACCAATCGATTTGTCTGAAAATACTTCATACATAATATATTCACAGACGGGTCCTGCAAAGATCTTGTTGAAACCAGATATTTCAATTTGGGTTCTCAAATTCAAGAGGATTAGGAAACAGAATAGGTAAATCTGGAACTGAGTTTTTCCAAAAATTCCAAATATCTGGCCCACGTAAATTTTTTTTTAAATGAAAAAAGGTTCTTTAACTTGATCATCAAACTTTTTAATCAAGTTGGGAAAATATCGATAGCTTGGTAATTATAAAAGTTATATCTTTTTCGATTTGTTTTAAATATTATAGCTAAAATAAATTTACCTACATAAAGCACATTCACTTGTCCCATATCCTTAAA
Organism: Polydrusus pterygomalis; assembly: GCA_963969555.1. Classification (NCBI taxonomy): domain Eukaryota; kingdom Metazoa; phylum Arthropoda; class Insecta; order Coleoptera; family Curculionidae; genus Polydrusus; species Polydrusus pterygomalis. Next base: position 113,329,094 of record OZ018375.1, read on the forward strand.
CATTTTATGGATATTTTTATCCGAGATAATGGCAAAATTAAAAATCGGTATTTCCTAGGGTATTCTATTTCTGCTCTATAGCTACCCCTTTTTTTTCTGTGGTTCAACTCAGTTGACATGTAAACATGACAGTTGGTGGGTTGCCTGACATATTTTCCCTTTTTGATAATATTATTTTTATCATAAATAATACTCTTAGGTTCCCAAAAATAACGAAAAAAAGGATTTTTTTTTTATTTGCAGTAATGCCCTAGTGTACTTTACCCCACCCAGCACCCCAATTCACTCCACGTGTCCCGTAAGTTTGTTATTTTTAATAAATAGTTTTGTTGTCAAATTGACACCTGTTTAAATTAAATATGGTGTGCTTTGTATTTCCACACTCGTGTTGATTTTTTTTTTCAACACGCGTGTGATATTTAGCACTTTCTAGCCAAGTTAACCGTGCTGTTATTGTCATTTTCGTAGGTGGTCGTAGGAAAATTGTTTTTAAGGGTTTGTTTCTAAAATTTGTTTAAAAATAATTCGTCGTCATGTTTTTAGTTTAAAAATGAAGAGAACAAGTCAATTAAACTATAAAATTATAAAATCGAATATAAAAACATACAAAACCAGCAAAATAACCAATCTTCGATGTTATCGCGTACCTAACCTCAAGTAAAATATTAGTTGGTATATAACTTGTACTGATTTTTACAATTTGGGAGAAACTTGGGTACGTGTAAAACATTTTTAAGCACAATTTGTTGTTCAAGAATTTCAAAGAGTTTTTGCCCGATAACGTGTCCCGTGGTATACCCTTTGGATTAATATAAAGATACCTAGGTATTTACTTTTTTCTTTTATATACGATAGTATAGAGAAAAGTGTCTTTTAAACTTTTTGCAGCAATATATTGCCCGAAAAATAGGCGTATATAGGGCTGCAAATAAAATGTACCAAAACATGCATTGGGATAATCTGTCTTGGTATGTGTTTCTCTGTATTTTTATACCTTACTTGTGTAGCCTAGCCTAGTTAGATGTGTTTAAATTGATCATAATAAAATAAAGTTATATATCAAGATACATCACTACTCCATACTTACTGAAAATACGAATCCAGTGCACAAGCATTTTTCCAAAAAAAACTGTACTGGGTTTACTAAATTTACAAGTTACAAACTAACACGTATAAGAATTGGGTAAAATAAACACCGCAACAAAAATGATCATTCCTGTAATTAGCTAACTGTTCAAATCTTAAGGTGGAATTCGCAACGTCATTTAATCTATGGCCAACCTTTAACCTATTTCGCGATGTTTTTTTTTAGATTATTATTTTCTTAACCAATATTTAAATAAAATGAATATCGTCTGCACATTACTTAGGTAATATCTGACATATTATAAAAAGATCAATTTATTTTATTACTAATTTTGGGAGAATTGTATACAGAAAGAACAATGACATAATAATTTTAAAAAAATCCTATCCGATATTTTTCTCTATACTATTTTCCTAAAATAATTAGTGCCTTGATATTTATTTAATATGTCAATTATTACCTATAAAATCTGTTGACGATAATGATTTTATTTAAATTTTTGTGTAAAAGCTAAAAAAATTAAATAAATCTACGCGAAATAGGTTCTACGTTGGCAAGCATGCTGAAATTTCTACCTTAAGTGCAAACATTATAATCCGAGAGCTAATAACACCCGTTTCATAAAGTGTTTGATGCACTTCAAAATTTTGTGTCATAGTATCGACTGGATGGATGAGCAGGTAAGCAAGTGTTGGCCTGCTCTACCTGGGGACACCAACTGCACATAGGAGAAAGGTGTCCAAAAATTTTGCCCAAAAAAAGTGTTTGATTCAGAGGCCAACAAACAGAAATCAAAATTTAAAATGACACAAAACACAAAAATTAATAAGGCAGACCCTTTTGAGGGGGTTAACATTTAATAAAAACACCCCCAAGTTTTTTTTTTAAGAATACAAAATGAAGTGTTTGATTCACGCTGACATTTTACCAGTGTCTTAATTACATATAATAAAAAATGATTACAAAAAGGCAGACACTTTTTTTGGGGTTTACAGGGTGTTAACATTGTAATTAAAAAAAATTTTTTTCATTGCCATTTTCAAACCACTCTAGATATTTTTATGAAATTTGGTAGACGTCTTTTGAGCATCGAAAGGCATTTTTCGGTGTAAAATAATTTTTTTTAATTTTAGCAGTGGCGTCCGTGCATGGCTTGCATTTAATGTTTTTGAAAAAAAAATGGTCCACCACTCCTTTTTCTTTAAATAAAAATTATTTTTGAAATTCCCGTCTAATTTACAGCAAATTTGGTCTCTTGACTTATTTTCGTACGGTGCACCGTTTTCGAGTAAAAAATAAAAATCATTTTAATGCACATTCCTGGAAACACACAACCCATTTAATTAACAAAGGTAAGTAGGTTTAACAACAGTTTAAAACATTTAGGTTTTAATAATTCTCGGAAATATTCGATGATCAGGTACTACTCTATTTGGATAACGCTCCATGTAAAGACGTCTGGCTTCTATCGCATTTCCATTTGCAAGACCATAGATAAAATGCATCTCAGCCATTTCAGAATTCGTAAAAATTGCTATGGTAAAACAATACTGTAACGAATATGTAAAACACTTTCGAACCTTACAAACTCTAATTTGTACACAACTTACGATTTAAAAATTAAAATGGCACGTGTCAGAAATAATAAAAACAAAAATTATCCAAACAACGCCATACCTAGCTAGCCTACTAGGCCATTTTCAAAGAAATAGATTTCGTTTAGGTAATTAAATAAATCGTTTTTAAATGAAATAGAAGAACACCCGGAGACCAGCACTAAAAAAAAAGCCTCCTTTCCGAAATACAGGGTGTTAATGGTAATTAAATGGGTTATGTGTTTCCAGGAATGTGCATTAAAATGATTTTTATTTTTTACTCGAAAACGGTGCACCGTACGAAAATAAGTCAAGAGACGGAATTTGCTGTAAATTAGACGGGAATTTCAAAAATAATTTTAATTTAAAGAAAAAGCAGTGGCGCACCATTTTTTTTTTAAATATTAAATGCAAGCCCTGCACAGACGCCAGTGCTAAAATTTAAAAAAATTATTTTACACCGAAAAATGCCTCTCGATGCTCAAAAGACGTGTACCAAATTTCATTAAAATATCTAGAGTTGTTTGAAAATGGCAATGAAAAAATATTTTTTTAATTAAAATGTTAACACCCTGTAAACCCCAAAAAAAGTGTCTGCCTTTTTGTAATTATTTTTTATTATATGTAATTAAGACACTGTTAAAATGTCAGCGTGGATCAAACACTTCATTTTGTATTTTTAAAAAAACAACTTGGGGGTGTTTTTATTAAATGTTAACCCCCTCAAAAGTGTCTGCCTTATTAATGTTTGTGTTTTGTGTCATTTTGATTTCTGTTTGTTGGCCTCTGAATCAAACACTTTTTTTGGGCAAAATGTTTGGACACCTTTCTCCTATGCGCAGTACCTACCTGGTGTCCCCAGATAGAGCAGACCAACACTTGCTTAGCTGCTCATCCATTCAGTAGATACTATGACACAAAATTTTGAAGTGCATCAAACACTTCATGAAACGGGTGTTACTAGCTCTTGGACTATTAGTTTCATTTTCTCATGAATATTTCGTTCAAAAAGCGTTCAAATACACATGAATGTTAGGGTAGCAGGTACCTACAGTTTTAAGTCAAGAAAAATGTAATTAATAGAAGCAAAAAACGAAATTTAATCAAATTTGTCCATAATTCTTTTTCTGCTTTTATTAATTTATAAATACAACTTTTTTAATGTAAAACTTTGGAGTCTGAAAAAGCAGGTAGGATCTGCACTAAACGAGTGGGCTGAACGCCGCTCTAAGAAGCAATGGCAGATGGTTCAAACGTGTAGACAAGCTAAGGACTTCATAGCTTGGCCCAGCAAGGCTAAGCTAGAATGAGTTTTAGACAGAAAACGATATGTCCTAAACCCCTTAATTGGGATACTGGACACTGCAAGCTGAGGAAGCACCTAGTACTGACTGGTGTCGAAGAGGACAGAATCTGTGCTGGATGCCTGGAGAAGAAAGAGTCCCCGCTGCATTTTCTGGGCACCTGTGAGGCCTTGGGAAGACTCAGGTATCAGGTGCTGGGATCGGCGGCTTTCTAAAAGGAAAAAATCACGGCCCTGGTCTGGAAAGACATACTTGACTTCGTAAGGAGGTTGGGACGTTATGGCAGGGGCCAAGGTGGTTAGAGTGACTGGGGAAAGACTCTGGGGTAGGTAAAAAGGATCGCCGTTGGTATACTTGCCAGGTTTTAGAGCATTGCGGTGTATTACTCAAAATTTCGGTTTGTACCCCAAAGATGGGTATTTGGCCAATTTTTGGATTAAACGAAGAAGTAACGAAATATTGATCAAAAAACGAAATGGCGAATTCGCCACTCGTGTTTGCCCTAAACAACAGCATAACCTAGCCCAGACTCAATAACAACCTCTCGATACATTGTACCTATCACTTTATCTCTATAATAATAGACATAACTTACAAAATCGCTTTTAGCTTCTATGAAGCTAACATACCATTAAAGCGATGTTATAAGCTAAATAGCACAGGTCAGCAAAATCGATGGTCAATGCATATTAAGCTGCATATATTTGAACAATATTTTCATAATGGAGTTTCCTGGTATTATAGGTAACACTTGTAAATATTTTTTACTCCCGAAATTCTGGAATTACTTAATGTGTTTTGTTCGCACTGAGCTAGTTAAAATATTTATTGAGATATTCATATTATGTGAGTATTTTTTTTTGTGACTATTAAGGAAATATAATATGTTATACATATTTAAACACTATTGCTAAACTCCAGTTGTTATTGTGCAAACGAAAATGTCAAAGTTTGGTGATCAAGTTAAAGGACCTTTTTTCCTTTAAAAAAAATTTTACGTGGGCAAGATATTTGGAATTTTTGGAAAAACTCAGTTTCAGATTTACCTATTATGTTTCCTTATCCTCTTGATATTTGAGGACCCGAATTGAAATATCTTGTTGAAACCTACCTATTTTTTTAAATATTTTCATCGCAGGTTAAACCTACGGATAACTATTAACTAAGTTAACCATCACAACAAACATTGCATTATTCAAAATATTGCAAATCCAAAATGCTTAAATCTAAATCATTTCTAAAATAAAACAGTTTATGGTGCATATATTATAATCGGAAAACGTATTTATTCAATTGCGAAAGCTAAATGCAGTTCTGTATCGATCGCATCAACCGTTTCATGGTTAGTTTATTGTTTACTATTGATGCCAGTTAAAAACAAATAAACTATAGTTGCTAGTCGATACCTGGTACATGTTTGACACTATCATTCATACATCAGACTTGTAGAAGAACAGGCATATTTTCGTTTGTGCAACTAATTTTTATTATAGCTCAGAGCATTATAATTTGTAACAAAAAAATATTTTTAATATGAATGATTTATCAAAAATCAGAAATTTCACTAAATTATTTGGCAACTGCGTTTAAGAGCGAATCTCGTATTTCAAACTTTATGTCGTGAAATGTCACTCACAAACAGGTTCATACATATTGAAAATCAAAACCGTTAATTGACAAAGGGATAAAGGACCTGAATATGCTTAAAATTTAATTTATACTTGGAGTTCGCGTTCATATTTACTTGAACCCAAAACTTTATACGAATGAGTGAATTACCTGTAAAATCTATATTTACCATTATTTCTGTCAAAACATAGGGGATAAATACAGTTTGGTCTTGTCTACTTTTTGTAGCTTTAATAAATTTATGGTATTAAATTTTAAACATTTTATTACGGTTTACGTCGTAAAATACCCAAGGGTTAGGGGTTGAGGGGAGCAAGACCCCTTATAACGACAGATGTTCTCTCCCTACTAAGAAATTTAAAAACCTACCTTAAATCCGCAGGTTTTTTTTTAAATGGCCATTAGAAACAGATATTATTCAAGGCTAAATAGGAATTGAAAGTCATTCCTATCGGTAGGATGTCGATAGTAGAAATGGCTTCCAATTTCTTAGTGGTATTTTGCAGTCTGAATTAGTATTTTGATATCTAACTGTGTTAAATGAAATTCAACCTTATTGCATAGCAGTGGCAACTCGCGTAAGATTTTAATAAGGTAGGGCAAAAAATTCCAATTTTTTTGGACCTAGCCCGCAAATATTGCTAAATTTAGTCAATATACCGTGCGAGTAAAAATTATTTGAATCAAAGAGGGTCTTGCATCTAAGGACGTAATGCTTAGCCGTAGAGCTTAATACCTGTTGGGTGTCAGTAACTACCTGCATTAACAATCAATCATCCGTCCGTCCATTCCGTCATCTTTGACAGTCGTTACAAGTAATTTCATTCATCGCCAATTTTTCCAATTTCTTGAACAATTCACACAATGGGCTTTACGGAACAGCACAAAACATCCATGGTTGAAGCGTATTTTCGAAAGGGGGTTAGAGTAAATGGTGAGTGGCAATACAATCCGGGTTTGTGCATGGACCATTTTCACAAACATTTTCCTAACGTTGCTTTTATTGCTGGGAATTTTTATCATTGCCTGAAAAGAACCGTGGCTGTGTTTAGGGAAACAGGTTCTATTTATACAACACAAAAAAGGAGCAGGAAGACCATCTGTAAGAACAGAAGAACTTGTTGCAAACGTTCGTGAAATAATGCAAAATACGCCAACAAATTGTAGACGCATGTCCCAAGAAGTGGGGAGTTCTTATGGAACATGCAGGACTATTCTTAAGATTTACCCAAAATTTATTGGAAAGAAATGATTTATTAGACCTCTAATTTTTTTTCGGATGAAGCCTGGTTCCACCTCTCCGGAATGTGCCTTAACCTACGCTTGTGGACTCCTCCCATTTTGCTAATAATCCTGTTTAAATTATTATCTATCTTTTAAACAATTGACCGGGTTACCTACCTTTTTATTCAATTTTATTTATTAAAACTTATTGAAAGTTTTTATACCACTGTCCTGTTTCCTAATATTGGTGAGTTTGTGTACAGTAACTACTTTTTTTATCTGAGATATCCCTCACCACTTTGTATCCATGTGTCAAATGTCAGTCAGGTATTGTTATTTAAATAGTTTGAAACCACTACTAGAGAAAATTTGTTTATAAATATTCAAATATTTTATTAATATGTTTCTCGTCTCCTGGACATAATTTGACGAGTAAGTATTCTCACGTAGTTTATTCCTACTGTATTTTTACTCTTGTTTGTGTTTTTCTTTTAGAACCTAAGCCTCGATGATGGCCTCATAATGAACCGAAAGCGCTAGGCAATAGTAAAAAAATTACGCTCAATACAAAAAATAAAATGTTTCATTTGTTAAAATACGGCATACAACCGACTCTCCTTTTCATTCATACAACTACTTTTTGTATAAGTTTCAATTTTTGTTCTAACTTAGGATAGGGGAGAGAGGGGCACAGAGGACCACTTAGGACTAAAAGTTAACATATTTCTTTATTATTATTGATTAAAATGTCATTAGGTAAGATAGTACGCATCGACTGATGCATGTACTTGTACATGATCCCACTACCCCAATCCTCAGGGCACATAGGACTGCTGCCCCGAAAACACACTTTAGACGAAATTGCAGGTTATAAAATCTACAGGCAGAATAATTGTAAATTATCACGACCTTATTAATGGCAGTTCCAAATGCATGCAATAATAAGTAAACATATAATTACAATTTTCAATTATTTACGAGGCAATAAAAATAAATAAATAAAACATAAAATGCCTTAAAAATCACTCTTTTGGCCACAATAACTGCACGAGTTGTTCAATAGGCGATCAGTCACCGCAAACTGCTATGAGGACTTTAATGTAGTGTAAAGACGGACAGGTGGCAGCACCTATAGCATAAATATAGGCAAGGTGTGCTCCCGTCTCCCCTATTTTAAAAATGGATTATCCATTCAAAAACTAATCGTATTAAAAACTTCTAAATTATATACCTAATAGTTATTAATGATACTAGTTCGATATGAACACTATAATGAAACGTGTGCAACGTTAAATTTAATTGCACAAGTTTTATTAACAAAGTTCATATCGAACGTGTATCATTCAAAATTTAATCTACGATAGGGCAAATAGATTTTATTCGTCTAAATTTCATTGATATCAGATAACGTTTTCGTAATTTTTAAAATTTTCAGGTGTTCATATTATAGTCGATATCATGGTAACCGCATTTTTGATTGTTTCAATTTCGATTTTGACAACGTCATTATTGCCGTCTAATTTTCTATTGTATATGCAAAGTGTTGGCCAAAAATAATTTAAATATGGGAGATTCTGAATCCGAAAGTGTCCCTTCGGATGTTTACAATAAATAAATGCAATCCGTTTTTCTAAGTAATAATAACAAATAAATAGTTTGCATCGACTTTCTTTTTGTTTTTGTATCTTAACATTTGGATGTTATTATGAGTTCATAATGGCGCTGAGTGCTATTATGAAGGTCATAATAACATCTAAATGATAATGCTAAATACGTCATAATGGCACTGTCGTAGATTAAGAACCTTTAATAAAATTTCTAAAAATTAAAATTAGTTTAAAATTCTTTTCAAACAATTTTGTTTGTATTTGGCTCGGGAGTGGATAAAGCATTGTATGCCCCCTTCTAAGTGCTCTAGTGTAATATATCCTTAAGGTTTTCTTTTTGTAAACTTCTTACATTGAAAAACCCTATTTAATAAAATATATTTACGAATCACCTTTAAAATTGAAAAAGAATAATTTTAAAGCATACAACATAAAATACCACTTACCAAAAGTAAAAGAAAGTAGATTAGTTCCATTGTACGATTATGCATCTTCTAAATTATTTCTTTTTCATCTCAAACGGAAGCATTTGTGCATGAGATCCATCTGAAAAATACATAATTTCATAAACAACAGTAAAATACAAATAATTTGTTAAAGTTTGATCACGGGTACCCTTTTGAGTTACAAACACCCAATAATTAAAACATTGAAAATTGCTGTTTACCAGGCGCTGCTTGTCCATAAGTTCATTTATTCAATGACCCATTATTTTTTAAAACAAATAAAAATTATTATCCTTCATAAAATGCAAAAGTTTTAAAGTGTCATGCGAAAACTCCTCAATATAGACCGTATTTTAAGTTGACCTGGTGAGTTTATATCAAATAGAAGATTACATACAGGGTGTTACTTAATGATGTGGCGTAATTTCAAGGGCGTATTCCTGAACCAAATTCAAATAGAAAATTTCATATAAACATGTGTCCTGAAGAATCTGGTTTTCAAGATACAGAGTGTCAAAGTTTTAAAAAAATATTGTTTTTTTTAATATATCTAAATGATCCTTTTACCGATTTTGTTAAAATCTGGCAGGGTTATTCATTGTAAAAAGAAGAGGCTAAGTAGGCACTAACTAAAAGATAATTATAAGTTCCAGTGGCGTCTCGGGGGGCAGTCTCACTAATAATATTGATAAAAAAAAATGGACGCTACCGAGTTTTTTAACAAATTTAAATTTTTTTCAAATTGACCATCTACAAATACAAATTTTTGGTCTCTTAATATCTTTTCGTATATTACTTCCTTTTCGAGGAAAAAAATAAAAAGGACTTCATTGCATGTCGAAAAATTGTTAAAATACAATCAAGTTAACTTTGATCGTTGCACAATATTTGTTTCCAATCCATTTTTTTAAATCTAACATAAAAAGTAATAACTATTCACAGAAAATGTTGGAAATAAATATTGTGCAACGATCAAAGTTAACTTGATTTTATTTTACTAATTATTCGACTCGTTATTCGACATGCAATGAAGTCGTTTTTATTTTTTTTCTCGAAAAGGAAGTAATGTACTAAAAGATATTAAGAGACAAAAAAGTTGTATTTGTAGATGGTCAATCTGAAAAAAATTAAAATTTGTTAAAAAACTCAGTAGCGTTCATTTTTTTGATCAATATTATTCATGAGACTGCCCCCCGAGACGCCACTGAAACTTATAATTATCTTTTAGTCAGTAAAAACTTAGCGTGTTATTACAATGAATAACCCTGTCAGATTTCAACAAAATCGGTAAAAGGATCATTCAGATATTAATAAAAAAACATTTTTTTTTAAACTTTGACACCCTGTATTTTGAAAACCAGACTCTCCAGGACACATGTTTATATGAAGTTTTCTATTTGAATTTAGTTCAGGAATACGCGCTTGAAATTACGCCACATCATTAAGTAACACCCTGTATATAAATTCGCAACTTAGAGCGAAACAAACAAGGCATCAAGTTCTAAAAATACTAAAAATTCAAAAAAATTAGCCTGGTGTGAGGGGTCCTTTATAATGTTATAACTGATTTAAAGAAATATAGGTATGTAGTTAGCTAATTTCCCAGTTTAGATCGTATCGCCAGCATAGTGAGCATCAAATTCTGGACATTCTGTGTGAAAAGCTTTGAGACAATTTTTTTTAACTCGTTATACACACATTGTTTTAAATTATTTTCATAAAACTCTCGTGTTTATAAAGTTTAATTAAAAACGCTGTCCGACGAATACAAAACCGTAAAATACTAAATTAAAATTGTTTATTTTATTAATAACGCTATACGGTGCATAAATATTTTAAAATTATGTCATGCATAAAATGTTAATTTAATTTGTTTATTTTTCATAATGTGTGAATTAACTGCACGTTGATTTTGGGTTTTTGTATACGCCAAAATGAGTAATAAAATTAATTTAACTGATTTTTGGCGAAATAATGGTAAATAGTTAGTGGTGGTGTAGCTACATCGTCATTTTAATAAGTTTGGCATTTACATTTCATGATAAAGTTCATAATCGTAGCAGATGTTAACTCAAGCAAAAAAAACACTTAAATTAATAACTATTTTTAAAAATGTTAGTTATTAATGTTTTTCTAATTTGGTATCATAACAAGTCTATTACGATACGCATTTGCGTATCGTAATGAAGCTATTTCGATACGCGTTTTTTCTTTATTTGATGTTGGTAACATTTAAATGTTTTATTTCATTAACTTGCGCGGCCTTTGTGATTTACGAGAAAACCCATTTTTCGCAGAGGAAAAATAGCTTGATAACCTACTTTTTTATGCTTTGTGGATAACAGTCATGTATGTTGGTTGCATAAATCTATAAATCAATCTTTTGTAGATGCTTCAAGCTATAATTTTCTGCCAAATCCTATCCAAAATTCAATCTGCTAACCTTCCAATGTCGATTTTAACGTCAACTTTATTTGAATTTTCCATCTTCCCTATACTAAATTGCAATGCCGTGACGTAAAATCACGTCTTTTGAAATTCGAAAAAAAGTAGCAAAATCGCCCGAATTTCCGAACGCTCTATATATGTACCGAATGTACAAGGATCACACAATGTATTCCGTCCAATTTCAAATCTGATATCGCTAAAATAACTTTAAAATCTTGTGGTGAAAATGGGTCAATAAATCAAAAAATTACAGTTCGCAAAATAATTTTTGTTGTCCAGAGGCTACTATGATAAAAAATAGTATTACCAACATAAAATTTAGACATAAAAATTGACAAAATTTGAAGGATTTATTTTCTTTTTAAATATTATTATGTGTTTTTTATTGAAAAAACTACAAATTAGAAAAAATAGTATAACGTACGTGTTAAAGCAGTTTTAAGCTTGTCCCGTTATAAAACTCGCCGCAAGCGGCTTGTTTTTTAACATGGACGCGTGCTATAAAATGATGCTTTATAAAACGTGTACGTTAATATACTATTTTCTAATTTTGTTTCATAAGAAATCTATTACGATACCGTTTTTTTATTTTTTTAAAGTTAGTATAAGTAATATTTGAGGTAATATTCAAATGTTTTATTCTGTTGACGTCTGGCATGGGGCGTGGCCTAGCATGTATTGTTGTTGCGGAAATCTATATATTATATTTATTACTTTAATACATTTATTAGTTTAGTTATAAAAAACACATAATACTAACTTTATTCACACAGAACTATAAAATTTTAGAAATACCAGTTATAAGCTACTAAATTAATCATAATATATTATAATATTAATATATTAAAACACAAATGTCATGACAATACTGACAATATGGCGGTCACAACGAAAATATTAATTTATTGTCAAGGCTACTATGATAGTAAATTTATAGTATTATCAACGTAAAATTTAGAGATACAAATTTGCAAAATGTGAAGGGTTTATTTTATTTTTAAATATGTATTTTTTATTGAAAAAACTACAAATTAGAAAAAATAGTATAAAGTACGTGTTATATAAAGTAGTTTTAAGCACTTGTCCCGTTATAAAACTCGCGGCTTGTTTTTTAAAAGGGACGCAAATGAGGCTTTATAAAACGTGTACTTTAATATACTATTATATGTCACCTTCTATTGGGTTCCTGCCACAGCAATATACAAAGTGTCCGGGAAAATGTGGGAAATATCCCGAATATGAAAAAAAAAACACGTGAAAAGAATACCACAAGTTCATATAAACTTCTTTCGTATCGGCCCCTCTTCGAAGATTGGGCTCCCAAAGAGCTCCCATGGAACTAAGTTTTTGACACAGAATTATTAAACCAACAGGTATTTCAATTTTTTTTTTCATATGATATAATATACCAGGTAAGACCCTTCAAATTACTATCCCAGAAAAAGATGTATCTTTAATCGAAATACGCTCAATACATGATATAAATATAATTATCAACATATTTCATGTACAATATTCTATACCTTCTTCAACTGTTTCAGAAATATTAAGTGTTTTCAGATTTATTGCAAAAATTAACAACACACTCAAAAACTAATAAGTAATACAGTTTATTTCTTGATAATGTAAACACAAAAAAAAAACATTAATATAGGAAATGTTGAAAATGCTCGCCGCGAACGTCTTGGCAACATCCTAATCTTAAATATTTTTCTAATGTTACTGAACATCTCAGGCGTGACCGATCTAATCTAATAAAAGCGTTATTCGTCTTCTTAAGTCACCTAAGTCGACGGGTTTAGTTTTGTATACAATATTTTTGACATAACCCCATAAAACGAAGTCTAATGGCGTCAGATCGGGGGATCGTGATGGCCATTCCATCGATCCACGCCTCCCTATCCACCGATTTAAAAATAATCGGCTAAGGTACTGCCGGACATTGATTTGGTAATGGTGATACGTTCTCCTATCAAAATCGTCTTCCATGAGTAGGTATCATTATATCATAGGGATACATTTTATTTTCTTGTAATGTTTGAATAATCGATAAATGGCTAACATCGAATATTGGGGCTGTTTCTCGACTAGAAGTATATGGGTTTTCCCCAAACTCAAGAATAATATCTAATTTAGTATCATCACTTATTGCATTGGCAGCTACTTTTTTATCTACTTTACATGTCCAAGCTGGCGAAACTGCTTTTCTATAGGGTGTTACAAATTCGATACTCACCATTAGGATCTTGTAAACGGTAAGAGATAGAGAGAATGTTAAATTGGGTCAAAGTTTCTTCATTACAACATTTAAATGTGCTAAGAAAGACCCTGTATTAATTTATTACTGTACGCACTGGCGGATCCAGAAATACTCCTAAGGGGGGGGCCGTATGCAAAAAATCAAATTAAATCAGTAGGGGAGACCGTGGATACATTGGACAAAATATGAATTTTTTCCAATCATTTTTTTTATAAGTGTTTTGTGCTTACAAGCATTGAGTCATGCATTTCCTGATCCCTTAGCTATATTATTTTGCTATATAGCAATTTCTAAGAAATATGGTTTTTTTTCCAACGTAATTTAAGAAACTGTATTGCAGTTGTCCATTTTATCCACAGGTTAGGGGTAAGAATGGACATAGAACGGGGATATTTTGGACATATTTGAAATTTTAAAATTAAAAGCTGGAAAGTGAGAGAAAAACTTTATTTGAGAAAAAAAACTAAGGAATGCTTATATTGCATTTTTGCGTACCATCCGAAATAGAACAGTCATGTTACAGTTAGACCACGGGGATACAATGGACAAGCCAGGGATATAATGGACAGCTGTCCATTGTCTGTCCATTGTATCCTCTAATGGCGTCATGATAGAATTTAAATTATTTTTGGAAAATCACATTATGATTTAAAACAATTTGCTAAGCAATACGATCTGTATAATGCATAATATGGATTTTATATACACAGTACATCAAAAGCACTACAAGAAAAGCACTAAAAGGCATCAGAACTTACCTCAAAATTTACAAGAAAACAGCCAAAAATTAATAAAATACTCCCGAAACGTGCAACCTGAACCGTTGGCTATTTGCAACTGTCCACGGATAGTTCGGGATATTCTACACCTAATTTAGCTACAGTGGCGCCATAAACGAGATTTAGGCCGTAAATTTGAATGTGTCCATTATATCCCCGCGTCCAATGTATCCACGGTCTCCCCTAAGTATATTTATATTTTATATTGTGAAAAACGTAACACAAATTTTTGTAACAGGTATTCTATTCAACTAAAAAAGAATTTTCAATGTTTTAACGGACTTTACGGGGGGGGGCGGGCCCCATTGCCCCCCCCCCCCCCCTGGATCCGCCTCTGACTGTACGTATACATTTTCAAGTTAGTACATTAAAATTGTTATTCAAAAAGCCTCTACAATAACTGTTGTAAAACATTCTTGTTTGGAATTACAGTGTGTAACAAGTATAACAACTAAAAGCTATTTCGGAAACTGATTTTAATTACAACGATGAAGAATTTATTTACTTGAACATATTTTGCGAGGGTTTTAATTGTCCTGTCATTAAAAAGTTAGCAGGAATTAAGGCTGTGTCTTAAACCAAAATTGGATGTAATTACGAACTTTCTAAAAGCAGGGATAAGTTTTTACTGTGGGATTTTAAAATCGTTACATCATGATTATGTTTATATATTTTTTGTTAAGAAAACTTTTTATAAACAGTAAAATTTAATTTGGGGCTAAAAACCAAACAATGAATTTTCTTTCGTAAAGCTGGTATAAGAAAAAAACAGAAATAAAAATTAAATTATTATATACACATTAGAACATACGACTTTGTTTTTTTAGATTAAAGTAAAATTTTTACAGGAAACTACTAAGCATAATTTACTTTATTAAGATTATATTGTGCCCTATAGGGTGTCTCTTAAAATATTTCTACAAGTAACTTCTGGTTATACTGGAAGTTGTCTTAAATTTACTTATTTTAAGCACCTGTATAATATTTTTTTGTGTTCCTTTTTTCATTTCAATTAACTTTTATCCTACTGTATTCGTTTCCGAGAATTTTTTTTTTCAAATTTTAACCTTTAACAGTGTAATCGCCTAAAATTAAATATCTTTTCAAAGATAAAAGAGTGATATTCGAAATTTCTGCTGTGGAATTAGATATCATTGTGCTCGATAATAAATTGTCGGAAAATGATTAGATACAGGGAAATGAACAACTAACCATTTAAAATCATTATTAACATTTTTTTTAAAACTTCCTGGTTTATTTAATGGAAAGGTGAGGAAATTTGTTCACATAAGATGTCCCTATTCCTAACGAATATTTTTAAGCTTATTTACGATTTTTTGTAAAATCCTCCAAATATAAAGCAGTCTTATTGATTTTTGGCAATACATAAACTTTAAATATATTCAATATGAAGTCAGGAACACAAAAAAAAATTGGAGCCTGGTTTTAGCACAGGGGCGGTTTATTTTCTAGGTCAGTTATTGTTGCCGTGGTATTATAATTTGGTTATTTTCTCTAGTTTACTTGTTTATACAAGTTTGTAGAAGTTGCAATACCTTTATACAAATTTGTAAAGGTTTCTATACGTTTCTACAAGTTTGTGTAATTTAAAGTTAAGTAAAATTTATTAAGAAAATAAATAATAAAAAATAATATCCTCTACACTAACAAAAAAACCTTCCGTTCCTTTTTAAGAATTTACATACTCTTTTATACAACTGTTTAATACTATAATATGTGACAGCAACGCGCTATCCTACTGTAAAACAACGAAAATCGCTAGACCGTTGTGTAGTGATAATATCATGGTAATTTACCCAATAGGAAATAAGAGTTAATACTACAATAGAATGGTTTATAGCCATTATTGCTCTGAATACTCACGGTAACTATCAAGTTCTTTTGGGGGTGTAATCTGGTTTTATATACTGTATAAGTTCCGACTGGCAGTTGTAATGAAACTTGACGTTAATCATAATAATATTTGCTTGCTTTGGTTAATAAAGCCACTAGAAATCGGTACTGTAGTTCTTAAAAACTTAAATAGCTTCTAGTGTGATATTGTTCTTGTAGTTTAATATTGCATATTATGATTATCTATTAAGCAACATGGTTTACTGAGATGGTAAAATTCGTCCATGGCTTATAAAGTCCAATACTAGTGATGGGTTGTGCGAAATAAAATATTGTATTACTTTATCTGACATGCAAAGTTAAAAAAAAACTTAAATACAAAGTAAAATTAAATTAATTGAAACAGGTATTGGTACGATTAATAAAATTCGAATTAAGACAGGGCAGCTCGAAGACTCCGAACAACGATGTGACCTTCGCAACAAATACGTTAGAACTAATATTGGGGCGCGCGGCGATTGCCGATCGCTACGAACCACCACCAACGTCTTGTGGATTATAGGGTTTAACAGATACAATTCATTTTTGGAGACGCGGTTCTGCAGCCAAAGTCGTATTGTTAGTTAATAATTCTTTAAAATATTTGTGCAATCTAACATACATCAGCTTCTTGAGCCCTATCGTTCTTGAGATAACGCTTTTTAGTATTAGCATTTAGGGGCAGCTCCTACCTGGAGAAAGGGACGGCCATCAAAATAGCCTGTTGAAAAATAATAAATAATATTTTCCAATGAGTCCTCACCAGTGGCGCAACCAGAAATTTTGTTCGGGGGGGGCTTTAACTTCTTGTGCCAAAGGCGCGCTTTTTTTTGAAATCTCCACTTTCTGATGGTGTAAAAAATATATACATTACTATGGTAAATGTTCTCAAAAAATGCAAAGAAACGGAAAAAACTCGAATCCGAAATTTTTTTTTTAATCATTATGTACAATTTTGAGCTATTTATTAAAATTTATACTTTAATTACTCAAAAAACGTAAGATTCCATGTTACATTGATAAACAAAAAAATTACAAATCCATAAAACATTGAGATCGCAAAAAACATGCGAAAATAGTTAGCGTGACATAAAATATTGGTTTGCAATTAAACGAATAGGCTAGTTTCTAAGCTCGGGGGGGGGGGGGGGCAGGGGCAGCACCCCCCCCCCTGGTTGCGCCACTGGTCCTCACGCCAACTCAAAGGTAAGATCATCTATGCTATATTCTCAAACTATAGGGCATTATTAGCAATTTCTGCGTGTATAATTATTATAATTATTCAGTTTCATGTTTATATACCACATACAGTGGCGTAGCTACCGGGGTGGCATTGCCACCCGACGCCAAGTCACAATAGGCGCCGCGTCGCCGTCGCGTTCCAATCTGATTATAACGCCAAGTGATTTTTATATAAATATTATACATTTTACTCTTACCCCTCACCCTTAATTTAGTTACATGCATATAAATAAAAAAGTCGGATTTTAAGTCAAAAAAATAATCATATTTAAGACCAGGCGTCGCGAGTTGTGTAAATTGCCGACAAACAGTACCGTTATATAAAAGCGCGTTTGATCGGTATTTTTTGTGCCCAAAACGATGTTTTAAATTGGTGGTAGAGTCCGCGTCAAACCAGAAGAAGCCACAGCCGTCACACTTGAAAGAGAACAGAATTATTTCCCTCTTTCTCAGACTCTTGCCAACCAGGCACCAGGAGCGTTCATCTATACTTTTATAAATTTTGAAATAGAAATAGTCGTGCTAAATCAACTGGCAACGCTGCACAACTTTCGCAGTGATAAAATCAGTAGCGAAAGTTAACACCGTACCGTCAACATGGATCTTTTACCATTGCTGGCATCTTACCGATGTTGCCGGATGTTTACGGTTGTAGAATATGATGAGATTGTGTATAATAGAATATTTTATTTTATTAAAGTAATAAGCGAAAATACAACTTGGCGGGCTTCTCACATTTTTAGACGAACTGTCCCACGTTTTATAGCATACCGAAAAGTCCAAAATTGACTTTTTACATCTTGAGGGAAACATTAAGCGTAAGCAGCCTCAGTCGGCTACTTAAACAAATGGGATTTAGGTAACTATTTTACCATTTCAGTTCTTTATTTATATGATTATGATTATTGATGTTGATCTTCATTACGTATATCCTATTTTCTAGATGGAAGAAAGTGCGAGATAACAGAAAAGTTTTATGTGAAACATATATACGTAAGAAACGAATTCTTTTTTTGAAAAAAATGATAGAATACCGTAAAGATGGTCGCAATATAATTTATACCGACGAAACTTATATCCACAGCAGCCATGTGCAAAGTAAAAGTTGGTATGATAAGAGTGAGAAGGGTTTAAAAAAGCCTGTTTCAAAAGGCCGACGATTAATTATAGTGCATGCTGGTGGAGAAAAAGGCTTCATAAAAGACGGACTACTTATATTTAAATCAGGTACTACAAAATTTCAGTAGTTCCTCAATAAATAATAACCAAAGAATCGGTCTGTTGTGGGATCAGGTAGCGCCAGTCAGGGGTAGCGTAATAAAATTTCAGTAAACCACATCTATTAATGGACCTTATTTAAAGTAGCTCACATAATAAAGCTACAATAATTTACATGTCTATTGCAGGTACAAAAACCGGAGATTATCACAATGATATGAACCATGAAAATTTTATGACGTGGGTTGAAAAGCAATTATTACCCAATTTACCTGAGAGGTCCGTATTTGTTATAGATAATGCGGCATATCACAATGTCCCTGTCCAAAGAAATATAACCACGGCTTCCAAGAAAGAAGAAATGCTGAATTGGTTAAGAGAAAAGGGATTACCAGCAGAATCCCAATTAACTAAACCGGAGTTATATGACATTATTTTAGAAAATAAATTTAGATTTCCCACAATATACAAGTTCGATGTTTTACTTAAACGACATGGTCACTGTGTGTTACGTTTACCTCCATATCATCCGGAACTGAACCCCATAGAGAAAATTTGGGCATTAGTAAAAAATTGGGTAGCAGCTCACAATACCACTTTTAATTTGGCCGATACCGAGGCACTGACAAGGCAAGGCAATTATTTACTTTACTATTAAAAAGGTATTGTTTAAAGAGCCTCCGCCACTGGTATATCGATTTCGAGCAACTAAGACAGAAATATTTTAAAGTGAGACGGAAGGCGCGCGACGTTCGGACGATGATGACGGCTGTGGCTTCTTCTGGTTTGACGCGGACTCTAAGCAGTAAGAATTGAACAATTTTATTATATATTTTCTCACATTCCATGGTGGTTTTGTCTTGTGTTAAGGTTTAAAGTAAAGGCGGATGAAAATATTTTGATAGGAAATTTTTAATTATGGTCCTCTGGCGAAGGCATATCACATAGTTTTGAATTACATATTAGAGAAAATGGAACTTTTCTTTAATATCTACAGGATGTTTCCAAAATGGGTATTTTTTACTATTTTAAATATCATTTTTAAAATAACTCAAAAATAATAATAATAGAGCTATAAGGCGACAAAATTAAAATTTTAATTTAACTTTTTACAGTAACTCTTGAATTTTTTTTTGTATCCGGGGGCTTTTTGACAAGAGAAATAAGAAATTCAAATATGTTTTCAATTTGAATGTGAGTGACTGCTCTCGACGACATACGGTGTACATTTAAAACTAATTAACAGTAATTTTTTTGCTGTTTGGTGTTTTAGGATTTTTGATTTAGGTATCGCTTCTCCTATCTTTTTAAACCGAAAAAGGTTTTCTTTTTTAATGCGTCTCATAGAGGCCGTTTTTGGGATAATTCGACGTCAATGTTAAGTAGTCACAATTCATTGCCTGAAAATCTATTTTTGAGGAGTTAAAACAAATGTTATTTAAAAAAGTTTTTTTTTGCTGAGTTCTTTACACATCTTAAAAGAAGCATCACGTTAGGCAACACCCTGTATAACTATTAGTTATACATATGTATTGAATCTTTTGGATTTTAGGAGCGTTTAAGCAATCTAGCTATTCTAAGCATAGAAAATAAGTGCGCAAACGAAATCAACTTTTATAAAGTAATCGACGTTTTTGCTAGCATAAAGAACCGCAAAAAGTATTTCTAGTATGCATTAGAAATACTTTTTGCCCGTAATATTATGTAATATTACATAATTTATATAAGTTAATAATAAGTTATACAGTATGTCCCCGTATGACGTTTACAAGAAGACAAATGGACAAAAATAAATTACTTGAACAGAATGGGGATTTTTCTCTACGCCTAAGGCGCCACAGTAACTCTTGCCAACCGGCGCCGTCAAGTCTAGCTACGGCACTGAGTCCACAGAATATGTATATTCATATATTATATCACAAGACCTATAAATTTAATCGAACTATGCAACATATTTTGATCATGATTTACCAAAAAGTAAAATCATGATCAAAATATGTTGCATAGTTCGATTAAATTTATAGGTCGAGTGGTATACGGCTAGATTATTTCCCGAATAATTTAAGTTACGCATCCCATAAATGCATTGAAAAAGCTTGCTTAGCAAAGTGTGTATGTAAATATTACAAATTCTGACATATTTTCATCGCCTTATGTCAAAATATTTGTATAAAAATTCTATCGAAAATAGCGTATTTACTGATAAAAACCAATATTAGGTTATTCAGACGACTAAGAAATTAATGTTTCTTTATAAACTGTTGCCGAGATTAGTGATAAACGATAAAACAAAAACCAATATGGAGGACGAAAGTTTAATCGCGGTTAAACAGGTCTTGGGATTTAATCAGTTATCTAATAGTAATTTAACAAACTAGTGTATTAATCGCTATTTAATATACGCGTGTGTTACAATATTTTTCTGTCGATTGTCTTGTTAATAGATTATATGTTTTTTTATTTAGAACCAAACTACATATTATAACAAATTTTTGAATTTCAAACTTATTGACATCGACAGAAACTATGGCAACGCCATTATGTACGCGGCAGTGCGTGCTTTGTAGTATGTTTGGTTGCCTAAAATCGTTTATTAATAAAAAAAAATCATGCATTAATAGGGGCCATTAATGTATGATTTTTTATACATTAATTAAGGTTGTAAATACACGGTCGACGGAAAACAAAATTTATTCGAAAAATGATGGTGTCTGATTGGTCTATTTAATAATGAGGGAAATAATCATAACTAAATTTTCTAAGGCGATCAAATCCGAACCTGGAATGAACTATTGAAATCCGACCATTAACTGTCAGCATATTATGGTTTCCGATCGAAAATTGTAATCATCCCTAATGGAAAATGCACATTATTATTATTCGATAATTTAGATATTAAAAATGACTAACACTTAAAAATGTTCCTTTATTATGTTTAAGCAGTTAAACCACTTCTACCCTAATTAAACGACTGTATTTCGATATTTAAATAAACGACTATTCGAATATTCGACTATTTAAATATTCGACTATCTAAATATTCGACTATTCAAATATTCGACTACTCGAAATTCGAATATTTGACTATTCGACTATTCAAGTATCTATTCGACAATTCGAATTATTCGACTGTATTCGACTATTCGAATTATTCGACTATTCGAATAACGTACCAAACGACTATTCGAATACTTATATTTTAAAAATTCCGAACCCTAGTAGAGACCCTTAAGGTGGGAGTATCAACATGCTTGCCAACCTATAACCTATTTCGCGTAGATTTATTCATTTTTTCTAACTTTTACACAAAATTTAAATAAAATTAATATCGTCTTCATATTCTATAGGTAATAATTAACATGTTAAATAAATATCAAGGAATTTTTTAAGTTATTTAAGGAGAATTGTATATCGAAAAATATCGTTTAAGATTTTTTTAAACATTATTATGTCATTGTTCTATCACTATACAATTCTCCCAAAATAAGCAATGAAATAAATTGATAGTATTATGAGATACAGTAAAAGAACAAGTTCAACCTTGTTTTACTGTATCTCATAATACTATTATTATGGATTTCCACCTAGTATCGGCTGAATCAATTAATTTGAAATAAATTGATATTTTTGTAATATATCAGATATTACCTAAATAATGTGCAGACGATATTGATTTTATTTAAATCTTAGTCAATAAAATAATAAACTAAGAAAAACAAGGCGAAATAGGTTATAGGTTGGCAATAAATTGAATGACGTTGATAATTCCACCTTAAAGAATTTCTATATTCTATTAAATTTTGTGGAGGAAGACTTTTAGTTTTCGTTCAAAAAAGATCGAAATATTCAGATTGTGACTAAATTACGAAAGACGGGCAAAACATGCGGACGTGTCAGCAGCTCCGTGAGCTTTAAAACTAATAAAATATAGTGCAACCACAACCGGAATGCAAATTTTCCGTTATTGCCCTATCTACGAGTCGTTTTGATGCACAACGTCTTAAAGACGTCGCTCTGATTGCTAATTTAATTAGTTTTAGACGTCCCTATTCCCCAACAGACTCTGTCGATAATTCATGTCAACTGTTCCGCATTCAGAGAAAATTTGTGGTTACTGGGAACCGATTGATATCCCAAGTTGAAAGTGTGTAGAATTGTAAAGGAAAGCTTTTAGCATAACTATATTAGATGTCATAAGGCATTAATAAATATAGCTTAAAAAAACTAAAAAACACGCTTTAATAGTTAATCAAACTAAAAAGCGGAAAATAAAATAGTTTAGAATAATTCTTTAAATTTTTAATATAGGCAGAAAATAATAATGAACGATAAACATTAATATTATTGTGAAATTAAAAAACGTGGAGCGCTTTGTGCTATATTTTTCGTATATCGAGCACCCCACGCTTTTTAATTTCACAATAATATTAATGTTTATCGTTCATTATTATTTTCTGCCTATATTAAGAATTTCAAGAATTATTCTAAACTATATTTATTTTCCGCTTTTTAGTTTGATTAACTATTAAAGCGTGTTTTTTTAGTTTTTTTAAGCTATATTTATTTCATATTTTTTAGTTTGAAAAAAAAATTTTTTTTTGAGTAGAGAGTTATAGAGAGGTCCGGAGTAGAGATGGAATATTGTCACTAATTTAACAATGACTTTTTTAAATGGCTAGATTTAAAGCAGTGGATCCTTTTTTTTTTAATGGCTAGATTCAAAGCATTGGATATACCAACCCGAACAAACCCAATCAAATCCGAACAAACCCGATCAAACACGAATGTCCAATTTTTTTAATTTTTTTGGTCCAGGATCGTAGCTGCAAGAATCCGATATCAAAAATATGAAGAAAAAAAAATTTATACTTGAGCTGTCAAATTTTGATAGGATCGTAGCTACAGTATTGCCAAATAAAAAATTTCAATAAAAAGAAGTTTAAATCACTCCTGTCAAATTTTGACACCTGTCAATGTCAAATTTTTATCGACTATTTTTTTACCGAGGATAGTAACTGCAAGAATCCGAAATCAACATTTTTTTATCTCTTCAAATAAGAAAGTTACATATGACAGCTGTCAAATTTTGACAGGTAAACGTCAATTTTTTTTTTAAATTATCTTGTCTAGGATCGTAGCTATAATATTGCCAAATGAAAAATTTCAATAAAAAAAGAAGTTTAAATCACTCCTGTCAAATTTTGACAGCTGTCAATGTCAAAATTTTATCGACTATTTTTTACCGAGGATAGTAACTGCAAGAATCCGAAATCAATTTTTTTTTATCTCTTCAAATAAGAAAGTTACATATGACAGCTGTAAAATTTTGACAGATTGAAATTTGATTTTTTTTATGAAATTATTGTATTGTCAGCGGTTCTTGATAAGTCTACAAAATTGAAATCAAATCTGACCGTTTAAAGTGGGTCAAAATCGGGTTCAAAGAAGTCGGTTACAAACATACATACATACAAGCAAGCAAACATACAGGTGAAGCTAATAAAAGCGTGTTAAAAATAAGTACATTTCTATAAAAAGTCTGAGACGTACTTTTTATTGATGTAAATCATAAAATTTGAAAATCAATATAATAATAATTATTATGATTTTATTTACTGTAGCGCTTAAAATTTTAACGCCACCCATTTTAATTCTTTTTATTCTATCTTAGAGATACTTTTATTTCCTAGCGCTTTCACTACTTCGTACTACATGCAAGTACGATGACGTTTAAACCTTTGGTTTTAAGATGCGTTGATAGCAGGATCGCTGGTGCGATCAGGTCGTCTGTCTGCCACGAGAATTGGTATGAACAGGACACTTTCGTGTCTTTAGTTTTAGTTTTTTTTTTGGGTGCTATTTTAAGTAAAAAGCGGCCGTAATAAGAAGGCGAGCCTTGCCGCGAAAAAACGTGTATGTACCTTGCAAATCAAAGTACGTTCCTTCAGAGGGTTCAGCGCAAAAAACACAGCACCGTATTTTCTAAAGCGGCCGCTCTGTACGTTGGAAGATAGCGCAAGCACGATTTTTGACGGTGCGCTAGTATTTTATCGAATCGTATGTAATGTTACTTTCCAATAATATTCACCGTCCAAAGCGACCGTACTACTGTTGGCAAAATCAGCCGCCAAATTACGGCCGTTCGTTTGCGGTGCCGCTTTGTAGGAAACCGAAGCTTAAGTCCCAAGCTGCATGTACCATAATGCATAATCTGGTGAATTCCCTCAAGCTAGAGGTAAGCTAAAATTGTTTTCCTGGGTTTTCCGAACGTTTTGGTTATTTAATTGTTATTTACAGGGTGTGTCCAAGGGGTTAAATCTTCACAATTCTTACTAAGTTGCTGCATTTTTCCATGTCTGTAAGACCGTGCTATTATCTTCATAATTTTTGGGCATAGGCCGCCATTTTCCGTTGCTAAGCTACATGGGTGACTACCCGATGGTCCGATCCACCTAAACTCAGTAGTTGGGGTCTTTTTAACACCATCAAGATGTCCCATTGGTACCCACTGGATGTTCCGGATTGCTTCTGGATCTAAGGCCAGTTTATTCCCTTTTATTTTTTTTAACATTTTCATTAATTAACTTAAAGAATAATTTTAAACATTTCACTTATAAAACAGATAATAAGGTTACATAATTATTTACAGTTTCGTCACATTTTTCATTATATTATTGTAAGAAAGTTTTCTGATCTTACAGGTTTTTTCTAATTTTATAAGCACGGCAACGTACCGTAAAAATTCTGTATATATAAATGTACATAGCAAAAGGGGGCATATCCTTGGCCAAAGAAGGTTATGTATATGTCGTAGGCTGATAGTGAAATCCGTCATTTCATGAAAAGCCTAGTCATATCATGCTGCACGCTAAAAGGTATATTTGCAACTGTTTTGTTCGTTGTTCCCCAGAGCATTTTTTTAAAATCTAATTTAAATTTTATTTTTATATAATAATATTAGTTGAAAAAATTGAAAAAAATGCTCTGGGGAACAACGAACAAACCAGTTGCAATATACCTTTTAGCCACGCTTTATGATATGACTAGGCGTTTCCTGAAATGACGGATTTCACTATCAGCCTACGACATATATATAATATTTGGGTAAAGCAAAAAAAAAGAAAAACATAGGTATTGACACGTAAAAATTTCATTTTAGGTATTAATTGAATTATCAGAAATCGAGCAGATTTAATCATATAATGTTTTGTACCTTTCCATTCATTTAATCATTCTTATTTATTTAACTACCATCCTATTTAGTTTTACATTAAACAGATCAAAACTTATCTCAGTCTCATTTTTTTCGTATTTTCCATCTATGATTGGTCAATAGAGCTTAACTTCTCAGTTGAAAAGCTCTAGAAACTAGAAAAGGAATAGTAACTGAGTGGCACCTTATAAACATAAGCATCACTGACCATCTGTTCTACCGACGACGAAAAACTGCCGTAAACACGAGAGGAGAATTTTATTTTCCTCTAAAATGTTTAACACAACACTCTACTTAATATACACTTACTAGTACTTTAAAAAAAAAACCCAAAATTTATTGAGTCTGGCCGGCACGCGTACATAAATTCGATAATTAATAATCGAAAAAATGTAAACAATGACAATAAATAACTGCTTAAATAATTATTACTATGCAACCATCTTGGCTTCAGGAATTGGTTGACCATACAAATTTTCCTAGAAAATAAACTAACAACTACTCTCGCAACGTAACTCAGAAGTGGCTATTAGCCAGAAAAGCTTCTTCTTCGTCTTTCGTTCAAATGGTGGGATGCGTTTATTTCTCTCTGGCTCAAGGGATAATTAATCGCATTAATATTTGTTTTCGAAAAGAAATAAGGGCCGCGGTTCGAACTGCTTGGCCCCAGAATACAGGGGAAGTACAAAATGTACCGTTAAGTTTTATTGACTCATGGTTGTGCTTATAAAATTTGCGTTAAATATTACGAGAGCTAGTGTAGTCATCATTCGGGTCTAAAGGCCGTCGTCGGTTGGAATTGCTTACTAACGTTTCGCTAGCACGAGTGGCGAGCTTCTTCAGAGGTCCTTCCATCTCCTGTGCTGGAAGTAGACTGACGAATTCTCGGGCGCAGGTTGTATTTATACAGGTGGGCAGGGGGCGGAGCTTGTTCCGCGTCGATTGACTTCGGAATATCTATCGGCATTACTCGGGAGTTTCTGAGGATATAGGATTCCAGATTTGGGATCTGGTTGAGCCTGAGGGTCTCTTCTTTTCTGTTGAAATTGTCAGGATGCTTATGGATCTCAATGGCTTTTCTGACGAGCCTGTTGTTATAGCCATCGACTGAAGCTAGTAACCTACAGTTCTCAAAATGTATCCTGTGGTCCCTGTTACTCAGTGCGTGTTCGGCTACTGCAGACTTTTCAGTTCGTCCTAGTCGGCATCTTGCTTTATGCTCCTTGAGTCTCGTTCCCATTGATCTTTTAGTGGTTCCAATGTAGACCTTTCCGCAGGAACAGGGTATGCGGTAGACGCCTGCAGCTGAAAGTGGGTCCCTCTTGTCCTTTGCCGATCTAATGGTCTGCTGGATCTTCTTTGTTGGCCTAAACCAATTTGTCATACGAGAGATAGTTTAGTGGCAGTAGTAATAATAAACGCAACAAACGAAGTTTAGGTGATGAATTTTCAACTTAATTGAAACTTAATAAAGATTAACCTATATGAGGAGAGAATAAGTATTGAGGGAGGTCATTGATTAAATTAACTTATGAAAGAGCCACCACTGACTATTATAATATGGTATGTTTTCTATTGAAGAGTATAACTTGCCCTGGCAGTTACACCTAAAGCTACTTTTCGACACATAGCAAAAGCATTTGTAGTATGCAATGCGCATAGACCCTTTTCAGATGCATTGGGGTTGGCACTTACACTTACGAACGTTTTCAAGCAAAATATAGATTTTTGCAATTGCAAATGCAAATGCGATTGTATTAAAACTTTTAACTTAAAAAAGCATGGCTTCTGAAGAAGTTTCTTTCCGTTTACAGTGACTATATAGGAATACGTTCCATGAAGTATTCAATTTTAAAAGACATTTTAACAAAATGACAACCACATAGCACATAAGTGCATACCAGAATTTGCATGTAAAAATAATCGTCAGCTTAACACGTTAAACAGCTTAGGGGTTTCATG
This sequence comes from Polydrusus pterygomalis, assembly GCA_963969555.1. Taxonomy (NCBI): domain Eukaryota; kingdom Metazoa; phylum Arthropoda; class Insecta; order Coleoptera; family Curculionidae; genus Polydrusus; species Polydrusus pterygomalis. Next base: position 113,357,001 of record OZ018375.1, read on the forward strand.
TCCTCGTGCGGTTAAAGTAAACATTCAAATAGCTATTTCGTTTTTGTTACGGCCATTTCTGAATGGAACTTCTGGAAAATGGTGGTTTTATGTTCAGGTAAAGGGAACGATAAAAACTTTTTGTTTAGCTACATAACGTATATAAAGCTTTTTAGTTTTACTCTCGTGGTTATACAAATTTTAAACAATCATGTAGACCTTTGTACCTGATGTTAAAAATTATTTTTTAAGGGGTTTCCTGTTTACTTGTCCTCCCATTGGTAGTTTACAATTATTAAATATTTAATCATGCAAGAAAGCGAGTCGCTTATTTTTAAAACTCTACTGCATGTTCTTCGGACATGTGTCGAATGTCCGTTTATACTTTTATTTAGTAATATATTTTAAAAGTTGTTAAAACAGTTTCGTTAGGGGGGCGCCTGGAAATTGTTTTATTAATCTGTTTTGATAAATAAGTAAGAGAGAGATTGGTGTGAAGAAGGCTATACTAAGCGTTTAAATATCTAAGATAAATTTAAAACCCACAAAAAAAAGGTAAAACTGTTCCTGTATAAAGTACACAAAAAAATAAATTCTTAAACTAAGTGAAAATTAGATTTGTTGGTATATACGCAAAGGCATATTAGCTTTAATTAAGAAGCGAATGTAAAGGGTGATTCAAATTGAGTTTCCACATTACTGCCTAAAATAATTTTAAAACGCGACTGTATTTATCAACGGCAACGTGAGATTTCTAACCTAGAAACATGAACAAAATTAATCATGGAGCAATACACCACAGAACAACCCGTTAAAATTGTCGAAGCGTATTATGAAAATGGCCATCAAGGAAAAATACGTTTGTGACCTAAGTGAATTTTTTGCGCAAAATCGACCTTCTGAGAGGACAATTTGAAATTTGATCCAAAAATTTCAGTAAATTGGATCCGTAGGTAACATTTAAACCCCTTAGCATGCTTGTAGAGGTCGTTCGGAAGAAAATATTGCCGTTGTTCGCGAAAGTGTGGCCGAGAATTCAAGCACATCGATCGCAGCAAGTAGGCCTTACATATTTCACTACACAGCGAATTTTAAACAAAGATTTGAAGCTACACCCATACAAATACAAACTCCAAATAACGCAGGAATTGAAGCCTAGAGACCATCAACAGCAACCAAGCACTCTTGCAGGGCTCAAACAGGATATCAGACGCGAAATAGCCGGCATAGAACCTGCTTTGTGCCGCAGACTAGTCGAAAATTTTGACAAACGGATTACGACATTCCATTTGAACCGCGGCGGCCATTTAGCATCTTTCATACCTAATTGTAATGAGGTAAACTTAAAGGGCAAATACAATGTTTTTCATTGCTACACACATACACAATAATATCCGTGTTTTATTTAATACTTTCAAGTGGAAACTGAAATTGAATCACCCTTTACTTAATATATACAGGGTGACTTTTTGAAAACTTGCAATGATTATATTTGCTACACTAAAGAAGATATTAAAGTACCAAAAATACCATTGCTTTAAAAATAAGGTGGAATAAAAATGAGAAATTTTGCGGACCACTCTCACCCGGCCCTGAAGCACTACCTTCATACACCTTAAAATCTTAAATGGTACTACCCCACTGAAAAGCTTATGAAAATTGCTTTTCATCGATACCAAAGTTATGGAGATATAAGTACAAAATGTTAGCAAAATTTCGAGAAAATATTTTAAAACTGCATTTTACAAAATATGGCAGGAAAAATTAGAAAATAAACGTAGTAAATAATAAAAACTGATCCAAAGCCTAAATTAAAACAATCTTGTAGTGCCAAAATTCTTCATTTTTTTTTGTTATAGCACAAATACTTGTTTGTTGGTGTTTTTCAAACTATTTTATTAACTGCTGAAAATGATTTCCATTTAGTTCTAAATATAAATAAAGTCTATTTACGAATGCCTCCCTAACTTTGCCCAAAAATGTCTCTTGAAATACTTTTGTTTTGTAAACGATTAATTTAATGCAACCCTATAAAAATAAATGCATAGAACTAAGATCAGGTAATCTTGGCGGCCACTCAATTTAACCTCTTCTGCCAGTCCTCTGGCTTGAATAATTTTGACCCAAGCATTGTCTTGCCACAGTAGAATAGTGTGAGGATGCACCATCTTGCTGAAAGTGTAGACGTGCTTCGCTCAAATTTAGATTTCCTTGCTGGTTTTCAAGTACATGATCAATTTATGCAAACTTGAACACTAACCCCATAAAATATTTTACACGGAATGTCATAATGCATTGGTATTTATAAAATACATTAGAATTGGCAGCTTTACTAAGTTGTAAAGAAAAAGAAAAATTGTTTTAATTGTTGGAGACAATTACAAAACATATAGAGACGCAGCGTATATTTTTAATAATATACATCCGCATAGAAACATTGGCCATTCGACAGCTACAAAAATATTAAATAAATTCAAGGTGGCAGTATCGAAAATAATTTTAAGAATAAACGCCGAATGCCAATGAAGACACTGAATTTGAAGTGATCCTTTCTGTCATAGAAGAACCAACAATTTCATTGCGCAAAAGGGCCTCTAGAATCCAAAATACTACTGCAAGTAAAGATTCTGTAGCAAATATTATAAAAATAGATAGATATTATCTATATAAACCGCAATTCGTACCCACATTACTACCAAGGGATTACGATAGACGATTTGAATTCTGCACTCTCATCCAAGGAAAGTTGGAAGGCACAAACATTTTCTTTCAACGAAACCGTCTCATCACAAAATTGTCGCTGGTGGTCTAACAGTAATAAAAAAAAAAATTGTGTGTGCTTAAGACCACACGACAGAAGTGAAAACTTCAACAAGGTGAAATTAATAATATCGAATAAATATATTTCCTAAAATTGAACAACCCTTGAAAAAAATGCCAGAACATACCTGAGACGCAACAAGTGTCTACCTTGTGATATTAAACACACAAACAACGCACACTGTTGAAATTGAATATAGGAGTCGAATTCGAGCGTAACACAGCCGAGCGTGACGGCTCAGTTTAATTCAGTGCCCACAAAAAGTGCTAAACGCGCCTAAAGAAGTTTTCATTTCAAAAGTCGTAACCAATATTCGTTTAAAACGAACGTATGGTGTGGTATGTATAAAAATAAATTAATAGGACCTTTTTTTTCTTGACATTCATGAAAAGCCGCAGATTACTTACAATTCTTAAAAAATCAACTCAAGTGAATTTATGCACGAACTTCCGTTACAAGAACGTATGAAAATTTGGTTCTAACATAGTACAGTAAACGTTAGATTACTCCTTGAAAATATTTTTAATGGATAGGTCATTCAATAGGTATTCAGAGATTTCTTGATCTCCCAGGTCAGCTGATATAACTCCCCTTGACTTTTTTTATGGGGTTACATAAAACAGCAGGTTTATTAGCAAGGATCATTTAATAATTTAAATCATTTGAAGAGGATTATTTCTGAAGAATGCCAAAAAATTACTCCAAATATGATACGAAAAGCAGGGCCGTAGCCAGGGGGGGTTAGGGGCGTTGTAACCCCCCCGAAATAAAAAAAATATATTTATTTTAGACTTCTAATAAGTATTAATGAGACTGCAGTTATATACAGTGCGCCCGCCTCACTTTGTTGTTACACAACATAATAGTTAATATTATTTACGGGCTACAATGGCTGCAGATCGCCTTAATGGTCTGGCTTTGCTATATGTCCACCGTGATATAAACGTACATGTAAACAAAATCATAAATATTTTCTCTTCTAAGAACAGGAAACTTGATTTTGTAATTTAGTACAAAGTAAGTAGATACTTCAGATATTTTTTTAGTTCTTATTGTTTATTTTTCGTTTTTATTCTTATTTTGTTTTTGATCTTATTATTACATAATATAATTTATTATAATAATTATTATACTTAGATATAATTATGACTTAATATAAGAGACATGGTAATTAGTAAAATAAATAGTTTATTGTTTATTTTGTCGACCGACCTTTCAAATTTCGAATTTCTTTTAAATTAAAAGAGTGTTTTAAAGTCTGGCATATTGCCGCAGATTAGGCTTTACGGTTATTTTACCCAAAAAGGGCGTGGCACCCAAAAAATTTTCATTCTCTTTCGCATCCCCCCCCCCCCCCCCCCCCCCCGAACAAATCCTAAATCCGCTACTGGAACAAATCCCTCCGAAATTATTTTCTGGCTACGGCCTTGACGGAAAGTATTAAAGGAGTTTGAAAAAAGAACAATTAAATGTTTACAAAGAGAAGGGAATATGTCTAGGCTTTAGTTGATTTAATTAAAATTTAATTATCTTTGTTTCTGTATAAATAAGTATGATGTTTGTTTACTTAATATTCTTTGTATGGATTTCACTATTCCTAAAATAAATAATTATTATGCATTCATTACGTATTTAAATTACAAGGTTGTTCGAAAACACTAATACATGGAAAGGTTATCATTTTGTTAACAGATAAGAGAGATAAATACAAATAATTTATAATGTACAACCTAAATAATCACAAAACCTAAATTTTCATGCTAAATAACTATAATTGCATATATTTGAATATAATTTTTAATTCAAAATAACTTTTCTTCATAACATTCTTCTGTATTGTCATAAATAAAGATACTTTACTCTTGAACAAAATTCGTAATTTCTGATATACCTAGCATATGACTGAAAATTTTTGATAATTGAAGGTTGCATTTTGAGTTTAACATCATGCAGAACTTTTGATGAAGAATAACTTTTTTCCATAAAACCAATAATAAAAAGTTTTCCATATGGTTCCAACTTAAGTAGATAAACTGTATATGGAATCTCCTGATATTTCAAACTAGGAGAGAGAGTTATTAAGGGACTGGAACTGACTCATGACCACTAATCGTTAAGATCTATTTTAATCTTTTATCCATTATCTATTCCCCATATATTTTCAGTATGGTGAAAGACCTTTTTTAAACATATTTTCGATCAAAAAAACTGTTTATAATACCGCATGCCTGGTGCTTTATGACTATTCTGCTAGTTTAATCAATCCAAACAATTTTATTAGAGTTCGTGTTTTTGAATTTTTCAACAAAGGTAGAAAAATGGGCAAAATACAATTTTATTACCAGGTAATTTTCGTTTTATTTACAAATTTATTGCAAACAATATTTGCATAATATGCAGTTAATCAACAGTTTTATGTAACATTGTATACAAACATAAATTATTTTTAAAATGCAAGATATTTCAAACCGGTTTAACTTTTAATAAAAATGATAGTTCCATACTTCAGGAAAAAAATATAATTTGGATGTTTTATTTAAAAAAATATATTTTACTCCCGTTACGCTCTAGGGTTTTTTATTATAATTTTATACCGGTCATTTTTAGCCAATCAGACCCTTGCATTTTGACATGTTGCTATGACAACAACCTAATTTTTTTCGGAAATCTCGCTGGCTTGACAGCTGTAATAAAAATAGTGGCGATCGTATTTTTATAAGGTGTAAATTTATCATTTAATATTTTTCCCTTGTTTCTAGTATTCTGTATAATTGATACATATAACATTATGGAACGTATAAAGAATTACGGCTTATTATTTAAATCTTGTTTTACTAGAGCACACTAAAATATTTGGCATCAAAACCGCGATTCATGAATAAGCATCCGATAGAAGTAGGCCTAGCAGATACTATAAAATTGTGTGAAATAGGTAGAAAATTACATAAATTTATTTTCAACCAATTAGAAGGCTCTTTCTTGTTTACGTTGCTTATAGCAACGCGAGATTATCGCGATAATTTTGTTAGTTCCTATTAACTTAATGAAATTAATAAGCGATAACTTTTCTGTCAAAAATGAAGTGCTTTATATCTATTGGCAAATGTCACTCAGAATAAAATCCAAATACATTTTGTTGCTAACTTATATTTTTTATTGATACTAACCAATTTGCTTTACATATCGAACACCGGGGCTAAAAGAGACACATCAAAAATTTAACTAAACTCATCGGAAATATGTTTTTTTTAAGTTTCATTTGAAACTATGTAGACATGAAATATCAGATGTTATGGTTGAAAACGAATTAATGTTTTTAATGTTCCTGAAATTTTAGTAATAAACTTTAGTTACTAACAAGTAATATCTACTTCTATTGTAAAAATATAGTGCATCATATTTAACTAAACTTATCGGAAATATGTATTTTTAAGTTTCATTTGAAACTATGTAGACATACAATATCAGATGTTATCACGGTATAGTAAAGGGGTCCATTTATGTACTCTGATGTTATAGTTAAAAACTAATTAATGTTTTTAATGGTCCTGAAATTTTAGTAAAAAACCTTAGTTACTAACAAGTAAAATCAACTTCTATTGTAAAAATATAGTGCGTCATATTCAACTAAACTCATAGGAAATATGTTTTTTAAAGTTTTATTTGAATTTAAAACTATACAGACATTGGATTTCAGATAACAAATTTGTTATTTAATGTTTCTCACATTTTAGTAATAAAATTGAGTTACTAACGTCTAAAATGAACTTCATTTCTAAAACTCTTATTAGTTACAATTAACTAAGGCCGCCGGAAATATGTTATTGTAGCATTTAACAAAAAAATTATAATAAGAAAAAACTCCAATTTATGAAATTTTCTTACCGAATCTCCCACGCAGCAGAATTAATTCCCAATAATTCTGCTGCTAGGGGGATTATAAGTGATTATATACCTCAATCCGATTCTGACCAATTAAACGCTGTTTTGCGACCAATCAGATGCATATTATACTGAATATACCCCGCATAAGTGGATATACCCCGGGCCACCTGCCACAACAAAGCCAATGCATAACAACATCATAACAAGTTTAAAATATTTGATGGTTGCTATAAACCGTTTCTATAATAACAAAAATCCCTTTCAACAAATCAAGTTTTTGATGTTGTCAGATTCATGTCACATTTTTTTTAAAATGGAATCTTGCCGATTCGGTAATGTTTCAGTCGAAAATATAAGAAAAAACGCTGAAAAGACTATCCCAGAAAATACAACAAAAACAAAAAAGTATATATGGACCCAATTCGAGAAATTCTGCGAAACACGGCAGTATATATTGACCAAAAATACAACTATAATACAGCTTGCCGCTATATTGGACGACTGGAGTTTTAATATGAAGAAAAAAAAAAGATGGTTCTGACTACAAGGAAGGGGTTATCAAGACAATGTGGAACCAAATAGCCCAACTGCTTCAAGAAAGGTACTTCAATAAATACAACATTAAATTTGATCCTTTTAACACGTTAAACGCCATGGTAAATTTATAGAAATGGCCACCCAGGCCAAGTTAATTAAGACATAAACATGTATTTTTTTAATTATACCACAGAATTTTTATTTTATCTCGAATTAAAAAGTTCGAGTGAATACACGTTCCCTGTACGCCACAGCGGTCCGGCTATAATGTTAAACTAGGTTTGATCGAGGTCCGCTGGCGTACAAGGCACGAAAAATCATTTTAGTACTTGGCGGTCCCTACGGCCCGCGGTGGCGTGGTAGGATATACTCTGAGCGGGCCCTAGGGACCGTCGTGGCGTTTTACGTGTTTTAAAGATCCTGAATTCCAAAAAGCACGTATGGCTAGAAATTCTAAAAGAAAACTGCTTCAGGCTGATCCAAAAAATCACCGGAAAAGTGCAAGAGCACTAACCTACGACGAGTACAAAAAGATGGTAAAAATTTTTGACGAAAATAACCCCGAGGATTTACAGAAAAAGTTCTATCAAATAGCGGCTGTGGAATTAGCATGAAGAGGAGGAGAAGCCGAGACATGCCTAAATACGTATTTCGCCTTTACAGAAAACTAATTTCAAAAAGAGGGCAAAATATAACTACCCAAAGACTATTCCTGACAGTAAATCCAAATTGGAAAATGGGAAATTGGTACAAAAACTGTCCTATTGAAAAAAATACTCTTTCTAATTGGACAAAACAAGCAGCACAAAAAATTGGACTAGATACTGAGAAAGAAAAAAATCACTAACCATTCCAATCGAGCCACAGCTGTCTCTACATTAAGCAAAGCAGGTGTGAGCGAACAAACTCTTATAAAAATAACTGGACATAGCAGTGCTGCATCCATAAAGCTATACTTGCAGATGGACAAAACTCATCACGAAAACACTATTCAAGGTTTAAGAGGTCACCCTCCAACTAATGGGTTGGACCAACACGAAGCTCCAGTCTCTTGCAGCTCGAAGAGTTTCCAGCAACACCAGCAAGCCACTACTGTTTATTATAATAACTGTGTGTTTAACAATAATACTTATAACTAATTTTCTGTTAGTTTTATTACTTTGTCAATTGTTTAGGTTTTGTTTCGTTTTGTCCGTTTTTCTATAGTAGCTACATAAATCATTTTAAAAATCTTGCATTTCGTTGTATTTTTTCTTTTTTTTTGGTATATAATCTCAACATATACCACTCGAGGTAAATATTTTATTTAGAATATTCACCTCTTGTGATATAACTTATGAATATTATCTACTTTATTTAATTATTTAAACTATATTTTACTAAAGTACAGGAAAATTAAAGAATTCAGCAATAAAACTATTTTTATTACTTTTTATAATGTGACGTTTTGGAAATTATATTGAATGGATCTTCTTTAATCATGGCCATCTTAGTTTACCATTCCTATGCAACACTAACAATAGCCTACTATGATGCTACTTACATGAGTATATCACCAATTTAATTCTATTTTTAAATAGTTTTGACAAAAAAATTTCGTGCCGAATCTCCCTTTAGCTTCAATTAATATTCCGGATTTTTTTTAAAGAAAATTTCAGTTCGCACCTCGATAAAATTTACGAAAAAGAATTCATGCTCTAGGGAGATTATAAGTGAAAACTTCCACGTATAAAATCAACAGTGAAAATTCCACTGTTATGACGCGTTTTTTTATTTTTATATTCAAATCACATACATATGTTATGCTAAATAATAATATCCAAAATCATAGCAGCTAACGCAATGGAGTGGAGTCACTTTAGACGTTCTATCTGAAAAAACGTGTTAGAAATAAATTGTTTTAATATATTATAAATAACAATAATTATTGTAATATTTATTTTAATATACAGGGTTGCCCAGAAGTCCGGAATAAAATTAATGTAGCCTTAACCTGTAACTTTTGAGGAAAACGCTCGGACACGTCAATTTAGTTTTATACAGGGTGTTTGGTAAGTTATGGGCCATAGAGCAACTGGAGATAGTAGATATAAAAATATGTCTTTTGAGCCAAATTTGCCTAAGTAAAATGTTAGAGGTTAAAGAGATACAGGGTGTTGAAAGTGAAAATTAATTTTCGAAAAATGATGATAATTTTGAAACGGTTTAAGATATCGAATTCAAAATCGGTATAACTAGGTTTTCGAGAGTGAGAAATTCGAATTTGGTGTTAATTTCAAGATACTCCCTAGAGGGCGCTTGCTACGTGCTTCATGTTGAACTAATTCATCCATATTTTTTTTTAACCGTGCAGTCACTTTATACTTTAAACTATAAAAGAACCTACCTTTTTTACGTAAAAAAGGTACTCTCGATATCTCAAGCCGTTACCCAGATTTTAGCGTCTGAATGTTCCATTGCACATTCTGTTGATTGCTGAAAAATATTTAATTCACAAAGTGTGCCTTGCATTTGGACAAAATTTGTTGCGGTGAAAACTGTCGTTATTTTCTACTTTTTCCCGTCAAAGGTATGTAAATAAAAAGTTTTTGCAATATCCAAGTACTGTAATCTTTTCAAATAAAAATGCCCAGGCTTAATAAGTTTTCTAACCGTGATTTACGTGATATGGTCTGCGACAGTCTGCGTTTATGCACAAGAGAATTATAATAGTCGTGCTGCACTTAGAAGGTATGTAGAACTCTACCCAACCAGAATCATTCCAGACCGAAAAATATTTCAAAGAATATTCAATCAGTTAGGCGAAACAGGTTCGTTTTATGTCAAAAATCCTGGTGGACGACCGAAAACTATAACGGTCGAACAAGAAGAAGAGATCTTGGTTCGTATCGCGGAAAATCCTGAATTAAGCACTAGGCGTTTGGAAGCTTCTACAGGAATAGGTAAATCGACCGTCTCAGAAGTCATCAATGCAGAAAATTTATTTCCTTACCATTTCACGCCCGTTCAAAATTTACTGCCAGGAGATTTGCCAGTCAGATCAGAATTCTGTCAAAATCTACTAAATAAGAATAACGAAGATGCCATGTTCCTGAGAAAAATATTATTTACTGACGAGGCAACTTTTACAAGACGCGGAATTTTTAACTGGAAACATAATATATAATATAATCATCACTATGCTTTGGAAAATCCACGACTACCCAAAGAAAGACATTTTCAGCACGAGTTTTCGATAAATATTTGGTGCGGCATTATCGACAATTTCTTGATCGGCCCATATCAGCTTCCGCAGAGACTTAATGGAGAACAATATTTGCAGTGTTTAGAAAACGATTTACTTTACCTTCTGGATGATATACCTCTGAACATAAGACATAATTTGTGGTACATGCAAGATGGTGCCCCAGCAAACTTTGCAGTTCCTGTTCGAAATCATTTAAATCAGCGTTTTCCACATCGGTGGATTGGTCGCGGTAGCGAATTTCCTTGGCCACCGCGTAGCCCAGATATTAACCCGTTAGATTTTTATCTGTGGGGTCACATGAAGGATTTGGTATATGGTGATGAATCCAATACACGGGAAGAACTTGAACAGAAAATTCAAGAACCCGCCATTGTTATAGGAGATAATCAAAATATCTTCCTGAATGTGAGACGTCATTTGTTAAAAAGCTTAAGAAAATGTATTGAAGTAAACGGTGGACACTTTCAACATTTACTAAAGTGAATGAAAACAAATTTTTAATAGTTTCCAATATTTTAATTTTGTTTTTTCTTCTGCCTTTTTATCATCAAGTCCTAGAATCTGGGTAACGGCTTGAGATATCGAGATCGACCAAGAGTACCTTTTTTACGTAAAAAAGTAGGTTCTTTTAAAGTTTAAAGTATAAAGACACTTTCAGAAATGTGAAACTGCACAGTTAAAAAAAAAATGGATGAATTAGTTCAACATGAAGCACGTAGCAAGCGCCCTCTAGGGAGTATCTTGAAATTAACACCAAATTCGAATTTCTCACTCTCGAAAACCTAGTTATACCGATTTTGAATTCGATATCTTAAACCGTTTCAAAATTATCATCATTTTTAGAAAATTAATTTTCACTTTCAACACCCTGTATCTCTTTAACCTTAACCTACTTGGGCAAATTTGGCTCAAAAGACATATTTTTATATTTACTATCTCCAGTTGCTCTATGGATCATAAGTTACCGGACACCCTGTATATGTTCACATTTTGACGTTATGCGTTTGTTTTTTTATAGACATTTGTCACAGATATGACATCAATATTTTTTTTTAATGGAAACATACAGCTTGTGATACATTATTTGAAAGGTAATATCTCGTACAGTATGCTCATCAATTTTGACGCGATTCTGTCAAGCTATTTTAAAATGGCTACTGTTAAAAGTTTTTAAAAAAGCGAAATGATAAATCCTTGGTGTTTTTTTTTACCTTTCAAGGTAAGAAATCTTTATTGTTTTACGTTCTTACATTTTGTGACTTAACAATAGTTATAGTTTATTTATTATTTATTTTGTCAAAAAAAAAATGTAACGAAGCAAAACAAAACACAAGAAAAAGGTGGTTTAACGTAGCAAATGCTGCAAATGTCCTCCACCTTCTACTTGGCATACTCCCAGACGATAGTAAAATCCGTCGACGGAATTCCGAATGGCTTCAGCTGGTATGTTATGTGTCTCCAATCTAATTTTGAATTTCGAATCTTCAATATTATTTTGCCTATTTTGGTAAACTTTTTCTTTTATTAAATATCCCCAAAAAAATAGTCTAGAGGCGTTAAGTCTTGGGGACCTCGGTGGCCATTCAATCGTACCACGTCGTTCAATTCAGCGACCTGGAAATATCCCATCTAAATATCTTCTCACATTGACACCAAAATGCGGGGGAGCACCATCTTGCTGAAACCAAATTGTTTCATTAGGTATATCTGGATCTACTTCGTTGGGAAAAATTACAGCTAGAGCAGGCATCAACTCGGAGTTTAAGAAATCCAGGTTCCGTTCACTGCAACAATGAAGATTTCTTTCCTTGAAAGGTAAAAAACATCAATGATTTATCATTTCCGCTTATTTAAATAGAGATTTTTTAAAAACTTTTAACAGTTGCCATTTTAAAATAGCTTGACAAAATCGCGCCAAAATTTATGATCATACTGTATGAGATATAAGCTTTCAAATGATGTATGTTTCCATTTAAAAAAAAGATCGATGTCGTCATATCTTTGAATGTTTATAAAGAAAACAAACGAATAACGTCAAAATGTGAGCATATATAAATTGACGTGTCCGAGCGTTTTCCCCAAAAATTACACGTTAAGGCCATATTAATTTTATTCCGGACTTCTGGGCCACCCTGTATAATAATTTATGTAAGTAATAGCTTATGTTATTACAATATCATAAATAATGCTAAATAAGCTATGATAATTCATTGAACTATTGCATCGACCCGGTTCTAGCTTTTGTGCTGACGTTGTTTAATTAATCGGTCAATATGTTTTTATAATTAATATGTAAACATTTTATATGTGTAACCCCGGTGATTCTACCAAAAGGTGAATACACGTTGTCATTATACAATAAACCATGTATCAATAAACTATCACCGAGAGTTTATTTTCACTACTATACAAAAAAATAAAATACAATATTTATGTGTTTGCTTCTTTATTCCGAAAATTTTCTACCGAATACTCGAGCTAAATAATTACCCTCCTTCTTCGGCGTAGTACTATTTACACTTTAACACAACGATGCAATTCCCAAAAAACACCCAATTTTTCAGAATTATATAAAAGAGTACAATATCAGTTGCGTAATCCATTCTTAAATAACTAAACCAATCTCCCGGATCCAACTTCGAGTCTTCTAACAGGTTAATAATATGGAAAAACTGGTTTCTCGTCAAAAGTAATTCCTTTTTAATATTTTGTTTTTATAGCTAATGTCCCCACAACTGCACATAAATATATTGTTTTCATAATTACGTAGTTAATGTGAACAAAACTGCAGTCTTGCGTTCACCATTTTGTTCGTCGAGCAAATCAGCCGCAGTCTATGGGCTACTTAGGACTTCAAATTGCCTTTATTTGGAAACTTTTAAAATGGGACTAAGATCGATATTCCATTGTATTATTATTTGTAAAATTAAACGACGATTTAAGTTAATATTATAAAAACAATGTTGTGGTCGTATATCAAAAAGTGATGAAGCTTAATTCGCTTGACTGTCAGATCATAAAGAATTGTGATAGCAGAAAATGGTGCTCCATCAGATTTTAAAAAATTATGGAGATAAAAATAGACGATTGGTCCCAGCATATTAATAGTGAACTATTATGCCTGCCTAAATAATGACAAACGATATTATTTCTCAAACATGCTTTATTAATATTTTATTATAACAGTCTGCAACATTTACAAATATTTTTCTTGACGTATCTGAAATCGATAATGGCTGTTTAAATATTTCGTTTAGGCTAAAGAAGTACACCGTAAATACGGTTTTAAAATAACTAAATTATTTTATTGTATACTAAAATTTTGTAGCGCATAGTTGTTACGAAATTTGTACAGACGTAGTACAAAATGTACAACAGGAATTTTTAAATCGATCTACTGCAAAAAGTTGGTGAAGGACATTTTCAACATGTTATAAAATAGTTTATTTTCATACTTTGTCGCTTATCTACACTACGCCTATTAATTATCGAATATTAAAAAATGCACCCTCAAATTAATAAGCTGTAATTTCGTTAATAATGAACCAATTTTGAACTTTTTTTTTTAAATTATAGATATAAGATTCTCAGGTTTAGCGCAGAGTGGTTTGCGTCCTGACACGCCTTATTGTACGGGGTAGCGCATAAACTCTGGATGCATGTAAATTTCCTTAAATTTAAAACTGACATATCTTACATAAAAATTGAATTTAATTTATTTTTTAAACGAAAGCAATTAGACATCTATCTGCGCTAGAAACTGGCCAAAAAGTTTCACCATGCCACTAGAGGCAAAGAAAAAATACCATTTCTTCGAAATAAATTCTGTTGCCGAAAAAATGTTCCGTAAATAATCAATGAGTCATTTTATCACTTTTGGCTTTTAAGTTTAGAATAAAAAACATGTCAACAAATAAAGTCTATAATACAGGGTGGCACGCAAAAACTTATCCATTTAATTCGTTCACAGAATGTATCCCTAAATTTGTATTTGTATTATTATTTTTGTATTTTTAATATTAAACAATTTAATTAACTGGTTAGATATTTCCGTAGGACTCTACAGAGTAGTAGTAGTAGTAGTAGAGTACATAATAGACTTTATTTGTTGACATATTTTTTATTCTAAATTTAAAAGCCAAAAGTGATAAAACGACTCATTGATTATTTACGAAACATTTTTTCGGCAACAGAATTTATTTCGAAGAAATGGTATTTTTTCTTTGCCTCTAGTGGCATGGCGAAACTTTTTGGCTAGTTTCTAGCGCAGATAGATGTCTAATTGCTTTCGTTTAAAAAATAAATTAAATTTAATTTTTATGTAAGATATGTCAGTTTTAAATTTAAGGAAATTTACATGCATCTAGAGTTTATGCGCTACCCCGTACAATAAGACGTGTCAGGACGCAAACTACTCAGCCCTAAACACTAGAATCTTATATCTATAATTTAAAAAAAAATCAAAATTGGTTCATTATTAAAGAAATTACAGCTTATTAATTTGAGCGTGCATATTTGAATATTCGATAATTAATGGGCGTAGTCTATTTTGTTTTTAAAGTTAATATTTCGTAAACGCTTGAAGATAGCTATAGGGCATGATTAATGAAAACTATCTAGAATTGATTGTAGAATGTAAAAATATACAATGTTCCGTTAAAAAATTAAAGTAATATTTTTATATCTGTGTAACATATTATAAAAATTTAATTTGGCGGGTCCGAGCCATTCCTGATTAAGTTGCCGGTATTCTATATAAAAGGCTGATCCGTTTTTTTATATTAACGATGTTTTGTTCGACAGCATTGGGTATAGCTTGCTCAAAATCAATTACAATTTTTCAAATTCTTAAAGTCACACAATTATCTTCACAAATCTTTTTTATTATATAATTTTTTATATGTTTCTGTGCGTTTATTGGGTATGAATATAATGCCCGTTATAATAACTGTGTAGAGTAAAGAATTGACAGAAAAACTGCTCACAATAATTAAACGTGCCATTTAAATAAATTTGCGTGGTCTTTTCTAACATTTGTATATTTGATTTACACGAAAATACGACTATCTGTTCTGTTCTATCATTAACGATTAAAAACTGCTCACCTCTATGGGTTTGAATGTTTGCCTCGTCCAGATGGTCGAAAGTTTTCTCTATGTTTTTCAGTAAACTTGGTTGCATTTTTCTACGAGCGTTATAAACATTTCTTCTGACGCAAGCAACATCAGATGTAGTAACAGTTGAGGGCAGGTTTTCTTGCAGTACCCTGCGAATAATCTTGGCCGGCGTTTCGGATAGGTCATTCACAGCTTTTTTTGCAGGCGGAATTGATAATTTGCCGGTTTAAGCCCTTCATATCTGCGTCATGGGAATGTTCTTGTATGTGCTTTGTAATTGTTATATTGTTATCACTTTCGCCCAACGTAAGGACAAATGAATTGCATTTTCTATTAGTGCAAGTCCACTGCTTTTCCCTGTTTTCAAATGCTTTTGAAACCCATACTTTAGTTATTAATAGCTTACAACTGTTTTCCTCGTTCACTCAAAATTATCTCACACACAAAAAAAAACACTCTCAAAACAAGCTTATAGTAATGCTCAAACAAATAGCCTTATTTTGAAACTAATTTGCTTTATTTTGTGCCTAAAATATATTCATTTTTAAACTACTACTACTAACTAAATTATATCATCAAGTTAATCAAAATTATGTTCATAAAGAGATTACGTCATCATCATAACAAGATAATCTTATACTTGTTTTAAAAATAAGTATTGTGGTCAAAGTAAAATATACTATGATGGGTTTAAAAATAAAAATAAATTTGTATTCTCACAGCGAGCACAAAGACAGTCTCTATACTCAACGTGAGTAAAATCTAAACCCTTATTATTTCTTTGATGCTATTTGCATCACGTGACCTCTTGTTCTGCGAGGAAACGACCGAAATTATAAGTTTAGTCGTTATTTAACATCCACGCAGACGTCGCGCGTCGATGCTCACCGATGCTGGTAGTGTGTGTTCCATTTTGCGCGTTTTGTGTAATAGTGTGACGAAGGAATTACTCAGACTCTGGAAAATAATTTCTTCCTTACTCCTTGGTATGAGATCAACGGAATTAAATATACCAAACGTTATGTTCTAATACACGAATACACTACAGATAAGGTACCGAAAATATGCCAAATTCAACATATACTTATCAATAAAAATGATGACAGAGATGTACACATTTTGTGCAACCCTGTACAAATTAGTAATTACAATAAACAATTTCGCGCACATAAAATAATTTGTAACGAAAGTGGCAATAGCAATTTAATTTCCGTTAATAGAAGAAAACTATCTGTTTCATTTCCAATGATGGTTTATAGGGTGCAAGGTGAATTTTCCATACACATGAACTAAAAATATTATATACGTTATAGTTATGGTTTTTTTTTACCTGTTTGGTTACCTTTTTTTTTTTTTAAATAAAACCAAAAGCAATAAAAAGTTGTTTTATTTATCAGTTATCTGTTAGGGCTATATTCAGATCAGATACCTAAGGTAATATCACAATAGTATTTGATACCTATGTCACAAAGACATTTTAACTTGACATATACAATTCTATTGACTGCGGTGAGCTTATCCTATCTGACCTTAATAATATAGTCCTTTCAGATCTATCTGTTTAAAAATTTTAAATTTTACTCTATCTAATAATAAACTAGTTTTAAGATGATAATAAATTGATTTGTCTAGTTTCGCTGAGAATGTAGAATAGTCACAAATTGAAGATACAAATAAAATATGTGTGCTCAAATGCAACTTCGTATATTCAACTTAATAATAACTCATACTCAAAACGAAAATAACGAATATTCATTCTTAGAATACTTTGAATCAAACCAATATTAACGTATACTATATCTGCAACTACAATTATTGATAGGTTGATCATTTATTTTTATTACCCTAAAACTAAAGTAGAGTCAAGTTAAAAGAATGTAGTATTAATTTAAAACTATATTTTGATGCTAAGGTATTTTCTATTTAATTTTACTTTAGCATTGCTCCTATTTATGATAGTTTCAGTTTGAAACTTTTAGGTTCAACTGGATACTAGATTTTTTTTGTGTGCAGGATTCATGGTAGAAAATAATATTAGACTAATTCACAACTTCAAACGCAAGTGACAACAGCAGAGTACCTATATAGAAATACAGAATATGTATAAGGAATGACCTAGATAAGTACTTCCAGGTAGTTAAGTTATACTGGGAACCGATTTAACTATTAATAAGTGATATTAATTACCCAGGTAATTAAGTTATACTGGGAACCAATTTAACTATTAATAAGATATATTAGGTCTTTTATTTAATACCTGCTGGGAACCAATTTACCAACATCCAAAGGTCCAGTTCGGTACTTATTTCAGGGAATTTTATATTAACATTTTGGTTAAACATACGGTATTTATTAGGGGGGTTTCCGGGTTTTGCAGGTATATTGTTAGGTGTTGTTTATTGTCGCATAATAATGCGTTATTATTACCTGCCTAACAAACTGTATTTATATCGATTTGTAATACTTACATACTTCCGTTTTACCTTAGTTTACCTCCAGAACCTGTAATTACCTAGTGGGAAACATGGATTAAGGCCGCAATATTCTACACAGAGCATTTCGACGCCATTAAAGAACTTATTTTGGATTTAGATAAGGATTTCAGGATTAGCAGTGCAAAGAAAAGAGTTGTTAAAAAGTGTAAGTGTAGCTTCTTCTTATTTTTATTAAGGTTAATTTCAGTTCTATTTGCGGACATAATATCCTCGTTGGAGAGTAGAAATTTAAGTTTAAGACACTCAATAAGTAATATTGTTGAAACTTTTTCCGCTAGATCCAACAACATTCACGGTAAAGTAGGTGGTCAAGTAAGGAACAAATTGGATGTAACTGTAAAAAAGAATGAGGGATTTAAATATTTAACTGCAGTAAAAAGCCTTTATGAGTGTAAACCATCCAACGAAGTTTCCTTAATGAAGTTAGCACAGCAACTTGCTTTGAAAAAGATGGGAATGCGTATAATGATTGCCCATCGTATGCCCACTTTTGCCCATACAATAGATTTTTTTGCCCACAATTTGTTTAAAAATAAATCAATTATAAATTTTCGCGGGCCAACGTCCATTGAAAAAGTAAAGTAAGTATAAATGCCAATGCATCAGAAAAAAGCTTTTCGTTTGCCCATGTTTGCCCATCAATTTGTTTTTTCAAAATTAAATTTTAACAATTGTTAAATAAACAAAATAAATTGCTAAATTAAAAAAGCCAATTTTTTTGCATTAATCCATAGATCTTTGTTTGGGTTTGTTCTGTTTTTTTTTTTGTTTGAACAAACCCGAACAAACCCAAACAAAGATCTATGGATTAATGCAAAAAAATAGAATTTTTAATTTTGCAATTTCTTTTGTTTATTTATCAATTGTAAAAATGTAAAATTGAGAAAACTGATTGATAGGCAAACATGGGCAAACAAAGATCTATGGATTAATGCAAAAAATGTCGGTTTTTAAAATTTTTCAAGTTATTTTGTTTATTTAACAATTGTAAAAATTTAATTTTGAAAAAACAAATTGATGGGCAAACATGGGCAAATGAAAAGCTTTTTTCTGATGCATTGGCATTTATACTTACTTTACTTTTTCAATGGACGTTGGCCCGCGAAAATTTATAATTGATTTATTTTTAAACAAATTGTGGGCAAAAAAATCTATTGTATGGGCAAAAGCGGGCATACGATGGGCAATCATTATACGCATTCCCATCGTTTTCAAAGCAAGTTGCTGTGCTAACTTTATACACCTAACGAAGTTGTATCTTATATTTTGTTATCTAAGTTACAGTATTGTTCGATTCTATTAGAAGCTTCTCTTTGTATAAACATATTTTTACTAATAGAAAACAATCCTTTTTAGTTGAAAATTTTGAAAAATATTTAGTAATAAATGCCTTTTATACCATTTTAGGTTAAAAAATTATTAACATTTATTTTTTTTTTGCATTTTTTTAAAAATAAACATATTTTTTAGAACCCAATCTGGTTAATTACCTCATTTTACTATAATAAATTAAGAAACATTGCATACCAGTATGCATATTTGTTAAAAAAATACAAATAAATGCATATTTTAAAGGCAAACCGCCCTTAACTTATTATAAAATAATCAAATTTGGTGTGCGGGTCAATTTTATTAAAAATATGTGACTGATTACAGTCAGAGTTTGTCCTGATTGATTATATTATAAGTATAAGTATTAAAGCAGACATGTTATTCTAGTAGAATTACATAAGCTTAAGTAAAGCGTACTCTCTAATTTCTAAAATTAATTAGAAGGGATCTTCTGCGGCTTTTCCCAGACTTGCACGTAATTTAAGGAAACAGTTGTACTGTCGTTTGTGTTCTATCTAGAATAGTAAGAATAATACTACGAACTTTGTATTTGAATATTTAAACATACAGTTTAAAGACTACTTATGTAATATTACAATGTAAGGGGGTGCTACGCCAAAAATTGTTCTGTGGTTCTAAAATAATAAAAAAAAAAGAAAAATAAACCTTTATATGAAAATTTACTCATTTTTCTTTTTATAGTGACCCTTAAGGCGTGAATGCCTTGGAAAGGCGCTTTCAGACATCAAAGAACTTGCCTTTGTCCTGTTTTCTCGTCTCGTCTCGTCTCATTCTCGCGAGAGGTCCAGTCTCCTGCGAGACGAGATAAGAAATCCCGCAAAATCTAAAGATTTTGATTAGGATTTGCGATAAACTTAAAAAAGAATCCCTTTAGTATCGCATTTAAAAGGCTATATATCTTTATTACCAATATTGCAAGGTGGCCAGGCAAACATCAGAACAAATCGCCGAAAAACAATAGAAAAAAGGACCAAAAGAAAAAATTAAAATTTTTTTTTATAACGTCTGTAGTTTTTGTCGAAATTTTTGATACAGAGAACCATGCATATACACAATATACAGTGTCACCAGTAAAGTCCGCATCATATGGGATTTTTTTTATTAATAGCTTTATTCGAAATTTGACTTTGGCATCAAGTTCAGCTTCAATCGAGATGAAAATTAAGCAGAAAAATAGTAGTCACGTGAATCGCATTATCTGTCAAATTTTAATTTTTTCCAAAAAATAATTCAAAAGACACAAACTACGTTTTCAAAAATACTTATTTAATGAAATTACCTTATACAGGGTCAAAAACAAATAAACTTTGCATCACATGCGACCAAATTTTAATAGCCCAATTTTCATTTTGTAGAAAAACACACATTTAATATGGCGCTACTTTAAAGAAAATGTATCTGAAATAAAACATTGTCAAAACTAAGAAGTTTTATGTAGGTTGCGTTGAGTCTTATTTTGCAAAAGTGGTGCAATTTACAAAATATAGGTAAAAAATCAAAATTATCTTATGCAGCTAAAATTTTACATGCGGGCTAGAAACTACGTTTAAAAATACTTTTTCTAATAACTTTTTTTGATATTTTCAGAAATAACCCCACTTTTGAATTATTTTTTGGAAAAAATTTAAATTTGACAGATAATGCGAATCACGTGACTACTATTTTTTTGCTTAATTTTTATCTCGATCCATGCAGAACTTGATGCCAAAGTCAAATTTTGAATAAAGCTATTAATAAAAAAAAATCCCATATGATGCGGACTTTACTGGTGACACTGTATTTATGCATTTTGCCTATATTCCGCCCATTAATAATTATTGATATAACCTTTAAATACAGGCGTCAAATCTTGGGCAGTGAATAAAAAGTTGGTAGCACTGATTACTGTCTCTCTTTTTTATGTCTATGATTAATTTCTATTTTTTTCTCCGAAGCACCTAAGCGAATTTAAATTTAGGTATAACTTTAAATTTAAAACAACTTTTTTTAATATACTACACACAAAAAAAACTACTCTCAAACCAAGCTTATAGTAATGCTCAAACAAATAGCCTTATTTTGAAACTAACTTGCTTTATTTTGTACCTAAAAAATATTCATTTTTAAACTACTACTAGTTTTAAATTATATCATCAAGTTAATCAAAATTATGTTCATAAAGAGATTACATTATCATCATAACAAGATAATCTTATACTTGTTTTAAAAATAAGTATTGTGGTCAAAGTGAAATATACTATGATGGGTTTGAAAATAAAAATAAATTTGTATTCTCACAGCGAGCACAAAGACAGTCTCTATACACAACTTGAGTAAAATCTAAACCCTTATTATTTCTTTGATGCTATTTGCATTACTTTGCATCAAACCAATATTAACGTATACTATATCTGCAACTAAAATTATTGATAGGTTGATCATTTATTTTTATTACCCTAAAACTAAAGTAGAGTCAAGTTAAAATAATGTAGTATTAATTTAAAACTATATTTTGATGCTAAGGTATTTTCTATTTAATTTTACTTTAGCATTGCTCCTATTCATGTATATGATAGTTTCAGTTTGAAACTTTTAGGTTCAACTGGAGACTAGATTTTTTTGTGTGTAGCCCAACAAACATTTAAAGCCTTGGCGACCTCTCATTTGGAGAAAATGACCTATTTAAGTAAAAAATAGTCTATTTTTTTACCTTCAAATCGGCTTTTTAGACGAAACGGCCATAGAGACTAACAGTTTGGCCCAAACAAAGTAATTCGAACTTATTAATACGTGTTCAAAGTAGGAAAATTTAAGAGGCCCAAGAGATGGTCCAAAAGAGTAGATAATTACCTTGTAAATCGACTTGATAGTTAGGTCTAAGGAAAGTCAGTAATAAACGCCCAACCAGGCTATTTTTTACCTTAGATTGGGCCTTAAAAGCCCAATAATCTTTTAGGCCCATAAATGAAGAACAAATTACTTCGTTTTGTCTATAATATATCTTCATGGTCAGGTTACAACAATGTGAACACTTTCTGAGGTGATGGCTTAGAAAACTTTAAGGATGATTGTAGCGCTCATTATTGCACTGTGGTAATCTTCCCACTTGTGGGGAACATAGGAATACTCCAAGGATTAGCTTACCCTCTCCATTTTAAAATAATCAGTTTCCATTCTTTCGGCGAAATAAAAGGGGTCGCGTAGGAGCTATACAAAACGCCGGAACAACGAAAAAAAAGTTGTACTTTTATATTCGAACTCGGCCAAAAAGTAAGGTTAGTTACATTATAATAGTGGTTATTAATCCGTTGGGAGGCATTAATTCAGCGACCCCGATAGAAACATTTTATGGAGTAATAGGCCGTACATAGGGCCTGCAGTATTCTTAAAAACCCCAAATTAGGCTTCATAAACACCCATTATTATAAATTTATGCCATATAAACGAATATTTCTCCTAATTTAGACCTATCAAGACGGAAGTTACAAAATAGGAATTTTTCTCCTAGCGTAACCTAATACGGGCTTGACTTATAGATCCAATTTTTTTTAAGGCCCAAACCACAGGAAATCACGACCTTTAGGAAAAATATTTTACTGACGGCATGTTTTTTTCAACATGGTGTATTATTTTCAATTAATTTTGCTAAATTACTTGTAACACTAAAGCAACAACAAATATATTACAAAAACCAAGCACAGAAATGAGCTAACTTATTCGTCCAAGCACAAAGTATTGGCTACATTTTAAAATTTTGGTATTTTTAATTTTAATTTACCTTGTTTTTTTTTTAATTAAATGCCTTTTTTCTGGGGCGCGGTTACTTTTTTTAGGTAAAATTGAAATCCATACGAAAATTTTTTACGCGCACCCATTTTTTCACTTCACATCGATGAAATAATGGTTTTTTAAAGTACATACCTATCTATACAGTACGCCAAACTCGATGGCCCCTTAGAAGTATCTAGACAATGAAACAAGTTAGGAATTTGAAATTTAGGATTTATCCATAGGAGGTCATGATCTCCAATTTGAAAATAGTTTTAACATTGCGGCGTTGCCAGATTTACTCTTACTACATACCAACTTTGTTATTTCAAATGTAATGCCCTGTATATTTTCACATTTTTGGATACCGCTGGACATTTTAAAACTTTTCTGTATAACCGATAGTATACCTATCTGGAGCCGTTTGACAAATAAAAATTATTTAGTAAGAAATTTAGCAACACGCATCCCTCAATAAAAAAATAAGATTTTTCGCAACGGACAAAGACAACCGACTAAGATTTTGGCTGTTGTTCCTTAATAGGTTGTTTTGTCATAATATGTCAGGCAAATTAAATTATCTTATACAGGGTGTCTACAACATCATATTCATTTCGTGCAACATAAAAATTGTAGTTATGCAGTAATTTTAAATGGAACACCCTATATTTTAGAGTGGTAACTAAAAGATCCATTAATTCTCTATCTAAAAGTATTATGTGATGTCATACCTAATTTTAGCCGTTTTGCACTTATAAGCAAAAAAACAAAATAATGTAATTAATGTAAATATAATTTCTTATTAGCAGAAGAAGTAGGCTATGACTTCAATCAAAAACGTTTGTCAAAATTTTAAAATAAAACACAAAAAATAAGGATGAAAAAAATTAATAAATCAATAACTAAATTGTTTAAAACGTCCTCCGTTAACTTTTAAACAATTGAGGATTTCCGTCATAACATGGTCTGTTGTTGCTGCTTGGATCTCACATGCCTTCAAAGACAGGAATGCCTCCCGTACACGATTTTGAAACTCCTCTTTGGTGTGAACTGGCGTAACGTAAACAAGTTGTTTAATCCTACCCCAAAGATAAAAATCAAGTGGGGTAAGGTCTGGTGACCTCGGCGGCCAATTCCATGGACCCAATCGACGAATCCAGCGATCTTCAAACATCTGAGTAAGTTCATTGAGTTATTAATTTTTTTCATCCTTATTTTTTGTGTTTTATTTTAAAATTTTGACAAACGTTTTTGATTGAAGTCATAGCCTACTTCTTCTGCTAATAAGAAATTATATTTACATTAATTACATTATTTTGTTTTTTTGCTTATAAGTCCAAAACGGCTAAAATTAGGTATGACATCACATAATACTTTTAGATAGAGAATTAATGGATCTTTTAGTTACCACTCTAAAATATAGGGTGTTCCATTTAAAATTACTGCATAACTACAATTTTTATGCTGCACGAAATAAATATGATGTTGTAGACATCCTGTATGAGATAATTTAATTTGCCTGGCATATTATGACAAAACAACCTATTAAGAAACAACAGCCAAAATCTCAGTCGCTTGTCTTTGTCCGTTGCGAAAAAACTTATTTTTTTATTCAGGGATGCGTGTTGCTAAATTTCTTAATAAATAATTTTTATTTGTCAAACGGCTCCAGATAGGTATACTATCGGTTATACAGAAAAGTTTTAGAATGTCCAGCGGTATCCAAAAATGTGAAAATATACAGGGCATTACATTTGAAATAACAAAGTTGGTATGTAGTAAGAGTAGATCTGGCAACGCCGCAATGTTAAAACTATTTTCAAATTGGAGATCATGACCTCCTATGGACAAATCCTAAATTTCAAATTCCTAACTTGTTTCATTGTCTAGATACTTCTAAGGGGCCATCGAGTTTGGCGTACCCTGTATATACTAACACTCCATTTTAAAAATCAATAGCGGCTGACATGACATGTTCTGATTTAAGAACCCTCCTGCCTCATGTGCTTTGATACAAATAAAAGCAAAATACTATTTTTATCTTTTTCTAAAATTGTGGTTATGATTTTCTATAAACTTCATAGCCCATAACAAGCCCAACATAGGCCCACATAGGTTAAATACAGGTAAAAAACACCTCTTTCCTACCACGGAGAAGACTACTTGGCCTCGTCTATGAAGAAAAAGTCTCCTAATGACAGGTGTTTCTTACCACTTTATTACCTTGGTTTTATTCCCCACTAGGTGATAAAGTGGTATAAATTACTAACTTCTGACTATGTAAAGCGGTCTGTCGAGCTTTATAGTTAAAAACTTAGGTAAAAGTCACCTTTTTTAGACTATAATTGTTTGTTGGGAGGGGTACATAAGATTTTTAATAAATGTGATGGGTATTATTTTAGCTTAATGATATGCAGAATTTTTTCTATGACAAAATAAATTTATTAAATTTAATAATAAGTCCTTTACATAAGACCCTGTAAATAAAAATTATCCTGCTCTTCGGTTAATTGTCTTACTACGTGTGCAAAATATATTTTGCATGCAGTTGCGTAGTTTTTATAGTCAATCAAAAAAATAATATTGGATTTATCAATATATTTTAAGTAGTCGTTATACTTAATTAACTGCATAAATAAAACTTAAATGACTACCTATAATGCCTAATTTTTATCGAAACAATTATAAAATTTTATTGAACGGAACTTAATATTACTAATCGCTTTAGCTCCACTTTTTTATTGCTCTTTTATCAGAATTTAATAAAACACGAAAATCTTCATGAAATAGAAGCAGGGACGTATCCACTGGTTGCTGGGGCAACTGAATATAATTAAACTATGAGTTTTATGGGTGCTTAAGATGGCTTCAAAGTAGTGACGAATGCTTACAATGAGAATAAAAAATACCCTCAAAGATTTTAATGACATTTTAAATGTGCTATACAAGAAGAATATCAAAAACTCAGGTATTGGAGTAAATTTCCTTCTGCTGATATGTATACTAAGAGGGTAGAAACCCGCATTGAAATTGCTTTAAAAAAAATATGTATTGAGCTTTGTTGGGAAATCGATTTCAAAATAAAATTAAAAAATGTTGGTTAAGGGAATTCTAAATTTATTCCTATATGTGCTTAATTAGTAATATTAGCATACTTTAATTTTGAAGTTTGGAGGATATTTTTCTTCTTATTTTTGTTTCCTAATCACTTTTTGTTTTAAGTTTCTTTTTGGACATCATTGTTTACTGTTTTCGCTTTTGTTCTTTTTTGTTAACTTAACAGTTCTGTTTCTTTGTTAATTTACTATGTCTTAAACTTATTGTTATATACCTAAAATGTCCGCGTCGTTGGGACCAAGAAGTTTGTTATATGTGGGATCCAGGTTATTTAACATTATTCCACAAAATCTTAAAAGTATAATTCGCCAAGTAAGATTTAAAACTTGTTCAATGAAATGGCTTATTGGTAGTCCTCCAATAATCCTCTAGAAAACTAAATTGCTGTAAGGTTCTTTGCTCGTATGCCTGCAATACTGATTCCGCTAAAGAAAGTAGATAGTCCCCTCTCACAATAATTAATAGTACTAGTAAATAACTTCATTACATTAAATTCTACAGTATCTAAAATACAACTATAAATGTTTTAATAAATTATACTCAAAATCGTATGTAGGTATATAGTAGATTTGGAGTACGCGCATTAGCTTAACACAACAACACACGTACGGTGAAATATCTGCTAGTGTCTTAAAATGGTTTATTCGCAAGAACAAAAAGCTAAAATTATTGCAATATTTAAGTAGTTAACTACACGAAATGGGAAATACGTAAAATAAGTGTAATTAAATGCGCGGCACAACCCAAACGAAGTTCCAAATATTACTGAATACTAGTGATGGGATCACTCGGGTGAAAAATAACCGATCACTCGATTTTTTCAATCACTTGAATTATTCGATTATCTTCGGAAATAACTCGAGTGACGAAATGAGTAACGAACATATGGTTTTTATTTTTCAACGCGTCTCCAAAGTTGCTGCCCGCCTGTCAATCACTCATTGCGGCCAGAGCCATCTCGTAGCGAGCGGCTACACCGAGTGGTTTTCGGTTATTATTGGCGATATTATTCATATTAAATACTGCATTACGGGTTGCCTGCGTAAGATAATAAATATGATTTATTTAGATTTAAATACTGCATTACGGGTTGCCTGCGTAGGATAATAGGATTTATTATAGTGGTGAGTATTCAGTATTCATAAATATCATGAGGTATGCAATATCGTGACATCTCAAGGTCAAGTAGTCAAGTGGTTAGTTAAATTAAATTGTAATTTGTAAGATCTGGGAACCATGCCAAAAAATCCACAAATATCTCCGCCACATTTAATAATCCGCAAAAAATCAATCGATTAACAACACCGAGTCAGTTATTCCCAATACAAATAATGCTGTATATCAACATGAACGATGAACCGCCAATATTAATAACTAGCATTTGAGTGAAAAAAAATCGATTATCATTTGATTTTTAAAATCACTCGAATGCTCGGTAGTCGATTATTAAAATAAGTCGATTTTTCCCAACACTACTGAATACTGAAATTGAATTTTTGTCGACGAGGCCACGAAGCAAGGTGATCTAAATATATTAAAAACAAAACGTTTTGACAGTTGACATTCACATGTGACATTAACAGCTGATAATGGTTACTTCCTAAAAGTTCTCAGTTTAGTAGTGGGCGTTAGCAAACTCACGCGTTAGGTTTTCCAAGGTGTTTATTATTTAAGTTAAACGGTAAGTACATAAACGAGTTTAGGTTAATTACCTCTTCTATTATCAATAATAAACATTTCATTTATCATCAATCGCTATTATAAATGTAATATTATTAGTTTATCCATTTTAATTACTGTAAAATAGGTGGCCAAACCTTGCGCTCAGTGAGAACTAATCCAGCTGTTTGTATATAAAACAACATGGCATTTTGGCGGCTTTATACTACGCCGCGAACGTAAATTATAATATGACAACGCAGCATTGAACGCGAAACATGCGCAGGCGCACCACTTGCCGCTTGATTGGCTGCGGCGAAACTCTCGTGTGTTATAAGGGTTATTCATAACGTTTTCCATTCGTAAGTTTAGTACCTAGTACCTGTCAAATGGTTTTCTATGTTTTACCAATGAATAACGCCATAACTTTCAATCTATCGCACTTTCGTTCGATGTTTAAATTGTAAATAAAATTAACGCTGTATTTTTGCAAGATAATAGCTGCCCATACACCAGCATTCTTTCCCGTCATTCTTTCCTTCCACATTCTTTCCTTTTAAGAAATTAAAATGAAACAAAACCTTCTCTATACCTAAATGAAGCGTAAGGCCGTCATCTCTTACTCCACTAACGATCGATAATATTAAAAGGAAAGAATGCGAAAGGAAAAAACGTCGGGAATGAATGCTGGTGTATGCTAGGCTATTATCCTAATAGACCATTCAGGCCCACAAGAAAGATTAATATATGGTGAATGCGTAAAAAAACTTAACCAAGTACTGTCTCTGTCGCCAACATCTTAACGTAAAATAGATTAGA
Organism: Polydrusus pterygomalis; assembly: GCA_963969555.1. Classification (NCBI taxonomy): domain Eukaryota; kingdom Metazoa; phylum Arthropoda; class Insecta; order Coleoptera; family Curculionidae; genus Polydrusus; species Polydrusus pterygomalis. The sequence continues at coordinate 113,385,777 of OZ018375.1, forward strand.
CTTCAACAGGGTGCCAAAAATGACAGATGAATTAGTCATGATCTAATAATCTCCATTTTTCTACCGTTTTGTATAAAAAGGTGACTTCTGAATAAAGAATTCATTTATTTACGGATATGAAAGGTTATAATATCATAAACGTACCAAGCAGATTTTTCTATATTATGTAGCAGATTTATGCCTGATTGTTACGATGTTAATATAAATATTTTGAAAAAAACTTTGCTATACGATCTTTATTTGTATACACAATATGTGTTGTCTTTTACACCATAGATAATTCTAAATTTATAACAAAAAAACCGGAAAATAACAACGAGATTTCAAAACCGTACACGACTATCATGTCGGCATACTCCCTGTGACTGAATGTGTGGGGCATCGTAGGTATGAAAATCTTGGTTTAATACGCTTAATATGAAGCTAACTGACAACTGCTATGCATGTCAAAACTATCAATCAAAATGTATCGGACGTTTAAAACTAAAGCCTCCTTCCTTATTTCAATATAAAAAAATTCAGAACCGATTATTTCAGAAATGGTTGAGAATCGAACTAAAACATATGGGTTTATTTTTCTTATTTTCAGCCACTGAATACATTCCCAAAATATTGCCCTTTCCTTCACAAACACCCTGTATATTACCGTTGACCGTTACCGTAAGTTTTTCGTTAAAGGAACAAGTTAATGATATTGCTTAAACTTAAAACAACAGAAATATTTTTCTCCACGACCATTACTGAATGCAATAATTCCAAAATCATTTTTGATAATAGAATGTAAAAATTCTCGCTCTTGAGTTGGAATATGTATTCTAAAAGACTTGCTTCTTATGCGTTTTGCGTGTATTTTCATTCCATAACAAGATACGGAATGAATATTCTGTAATTGATATAAACGACATAGGTTGCCATGAATTTCGAAACTGTCAGTGTCAGATAAAAATGGCCGCGTTGTAATAATTATTTTCAGACAAATTTTAGTGCAAGTCAAAAAATGAGTGAAAAATCGGATGAATCAGATATGGAACTGGATGGTCGTGGAGAAAATATAGTCTGCTACTCGGTTAGAATGAAAATTCGATACTCGTGGTTCCTCACGCTCGCTACGCTCGCGTTCGGAATCTTCCACTCGGATCGAATTTTCATTCCAACCTCGTTGCAGAATATACTATTTTAATATACAAACACTCAAAAATGTCGCTTCAAATTACTTAAGATTAATAAAATGAATAGTTGGGTGTCCATGGCACTCTAGAAGAAGAGCGTCGTATGGACACGGTGCGGTATTCAAGGCACTCTATGAGAAAATAAATACCGAGTTTATATGGTAAAGGAAAAAATAGCTATTTCAGAGAAAACTATAAAAGGTAGGTATAGGGAACCCTAGTATAATTAGAATTGTATTAAAAATGTATTTCGATTAGGCATAAAAAATAATAGGGTATATATTTAAAATAACAGACTTTTAAGAATTTTTACGTTTTTAAAATTGTTACATTTAGAAAGGCATTTTAAACGACTTCGGTAAATATTTTTGTTTTTTAAAATATGCTTTAGACGCTACTAAACAATCATAATTATTCCATAACCCAAATTTAATTTATTTCTGTTAGTCTGTACTACCGACAGGTGCATATTCTTTACGTGCTGCAAACATGAAATTTTCGAAAAATCGTTAATAACTAAAAAACTGTTAAATTTAAACATATTACATGTTATATAAAATATTCTTAGAATTGATCATCTAATCCAAAAATATCATAATATATAAGGTGTTCCATTTAAAAAAAAGTATGTTTGATATACCCTGACTATTTGAGACACCCTGTATAATTTAAAACAATTTTAAATTGTAGACCCAATGCTTCCCTATAACTCTGTTTTTAAAAATATTAAAAAGTTGAACAGTTTAGATGCTATGGAATCCTGCGTTCAGAGTGGGCCACCCGGTATATATGATGATAAATAATATTTTCCAATTAGTCCTCATGGGCTGGATCCTATCACTACCTAATATCCACTCTCTACTTATAACGCTTTCTATAAAAATATTCAGTTGAAAAAAACTTGAAAAAACCAATGAGATAGCAAACACAACACGCAACGCAAACAGCGATATAACACTGAAAACCGGCCCGGTCGCCCATCGACGTCACCTCCTCAGGCGAACCCTTCACCCAAAGACAGACTGCTCAATGAGACAACCTTGTTACTTTATAAATTTTACATAAGGTTATTTAATAATTTTTACGAGTCGAGTAAGTTCTTAAGGAAGGTAGGAAATAAATATTGTTATCGATTTTTATGCAATTTCAAGTTAAAAAAAAACGATTTTTAATTCAAATCTAAAAATGGATGTAAAATTAGAATGAAACAAAATGGAAAATATGTCTGTTGATTTAGGGCAATGCATGGTAAAAAAACACTCTTGTAAAAACCAATTAAACCTGAAAATTTTTTAAATTCTAAATAAAAAATATTTTTACTGCCATGGCATTAATAACTAAAACTTATTTTGTAAAATAATTATTATTTGTTTAAAAAAAAGTAAATGAATTAAAATTTTTAAGATTACATGGATTTAATTAGGAAAAGATGCAATTGCCCCCTGTGCGCCTTGTGCCTTCTAAATACATCACCCCTGAATACGCTTCGAATAAAAGATTAATTTTATTATACAATTTAAATCCATCCTACCATTATTTTACTAATTTAGGGGCTTTTCAAAATAAATCTAACGAAGTTAATTATGCGATGTAGTTCAGGAACATTCGTAAATGTAAGTGGCTCTAAACAGACGCCTTGTAATTAATTTTACAAATTAAAATCCTATAAGTCAAAGTTATTTCCCTTTATTTCAAGTTAAAGTACGATTTTACTAATTACAACAAAATTCCTTTATTAAATTAACTACCGAATAAACATTAAATGCTTTAGATAGATAGTTTTCCAAATTAAAGAGTTAACAAAATACAGGTTCAGTGGGTCGATACTTGACACTTCCAAATTAAAACTGCACTTTTTCAGAAGTACATCAATAATTTAGGCTCAAACTCTATTCTTCAAAATGCTCTTACATTATAAATGTTCTATTGTCATTCGCGCAATGATGCACTTAAAAAAAAGGTTAAATTTTAAATCAAAAAGAACTCAGTACTGATTAAATCCAGGTTCACACCAGTTTGATTAAAAAAATTAACACGAAAACAATTTTCTATCGAAATGTTGTATACTTTACTGGATAGAGCTCGTCAAATTTTACTACAGAGAAAATTTTTAGTTTCTTTATCTTTAATACGGAAAAAACGGCAAGCTTTTGAATTTTTACTTAATGACCTCCTTTCAGCGTCGCACTGGTTCGCTTAAACACGTCAGCAAGTGTCTGTATATAACTTTTTGATTTTTTCTGGGTCCACTCTATCAACGGATAAACAAGCTTTAGTTTGCATATAGTAAGCGCGCTCTATGAAAACAAATTTTGTGGCTCAAAAAAATTAATTTATGATTTTTTCAGAGACTTTTTCATCAGACGTTTTACTATGTCGACTATAACTTTTTCAATTTTTAATAAAACCGTTTTATTTTTCTCCCAAAACACGCGCTGGTTTCTTCTGAACACCTCTGCATATCCAAACTTATCAAAATATATTCGTAAATTTAAGAAAAATTAAGTTTTTGAGTGCGGAAACAAGCAAAATTTACAAATTCTAATACCATTCTCTTTTGACTAGTGTGCTTTTGTTTTCATGAAATTTAATTTTTAAAATCCGCTGTCAGAAATGGATGAAAAATGGGTATTTCAAGTTGACTTTATAGAGTAATAAGAACATTTCGAGACTAATTATTGCATGGAATACATACCTTGAACCTTCTCCTAATTTTATTGACCAAAATTTTTACCCAAAATGTTTCAGAAATAGTTGTAATCTCGATTTTCAAAATGGCGTTCCGACATTCATAATCCGTCGCCACGTGGTCAGAGGCTGTTTCACATTTCGATGTTCGCGATTTTTTTGTTCAAAAACGGTTAGAGCGAAACGATTAACATTTTCTGGATGTTGAGAGGAATAGTGGGGCACCTTCTGGGAAAATTTCTCCAATATACAGGGTGTATCGAAAAAAGTTATTAAACGTCATAATCGAAGAATATTGTTTTTTTGATGTTGCGCGATACAGGTGGCAGAAATCATTTCAATCGATTTAAACTTCTTTGATGTGTAAACGATGTTGGGCTACAAAACACTGTTGTTTACGAACGCGATGAAAAGTTGGGAAGTCAATTTTTTTATTTTTTTAAAATCAATGTAGGGTCATGTTGGATCGTTAATAAATCGAATTGGGTACGTCCGACATACTTTTGGTTTGGATATTCGTTTAGGCAATCTCAAATACTACTTTTTTCAAATATATTGTTCTATACCTATAACGGTAATAGAAATGGTCGTAAACGCGAATTGAAATGCTTTACAATTAGAAGTTGCTAACAAATGGTTTTGTCAAAAGTATGAAATTAAATGAACGAACTTGAACAGTGCCGTGCACGCAGGCGCGGATACAGGGGGGGGGGCAATGGGGGCAATTGCCCCCCCCCTTAAGCAAGCAAAAACTTTTCGGGGCACTCTTGTCAGTGTGGCGAAAAGCCCGAACTTTTTTTTTTAACTATCTATACGTGCAAATTTTAACAAATTTGGTCAATAATTTAGAGCAAAATTTTAAAAATCGAATATGTATTGAGATTTTTCACTACTGTCAGTTTTTTTCTCAAACAATGTTCTTATATTCATGATTTCTAAAGATAAAATACTAACATTTTAGTAGGTATGTCCTACTTTAAGGAATAATAAAAAAATATGATTTCATAAAATTGTAATAGAGTTGCTAGATGTATAAAACTCAAAGCGCAAATCAAAACCCCGAAGGCACCCGAAAGCGCGGCTGCAAAAGGAGCACATGATGCGAATAGGAAGTAGTGAAACATTTATTGATTCTTATTCTTAAAATTTTAGTATTTTTTTTATAATGCATAACAATACGTATAACAAGTAATAAATCACAGGGAGTAGAACCTAAAAACACCTCTAATAAAAATTAAAGGGCTAATTTTCTTTAAAAAACTCCCACATTGCCATTAAGCGCTCAATCTGGCAGCCCTGTAAACAGTGAGTCTGAAAAAAAGTCGGCGATCACGGCCATCGCCATATACCTAGATATTATATACCTATGTGTTTTGTATTTCATACTTTTTTTGGACAACAAATTAAAATTTTATGAAATTTTTATTTAGAACGAATTCTCTGGAAGGTAAAATCACAAAAATTAACCCCCTCCTAAATGCACCGGGTTGTTTTTGTAATTTTGTTTTGTATTTTGTGTGTAATTTTGTGCTGACAGGTTCAATGTCAATATATTAAATGTCATACATTTCAGTAACGAAAAGACGTAGGAAATCGAGCGAGACGGCACTGGAAATAGGACGTCGAGCACTATACGATGCCAAAAGTACCTATCTATACGAGAAAACGGAAATTTTGTTTGTATGATGTTATAATGATAATTTGGCGATATGTTTCCCCTTCACGTTCCGCAGGAATGTGAGGCAAAAAAAGCAATAGAAAACATAGAAAAAAAGAAAATAAGAAAAATACTTTTTTAATACGAATTTTTAGTACTAATATTAAATACACTATCGGCTGAGGATTAGCGATATGTATCCAGCCTAGGTATTCATTTGCTAGCCACGCCTTTTGTAAACGTAAGTCTTTTGCTATCTCAAATAAATAATTTCTTTGCGTTAATAATTATTTATTTGAATGCTGGTTCTTTTTGATTCCGCGAAATTAAGATAAAGGAAAAGGTTTCTGTCTCAATCTTGGCCAACTGTGGCCTTCATTTGATAGTAAGATATTTCTTTTGTATTTAATAATAAAATAATAAATCGTAACCGACATAAGAGAAATGAATGTTGGCAAAAAGTTCGGGTCAAATTGGATTAAAACGATATTATGAAAAATAAAAATAAAATAACATTAAACCTTTATATTCTTAATATGTAAAGAGTCAACAAACATATTTCTATTTCTGCACGTTGTAGAACAAACAAAATATATTTACATTAACTGTTGCCGAATTTATAAAAACAAAATATTTATTTGCCTTAAATAAATGGACATTTGAGACAAACATTTATTTATTTTTGATAAATTTTGTTTATTTGTGATAAATTGAATTTATTTTAGTCAAATAAAATATTATTTGATGTAAACATTTAAATATTGCAGGTTATGAAAAAGGTAATACTGCCCGAACCCTATAGTTCCCCAGTTGGATTTTCCGTTATTGGTTGTTGTATTTGATTTACATTTCTGTCATACCTATGTAATATTTATTTTTTTCATAATAAACACTGAATCTTTAGGATACTTTTTATTTGCCCCTCCCATAAGTCATCAAATCAAATTCTGATACTCACCGTGATTTATTTTAAATTATGTGATGACCCAAATCACATCAGGTATTCATAGCAATAATTATACAGTTTTTCTAAAAGCGGTTTATGTGCCATAATAATAGAAAAAAAACTACAATATGTATACAAAATTATTTGGATTTTTAAAAATTATTTTAAATAAATATTTATTTAATAGAAATATACAGGGTGTTCATTTGAAAACTTCCCACCTCGATTTTCCTGCTTTAAAATGAAAATGTGGAAAATCGCTCGGACCCGTCGATTTTTATTTCGAGGGACACATCTTTTGCGTATATTGTCAATCTTGTTACTTCAAGCCCCTAGGAGGGAGGGGGGGTAAGATCTAAATCTTAAATGTATACCCCATTTTATATAATTTTTTTGGATTCTGCATAAAATTCTCAACATTTTTTAATAAAAGCATTATTAGTCTATACTTAACAGTTTCCGAGATATTGACTCTTGAAAAATTACATTTTTGAACTTTTATAGCGTCTAGCTTTCTAACTGTACGTCTTAGAGCAAAACGGTTTACATGTCCCTATCTTCGATTTTTATTATCTTTTCAATAGTGTCAACTTCCGGTCAAACCGGAAGTACTATATTTCTTACATCCAGTTTAACCGAAAGTTCACACTATTGGAAAGATAATAAAAATCGAAGGTGGGACATGTAAGCCGGTTTGCTCTAAGACGTACAGTTAGAAAGCTAGACGCTGTCAAAGTTCAAAAATGTCATTTTTCAAGAGTAAATATCTCGGAAACTTTTAAGTATAGACTAATAATGCTTTTATTAAAAAATGTTCAGAATTTCAGGCAAAATCCAAAAAAATTATATAAAATAGGGGTATCCGTTTAAGATTTAGATCTTACCCCTCCCCCCCTCTCTCCTAGGGGCTTGAAGTAACAAGATTGACAATATACGCAAAAGATGTCCCTCTCGAAATAAAAATCGACGGGTCCGAGCGATTTTCCACATTTTCATTTTAAAGCAGGAAAATCGAGGTGGAAAGTTTTTAAATGAACACCCTGTATATAAATTATAGAAAACAACTCATTGTTTGGCTTGAATATCGGAAGCTTGCTGACAACTAAACTTTTATTTCAAAAAAAGAAATATGTCATTTGCTTACAAAATTGTTTACTCTATCAAACAAACATTTATTTTAATGAAATATTAAACATACACCCTGTATACAGTCAAGCCTAATAAATGATTTTTTTTAATCAATTAATATTTGTTTAAATACAATAAATTTTACTATCAATCGTCAAATATTTTACACATATTTTCAAATAAATATTTGTTCAGACAATAGGAAATAAATATTTGTCGGCAAACTTCATTTTGATTTAAATTAAATAAATTTTGTTCAGTGTAGAATTTCTAAGAAAAATTTTTGGACAGTTTTTTGGATGTTGATAATTAACGATATATACAGTGTGTCCACGGATGGACCTAACTATACTTGTAAAAAACTTTATTTTCAATTTTTCGAAAAAAAGTAATTCTTCATAATTTCTTTTGCTTATTAAATAAATATAATTCACGTAAGAAAATTTCAATTTTTTTATACAGGGTGCACAAAAAATGTAAAAAATTTTTGATCCAACTTTTTTGAATGATCAAAATAAAAGAGATTGGAAAGAGAATTCGAAAAGCCGAATAAAGTTTTGAGATATGACCTGTGGTAACTACGATATTTTATATTAAAGTTAAATAAATTACTGATATTTTCCTTCAGATTAATATAAAATATCGTAGTTACCACAGGTCATATCTCAAAACTTTATTCGGCTTTTCGAATTCTCTTTCCAATCTCTTTTATTTTGATCATTCAAAAAAGTTGAATCAAAAATTTTTAATTTTGCAAATCTACATTTTTACATTTTTTGTGCACCCTGTATGAAAAAATGGAAATTTTCTTATGTGAATTATGAGTATTTAATAAGCAAAAGAAATTATGAAGAATGACGTTTTTTCAAAAAATTGAAAATAAAGTTTTTTACAAGTATAGTTAGGTCCATCCGTGGACACACTGTATCTAAGTATCTACCTTTTCGGATTCACACGGTAGATTTTGGTTGTAATTTTTTTTTTAAAGAACATTGCACAAAAAATTAATCTGTTTCTGTTTGGTATTGTGACATATTATTCTGTTGTGATAAATTATAAATGTATAGTAAAAGCCTTGCCCACATATGGATCAAACCTTTGTTTGCTTAGGTTATTTATTTAACTTCAAAAAGTGACTATACCTATTTCACGCACGAAATCACATTAGGAAACTTGAATTTTGGGTCAGGCAGCAGAAAATTGATTTGTTTATATACTATAATATAAAAATACCATTTTCCTTCGTAAAAGGTCTGATGCTTGTATATGCGTATTTATTTAAATAAGTTTAACTTATTCTCTAGTATGTATTCGTACTTTTAATTTATGTGTTATGGAATCACTTTGGCATCTGAAAAACTGTTTGAGAATTAAAATTTGGTACAGTGTTATACATATGGGTAAGCCTAATTATAAAGCATAGGATAATAAGCAGAAAGCAAGGTAATTTTTATATTTTTCCTTTCAGGTCCATTTTTGTGTCTTAGTTTGTAAAGTAACAATTTTATTTTATTAATAAATGTTACATAGAAAAAATTTTTACTGCCTTTTCTTGTCCCCCTCCCCCCTGAACAATATCCCAGATCCACGCCCGATTTGAGATAACTATCATTATGTATAGTATTATGGGATACAGTAAAACAAAGTTGAACTTGTAAATTTCCACTATATTTACTAGAAAAATTACATGTTTCGCTAACACTGTAGCTTCGTCAGACAGTGGCGCACCCAGGGGGGGGGGGGCAAGGGGGCCTTGGCCCCCCCCAAAACCCCCAATAAAATTGACTTCAACTTACTATACCCACTAACCCACTAAAAAAACTTTAATTTCCAGGCGCGATACAAAGAACGATATGATTTTTATTACTTTTGTTCAGTATTATAAGTAGAAAATTTGCAAAGCTTTCTCAGCCTTCATTTTTCTTATGCAAATTATTAATTTTTTGAAAATTTTTATATAATGAAAGCATTCTAATAACCCTTAACCGCCGTAGTGCTGAAAGTGTAACGTCAACACCGTAGTGCGGTCTGAGTGACCGCAAATCTTGAAGAACCCTTATTTTTTAAAATAAACTTTTTTTTTCGCTGTAATCACTTTTATAGAATAAAGTGTACCCTAAAGTAAAGCTCTTATTATAAATTTTATTAAAGTTTAGTTTTAAAAAATATAAACTGACAAAAATACAGTAAATAGCATATTTTATTCAACTTTTTACATTAACGCAAAAAAAATATTTTTTTTTTCAGAACACAAAAGTTTATGGAAAAGTATTGTTAAATTCTTAAAGTAAACAAACTACTCTTCAAAAAAAAACAAAATAATTTGAGTTATACCCTCAAAAAGTAAAAAACTACAAGTGACAAAATAATCAGATATTGTGACTACAATTTTTGCAAATTTTAGATGCGCATTCCAAGCAATGTCTTTCTTTTAAGTCTTGATGGGCAAGTCTTACAAGTTTTTCGTTTTTCCAGCTTTTCCTCTAAAATTTCCGCTTCGTTGGAGGGGGATCTCCCGCCTCTTATTCTTCCTACTGTAGCAAAGTACTTTTAAAGTCTGGATCACCAAACCGATCTCTTTTGGAGGTGCTAGGATTCTGACTCATGGTTAAACGTCAATAAAAACCCAAATAAGTCAGAAAATCGCAAAAAAATAAATAGTCATGTAAAGAGCACTACCCAATTATTACTAACACAGACACCGTAGTGCGGTCCCTGTGACCGCTCGTAATTTTATCCTTATTTTTATTAAATGCCAATGCACCTGTCACCACCAAAACTCTGAGACAAACTGGCGATGCAGCCACTTGAAGATACTGAAAATATGAATCCGTTCTAATAAAGTTGGGATAAGATATAAAGGAATGAAAATCCGCTGCGGTCATGGTGACCGCACTACGGTGGTTAAGGGTTAAATTATGGAACGACAAGTTTACAGATAGCAAAGAAATACCCTCCGATATGTTTAAGCTATATATTCAATGTAATGGTATGATATTTCCCAATATAAAAACTTTTGCAAATTTTTGTTACCCTTACCGTCACCCCCAGTACCTCTGAAAGGTCATTTTCCACATTAAAGTACTTAAAATCGTACTTAAGAAATTCCACCGGGCAAGTAAGACTTAATGGTTTGGCAAATTTATTTATTCATAAGAGTGTTCCTGTTTCTTGTGAAGAAATTTTAAATAAACTTTCTAAGGGTCGATGAAAATTAGATTGACATATTTAACAAATGCAAAGGTGTTATAAAAAAGTTTTGGTTTTTATTATTTATAAAATATTGTTTATTGTTGTGCTTTGTACTAATTTATATTTTTAAATAAATATATTTGTGTTATGGATATGTCGTCATTACTATTACCTATATTTTATTTGGTAAAAAGAGTGGTATGTTTTGTCCGGAATAATTATTAAAGTGGATATTTTAAAAAGTCAATTTTTTTAGATATTTACTTGAAACTTGAACTTGAATTGAACTAGGCTATTGCGATCTTCTGAGAATACCTGTCAAAAAGCTACAAAGTTCTAGAAAAATGCGTAACTTAAAAGTTTATTAAAAAATTTGCTTCCGGCACTGATTGGCGGCCCCCCCCCCCTAGCATAAAATCCTGGGTGCGCCGCTGTCGTCAGATGACAATGATTTAATAAAGGTGAAAAATAAAAAGGGGGGTGCAATAAAATTTTAATTATTTAAGATGTAAATAGAACAGTGAAAGGGTTACAATAGCGGGAAAATCCAACAGAGGGTTTAAAAATTAAATTAAATTAGGTACATTATGGCTAATTTACAAAATCCTAAGTAGGTATATGGTCAACAGAATAAATTTAACAAAGGTTAATTATTTAAATCTAATTGAGCATTAAGTAACAGGTCCGTATTTTTAAGTTTATTTATTTCCATAGATTCTAACAAATTTAGTTTTAAGCCTTTGTTTTCTGTATGTAATATTTTAAAGGAAGGGTCAAAATTATGTTGATAATCACGGAAATGGTTAGCATAGTTTGAGTATGTTTTATTTTTTAGAAAACTGATATAATGTTTCTGTATTCTTTTGTCAAAATGTCTACCCTTTGGGCCAATGTACTTGATTATCAACATAATGTCGATGCTTCCTTTAAAATCTTATATACAGAAATGAAAGGCTTAAAACTAAATTTGTTAGAATCTATGGAAATAAATAAACTTAAAAATACGGACCTGTTACTTAATGATCAATTAGATTTAAATAATTAACCTGTGTTAAATTCATTCTGTTGACCCTATAGCTACTTAAGATTTGGTAAATTACCCATATTGTACCTAATTTAATTTAATTTTTAAACCCTCTGTTGAATTTTTTCGCTATTGTAACCCTATTTGTTTTCCCGTATCCCATAATACTATAATTATGGCTTTCCACCAAGTATCGGCTGAATCAATTAATTTATTATTATTTAGTCGTGGTACTTTTTGGTATTTCTCAAATTTACATTTAACATATTTTTTATGACATATATTTAGTTGCTGTCAGGTTATGCGAGACGAGAGAATGTGAGACACGATGAATAATCAATTTTATTGGTGGTAAACGTGCAAACATCCAATCAAAATAATTTTAAATGTTTCTGCGTGCTACATCTTTGAAACTTGAAATTAAATCTTTATAAATGCAGTACAAAACGGATTCAATTAAATTTTCTTGTATAAAATTTCCACCAGTCCGTTAATACCTTTATTCTTATATTTTAAAATGGCAATAGCTTTATATACATATACTGAAAATTTACGACACGTTTTCATACTTTAGCTTTACTCTTTTTCCAGTATAATGTACTTAAAAGTTTTAAAGTTTGTCGATATTCCAAACATTGTAGAAGTTAGATAACTTTCGACTCATGTGAACTTTCTGATTTTGTAAACTTAAAGTTAAGTTATTTACGTTGGTACGTGTAGGACTGTGGGTGTATAAAAGTAGATGTAATGTAGATTTTCTTTAAAGATTCTCTAAACAGTTTTGACTATTCCATCCACGTTTTTTAGATTTCGTTATAATGGAAACTCATGGTCAAAAACATTACAGGCTACAGATTGATGGGTGCTAAAGGGCTTTTTTACTAGAGTTAAATTTTTTTTAAAACAAAGCGTTTCGACAGAACACAACAACATTTGACATTATAACAACAGCTGATCTAATTTTTTCGTTTAAGTTCCCAGATCAGCAGTGGGCCGTAGCAAGCTCACGCGTCCGGTTACGTCATATTATTTTCTTCCGATTTTCGTGTTTTTTAAGTGTCTCTGTGGCTGTTTTTTCTGCAGTATGTGTTTTAAACATTTTACTTTTGGATTCATTATATTTCAGACACAGATTTTTCTTGGTGTTTATTATTTAAGTTTAATAGTGAGTACAAACACCGTTTTGGGTAACTCATCTATTATCAAACCAATAAAGTGCCTAGTGCTATTTACTTATCGGTATACCGGGTGTCAACGAGATTATTGTACATAGCACTACAGTGTTATGTTCAGAGATATTTTAATCAAATTTTGGTTACTTTAATGTTTGAAAGGGATCTTTATTTTTACCTAGAAACCAACTGAATTTCACTTCCGGTTTAACCGGAACTACGCCATTTATGTTTTTTTTTAATGACAACCTGTATATTATATTGCACAGTCAAATTTTCCTCAAAATTCTCTTTTCAACGACATACAACAAGTTGACATTTACTTTCAAAATGGCGGCGTAGGACTCATTTTACCAAAAACAAAATGGTGTCTATAAAACAACGTATGCAATTGATACGGGAAAAATAGTGATAAAATCTTTTAAATTGGTCCCTTTTTTTTATTGTTTAAGCACTGACATTTACATTTTTTTCTTTTGTTTTTATAGGAAGGAATTTTTTTATTGTTTAAATAAATCTTAACTTTAACCCTATTTTACAGTGTTTTTTTAAATGTTATCATATACTTTTTATTATTTAGTATGAAAGTCTAAAGTATCCTTAAGCACCTAGGGATATTTTCGAAATCAGAATGAGTTTTGCTTCAGTTTTAAACAAGAAAAAAAAAACCGTGCATTTTCAATAAAAACTGAATAACTTATTTCCACCTAAGTTGGCTTTGGATAACAAAATTGGTATTTGTCAACGCCATTATCAGACTATTAGTTTGTAATTAAAATTTTGTAGTGTATTGTGCTTTTGGTCGTGGGTCTGATTCATATTTCATTAAATAGGAATAAAATGGTTAAGTTTACAAGAGAAGAACAAATTGATATGTTAATTATTTACGGAGAAAGTCACAAAAATGCCCGTCGTGCTGAAACATTGTATAGGGAGCGCTATCCAGCTCGTGAATTGCCTTCTTTAAGGTGGGAGTATCAACATGCTTGCCAACCTATAACCTATTTCGCGTAGATTTATTTATGTTTTCTAGCTTTTATACAAAATTTAAAAAAAATTCAGTATCGACTTGATATTCTATAGGTAATAATTGACATATTTAATAAATATCAAGTAATTTCATAACTTATTTTAGGAGAATTGTATAGCGAAAAATATCGGGTAAGATTTTTTTTAACATTATTATGTCATTGTCACCCATTGTTCTTTCACTATACAATTCTCCCAAAATTAGCAATAAAATTAATTGATATTTTTGTAATATATCAGATACTACCTAAATAATGTACCGACGATATTGATTTTCTTTAAATGTTAGTTATTAAAATAATAAACTCAAAAAATCAACGCGAAATAGGTTATAGGTTGGCAATAGATTGAATGACGTTGAGAATTCAACCTTAAGTTATTTCCCGTGGCTAGAAAATAAATTAAAATCGGAAAAAAACTATAATCAAGAAGCTAATGATAACTTTGTTGTAAGCGAGGAAGCTGAAATGAATGTATTGGCTTGCATTGCTGTTGATCCTGTCATCTTTGCGAGAAATAGGACAACAATGTAATGTTAGCCACGAAAGTGTAAGAAGAATATTAAAAAAACATGGATTTAAGTCGTTTATATACCAAGTTCACCACCACTTGGGAGAAAACGATCCTGTCAGAAGGCTACAATACTGCAATTGGTTTTTGGAGGAGAATAATGTGGATAACGGTTTCCATCGAAACATACTTTTTTCCGACGAGGCAAGATTTACAAACATGTGTATGTTTAATAAAAATAATACAAGATTTTGGGCCGTTCAAAATCCCCACTTAGTAAGAGGCCTATCAGAAGCGTTTTGGTGTAAATGTCTGGATTGGAATAATGGGAACTAGAATCGTTGGTCCTGTATTATTTTTTCATCATTTAAACTCTGAACAATATTTAAATATTCTTCAAACCGCTATCGAAGAATTTGTGGACAGCTTACCTTTAATTGAAATAAACAAAATTTATTACCAGCAAGACGGCGCCCCTGCTTACAACTCTAGGATTGTAGTAAACTATTTGAATGAAATGTTTCGTGATAGATGGATTGGGACAAACGGACCAATAAGGTGGCCTGCCCGATCACCTGACCCAACCCCGCTCGATTTCTTTCTATGGGGATATGTAAAATCAAAAGTTTATGCAACTGCACCGACATCATTGGAAGACCTAATGGCGAGAATTCGAAGAGCAGTTAACACTATTAATGAAAATAATTTAGAAAATGTTTTGCGAGAAAATGTCGAAAGAATAAACGTGTGTCGTGACCAAAATGGTGATTGGTGATCGTTTTGAACATTTAATTTATGGTTAATTTGTTTGTATTTTTTAATTTGTTGTTATTATTTTACTTTTACCTTTTAATTTGTTCTATGCCGTTGTTAATTATTAAATAATAAAATTATTATTATTGAAGCAAAACGCATTCTGATTTCGAAAATATCCCTAGGTGCTTAAGGATACTTTAGACTTTCATATTAAATAATAAAAAGTATATGATAACATTTAAAAAAACTCTGTAAAATAGGGTTAGAGTTAAGATTTTTTTAAACAATAAAAAAATACCTTCCTTTAAAAACAAAAGAAGAAAATGTAAATGTCAGTGCTTAAAGAATTACAAAAGGGACCAATTTAAAAGATTTTATCACTATTTTTCCCATATTAATTGCATACGTTGTTTTATAGACACCATTTTGTTTTTGGTAAAATGAGTCCTACGCCGCCATTTTGAAAGTAAATGTCAACTTGTTGTTTGTCGTTGAAAAGAGAATTTTGAGGAGAATTTGACTGTGCAATATAATATACAGGTTGTCATTTAAAAAAACATAAATGGCGTAGTTCCGGTTAAACCGGAAGTGAAATTCAGTTGGTTTTTAGGTTAAAATAAAGATCCCTTTCAAACATTACAGTAACCCAAATTTGATTAAAATATTTCTTAACATAACACTGTGGTGCTATGTACAATAATCTCATTGACACCCGTCTCATAACTTACTAAGATGCAAATACAGCAACAGGAGAATGATGGTAGACTAGAAAATATGTAATTTTTGCTTAAGAACGCACGCGGTTAATTTTCGAAAATTGTGTTGCGTTAAGAAAGGTGTTTATTTAAATGTTTCTTGCCATCTAGCATTTAAACGCAATTATCTCAAAAACTAATTGAAATATGGAGATTATTGAATTACAATTTTTTTTTTTTTATTATCATCAACAATAACAAAATGTCAGGAAACGATGATGAAACAATATGCATATCATGGCCAAAAGCGTCAGTGTGAATGCACATTGGGTTCATCAATAAAAGTTTACAATATTTAACCTATAGCGTATAACATACGACACTAAAGAAAAAAAACAAACAAAAAAAAACAAAACAAACAAAATAATGACACGTAATACCAAAAAAAAGGTAAAAAAAAAGGAGTGAAAACAATGAAAAAAAGAAGAAAAATATAAATCTACTGTAGTTTAATGACGCGTTTAATGGTATTTGTATTCTCTCTAATCCATACTTGCAACTGTTTCTTAATGCTACTATATTTTTTAGTTTTAAATTGTTCCGGTAACATGTTAAATAATTTAGGTGCTATATAAGTAATACATCTTTGAGTTGCATTATAATGCGTGTTGGGTAATACAATTTTATGATTTGTATTAGCTCTTGTCTGAATGCCATGATTGATAAAATTTTGAAAGTTGTTGGTGGAAATTGAAAACCTAAGGACACATTTAAAATATAATTGAGCAACAGTAAAAACGCCAGACTCCATGAATAATAGGTCAGATGGGAATTGCTTATGTTTAAACAAAATAACCTTTAATATATATTTCTGCACAATTATAATGTTCTTCAAGGTGTCATCGTAAGCAGAACCCCAGCAGATAATGTCATAGCTCAAGCAAGATTCAGCTAAAGCTCTGTATACTTTTATGATTGTATTTCTATTTAGAACATTACGTAATTCGTAAAACTTAAAAAAAATTTTTTAGTTTATTTTTAACGTAATCAGCGTGATGCTGCCATTTCAAGTGATTATCAAAATAAACACCTAAATATTTAATTTTATTTGCTGATTTGATGTTATCAGAACACGTACAGCAATTGCTCATATACAGTCATTGGTGTGTACCCTAAGTACATGCCTGTTTGGTAACCCCCTCACATTCATTGAAAAACACATAAACTTAGTTTTTTTAACATTCACTGTGAGCGAATTCATATCCATCCAAGCCCGAACACTGCACATTGCACTTTCAGCCTTCGAGAATGTTTCGTCCCAACAAACCCCTTTACACAAAAGAACCGTGTCATCCGCAAAACATACCACTTTTACTTCAGATTACATGTGGGAGACTATTGATATAAATTAAGAACAGAATAGGTCCCAGCACTGTACCCTGTGGAACACCGCACCCGATATCCATAAATGAACTAGAAACCGTATCCAGATTAACTCCCTGAGTCCTATTTGTTAGATACGACTCAAACAGCCCAAGCACTATTCCTCTTATACCAATATTGTATAACTTATTCAATAAGGAGCGATGGTCCACAGTGTCGAACGCCTTGGTAGGGTCCAGAAAAACAGCAAGAGGCCTCCAACCATTATCAAAACAATCCGTAATGAAAGTGGTGACCTCATTCAAGGCATCATCTGTACCCACCCCCTCCGTAAAACCATACTGTGACTTTGACAATATGTTATTAACATACAAAAAATTGCATAACCGTTTCTTTATACATTTCTCAATAACCTTACAAATAGGGCTAGTGAGTGCAATGGGTCTATAATTGCCCGGATCAGTTTTATCACCCCCTTTGTGTAGTGGGACAATCACTGCTCTTTTTAAAATATCCGCGTATAAATGATTCCTATTTGATAATTTGAGGTAAACCGGTCAGAAATGTGAGAGAATTTATCAAACTCATATTGTATAGCTGGACGGTGTTCTGCAACAATGGTCCAACCCACACTTTGTTTACATTCGAGATTTTCATATAGAATTATTTATCAGGAGCAACACTACGATAAGCCAAAATGATTTAAGCCACATTCTGTATTTTGGTGCCATCTGTGAACGAAGTTCTAAACCACAATTTTTCAATCCATTATAATATAAGAATCTGTAACAATGATCTAATCCACTCCATGTGGAATAGATCATTATCGAATAATTCTGGGTATATACTAATAACAAAATTTATGGATGTCGATAGTTTTGTTGTTGATAGACAAAGTACATTGTTTGCCTTACAATTAAATTACAACCTTAATCTCCATATTGCAGAAGAGTTACGCAATCAAATGAAAGATGATCTAAAGGCTGCTTAAAATGACGAAACACTGGAAACGTTGATATTTGATCTTCAAAAAACTCACTCTATGCCGAAACTGCCCACTGGAATAATATATTACAAGAGACAATTAAATTTATTAAATCTGGGTATTTACCTTGGCAGTACCGGAAGAGGTGTTTTTAATGTATAGTTGGAATATGAAGCAGGAAGGGGAACCCAAGGGGTTGGTTCTGGCTTACGCAAATATATAGTCGAAAACGTACGCGCCCCTATTAAAAAGCTTATCTTATGGTCTGATTCATGTGGGGGTCAGAATAGAAGTATTAAACTTGTCTTGGTGCTTATTCACGTCTTGCAAAATCATTCCTCCCTTGAAGAAATATCATTAAATTTTTTACTTTCTGGACATAGTTTTTTGCCCAATGATTCGCATTTTGAAGACGTTGAATGTGCCCTTAAAGTTCAACAAAGATTGTATACAGACAGTGACTATATAGAAATTATGAAATCGTGTCAAAAAAGAACAAGTTTATCGTAAACCGTATCGTGTCTGATAATATAGTTTCAGTTAGGATGTTGGAGAAGTCGATAACAAATCGCAAGTATGATGCAGTAAATAAAAATAGTATAAGTTGGTTCAAAACACATGTTATAACAATAAAAACAGAAGAACCTACAATTTTATACATAAATAATCATGTTATAGATACTACTTCTTCAAAAGTAAATAAGTATTGAAAAGGCTGGAAAGGGAAGAAACCCTATATTAGGACAAATAGAACTACCTCTTCTGTGATAAGGAGATCTCCGAGGAAAAAATAAAATACCTTAAGGATATCCTAACTTTAATTCCAAAAGATGCCAAGCCATTTTACAGTTTTTTAAGAAAAGTTGAAACTCAAAATTTTGAAGACGACTTGGAAAGGCTAGGACCTACACTAGATTTTGATATTGATGAAGAGCAGCTATTGCATGACACCACGAATGCATAGAAATCGTCATAAACTATATACGTACCTTTACTACATTATTTAGCACTAGTTTTCTCTTCTTTTGGTTAAAAGTTTTCAATATTTGGAGGGGTAGTCGATTGTTGCAAAACAAGTACTTGTAACTTCTAATTTTGCAACAATCATCTAACCCGCTTTTTAATTTTTTTCTGTCAAAACATATGTATATTTTTTCAATATTTAAATATTTTCCGATTAGTTGTATGCATATTTAATAGAAAATAAATAAATAAAAACTTTTTGTAAAATGGGGTATTTTCTGAAGCAACGTACGACAATATGCTAATTATCTCGAAACAACAGGTGAGTGACTAAAACCATTGTTGCAGAACACCGTCCAGCTAGCATTCTCAAGGAGGTATCTTAAAACTCATTTTGGAATCCTCCTACTTGCCCTCAAAAACATAACTACTCCAAATATGATTTATATCCGTTTAATATCAAATTATCGCCAACCTTATAACGTAAATATTTACTTGGACCACCGTTCAACTGGTGTGACTCGCCACCCGATTGAAATTTTTAGCAGTGCCTATCGGCAAACAACGAGTATCAGTGATAGATAGATGTGCATATTATAATAATTGATTGAAAAGATCCGGTCATTTTAGAAATCGACCACTGAGCGATTCGATCTCCGAAAATTGATTAAAGTGCCCACCTCTAGACTGAAAAACGATATTTTTAACATTAAGTAAAATTATTTTTATTTAAATTAATATTTTAGAAAATTTACTTATTTTTTAACATAAAATGTTTAAAATGTGAATAGTGCTGGCTTTTACTTGATGGAAATCCATTACAATTGTTTGCAATAAGGACTTTAGTCTAATTTCCACATAATATATATTTATTTGTAGATGAAATGTAGATGTAGGTGGTAGATGAAATGGTAGATTAATATTATTTGATGTCCAAAATTTATTTCGTAGTATGTATACCCCCAGATGACACAATCAATTTAGTTGAAAATTTCACACCTGTCATCCTACGCCAATCACACACTTTCAATTCGACAGTTACCAATGACAACCTTCAAATTTTTCGGAAATTTTTCTCCTCCTGCCAAGCTAGGCGAACAAAATTAATAAGTGGATTTTTTTTCTTGACAGCTATCATATGATCCGAAAATCAGTATTCAGGATCAAATTTTGGTATTTAATGTTTTTATTCATTTTATAATACTAAATAAATACAAATATTTATTTACCAAATATTTCTTTCACTAAGGCTAAATATTTTTGGAATTCTGGTTCGAACTCTTCTCTTCGTAATGGAGAATAACAAGGATAATGGTTATCTTCCCTTTCCACTTCTATCAGATGTATATGTTCAATATAATAGATGTAATATGTGGATGCAATTTTGTTCTGCTGAATTCTGGTTTTTCTTAAAAAGGATGGGATATCTTCCTCCAAAATCTTCTGGATAGCTGAGAAAAGGTTTTCTTGATGGGGATTTAATTCAGTTTTTTCCATTAAACATTGCAAATACTTTAAATTTTTATGAGACATATTAATGTCCCCTATTTCAGAGCAAGATTTACAAACACCGTAGGACTTAAAATTAGTTTCTTGATTGTTTACTGCCATGATTTAATTATTGTGAACTAAAGAAGCACGTTTAAGAAATAACTGTCGACGTGACGTATAGCAGATACGATTTTGACATCACAAGCCTAAGCCTACTTGACTGTGGTATCTACTATCTACCTAGATTTTAAAAATTGTTTTATCTGGCATAACTAGCCTAAACTAGACTATACTATGCTTTCACTTTGTTTTAGTAAATGAAATGTAGTAAAAATAAATAAAAAGGATAATTTTCACTTATATTTTTTGCATTTCGTTTAACTAAACGGTGAGGAAACTTTTTTTTGAGTTTAAGTATTCCCATAATTATGGATAATTTCAATAAAATAATTCAAATAAATTTTAGGTGTGAAGTTTTCTTACCGAATCCCCCGCGTCCTTGAATTAATATCCGGAAATAATTCGAGCACTAGGGAGATTATAAGTGAAAATCTTCTAACAACTAATCATGTCAACCACATAATAAAAACTGACATACTGGAACTATTAAAAACCTGTTTACACAAAATTATTTTTTCTTTAACAATGTTTTTTACATCAGTAGCGAAGGTCGTATCATGGGTAATCCACTAAGCCCCTTATTAGCGGAAATATTTATGAACAACCTAGAAAATATTATACACAAACATCCTTTGGCAAAGAACTGTTTATATTGGTATCGATATGTAGATGACATATTCACATGGTTTGCAGGGACCGATAGACACCTTAATTCGTTTTTAAAATATTTAAAATCAATACACAATAACATTATATTCACTATGGAAGTAGAATCTCAAAATTCCTTAAATTTTTTTGATCTAACAATTACCAGAAGAACAACCAAACATTCCTTTAAAATTTATCATAAACCCACACACACCGATACTACTATTCACCACAGCTCATGTCACCACGAACAACACAAATTATCTGCGTAATATAGCATGATACATAGACTCACTAGCATCCCTTTGTCAAAAGAAGATTTTGATAAAGAAATAAATATTATATATAAAACAAATTTCAATAAATAATGGTTACCACCCAAAATTAATAGATAATATTCTAAATAAAAAACGTTTTAAAAAAACTATATCGGAAGTATATCCTCAATACAAAGAATTAAAAAATAATTTTAAGACCTTAACTTATATAGGAAATTCCACAAAGAAAATTAAAACCTATTTGAATCAAAAAGAAATAAATGTAGCATTAAAACAAATAATGCTTTAGGTAGAAAATTAAAAAACCATAAAACAAAGACTAACAGTGAGAAGAAATCAGGTGTCAATCAATAAAATTGCGGATCGTGTCCAAAAATTTATATAGGCCAGACAGGTAGAACATTCAAAACCAGAATCGCTGAACATGAAAAAAGTTTTTTACGTCAAAAAACAGACTCCACATGTTCCAATCACATTACCGAAGAAAGCCATACATTTGCAGATAATTTTAAAATTCTTCATACAAAAAATAAAAGCCATAAACTTAATTGGGTGGAAAGTTTGGAAATTAACCGTTATAAAAACACGGGTCTACTTCTGAATGACCAAACAGATTTGAATTTTAAATCGCCCTTATTAAAACTTTTCAACAATTGACCATATTCTAAAAACTACTCTGTGGGTATTCCCATAATATAATTAGTTGGTTAAGAAAAAGATATTTTGTATATAAATATTTAGGCTAAAATTATAGTACCTCACTCAAAGTAAAATTCCCTTTATAAAGCTACTGTGTAGCAAAACGCGTCGGGTTTATAAAATAAATATTATGTGGAAATTAGACTAAGGTCCTTATTGGAAAAAAATAAAATGTTTAACGTGTTGTTACATTCATTTGTCCATATTACCCAAACAGTTAAATTTAGATATATGGTATATTATAGGAAAAATTTTGTAAATTTAGTGAGAAATATATGGTAATATACAGGGTGGTTCATTTAAAAAAATTAAAAGTAACGTCATAACTTGAAAGTGGATAAAAGTACTGACATATGGAATGAACATTGCCAGTTAAATAGTAACATTTTAATCCTATTAATTGTCGAAAACTCGGATCATATAACACTTTTCGTTCTCCCTACTTAATTAAGCCGTTCCAGAATGTTTGCCCAACCCTGTATACCTATTAAAATCTGACAATTTAATTTTTATTAATTATGTTCTTTAAAGTATTTCATATTAGTTAATCTGCAGTATATATTTAAAACATTACTAATTTAGATATTATGTAAACGGGAAATAAAATTATATCCCTTTTGGGACATACCACATTTAAATGGCTTTGAAATTGCGAGCTTTACGTGTCCGATACCCTGTCGAAGGGTCAAGCACGGTTTTTTGTCTCCCTAATTGAAATCTACTGTATCCATTTTAATTGGGAAAGTTTCGGGTATCTGTATTTGGGCGATTAGTTATCTCAGCATCATAATATTTATGAATGCAATAAATTTTTTATTATTATTATATTATTATATAATAATAATTGTTGTCATTTTAAATCTTTATCGGCAGGGTAGAGAAAAAGCGAATTATTGACGCAATCAGTATAAACGGAACAAAATATAATTTGTGTTGCGTCAAAATTCCGACCTCAAATGAAGAGGAAGAACTGTTGTTATGATCATGGCTTTGAAGAAGACACAATAGTAAGATATTTCTAACTTCTTCATTTCATACCTCTAGTTTAAAAGAATATATTGCGGTTTTCACAGATATTCTTCTTATTTATTCTTCTTTTAGCTTAAGTTGAAATGATCCGGCTAGACAGCGCCCTCTAGCTGTCGCAACAGAATCCGGAACAACTTAGTATTTTATTAATTTTATAAAACAAAAGGGACCCTATTTACCAAGTTCAAATTAGTCAAATTCTGATCCAAACCAAAGTTGGGAATATTTTTGCGCAGCAATATTTGTCCCCTCCTACCTCCCTTAAACAGAAAGGTAGAGCAAAAACTTAAGTACAAAATGGAAAGGAAATAAAAAACTAAAAGTCTTTCTCCACAAAAGTTAATAGAACAAAAATAAATTTTTGCTCAGAGGTCTCTCCATGTTTCGAACGTAGAAACGTTCATCATTAGGAGACAGAAAAATGTATTGCTGGTGGTTTTAGCAGAAGAGAAAAATGGGAAAGAAAGAAAAAACTTAAAGTCTTCCTCCACAAAATTTATTAGAATAAAAACTCTCTACGGGTATGTACATGTTTCGAACGTAGAAACGTTCATCATAAGGAGACAGAAAATTTATTTAGTTCTGATGGTTTTAGCAGAAAAGAAAATGGTGTAGAACCTTAATGGAGCTCTTATGGAATTAAAAAATTGATGTGTAGGAGAGACATAATATCAAGAAAATTAATAAAGGTTAAACCATACTGAGTATATTAAAAAAGTTATTAAAGGGGGTCTAAACCAACCAAATAAACTGGAGAAGAAGAAAAAACTTTCAGGAAAAGGTGTCGAAGATTATTTAAAATTTTTTATAAAACTTTTCAAGTTTATCATGAAGTTAAAAATTTTATTAATAGCTTAAAACCTAAAAAATCTCCTGGAATTGATGGTATCACATCTGAGATTTTAATATCATTAAATTAATTTATTTGTAAACCATTAACTCATTTAATTAACACCATCTTTAATACAGGAATATATCCATCTGCTTTTAAAATAGGTATAATAAAACCAATTTATAAAAGCGGAAATAAAGTTAAATTTCAAAATTACAGACCTGTAACATTAATTTCATCATTAGCGCAAAAGTTTTCGAAAAAGTTTTAAAAGAAAGATTAGAAAATTTCTTAAACAAAAATAAAATCCTATCAGACAAACAATTTGGATTTCAAAAAAATAAATTTACACAAGGTGCAATTTGTGACCTAACAAATCAAATATATAATTCAATTGATAATAAAATGAACAGTATATGCATATTTTTGGATTTAGCTAAAGCCTTCGATACTGTCAGTCATAAAATTATTATTAACAAATTAGAAAAACTTGGATTTCGTGGTCAAATATTAACTTTATTTAAAAACTATTTATATAACAGAGTACATTATGTTAAAATTGGTGAAAATGTTAGTTCACCAAAAATATTTAATTATGGAGTACCACAAGGTACAGTCCTAGGACCAATACTTTTTAATATTTATCTAAATGATATTTTTAATTTAAATTGTCAAGGAAAACTACATAGTTTTGCTAATGATACCGTAATTTTTTATGAAGGTATAAATTGGAATATTTTAAAAAATACTATTAAAAAAGATTTTATAAAAATAAGCAGCTGGTTTAATAAAAACTTATTAACTATAAATTATAACAAAACAACATACATTCCATTTACTTCATACAAAAATAAACTTCCAAATATTGGTCCAATAATATGCAATAATAATATTAACATAAAGGAAGGTGAAAATATTAAATATCTAGGAATAATTTTTGATAAGCATTTAAAATGGGATTTACATAGTGACTACGTTATAAAAAAACTAAGAATTCTTATACCAAAATTTAAACATCTTAAACCATTTTTAAATATAAAAGAATTAGAACTACTTTATTATTCTTTAGTACAAACACATTTAAATTATGGAATACTAGGATGGGGAGGCATGTGACGGTTTTTTCTCAGGGTATATTTTACGTGGGTTTAGACCAATAAAACTCTGAGCATGCCAGGAAATTTACTTTTTATTGAGACAGGCTTTCTTGTTTCTTTTACCTGTTTTTGCAAATCTGAAAATACATATAAATAAGGTAAGTTCCAGATAGGTAATTATTTTTCTAAGCATAATACTCACTATAACTTGACGTTGGTTCAAAATGGTAGAAAACAAAACAAGTCAACAGTATATTTGCAAGCAAAATGACAACAAACATTGTCCAGGCTTATAAAACAAGGAAAGCCAAACCAAAGGTAAGAATTAAGGAAATTCTGCCTCAACTGCCCCCCTTTTTAGGTTTAATAGGAAAGCTGAAAGCTCCAGTGAAACCTAAAAACAAACATTAACCTTCTCTCTTAAAATACGGTCTTAATAAACTGGCATGAAAAGAACCTCTTTCCTTTTTACCGCCTGTAGAAGTCAAAACAAAAGTAGAAAAACTGATTTTCTTTTAATTTAATTTCATGCGAATAAATTTTAGTAAGACCCGGAGTCTCAGAAAAACCTCCCTATTCTTTCTCTATTCTTAATCCCGAAAAATTAATTTTTGTTTTTCAGAAAGCTGACTATCCCTTAAGACAGCATTTACTTGCTCTTCAAAGGTATTGTCAGGAAAAGACGCCGGAGAAACGATTTCATTGACCTTTTCCGAAACCAAACGAGAAGAATTTTTTTCTGGCTCGCCCATGAAAGTAACCGAAGGAATTTCAGGGACTGTCAACGTTTTATCTTTCAAAAAAAAATATTAGGCAATTTTTTCCTAAATCTATCTTTGCTTTTACTAAACGCAAAAAATCTATACCCAATATAACAGGGTAATTTAATTCATTAATAATTAAAAATTCATGTCTAAACTTCTCTTTCTTAATGGAAAAAGACATAAAAACTTGTTTTTCTACACGTTTGTGTTTAGTTTTAAAAGCCCCAATAACTTTAACGCCTGCACAAGAAAAAGAGGGGATTAAATGATGGTTAGGCTCTAGTTGAGCCCAAACATCTGAAGAAAAACATGAAATTTCACTGCCAGTGTCAACCAAAGCAGGGAAATTAAAGTTTAAAAAATTTACTGTAATGATAGGCGATTTAAAGTTCTCACAAGCTTTCAAAACATTATCAACAATTTTTTCATTAGAAAAAGTTTCTAGTACTGTCCTTTTTATTAAATTTTCCCGGAGAGGACCTAGATTTTCCGAGAAAATTAACAGTTTTCCGACTCGTCGACGGTTTCTGACACTTCCAGATTAAAAGTTTGTTTTTTATTGTTCTTATCATTAAAATATTTTTTAGGCTGAGTAGAATAATTTTTGGAAGGTATTGTAACCGGTGTGACTACGTCATCATGACCCCTAAAATAGTACTCGGCCTGTCGTAGCCTCCTTAGGGCTTCCTCTAAAGTATTAGCTCCCACCAATAATACAGAAATACTGGGCGAAAAATGACGAGAAATAGTGGATTAGAGTTTGTAACGTTCAAAAGTGTTTTAGATATTCGTTACAGTATTGTTTCACCATGGCAATTTTTACGAATTCTGAAATGGCTGAGATGCATTTTATCCATGGTCTTGCAAATGGAAATGCGAGAAAAGCCAGACGTCTTTACATGAAGGGTTATCCAAATAGAGTACCTAGTACCTGATCATCAAATATTTCCGAGAATTATTAAAACCTAAATGTTTTAAACTGTTGTTAAACCTACTTACCTTTGTTAATTAAATGGGTTATATGTGTTTCCAGGAATGTGCATTAAAATGATTTTAATTTTTTACTCGAAAACGGTGCACCGTAAGAAAATAAGTCAGGAGACCGAATTTGCTGTAAATTAGACGGGAATGTCAAAAATAATTTTTATATAAAGAAAAAGCAGTGGCGCGCCATTTTTTTTTCAAAAATATTAAATGCAAGCCCCGCACGGACGCCATAGCTAAAATTTAAAAAAAATATTTTACACCAAAAAATGCCTTTCACTGCTCAAAAGAAGTGTGCCAAATTTCATAAAAATATCTAGAGTGGTTTGAAAATGACAATGAAAAAATATGTTTTTAATTAAAATGTTAACACCCTATATCTCCCCAAAAAAAGTGTCTGCCTTTTTGTAATTATTTTTTATTATATGTAATTAAGACACTGTTAAAATGTCAGCGTGAATCAAACACTTCATTTTGTATTTTTAAAAAAACAACTTGGGTGTGTTTTTATTAAATGTTAACCCCCTTAAAAGTGTCTGCCTTATTAATTTTTGTGTTTTGTGCCATTTTAAATTTTGATTTCTGTTTGTTGGCCTCTGAAACAAACACTTTTTTTTGAGCAAAATTTTTGGACACCTTTCTCCTATGCGCAGTACCTGGTGTCCCCAGGTAGAGCTAGCCAACACTTGCTTACCTGCTCATCTATCCAGTAGATACTATGACAAAAAATTTTGAAGTGCGTCAAACATTTCATGAAACGGGTGTTACTAACTCTCCGACTATACGGTCTACATTGCATTTTGATGTCATAAACTATGTAGTCAAACAGACGACGCGACGTGTACTCAATGATGATTTTAAAGGGCTCCCTAACACCAGTCATTTTACACTCGCTAATTGTCAAATTCGGACGGTTTTAAATTTCGAAACTCTATGGTGAATACCTACGTGACATTTTAATTGAGACTGATTAGGTTAAATTTGCAAACCGTGCTTAAAATCAGTTCTAAAATCAAACTCGAGGCAACAATTCCTTTGAATTATTGTCGACTGGAATTCGTGTTGGATAACATTTGTCGGAACTGTTAATTTGTAACTTTAACCATTCTCCTATTTCTATGGAACTCACTAAAATTATAATTTAAACTTGCAGATTATAGACATACGAGTAGAGTGGTGTATTGAGAAAGGGGGGGGGGGGTCAGGGGGGTCTAGACTACTTACAGGCCTATAGAATCCCCATAAGATATGGGTTATTAAAATAGCATCTCTAGGAAAGGCTGTCTTGACGGGGAATTATTTTTTTTCCTAAAAAAAAGGTTATAATCTTTTGAAATTATATTAACGTAAACTTGTTTAACTGTTTATTGTGGTGTTTATTAATTTTATTAAATAATTTGTTATTATTTTTGTGATATATAAACTTTTAAAACAATTGGTATTAACAATTTTATTATGTTGAGTGCATAAACATTTAATTGTAAGAAAAGTGCGGCAGAGGATATCTCTTTCAACGGGCAATAAGCATCAATAGGTGCATTGTTTTATTAAAATATATTATAAATATCATAAAAACATTTAAAAATAATTCTGTCCCAACACGTTTACGTGAACATCCTTCTGACCTCTGACTTTTACAAAATGTGCAACTTGTTGATTAATTTTATTGGTTTTGGATTGACGGCTTGCGGGGTTGCTGAGCTTTGATCCTCAGTACCCCACAAAACACTTTTTGCAATGTAATTTTATTGTGATATCTTCATAATTATGACAATTTTATCCTTATAATGTCTTACAGACATACACTTGAAAAGTTTTTTAAAAAATTTTAAATAATCTTCGCCACCTTCTTCTTAGGAAGGTTTTTTCATCTTCCCCAGTTTATTTGCTTGGTTTAGACCCCCTTTAATAACTTCTTCACATACAGAGTATGGTTTAACCTTTATCAATTTTCTTCATATTATGTCTCTTCTACACATCAATTTTTTAATTCCATAAAAGCTCCATTAAGGTTCTCCACCATTTCCTCTTCTGCTAAAACCATTAACACTAAATAAATTTGCTGTCTTCTGATGATGAACGTTTCTACTTTCGAAACATGTAGAGACCCCTAGAGGATTTTTATTCTATTAAATTTTGTGGAGGAAGACTTTTGGTTTTTTCTTTCTTTCCCAAACCTTTCAACAAACCCAAATAATATAACCCTGTATGACGGGATGGCGACCAATAAAAAAACCAAAACCCTATTATTCCAGAGATAATATGGTGTGTCATCTATGCAGCCTATTAAGGGTTTTCCTTTTTGTTAGAGTTCTGTAGTCTAGACCATAGACATTTACCTATAGATCCGTACAGCTTATCTCGTGCGCAAACAAAAGTTAAGTTTTATGGATAAAATAATGCGTTTTTACCCATAGCTCAACAGTTACACGCCTTTCCGCCGTACAGGTATGGGCATGCGCACAATCTCTTATTATTAGGTTTTCCTTGTTTAGCGACATCTTCAAAATACACTCCAGAACCGGCTCGGCGCCATTTTTGTTGTTGTATTTTAGGTTTTCTTTGTGAATTTCTTCATATGTGTGAAGTTAGCAATGCTTATCAGCAGCGACGAAATTTTTTTGGGGTACGTGTCAATTCCAACGAACGAATTTTAATTTTTTTAGTAGATTTATAGTCATATTATGTAAACTATCCCATAGGGGTAAAATTTTAATTTTCGCCACTAAAAAAATTTTTAATTTGTTTACAAACGTAACGTACTTCCGTACTTCCGTATATATTAAACACCCACAATCCACAATAGCTAAGAAAACAACTAGGAATCCACAGAGAAACCTTAAAACGCAACAACAAAATGGCGGCCGAGCCGGTTCTGCAGAGTATCTTGAGCATGTCGATTATTGTCGATAAAGTAGGACATGCCGATAACACGAGGTTTGTGCGCATGCACGAAGGTGTCCAGAAGGAAGCCAGCTGACCGGCGAGTCATGCGCTCGGACGTATTTTTTCACCCATAAAACGTAACTTTTGTTTGCGCAGGAGATAAGCTGTACGTATCTAAAGGTAAATAATTGTCTATGTTCGCGACTCGCGATTCGACCTGTCGATGGCGCTCACGTTTTGTATATTTGTTTTCATTTATTTATTAGTTACATTATAAAGTTGGAAAATTTCGTCTAATATGAAGGTCATTGATTTACAGAAGCTTGTGTTTAGTAGTCCTCTGAGCTTAAGTGAAAAACTTGATTTAAAAAATACAGGGCGGCCACTACCAATATTGAATATAGTACCTACAAGTGCAATCAAAATGTAAAAGTAAAGTTAGGCACAGTTTACGCGTAAGTTTGACAAATAAATATATAATAAAAAATCCTGGATATGCGATTGTGAGGACAAAAATTCTTTTTTTTTGTTTCGTGTGTCTTCTTTTTGACGGGGATGATAATTGGATCATAAATGGGGTGCAGGATTTAAAACATCTTTCAGAGAAAATAAAAAACATGAAAATAGTGCAAAACATCGTTATAATGTGGTAAGTTTTGAAATGTTAGGACAAACTAATATTTTAACTTGTTTAAGTAGTGCTTATGCTGATGAAATTAAAATTCACAATGAGAAAGTTAGAAAAAACAGACACGTAGGTACTTTCAAAAATAATAGACATCACTAGTCACGAGCCGCCACTGCCCCTGACTATATATTTCACAGCATTTTAAATAAAAACTAAAAGTACCAAAACACTTATTGACACATTATAACAACTTAAAAATTCCTTAAACACATTGTAATTCTATATTCTATACAGCATTTTTGGTGGTACAGTGCAACACTGCAACAGAGAAATGATAGCAAAAAATTATTACCTTGTTGGACTTTGATTGTCTTTATTTTGTTACTTAACACAACGTTAGTTAGTATTTCTAACCGTTTTCAAGTGTAAAGTAGGTAGAGGTAGAGTAAAAACAGTTAGAGATACTAACTTACCGAAACGTTGTGTTAAGTAACAAAATAAAGACAATGGAAGTCCGGCAAGGTAATATTTTTTTTTGATATTACTTCATTGTCTACCACCTTCAAACAGAGAAAAGATAGGTCGCAGAAACGCTGTCATGGAGGAATGATGAAACTATCGAACAATAATTTCTCTGTGGTGTAGCGTCAGCAACTAATGGCCACTTGCACCGTAATGCTAACAGTGGTTTAAATTTTAACAGTAGCTTACAATTCATTTTTGACTTGCACCGTGAGTTAAGCCAAGTTTAAATGGCTTTAAACTACTGTTAAAATAAACCCCCAATTTCGGCGGCTTAAATGCATTTAAACAATAAGTTTACATGGTTCTAACCTAAAAAAAGTGTTGCCATAAAAATATAAAAACTTTCGGGTGCTATTTCCGTTTTTTTTTTGTAACGAGATGGATATTTTCGAAGAAGTTTTGCTGGAAGATGATCTGGATATTCTAGACATAATAGATATGGGATTTCCAAGACGGATATATGACAGAGCAGACCAGTTTAATGATTTGGACAACTTTACTTTTTTTAAGAGATTCCGCCTGTAAAAGCCTACAAATTTTTTCTGTTCTATTCCACGATCAGCCATCTTTTTTCGAAGTTCTTTCTTTTTATTTTCATAAAATCTTTTTATTGAATCTTTTGTTCTATAATTATTTGCCGGAGATGTGGCATTAAATTCAGTTGTTACCTTCACCCAAGCCGTGTTATTTTCAAAATTGGTATTTTTGTCTGTTTCTTTATTTTCAATAATGTTTTTGTATTTTGCAATTATATTAATAAGGTGTGATTTTTCGTTGGAGGAAAAATTTGATGATCTCGCCCGTTTTACACCTGGTTCTGCAGATCCATCACAAAATAATATAATAATATGTAAAAATACCACGAAATTTGTCCCAACAAAAACTGGGGGTCAGAAAAAAACACTGGAAAAAACAAATGCCATGCCATAACCTCAAATTATACTATTTGAAGTTAGGTGTTTATACCAACCCAACGAAAATTTCCTAGATCGGTACGTTAAATTTAACCAGGCACCCTTAATGTACGCTGCAAGTGGTTGTGATTTAATTCACTGTTAGATTTTAACTTGTCAGTTAATTTAACTGATAAGTTAGACAAAACGGTGCAAGTAGGCATTAGGCAATTAAATTAAAGAGATCTAGTTTTGTTACCGTTAGTATACGAAGCATGGGCTTGCGGCAAATTAGATTTTAGGGGTGTTTACCCAATTTTTTACACAGCTGCTTAAAAAAAAGTATAGAGGGGACATTTTTTGTGGGTCAATTGACTCCTTACATGCGACCTTGTTTACACGTGTTTGCCAATGCCATAGACCCAATAAAGGTAGATAAACGCTACTGAATGTTACATTCTTTATGAATTTAATACTGAAAACCTATTAACATTTTTTTAGTACGAAATATTTGTATCTAATTCTTCATGTAAGAGCATTTGCTTGGTTTGATATTCTACGAAAGAAATCAGTGCATTGACATACTTTTGCTTACAATGTCCGAGAACAAGTTACAAGCCATGTCATGTCGTACGATTTATGTTCTAACAAACTGGCTCAAATCAGGGACTCTCCTTTTTATAACAATAATTATAATAGATACAGGGTGTTCATTTGAAAACTTCCCACCTCGATTTTCCTGCTTTAAAATGAAAATGTGGAAAATCGCTCGGACCCGTCGATTTTTATTTCGAGGGGGACATCTCTTGCGTATATATTGTCAATCTTGTTACTTCAAGCCCCTAGGAGGGAGGGGGGGGGGGTAAGATCTAAATCTTAAATGGATACCTCTATTTTATATAATTATTTTGGATACTGCATGAAATTCTGAACATTTTTTAATAAAAGCATTATTAGTCTATACTTAACAGTTTCCGAGATATTGACTCTTGAAAAATTACATTTTTGAACTTTTATAGCGTCTAGTTTTCTAACTGTACGTCTTCGAGCAAAACGGCTTACATGTCCCTATCTTCGATTTTTATTATCTTTCCAATAGTGTGAACTTTCGGTTAAACCGGATGTAAGAAATATAGTACTTCCGGTTTGACCGGAAGTTGACACTATTGGAAACATAATAAAAATCAAAGATATGGACATGTAAGCCGTTTTGCTCTAAGACGTACAGCTAGAAAGCTAGACGCTGTCAAAGATCAAAAATGTCATTTTTCAAGAGTCAATATCTCGAAAACTGTTAAGTATAGACTAATAATGCTTTTATTAAATTAAACTAGGAAAATCGAGGTGGGAATTTTTCAAATGAACACCCTGTATAATATCTATTAAATCTTATATAAATTATGTATCTGTTCTACCCTTTAGAAGCAAATGTGATATTACTTTGCACCTATTAAATAAATACGATCACCCATGCAGAGTGATATTTGATTGGTAAATTTAACCCTTTATCCTTAACTGTCTTCAGATGAATAGTTTCAGCAAATGTTATCCAAGCACGGATTTCAAGTCGACATATTCAAAAGGCATGTTGCCGGAGTTTGATTTCGGAACTAATGTTAAGCGCGTATTCTAAATTAAACCTAACAAGGCTTAATTAAAACCTGATTGAAAGTTTTATGAAAGGACAGAATTTTTATTAAAATTGACAAAACTATTGAAGTGTTTAAGTGTGAACTTAATTGATTTAATTATACACTGAAAAAAAAGAGTCTAAGAAATCAAATAAATGATTTATTTGATTAATATTTATTGGTCCAAGATAAATACTATTTGGTTCATACAAATCTTGTTTGTATCAAATAAACTAAGGTATTTGAAATATTTTCTATATTTATTTGGTTTCTTAATTAGTTACGTACAATAAATAGTGTTTGCTACAAACACTTTTTAAAATTTAAATTAAATTTGTAATGGCCAACAATGCATTATTTCAAGCAAATAATTTTTATTTAAATTTCATGAAATTATTGTCGCTAAGCAAGGTCCGACTCGACCTTCCCGGGCAATCGCACCCAATCGGCTTCGTCTTTGCGCCGCGTCGTGCCTCCGCGACCGCGCTTCTTGTCGCTCTTTTAGTTGACTTTAGTTAGTGACATGTGTTGGTATATAGTGACAGGTGTTGGTTGGTTATTGTTGTGCAATGGAGCAATGGTTACTGGAGAAAGGCTTATTGGGGCATCTTCAGCCTGTATTTGAAGGTAATCCTATTATGGGTTATAATTATTTTTATATTTTATAAAGCAAATTTTTTCACGCCGCAGGCATTAGAATAAGTTATTATATTATTCTTAATTTTGATATAAAAAATGATATATGCATGTGTTATTGTGTAGAGGCTATAAGGACTCTTATGCTGCTTAAGAGTACCCATCAACATCTTTGTTTAGAACGCAGGGCTTTAATATTTCCATTTGGAGCATAATAAAGCAAACAATGGCGTCGTAGGTACGTTTCTGTTATTGTCCCATCATGCTTTGCGTTCTGTAAATAAACTCAAATAAATATTAGTTCTTGTAAATAAAAATATATTTGGGGAAAATTATAAATTATTTGCAGTAAAAATATATATTTTTGAAAAAAGGATTAATTTATTTAAACTATTTATATTATCGACGGTTTATACCTAGGTATCTAAATACATATTTTATTGAGGGAAAAAATATTTATTTAAAAAAATTTACTTAGGACATGTAGGATTTATGTTATTTAAAGATACAAGATGTGTTTCCATCAAAACTTTCACTTTCACTGCATGGCAATTTAACACTTTTATACTTTAAAATATTATAGTATTTTGTACTTAATAAAATAACAAAAATTTTCTTTCTTTATTCTTCATTGAATTAAATAAAAAGAACAACACAACACACGAAAAAAACAAATGATTCAAAGAAAAATGGAGTTCGCCGAAACAATTATTTATTTCCTATTAGCGGAACAAATATTTATTTAATAAAGTGACGACATTTATTTGGATTCTGGATTGACTTTAAATAATATTTGTTTGGCATCAATAAATCTCCTTGCCAGAATCCAAATAAATGTCGTCACTTTATTAAATAAATATTTGTTCCGCTAATAGGAAATAAATAATTGTTTCGGCGAACTCCATTTTTCTTTGAATCAAATCATTTGTTTTTTCAGTGTAGTAATGGCTCTTCCAGGAAATATATTGTATTTTGTATAGTAGATATTACTATACAGAGTGATTCACGGTATAAGTGGTATATTGGGAGGTCTTTGTCTTCGCTACTATTATAGACTTTTTATTATTATATTATTAATGTTCCGCGCGGTTATCGTAACACTAGATACCCAGTGTATTTTTCTAGTTCAACCATTAAAGTTATAAAAGAAAAAAATAAATTTCATAAAAAGTGGAAAGTTTACGGTAACTTACAAGACTTTAAAACTTTTAGACTGTTGAGAAATCGCTCTAAGCACCCTATTAAACAGGACCATTTTAATTATTTAGCTCACATTGAAGCAGAAATACCTAATAATAGCAAATAATTCTGGCACTTTGTTGATGCGAAAAATCGCAATAATTTACCTTCTTCTATGTCGTTCAATAACAGTATTGTTAATAACAATAAGTATATTTGTAACGCTTTTGCAGAATACTTTAAAAGCGTTTTTGAACCTAAATCGAACAACAACAATGTTAAAAACCACACAAATGGCGAGGCCCTACTCACTCACCTTCATTTTGAAGTCTCAGATATCAAAAATATAATAAAAAAACTTGATACAAAAAAGGGGACCAGCACAGATGGCATTCCAGCATTATTTGTCGCCAAATGTGGCGCTCCCACTTACTCTCCTATTTAATCAGTGCACTGCTTTGTTCCCTAATATCTGGAAAAAATCCTTAATTGTGCCAGTTTTCAAATCTGGTGATAAGAGTGATATAAATAACTACCGGCCTATATCTAAACTTTGTGTATTCGCTAAAGTCTTTGAAAAAGCTATTTATGAACATCTTTTTTCTTGGTAAAGGGTAAGATTTCGGTCCGCCAGCATGGATTCTTCCACAATAGATCCATAGAGTCAAATCTCATTTGTTACTCACAGTTTCTAATTTAGAGTATGGATGACAGAGTTCAGGTCGATTCCGTTTACACCGACTTCAGCAAGGCTTTTGATAAAATTAGTCACCAGTTACTGCTAAGGAAGTTGTCTGAGGTTGGTGTTGGAGGTATTGTTCTGGATTGGTTCAAGTCCTACTTGACGGACAGAGATCAGATTGTTTTGGTTGCCGGTTGTAGATCGGATGCTTTTGTCTCTACCTCAGGGTAGCCACTTAGGACCATTATCGTTTATCTTATACATTAACGATATACAGTCGTGTTTTCAGAATTGTAACTTCCTGTTCTATGCAGATGACCTCAAAATATACATACAAGTATTTACAACAAGCGATTGCAAGAAATTACAGGCTGACCTGGATAGGTTTCACGCCTATTGTAGTGATAATCATTTATTTGTCAATCTCAAAAAATGTTTTTCTATCACTTTTACCCGGAACCACAATAAAATAGTCCACAGCTACAAGCTTGATGGATGTCCTTTAAAACGGGAGACCCTGGCCAGGGATCTTGGAGTTGTTTTTGATGACAAGTTGTTGTTCGACGTTCATATAGGAAATACTGTTAATATCGCATATCGAATGCTAGGATTTGTAAATAGACAAAGTAAATGCTTTAGACATAACAAGACTTTAATATCCCTTTATTATGCTTACGTCTTCAGCAGACTAAATTTTGCTTCATCTGTCTGGAACCCACAATATAATATATATAAATCACGTATATAATCTGTCCAAAATAAATTCTTAAAATGTTTGGCTTTTAGGAAAAATATATTGTACGACAATTTTGAGGTACTACGCACTAATTTTAAAATTATGTCCCTGGAGCATCGGAGATCGGTTAAGGACGTGCTCAATCTTCATAAAATAATAAATTCAAGAATTGATTGTCCTGATCTCTTAGAACTGGTTACCTCCGATGTGCCCCAGAGAATGTTTCGGCACACACATTTATTTAAATCACGCTTTTCTCGAACAAACAGTTCTTTAAACTCACCGTTTTCCAGAATGTTTAAATATTCGAATCTTATACACAACGAAGTAGAATTTTTCTCCGACTCTTCAGGTATTTTTAAAAATAAAGTCAAAAGATTACTTTCAAACGTTTAGCCAGTAGTGTATAAAGTAAGTTAATTATGCTATTGTTTTCATATTTTTTTTATCTTATTTTAGATCGTAGATTAGATAGTATTGTATATGATTATGTATAACTTAATTATAATTGTAAACGGCGGGTACCTTTATGGGAGCGTATCCTGTGTGTACCCCAAAGAAAGAAAATAAATAAATAAATAATGTTTGCTACTAAACGTATTTTACACCGAACTTAAAAAAAAAATGTGTTAACGTTTTTGTTACTGTAGATATTTTTTAAAGAAAAAATATAATTTCTAAGAGATGGCGCTGGTTGGGATGTAGACATACCTTTAGATCAGCAAACAATAAACACGAAAGCGGCAAGTATATGGCCTTGCGCATGTAAATAACGCCCAAACACAATTTTACCTCCCACGCAGTCAGGATTTCGTCCTCTTCATAGTGCAACCACTGCACTGCTTCAGGTGAGCGATGATATAGGTACTTGAAGCATGTGATAAAAATGTGACAACACTATTGATATTATTAGACTTCAGTTGAACGTTCGATACATTGGATCAGTCGATGCTTTTTGCTAAGCTGAAATATTTTGGATTGGGAAAACACGCGATAAACTTGTTTAAAAGTTATCTTGATGGTAATAGGAATCAAAATGTGTGTATTGGTAGTGAGAGATCCGACTTTATTATTAATAATAGAGGTGTGCCACAGGGTAGCATATAAGGTCCACTGCTTTTTTTATACATGTCTGTTTTTTGTAGCTTTCTAAAAGCCTGTATATCACATCAATATGCTGATGACATATTGACATGCAAGTGTATTATTTATTAAATTCCGATAATAAAGCTGCAATGGTTAAAAAAAATATTTAGGACTTCCAAATTGTATTGGAGGTGTTTAGGTGTCATGGTATGCTTTTGAATGGAAATAAGTCCAAGCTTCTACTCTTTAGTCCTCGTAAGGAGCAGGTGTCGCAGAATAATAATATTAAAATAGAAATTGGAAGTACAATTTTGAATCCATCAGTCTTGTAAAAATGTGGGTGTTATTTTTGATTCGCAACTTCGATTCGAGTCACATGTCTCTAACTTATTGCAAATGTGTTAATATAAATTAAAAGTTCTTTATATTCATAAAGACGTTATAACAACAGATATAAAGTTACGACTTTGTGATTCCTTAATTCTGTCTTTGGTTTCATACTGTGATGTAATGTATTGGCAGGAATATAAATAGTCTTTAGAAGTTGCAGAATCCATGTTTGACTTTCTGTAACAATGCTAGAAATTACGATCATATTACTCCACTATTTCAGGAGGAGAAAAGTAACACGTCTAAACTCAAGTTTTCAAATATTACGTTATCTATAGGTTGGAGTAACATTGTCGTATTTTTAAAGGCTAGTCAAAAATCTTATACACTTATTTTGTAATATTTGTAGCTTTTGTTTGTTGTTATAATTTATATCAATAGTGGTAAAATATTAACTTTATTTAAAAACTATTTATATAACAGAGTACATCATGTTAAAATTGGTGAAAATATTAGTTCACCAAAAATATTTAATTATGGGATACCACAAGGTACAGTCCTAGGACCAATACTTTTTAATATTTATCTAAATGATATTATTAATTTAAACTGTCAAGAAAAACTACATAGTTTTGCTTACTTTCGGACACAAACTACGTTTTCAAAAATACTTATTTTATGAAGTTACCTTACACAGGGTAAAAAACAAATAAACTTTGCATCACATGCGACCAAATTTTAATAGCCCAATTTTGATTTTGTAAAAAAACACACATTTAATATGGCGCTACTTTAAAGAAAATGTATCCGAAATAAAGTATTGTCAAAACTAAGAAGTTTTATGTAGGTTGCGTTAAGTCTTATTTTGCAAAAGTGGTGCAATTTACAAAATATAAGTAAAAAATCAAAATTATCTTATGCAGCTGAAATTTTACATGTAGGCTAGAAACTGTATTTAAAAAAACTTTTTCTAATAACTTTTTTCGATATTTTCAGAAATAACCCCACTTTTGAATTATTTTTTGAAAAAATTTAAATTTGACATATAACGCGAATCACGTGACTACTATTTTTTTTTGCTTAATTTTCATCTAGATCGAAGCAGAACTTGATGCCAAAGTCAAATTTTGAATAAAGCTAGTAATAAAAAAAAATCCCATATGATGCGGACTTTACTGGTGACACTGTAGAAGTCATAATGTCAAAATTGCTGAAAAATGGTTTTTGGGGTACTGGAGGTTAAAGTCCAATAACCCCTCGAGAGGTTTATTTAGATATGCTGAAATTAGTAATGTAATCACACATTTTAGAAAATTAAACAAAAAAATTTATGTTCATGTCCACGTGTTGCGGAGAGTGAATGAAAAAAAAACATTTTTCAACAATTTTAACATCATGACTTCTACAGACGATTCTTATCTTAATACTGTCTTACAGACATATCAATAATTTTACAAAAAAATTTATATATTAGATGATTTAAAAAATCCTCGACACCTTCTCTTTAGAAGGCCATTTTCTTCTTCCTCTTTTAGTTTGGTTGTTTAGACTTCCTTTACTAACTTTCTTCACATGCTTAGCATGTTTTAACTCTCCTCAACTTTTTTATATGTACGTCACTTCTACATTTCAATTTTTTAATGCCATAAAACCTCCATTAAGGTTTTATACCATTTTCTCTTCTGCTAATACCATCAGCACTATGTACATTTTTCTGTCTATTGAAGATGAACGTTTCTACGTTCGAAACATGTAGAGACCCCTTAAGAATTTCTATATTCTATTAAATTTTGTGGAGGAAGGCTTTTAGTTTTTCTTTCTTTCCTATACCGGGTGTTTCTCAAAAGACGTTCACCCCTATAACTTTTCTGTTATAGATATTAAAATGAAATTTTGATATTATGCATAAGAGATGAGTCTGCATTTATTGGCATAATTTTCAATTTGTTAGCACTTCCGGTTTGACCGGAAGTGACCTTGACTTTTGTATTTTAAATGGGACTTCTTGTATTTTTTTACTTATTGGGATTCAGCATAACATTCTGAGTAAAATGACACCTAACTTGTCATTTTTTGACGCGTTATAACATTTTTATGTTTATTTTTTATTTTCAATCTAGAGTGCTACAAATTAATTAAATCTGTTAATTTATAGTCAAGTCGTATATGAAAATTAAAATTATGTCATAATAATTGACTTTCTAAGTTTCACAAGCGTTTAAAAAATGAAATTTTGTTTTCTTGATGTTTACTCCATTTTTCCAAATGGAACGATGGTTGTTCACTAGGATATTTAAAACGAGCATTTTTTTTCCAACAATTTGATACCATACACTCCTATGCTATTTTAAAATCGACACGAAAAAATTTGCCTTAAGTCCCAATCGCAAGTTTAAAAGCGTTATGCATAAGAAATGCTAAAGAAATATAGACTTTGAAAAACAATGGAATGGTTTTGAAAACCAATATAGTTTTAAATTAAAATTGCAATGTCCTTCGTTTATTAAACTTATATTGTAAATCACATAAAATGGTTAGTGGTTAGTTTTATTAGAAATGAACAAATTGATATGCTTCTACCTTCTAATGTTTGGAGTGACCAGAAAAATGTTTCTGAAGCCGCAAGATTGTATGTATTGTATGTTTTATAAACTAATGACATTACAACTTCAAATTAAAGCCATATTGCTTTTCAAAACTTTAAAATTTGCAACTTGGACTTAAGGCAAAGTCTTTCTTGTCAATTTAAAAATAGTATAGGAGTGTATGGTATCAAATTGTAGGTTTAAATATGCTTGTGAACTACCATCGTTTCATTTGAAAAAATGGAGTTAACGTCAAGAAAACAAAATTTCATTTTTTAAACGCTTGTGAATCTTAGAAAGTCAATTATTATGACATAATTTCAATTTTCATATACTACATGACTATAAATTCACAGATTTAATTAATTTGTAGCACTCTAGATTGAAAATAAAAAATAAACATAAAAATGTTATTGCACGTCAAAAAATGACAAGTGAGGTGTCAGTTTACTCAGAATGTTATGCTGAACCCGAGGGGTGTCTCACTAGGTAAAATTTGTACACTGACTGCCGATTTTGGCAGTCAACTGTCCGTGATTGCCAGTGATTGCTGGTGATTGCCGATGACGATTTTTTTATTATTCAGTAATACTTTTATGTATGGTGTATTTTATCTGTGCCGGATTAAAAGCATCTAAAACTACAATTTATAGCAACCTGGAAGGTATTTCCAAGAGCGAGTCAATGCGAACAGAAAACGGAATTTTCCAGCCCTTACGAGTTATAACCATTTTTTATACAACCTCCACAGTCTGTTGTTAAACTAGAACTTTTCGTTTTGTGCGAAAACCACCTGAAAACGTTTTAAGATGCTTTAAAACGCTGAATATCGCTTCAAACCATTTTTTTTTATAAGTAATTAGTTCATTATCGCAGCATATTTTCAACTTTAAAGGTTTTTTAAATTATGATATTTTTTTATCAATTTTCAGAGAATGACCCAAATATATTTTTTTGTAAATTTCACTAGGTTAGGTTAGGTTAGGTTAGAGTGGCAGACCTCTGGCATTGACCAAACAGTCACACGTAGTCCTGTAGGACCGTTGTGGTACCACACGTGTTCCGCGGAACCTATCCGCATCAGCCTCCTGATGGTTAACGCGACGTGACGTAGATCGTAGAAGAATCTTGACAGCTCATTCAAACCAGCCACTGCTGTTAATAAACTTCGTAAGTCGACCCAGTTGCAGGCTGCTCACTTCCTCCAGATCATTAAAGAATGGTTCGCCCAGGGCATTGAACCTTCTTCTAGCAAGGCCGGGGCATTCACACAAGAAATGCTGAATACTTTCCTCCTCCTCTTCATCTCTGCAACTTCTACAGAAATCGTTAGTTGGTACTTGCATACGTTCAGCGTGTCTACCGAACAGGCAATGTCCGGTGACTACGGCAGTGATGTTTCTTAGGTCCTTCCGACCGTGTTGTAATAGCACTGCGGTTTTCCTGTCGTCAAGTAGGGGCCACAATTGCCTGGAGATGCTACAAGTTGCCAGCCCTGTCCATCTGCTTTGTGCAAAATGTTTAGCTATTTGATCTATATCCTCTTTGACTGATCCCAGTGGTCTAGCCACAGTATTCTCTGCTAGTTCGGCAGACCTGCTTGCGCCCTCCCTGGCGAGCACATCAGCAGTCTCGTTGCCCTGTATTTTGCTATGTCCAGGAACCCAACACAGGGTGATTCGATGTTGAGCACCAAGTGTGCAGAGATTATTGCGACAGCGCCTTACTAATTTTGACTTAGTGCTGCTGGAGCAAATTGCCTTTATGGCTGCTTGACTGTCTATATAGATTGCTATAGACGCAGCTGCTTTCAAGCCAGGGTGATCCCGCAGGGTGTTGACTGCTTTATCCACTGCAAAAATTTCTGCCTGGAAAATGCTGCAGTAGCCAGGGAGTCTGTACGACCTCTGTATTTGCATGTTCTCGTAGAAGATACCAGCTCCAACCCCGACGTCCATTTTTGAACCGTCAGTGAAGATCGAGTGATCCGCCTCCATTATTACTTGATTGCCTTCCCACTCCTCCCTACCCGGAATGAGCATAGAAAAGCCCATTCCAAAGTCTGGCAGCGAAACAGTGTAATCGGTCGGCTCTCGCAGATTTTGGCCTGGATATATCCTTAGTATGCTACTGTGTCCGTAGTTGGTGCTGGTCCAGCATTTCGACTCTTTCAGTCGCAGAGCACTTTTTGCAGCCACACTTTTTCCGTAAATATCCATGGGTATCAGATGCAGCATCACTTCCAGTGCCGCCGTCGGTGCTGAGTGAAGGGCACCGGTCACTCCTAAACAAGCTGCCCGTTGTACCTTTGTTAGTTTCTTCATGTTTATTGCTTTTTCCAAAGCAGTCCACCAGACCATGACCCCGTAGGTTAGTATAGGTCTTACAATGGCTGTATAAATCCAGTGAACTATGTGGGGTTTCAATCCCCATTTCTTACCAATAGCTTTTTAGCAGGCATAGAACGCAACTGACGCCTTTTTAACTCGTTCTTGTATGTTCGTGCCCCAGTTAAGCTTGGAGTCTAGTATCAATCCTAGATACTTTGCCTTTTCTTTCAGCACTAAAGTACTGTTGTCTAGGACTGGGAGCCTGAAGTTCTCAATCACCCTTCTGCGTGTGAATAGAACTAGCTCCGTTTTTTCTTGGTTGATTCTCAAACCGCATCTCGCAGCCCACCGTTGGAGTTTTCGTAGCGCTGTTTCTGTTAGATCGCTGATGGTATTCAAATATTTGCCCGACACGAGTATAATCAAGTCGTCGGCATATGCAATCACCTTAAATCCAGCCCTTTCTAACGCTATAAGAATTTTGTTCATTACTCTTAGCCACAGAGTTGGCGACAGCACCCCGCCTTGCGGGGTTCCTCTTCCGGCAGTCCTGGCTATCTCGCTGCTTCCT
The DNA here is from genome assembly GCA_963969555.1 of Polydrusus pterygomalis. Taxonomy (NCBI): domain Eukaryota; kingdom Metazoa; phylum Arthropoda; class Insecta; order Coleoptera; family Curculionidae; genus Polydrusus; species Polydrusus pterygomalis. The sequence goes on from OZ018375.1 coordinate 113,429,714, forward strand.
AGTTTAGAGCAGATTTTACGGCTTTTTAACATCCTGTTAATCCAACGGCAGATGTAGTTGTCAACACCTGATTCTGTTAGGGCGTCGTACACTGCCTCGGTCGTGACATTATTAAAGGCCCCCTCAATGTCTAGGAAGGTTCCAAGAGTATACTCTTGAGTAAATTTCACTAAAAAATGTTTTTTTAATCAAAAATCGCTACAGGGGCCTTAATACTTATATATTGAGCGAAAAAAGAATATTTTTAGTTTTTGGATTCGAAAAATAGTGTCAAACCCAGCCTTTAGTGGCGGATTATATTGTGTAAACGATTAAAATTTAAAGTTTGGTTCTTTATTTCTCTGTCAAAATACTCAGTAAAATTAAATAAATACATTATGGAATTAATCACTTTCACTCACGTGGTTTACAGAAACCAGACGCAGAATGCAATTATTAAACAACCTAACCTAAACGATGCGTGAGCGTGATTTTGCCACCTCATGCGCTTCAGTTGTATTCATTCATTTATCATTACGATACGCCGAAAAATATGCGTTCTTATTGGTCAGATCAAAATTAATTCCGATAAATGCCGAGGGCGATTGCCGAAGACTGCCAGTGATTGCCGATGACTATCTGTGATTGCCGATGACTGCCTGTGATTGCCGATGACTGCCTGTGATTGCCGATGACTGCCTCTGATTGGCGATGACTGCCAGTGATTGCCGATGACTGTCTAGACATTTGTACACCGACTGCCGTAGTGAGACACCCCTCGGCTGAACCCAAATTAGTAAATATATACAAGTTGTCCCATTTAAAATATTAAAGTCAAGGTCACTTCCGGTCAAACCGGAAGTGCTAACAAATTGAAAATTATGCCAATAAATGCAGACTCATCTCTTATGCATAATCTCAAAATTTTCTTTTAATATCTATATCTAAGCATAAAAAAGTTATAGGGGTGAACGTCTTTTGAGAAACACCCGGTATTTTCAACTCCACTTTAAGCATGTACAGGGTCATTCCCTATATATTGACCCATATGCTAGCCGCTTTATTAATAGAGATATCAAAAAACTAAAAGCAAGAAAGTTGTAGATCTTGATCTTAACTTTTTAAAAAAATTATTAGAAAAAACAAAAGACTGTTGGAACTTTAAAATTTTAGCACAATTTTTTTTTTAAATGGGACACCCTGTATATTATTACATATTTATATAGAGCTTTTTTTCCCGATTTCAAAAATATATAGTTTGACACATTTCTGACAAGCCGTTTAGGAGATATTTAAATTAAGTTTTGCTTTAAAAATTATTAAAATCACATATGGGCTACAACTAATCCCCATAGTATAGCAGAAATAAAATTCCAAGGTAGAAAAAGCTTCCATGTTTGGTGCGGTATAGTTAAAAATAAAATTATTGCCCTATATTTTATGAGGGCTCCCTTTCTGGACAAAGATATCTGGCATTTCTTCACAACGAAATAGAAGCTCGTTTAGAGGATTTGCCAGTCAATGAGTACTATCAGATGATCTGGCATGGAGATGAAGCTCCGCCACATAACATGCTCCCTGTGACAGAATATTTAAACAACCGCTATGACGACGGTTAGGCAGACACGGCACCATTCAATGGCCACCCAACAGCCCCGATCTTACTCCATTAGATGCTTTCCTATGGGGTTATCTAAGAAATCAGGTATATGCCGAGAGAAGCACAAACTTGCAGCAATTGAGACAGATAATTACCCATGAAATCGAAACGTTAAACAACGACTACCCAGAATACATTTCAAATGCTATTAACAAATTGGAAGATGATTATATTGATTGTATAGATAGAAATGGCGGTCATATTTAGCAATTGTAATTATTTTATTTTGTAGATATTATTCCCAATGGTTAAATTAATTAATGAATTATAATATACTTCGATTCATCGTTTAATTCATCCATAGCTACCCCGATTTTAATATAAATTTTTAAAGCAAAACTTAATTTAAATATTTCATAAACGGCTTGTCAGAAATGTGTTAAACTATATATTTTTGAAATCGGAAAAAAAAGCTCTATCCAATTATGTAATAATATATAGGGTGTCCCATTTAAAAAAAAAATTGTGCTAAAATTTTAAAGTTCCAACAATCTTTTGTAATAATAAAAAAAAAAAGTTAAGATCAAGATCTACAACTTTCTTTATTTTAGTTTTTTCATATCTCTATTAATAAAGCGGCTAGCATATGGGTCAATATATAGGGAATGACCCTGTACCTACTACTTCTTCAAATTAAATAGACTTTAGATTAAAGTTAATCCTACAACCTTGAATGCCGCTAAAAGATAACTTTAAAAAGAAAAAACTAAAAACAGGAAAAGAATAGGTAAAATTGACTAATGGTTTATTCAGGCCTTAACGCTTGCATGGGTTTCTCATTTAAAAGAAGTAGGGATTCGTAAATACGAAAAGAACTCGATATAAAAGGTAGAAATTTTATTTATGGATATAAATCTAAATTGTTTGTGATTTAAGTAACCCGTATACGAATTCCATATAATAGAATTTTACAAATCTTCAATCCTAAAAAGTATTTTCTAAAAATACATCGTTCATTTCAAGTGACCATAACGTTTCCAATAAAATGGGATTTGGCATTTCCGAAAAGAAGCAAACAATGTTTTTTCTAAGTGATCCCAATTTTTTAAAATGGGCAAATATCGGTGCCCGGCACTGTTCTACCGTGCGAGCAAAAATTATTTGCATCAAATAGGGCCTTGTATCTAAGGATGTAATGCTTAGCCGTAGAGCTTAATACCTGTTGGGTGTCAGTAACTACCTGAATTAACAATCAATCAGTTATTCCGTCATCATTGACAGTCGTTACAAGTAATTTGATTCATCGCTAATTTTTCCAATTTCTTGAACAAAATTCACACAATGGGCTTTACGGAACAGCACAAAATATTCATGGTTGAAGCGTATTTTCGAAACGGGGTTAGAGTAAATGGTGAGTGGCAATACAATCCGGGTTTGTGCATGGACGAATTTTACGAACATTTTCCTAGCGCTGCTTTTATTGCTGGGGATTTTTATCATTGCCTGAAAAGAACCGTGGCTGTGTTTAGGGAAACAGGTTCTATACAACACAAAAAATGAGCAGGAAGACCATCTGTAAGAACAGAAGAACTTGTTGCAAACGTTTGTGAAATAATGCAAAATGCGCCAACAAATTGTATAAGACGCCTGTCCCAAGAAGTGGGAAGATATTATGGAACATGCAGGACTATTCTTAAGAAGCAGCTAAATTTATTTCCTTATAAAGTGCAAGTATTCCAAGAAATACAAGCCGCAGATTTTGAAAGATGCAGGAATTACTCTCAGTGGTTTACCCAAAATTTATTGGAAAGAAATGATTTATTAGACCTGACATTTTTTTCGGATTCCACCGGTTCCACCTCTCCGGTTATGTGAATTCTCAAAATACATGTAATTCTTTTTCTTCTTCTTTCTGTATATTCTTACTTTGTTAATTTTGTAAACAACAAAAATAAATTTGTATTTGTCTACTTATTTTATTACTTATTAGTTTGGCATATCATGTCATAATATGAATTTGACAAAATTTTAACCTATATTTGGTTAGATAAAGTCGCCACAGTGGATCTTTGCCCGTGCGTCATCAATCAACGATCAGGACTCAACGTGGTTAATAACTCTGCATCCTTATTTATTACAGTAACAAGTTTGAATAAAAGCATAAAAGAACGTCTCCAAGATTCCGCAATAATATAACGTGCTAGACAAGAATAAAACTATAAATGTCAATTAATTACTTTTTTATTTGTTTTGTTGACTACCGTTGTATTTTAGAACGTCATTGTCAACCTTATTTTGATCTGCCAATCTAATTCGTATTTTGTAAATTTGTGTGCCTTAAAACTGTTCCTTTTTCTAAAATTAGTTCTTTTTAGAGCTAATTATACCCACCATCTCTTTTGGCGGTAAATATTTATGGATTTTTATAATACCTAATTTATTTATTTTAAATATTCTAACCATGAAAGTTCTCTGAAAAGTTTACGGCAGTGGCTAAATTCCCTTAAATAAAAGGATGTCACAAATTTGACTTTTGCGATTTTAATAGTCAATAAAACACCAAACTTTTCTAGATTTTAAGCTTTAAAAATAGTATTAAATGTATTAACATTTGTTTGTCAATTTCTTTTAGATAATAGAGAATGACGGGCAAAACTTAAAATAAATAATAATTTTTCGGGATATCCTGTAGGTACGTCAAACGGTAGGCAGGCACGTCCATTTTATGAACTTAGACTTAGTGTTGACTTTTTTCGTCTCGTAATTTTGATTTGATTCATACGATTTTGATGACGTGAAAGTAATGACGCACGGGAAAAGATCCACTGTGGATACTTTATATCGTCACTATATCATTGTGATCTAAACCAAGCCCTACGTTTGTTAATCCAAGCCCTCTTTGGTCTTTGATGCAAATAATTTTTGCTCGCACGATAGTTAATAAGTATATAAATCGATAGTACTTAATATGATAAGCCTAAAGAAACATTTAAACCCAAACAAACATACAACAGATCAATCGTCTTGCCGATGTGACCAACGCATGACGAGTCGATCCCTCGCTTAAAGGGAGGGAATTATTTGTGCTGTCGAAATCAGTTCGACAAAAATTCAGACAATACTCAATAATATTTGAAACTTCGTTTCCGTTGTGCCAGTCATTTATTGACACTTGAATTATTTTACGTGTTTTCCATTTCAAATAATTCATAATTCAACTAATTAATTATTAAGTTTAAAAAAGAGACAATTATTTTAAATTGTTTGTTTTTATTAGCCTACGGTGAAAAATAAAATGCTGGTATACCTACATCCCGACTTTTTAAATTTATCAATAGTAATTTAACAAACTAGTGTATTAATCGCTATTTAATATACGCGTTAGTTACAATATTTTTCCGTCGATTGTCTTCTTAATAGATTATATTTCTTTTATTTAGAACCAAACTAAATAATATAACAAATTTTTAATTTCAAACTTATTGACATCGACAGAAACTATGGCAACGCCATTATGTACGCGGCAGTGCGTGCTTTGTAGTATGTTTGGTTGCCTAAAATCGTTTATTAATAAAAAAAAAATCATGCATTAATAGGGGCCATTAATGTATGATTTTTTATACATTAATTAAGGTTGTAAATACACGGTCGACGGAAAAAATATTTAACATACCTACCTACCTAGTTTGGGACAAGTTAGTAGGGATACAAAAATGTTAAACGTCTACTTCTTGTGCACTCCCAGCCATTGCATACCATAAAATAATTTTTAATTTTTTGTATTTGCGAACTAACCATTTCAAAACATCAGTAGATATTTCACAGTACGCTTACCTGAAAATTTCAGACCGAATGTATTTGCTGCTACTGAGGGGGAATGCAACGAAAGCGGAATGTTCATCGTGCGAAGTTGGTACTGGGCAACGTTGAATCTTGATCGATCTATTTTTAATCGCGCCAAGTCCAATTTGTATTATTTTCTTGAGATTAAAAGTAAGTTCAGGCTTGCCAGTCTGTATTACGAAACCATTTTTTAATTTTTTAAAGGTTGATAATATCATAATATTGATCAAATGTTTTATTCTGTTGACGCGATAACATCGAAGAATGGTTATTTTGCTGGTTTTGTTTACTTTTTTTATATTCGATTTTATAAGTTTTATAGTTATTGACTTGTTCTCTTTCTTTTTAAACTAAAAACATGACGACGAATCATTTTTAAACAAATTTTAGAAACAATCTCTTAAAAACAATTTTCTATCCTCAAAATCTGATAGGTTTGCAACTACTAAAGATGCCAGGAAACACTACCTTATTTCTCAACTTGATAAAAAATTTAGACGAAATTCCAATTTTTTGGCCAGAATTTGGAGCAAATTTTAGCTGTTTACACGTAAAAATAAATTAAAGGTCAACTTTTACGATTGCTTGAGCAAGAACTTAAATTTTAAAGTTCGGACCTGTCTAATTTCCCATTCGTCAAATGATAATGTTGCAGTGCGCATGTCTAATCGTGTGTTGCTCTGTTTATATGCGCGAGGCCATAAATTTGCCACTTTCGTGATTATTGGTTGCCTATCTAAAAGTAAATATCTATGGTTTAGACACACACGACGTCGTTTTTTGCGCCTATTTGACATTTTTTTCGGTAACAAAATACCGTTTAACCATCTAAAATACGTATCGAATAAAAAAATTTTAATAAATAACTTTTGCATTTCTACAAGGTTATCTACCACTATACTTCTTAGGAACTAAATAGTTTCCTTTTTAAAATATGGAGAAATCGATTAGGTAACGTTCAGCTAGCGCAATATGGTCTATCCCTTACTACAACGGAGCAGAGAGGGACGGACTATCTTAAAACAGTGATCTGTCGTTGTTCCGTGTGGTTTAAGTTGAACGGGGTAATTCAAAACATGTCATTTGATTGCCGTTGTTGGTGGGTGATTAATGTCTGATGGTATGGTGTACTTTTAAAGCAGTGATTCCCAAAGTGGTCCAGGTAGACCCCCAGGGGTCCACGGGAGACTCGACGGGTTCTACGTTGGCGTGACAAAAAAATGGGGGTTTGTTCGGGTTTGTTCTGTGTAGCTGCAGGGGGTCCACCGGAACCAGCAACATTTTTAAAGTGGTCTATGAGAAAAAAAAGTTTGGAAACCTCTGTTTTAGAGCAAGTACGAGGTGCATGATTGCAAACCTAATTTTGTGTTCCGTGATATGAGTGTTGTCTACACACGACATGACAGTCATTGCTCTGTCATCTTTGGTGTATCGGATGGGCGGCCAATTTTATTTTGCTAAGGTCTGGCGGCCTGCAAAGACACGGTCCTGAGTGTTTCTGTCAATTTGAATCGCTTGCGATTTCAGTGAACTGAATTTCAAGTTCGTACCTTATGCTTCCATAAATATAAATACTAAAAATGTTTTTTATAAGAATATCCCAAATACTCAAAGCCTATTGCGTATTTTGAAACTTGACTTTACGACTTTCGTTTCAAGTGGCTATTATGACTTTGATATTCCACCAGTCATGCTTATACGCAACGTTTTCAATAAAATTTAAATTGAAATTAAATAAAAAGGTACAGAAAGTCTTGCGAGTGCTTCTTATTTTAAAATCAAATTTAAAAAAAGGAATATATTTTTTACCAACCTATAAAAAGATTGCCTTGAGAGAGGAAAGGGAAAGTTATATACAGTGCGACCAGGAAAGTCCGCATGCATCATATGGGTTTTTTTTTTTATTAAAAGCTTTATTCGAAATTTGACTTTGGCATCAAGTTCTGCTTCGATCGAGATGATTAAGCAAAAAAATAGTAGTCACGTGATTTGCCTTATCTGTCAAATTTTAATTATTTCCAAAAAATAATTCAAAAGTTATTAAAAAAAGTTTTTTTAAATGCAGTTTCTAGCGCACATGCAAAATTTTAGCTGCATAAGATAATTTTGCATTTTACCCATATTTTGTAAATTGCACCACTTTTGCAAAATAAGAGTCAACGCAACCTACATAAAACTTCTTAGTTTTGACAATGCTTTATTTTAAATACATTTTCTTTAAAGTAGCGCCATATTAAATGTGTGTTTTTCTACAAAATCAAAATTGGGCTATTAAAATTTAGTCGCATGTGATGCAAAGTTTATTTGTTTTTGACTCTGTCTAAGGTAACTTCATAAAATAAGTATTTTTGAAAACGTACTTTGTGTCTGAAAGTAATACACCTTAATATTAACACAAAAAAGAACACAGTGTCATCAGTAAAGTGTTCATTAGGTGGAAAATAAATTTTATTGGTGGGTAAAAAATCAAAATTATCTTATGCAGCTGAAATTTTACATGTGGGCTAGAAAGTGCATTTAAAAAAAAATGTTTCTAATAACTTTTTTCGATATTTTTAGAAATTTGAATTATTTTTTGGAAAAAATTTTAATTTGACAGATAATGCGAATCACGTGATTACTATTTTTTTTTGCTTAATTTTTATCTCGATCGAAGCAGAACTTGATGCCAAAGTCAAATTTCGAATAAAGCTATTAATAAAAAAAAAATCCCATATGATGCGAACTTTACTGGTAACACTGCCCTAAACTCAACGCATGCAGGATTCTATAGCATATAAACTACGAAACTGTTTAGTATTTTTTTCAAAAACAGAGTTATTGGCTGGCATTACCCGATAAACATTTATAGCCTTAGCGACCTCTAATTTAGAGAAAATTACCTATTTAAGTACAAAATAGTCTATTTTTTACTTCCAAATCAGCTTTTTGGACTAAACGGCCAAAGAGACTAACTGTTTCGTCAAAAGAAACTGATTCGAACTTATTATTACTTCTTCAAAATCGGAAAATATAATAGGCCCAAGAGATGGTCCAAAATAGTAGATATTTACCTTGTAAATCGAATTCATAGTTAGATCTAAGGAAAGTCAGTAATAAAAGCCAAAGCTTTTTTTTTTATCTAAGATTGGACCTTAAAGCCAAAAAATCGTTTAGGACCATAAATGAAGAAGAAATTACTTCGTTTTGTCTTTAATATTTCTATATGGTCAGGTCGTCGGTCTTATGACATAAGGCCCTATCTCGAGATAGGGCCAAAATGCGTTAAGGTCATAGAATATGTTGTTTTAATGTATACTTGTTTTTAGCCAAGGGTCCTATCTTGAAATCATTTTAATTCTTTATAAAAGCGACAAAACACTTGGCCCTATCTCGAAATATGAACAGTTTTATTACAGCATAAAGGCGAATCTTGAGATAGGGCTTTTTGTCGTGACAATTTTCGATAGAATCTTGACTTAGGCCCGTCACTGTGTGAGCAAAGGCCTATATCTATGTTAAAGTATGAAAATCTAAAGTCCCTTTGTTCTGGCATTAAGCCTGTTATTTCTTCGCCTGAAGATAATAGTTATTTATGTACCAAGGCAGTAAAGTGATTCTTTATCGGACGAGTCTGAAATTATGAGATGAGCAAGCGAAGCGAGCGAGGCGAATAACAGGCGAGTCGATAAAGACACTTTACTGACGTGGTGCATACAAAATTTTATCGCCAACCGTTCAGAATTTATAATATAAAAAATTGAGGTATAACTCATCGCAATAAATCGCGAGAAAACTATTATCGAGCTGTCATGGGGAAAGGCGTGACAGTGACAGACGATTTTTGATTAATAAATGTCAAAGTCACTAATTTGAGGAGGGTAAAAGTATTTTTCTATTTGACGTTCATAATAAGTTCATTATGAACTTGAAATGAAGTTCATAATGAAGCTATTTCGATACGGGTTTTTTCTTTATTTGATGTTGGTAACATTGAAATTGAAAAATTGAAAAATTGACGTAAAATCACGTCTTTTGAAATTCAAAAAAAATTAGCAAAATCGCCCGAATTTCCGAACGCTCTGTATATGTACCGAATGTACAAGGATCACACAACGTATTCCGTCCAATTTCAAATCTCATATCGCTAAAATAACTTTAGAATCTCGTGGTGAAAATGGGTCAATAAATCAAAAAATGACAGTTCGCAAAATAATTTTTGTTGTCCAGAGGTTACTATGAAAAAAAAATGGTATTACCAACATAAAATTTAGACATAAAAATTTGCGGATTTATTTTCTTTTCAAATATGTATTTTTTATTGAAAAAACTACAAATAGAAAAAATAGTATAAAGCACGTGGTTCATAATACGTTTTAGCGCACGTGTCAATTAAAAAACTCGCCACTTCGTGGCTCGTTTTTTAAAATAGACGCGTGCGCTAAAACCGCTTCTTATGAAACGTGTACTTTAATATACTATTATCTGCCGCATATGCGGCAGGTAAAGTATTTTATTTTACAATAAAATAAACTGTTCGTTTACTTCCGGAAATCACTCTGATAATAGACAGTTTTCGTTGTCTTTTAAAAGCGATTCCGATAGCCGCTATTTGACAACTTTGACATTTGAGCTGTCATTTATCGTTATCGTTACGGTTAAGTGGCGGGAGCTAACGGACGGAAGACAAAGCCATAGCGAAAACAGAACGCATGCGTAATGACCATTTCTTAACAAAATGCAAACACCTTCCACGCCAGAAACATTATGGTTGCTTCCTGTTATTACATTATTGGGAATCCAAAGTAGTACTTCAGCCAGTCCTTTTAAGTGATTTTTTTCAAATCGGAAATAAAGTTTGCATTCAGCATTATTATAGTTTTCTAAATTGAAATTTCCATACAACTGTGCTCGATACTGAATGTCCTGGCGATCAAGCACCTCCAAGAGAAGGGCATCATCCAAATTCGAATCACTGGATGAGTCCAATAAAAGTAACCTTTCGTCTATCATGATGTTTTAGAATTTTGGGTACTAAAGGAAATTAAAACCAAGCAAAAAAGATAGCACAAAACGTATATGAAAATATGAACACAAACCATTAAAGATAGGTTATGTTATATTTGTATTTGTTATGTTTACTGTCGAATTCGACTTAACGTTAACGTTAAGCGAATTGAACGAAAACTATTTTTACGATCTGTCAAATAGCGGCTTCGTATTCGTTATGGTTAACCGTTTGAATTTGCCAATACAACGAAAACTGTCTAATGTATGGCTTTACTGACGGTTGACGATAAATTATTTTTTCCACTACTAACCTATAACATCGCCATTATTGACCGATTAATTAACGCCAGAAATCGTTTTTCTCTCCCTTCTCAGTTGCTATTGACGACGGTCAATAATAATGCATTGAAATCCATTATTGACCGATCTATTTAAAACCCGGTAACTTGATTTGTTAATTCCCCAATAAATAACATGAAAGGTGACGCCAAGCCAACTGACAAGAGAACAAATTATCTTGCCAATATGCCAAAGCAGGTAACTTGATTAAAATATATATTTATACCTACCTAATATTTTTTATAATTTATTAATACTGTACAAAATAAAAGTGTTAGTAGTGGAAAAAAAATTATATTAACCACGGTTTAGACAGCCTATAGCCCTCGCGCCCTAAATCCCTCGTCGCTCCGCTCCTCGTGATTTAAACTTGACGCTCGGGCAATAATGATGGCTGTCTAAACCTTGGTTAATAATATACTATTACCGCTCATTACCACTGCATACTCAAAAATAAAATAAAAGTTTTTTATCGTATTTTTTTACTGTTTATAGTATTAGGCTGTAATAATAAAGATTTAAATTTTGTAGAAATACATTTTTCGTTTTTTATGTTAAAATAATGACTATAAATTCGATTTGTTCCCGAGTTTATTCTGTTTTCGTTTTAAACTAATATTTTTAATCATGTTTTTTAAATATGAAATTTAGTTTTTCTTTATTTTTTACTGTTTTGTGTTTTACTTATTATAAAAAAATGCGTAAAATCGGTCATTTTATTTCTACTTCGAAGGGCCTATCTCGACTAAAATATACCAATAACATTTTTAGTGTCTTTACAAAAGGCCCTATCTCACATAAACCATTATTACAACCAAATGTTAATTTCTATTTTGAAATGTGGTATTTCACAAAAAACTTACATGGTTTGTTCTTCATAATTCCAAAAAAAGATAGGGAAAATCGGTATAGTTTATTGTATTCTGTTGGCGTAAAGATATTAGTTTTTTTTAAATTGCTCTCCTGAAAACTTGCAAAAAACGAGATAGGGCCTTATGCCATAAGACCGACGAGGTTACAATCTAAACATTTTCTGAGTCCACTAGGCTTAAAGTATGAAAAAGGTTATAGTAATGACTGAAATAATTTCTTTTTCTATACTCCTTACTCGGTAAGTATTTCATTTTGATACTGATTTGAGGGAGGTAAGTACGTTTTACCTCCCTAGGGAAGTACAAAGTACGCCAGCATAGAATTCTCGGTGACTCTTTCATCACTTGCATTAATACTGCACCAATCCTTGAAGTCGTTGTAACACCGATTGTACCGTTCCTTCGATTTCTGAGGTAATAGAGCAGCACAAGCTGCATTCGCAACTGCATCGATATCCATTTTTTCGAGTTCTTAAAAAAACTGACACTGACAGAACGTTTGTTTGATTATGAACATTATGAATTCCATAGCAATTAACGTGTCAACACTAGGAAACCTGTCATACATACAGGGTATTTCAGTTGGATAGCTCAAATTATAAAACTAAAAAACATTTTTTTTTAATTTGAGGGAACTGGAGTAGTAAAAATATAATACAAAACTCGGGTTATAACTCCCTTGGGATATTAAAGATTCTCTAATTCCCTCTACCTTTTACAGGTAAAATAAAATAAGAAATGCTAAAATAACTATTTTTTTTTATTGATACCCATTTTCGCTTATTTAAAGTACGCCTTAGCGTGTTTAAATCCCACTTTCAAAAACGCGCGTGTTTTAAAGTCACCATGGCAACATCAACAACCCGTGAAACGTGAAGTCTAAATATGTCAACTTTTTAATTATTGATTTGACAGAATTACCTTTTAACGTCAAATAAAATATTTTTTCCACTACTAACCTATAACATCGCCATTATTGACCGATTAATTAACGCCAGAAATCGTTTTTCTCTCCCTTCTCAGTTGCTATTGACAACGGTCAATAATAAAGCATTGAAATCCATTATTGACCGATCTATTTAAAACCAGGTAACTTGATTTGTTAATTCCCCAACAAATAACATGAAAGGTGATATGTCAACAAAGCCAACTGACAAGAAAACAAATTATCTTGCCAATATGCCAAAGCAGGTAACTTGATTAAAATATATATTTATACCTACCTAATATTTTTTATAATTTATTAATACTGTACAAAATAAAAGTGTTAGTAGTGGAAAAAAAATTATATTAACCACGGTTTAGACAGCCTATAGCCCTCGCGCCCTAAATCCCTCGTCGCTTCGCTCCTCGTGATTTAAACTTGACGCTCGGGCAATAATGATGGCTGTCTAAACCTTGGTTAATAATATACTATTTTTAAGCAATACATAACCAATGTCAACGGTGACAACTATGAATCTTATGTGACAGATTGGAAGTTATTTTTAGTTCTCCTCATTTTCATGACAACGACAGGTATATCACATCACGAATTCGACCATTTCACATACTTACCAAGTTATTATTTCCATTTTTTGTAATATAAATACCAATAAGTGTACCAATAGAAAAAAATAATGTAAAGTATTCGTGGATAACCGGTCTTTAAAACACTTGCTCTATTTCAAGCACTCCGGCTGCGCCGTCGTGCTTGCAAAATCGCGCGTGTTTTAAAGACCTTAATATCCACTTATACTTTAATATACTATTTTATTCATGTCATTACAACGTCAATGTCATTATTGACGGCACCTGATTCAAATATACCGGAAAGATGATAAATTAAAAACATTTATTCCGTTTTAAAAATGAAGAAAAATATAAATCGGTCAGAAATAAAATTATCTATGTACCACGGGAATTATAAGAGTCTCAATTACCTTGGTCAATTGCTGTCCCTCGGACCAAAGGCCCTCGGGAAGTAAACTTTGCCCTCGGTGATTAAGACCCTTATAATTCCCTTGATACATAAATAACTATTATAGCCACTTCTCTCCATTTCTCTTCTTTTGACCTTTAAATTTTGGAAGATTATTTTTTCGCACAACCCATAATTAGTATAGAACAGAACAATATCACACTAGAAGCTATTTAAGAGGACTACAATACCTGATTTACTGATTTTTAGTGGTAAGTATATGCTTTATTAACCGTAGCAAACAAATATTATTATAACGAAGTCGTGACTGCTTTCCAGAAGGGACATGATAATAATTAAGTGAGGTTAGAAGAAAAGTCCTGTCGTCCTTCTTAAAAATGTATTAAGCCTACGCGTTTCGGCCTAAATGGCCATCATCAGGGCGTTCTGCAAGTAACAAAAGAAAAAATATTTTTTAACTTTCTAAGTAAGTCCGACTTACTTATTTAGGCCGAAACGCGTAGGCTCAATAAATTTTTAAGAAGGACGACAGGACTTTTTTTCTACCGTCACTTAATTAAATATTATTATGATTAATGTCAAGTTTCATTACAACTGCCGGTCGGAACGAATACAGTATATTAACTTATATTACACCCCCAATACAACTTGATACCTAATTACTGTGAGTATTCAGAGCAATAATGGCTATAAACCATTTTATGGTAGCATTAACTTCTATGTCCTATTGGCTAAATTACCGTGATATTATCACTACATTCTAATAGTGTCAACTTCCGGTTAAACCGGTTGTAAGAAATATAGTTCTTCCGGTTTAACCGAAAGTTGACACTATTGGAAAGATAATAAAAATCGAAGATAGGGACATGTAAGCCGTTTTGCTCTAAGACGTACAGTTAGAAAGCTAAACGCTGTCAAAGTTCAAAAATATCATTTTTCAAGAGTCAATATCTCGGAAACTGTTTAGTATAGACTAATAATGCTTTTATTAAAAAATGTCCAGAATTTTATGCAGAATCCAAAAAAATTATATAAAATAGGGGTATCCATTTAAGATTTAAATCTTACACCCCCTCCCTCCTAGGGGCTTGAAGTAACAAGATTGACAATATACGCAAAAGATGTCTCCCTCGAAATAAAAATCAACAGGTCCGAGCGATTTTCCACATTTTTATTTTAAAGCAGGAAAATCCGTGGTGGGAAGTTTTTAAATGAACACCCTGTATAGTATTAAACAGTTGTTCAAAGAGTATGCGAATTCTTATAAGAAATATAAGGTTTTTTCTCAGTGTACATGAGCCATTTTTGCGACATATTATTTTGAAATATAAAGGTTTATTCATTGTGCTGTTTATTTCTTTTTATTCACTGATACTTAGACAAACTAAATAAAATGATCTGAAAAATGTAAGAGGTTGACGGGCTAAGCTGCGTGGCACCAAAATATTTACACTATTTACAGTCAAGTTTATTATGAAAAATATTTTGTAAAAATATATAATTTTTATAAAAATGCTGCTGTATGCACATTTTTTGAGCTAATATGGGAAGAATGTTCCCTTTAAAAAATACAAGTTAAATATTGTATGGATCATGTAATAGTTATTTACGATATATATGTGTTGTAAAGATTCATATTACAACACGAGATGTTAAAGTTGTCAAACGAGGCGTCAGCCGAGTTTAATAAAACATCGAGTGTAGTAATATGAATTTACAACAAGAATATTGTACAAAATTTTATCTACTTTCATCTATGAATAAAAATATTTGGCAAAAGGCATTTTTAAAAATAAAAATGCACCTGTAAAAATGCACCTGCTATTAAGTTTACTAATCAAATTTTTTATGTTATCTTTCGCATTGTAACTGTTTTGCATAGTTCTGCCCTACAATGGTAAAAAGCCGTATATGCAAATTTTACGTTTTGCGTTTTTTCAATTTTCCCCCGTAACTTTTTATTCTCTTTCGAACTCTATATTTACATTTTAAATAGCCCTTGTAGTTTCTTGTCTACATACATTGGCCAAATGATGTAAGCGCTAAAAAATTTTAATTTCCAATGTCAAAAAACCTTATCCGACATGTTTTGAATACAATTCCTGTATCAAAAAGACTTATACAATTTATAAGGTTTTTCTCCAGCAAAATAGAAATATTTATACATTGGCAAAAGAATGTATGCTTTTATACCATTTTATACCATTTCTCCTTTTCTTAATTTCTAAAGTTTACAAAAAAGGCAAAAAACCTTATAAAAGTCATACGTGTTTGTGGCATGGTTTTCTTTAAACTTTTATTTTCTTTATGCAATTGCAATATAACGTATAAATCGTATACGTTCGTTTGCCACTGTATTATATATGTCGTAGGCTGATAGTGAAATCCGTCATTTCATGAAACGCCTAGTCATATCATGAAGCGTGGCTAAAAGGTATATAGCAACTGGTTTGTTCGTTGTTCCCCAGAGCATTTTTTTCAATTTTTTCAACTAATATTATTTTATAAAAATAAAATTTAAATTAAATTTAAAAAAAATTGAAAAAAATGCTCTGGGTAACAACGAACAAACCAGTTGCAAATATACCTTTTAGCGTGCAGCATGATATGACTAGGCTTTTCATGAAATGACGGATTTCACTATCAGCCTACGACATATACATTACTAGCGACCCGGCTTCGCACGCGGGTCTAAAATGTGTTTATTTACGACATCACATTAGAAACCTCTAAATTTAGCAGTGTTTCTCTACAATATTATGCATGTATTATACATATAAACCTTCCTCTTGAATCACTCTATCTA
This sequence comes from Polydrusus pterygomalis, assembly GCA_963969555.1. Taxonomy (NCBI): domain Eukaryota; kingdom Metazoa; phylum Arthropoda; class Insecta; order Coleoptera; family Curculionidae; genus Polydrusus; species Polydrusus pterygomalis. The sequence continues at coordinate 113,446,063 of OZ018375.1, forward strand.
TTTAAAAAAAACCGCTTCAAAATCCGTTGCGTAGTTTTAAAGATTTAAGCATAATATATAGGGACGGATAGACAGCGACAGCGACTTTGTTTTATACTATGTCATCATAATTAAAAGAAAAGTTGATGTCGGAATTTTACCTGAGAAGCGATCGGTTCATCGAGGTGTATTGTCAAAGAAGAAGGAAGACATTATTAAAAAATTGCAGAAAGCCGTAAAAGATTTTGGATGAATTTACCAGAAAGTTCAACGTCTGAAGATTTAAATGATAAAAATGATATTACTTTCTAATAAAACTGTTAACAATTAGGGATTTCAAGCATTTTAACTACGATTCATTCTGCGATAATTTAATTCAAGCCCCATTTTATCATATCTTGCGTATAAATAGTATAGAAGAAAAAGTTAAGTATTTTTCAGACCTTCTAGTTTCAATTTTTAATCATCACGCGCCGGTTCGGAAAATAAGGGTTTCCAAACCTCCAGCACCTTGGTTAACTGATGCCATAAAAGCTTTGATTCGAGAAAAAGATGCAGCGTTGCGTAAATACCGAAAAACAAGAACACAGAACGATTGGGAAAACTACAAAACTTTGAGAAATTTTACTCTGGCTTCTATTCGACGAGAAAAAAAGGCTTACTATACTGGCCTATTTAATTCCAAAAATAATAAGGAATTATGGAGGGGTTTAAAATCTTTTAATAAGAACAAGGACAAAACGGATGTTCCTATTAACCTTCAGGACCCTGAGAAAATCAACAATTATTTTAGTACCGTTTTTGTAAATAAAGAAGCTGATAATAATCTTGTGTCAAGTTATAAAAATCGGTTGCATCCCGGATTACAAGTGGGCCAATTTAATTTCACTTTGTTAGAGGTTAGCGACATACCTAAATTACTTTCCTCCATTAAATCTAAAGCGTGCGGTTCTGATAATATTTCAATTAGTATGTTACAATACTGCAGTCCTTTTTTGGACCCGTATATCACCCACATTTTAAATTGCTGCTTAGAATGTAGTTATTTTCCTGAATATTGGAAAGAATCGATTGTAATGCCGTTGCCTAAGGTTTCCAATCCTAAAGAATTTTCCGATCTACGTCCTATAAGCATCTTGCCTGCAATATCAAAAATTTTAGAAAGGGCTGTACATCTGCAAATTACTTGTTTTTTAACTGAATTTAACGTACTATCCGATTTCCAGGCAGGTTTTAGATCAGGTTATAGCACGTCCACTGCTCTCGTGCTCGTAACTGATGATATCGCAAATGGCATTGACAAAAAGGAATTGACAGCTTTAGTGACCTTGGATTTTTCCAAGGCTTTTGACACGATCAACCATAATCTCTTATATGCTAAATTAAAGTATTACGGTTTCTCTGATTCGGCTGCTAATTTTATAAAATCGTATCTCACTGGTCGGAGGCAGAGAGTTCATATTGGCGATCTTGTTTCATCTCCCCGGGATGCGCCTTCTGGCGTCCCGCAGGGATCTATCCTGGGTCCTTTACTGTTCATACTATATACGAATGAATTATTTAACTCCGTTAAAAATTGCCGAATCCAAGCTTACGCAGATGACACATGTTTTGAATACAATTCCTGTATCAAAAAGACTTATACAATTTATAAGGTTTTTCTCCAGCAAAATAGAAATATTTATACATTGGCAAAAGAATGTATGCTTTTATACCATTTTATACCATTTCTCCTTTTCTTAATTTCTAAAGTTTACAAAAAAGGCAAAAAACCTTATAAAAGTCATACGTGTTTGTGGCATGGTTTTCTTTAAACTTTTATTTTCTTTATGCAATTGCAATATAACGTATAAATCGTATACGTTCGTTTGCCACTGTATGATATATGTCGTAGGCTGATAGTGAAATCCGTCATTTCATGAAACGCCTAGTCATATCATGAAGCGTGGCTAAAAGGTATATAGCTCAGTTTTAGATTGGATGAAGTTCAAGATGTTGAAAATAAAATAAACTCCGATCTAGATAAGATAAGCAAACTAGCGGATGCTCACAACCTAAAACTGAACCCTAACAAGTCACACCTAATGGTTTTCGGAAATAATATTCTGAGACAACAGCTCTACGGAAATTTTAATATTAAAATTGATGACAAAAAGTTAGATATTGTGAACTCTATAAAGAATCTCGGAATATTTTTTGACACCAACTTAAAATTCAACTTGCACATCAACCATTTAGTGAAACGCTCATTCTCAGTTCTCAAAACGTTGTATTCCCATAGACATGTTCTCTGTAACTCACTTAAGAAATTACTTACTGATTCTCTGGTTCTCTCGCACTTCAATTACTGTGACTCCGTATATGGAGGTTTTCTAGACAAGTTTCAGCAAAATCGAATTCAGAAAGTCCAAAATTATTGTGCCCGTTTTATCTTCGGCCTTCGTAAGTACGATCACATATCTGCCAAAATATCTGAGTTGAACTGGCTCACTATGGAACAAAGAAGACGGGTTCATTTTTGTTGTTTCGTTCATAATATTATCAAAACCAAAAAGCCCACAAGCTTATTTAACAGGCTAACCCATCGCAGGTCCTTCCATGATGCTCAAATAAGAACACGACATTACATGCACATCCCGCGTCACAGCTCTGCTTTTTTTCAAAAATCTTTTTCCTATCGTGCTCCCAAATGCTTTAATACTACTATTGTTAAGCTTGGAGATCTATCACAGGCTAATTTTAAACACAAAATTAAATGTTATATAAGGAACACTTCATCTTAATGTTGGCATATATTTTTTTTATAACAGTGGATAACTTCAGTTTTCTAATAGATTTATCACTGTATCATTATATTGGTCTGTAAATTATTTTTTATTTGGTTAATTTAAAGGAAATTAATTTTATTTTATTATTGTATATTAAGAATTGAACCTCATGCAAATTAGGTTAAGTGCCAGGAGTAGCTACTGTGGCTAAACTTCGCCTATTTTGCAGGGATATGCTAATAAAGACGATTTATTATTATTATTATTATTATTATAATTTGTTTATTTTAATTAATAAATATTATTAATTATTGTATTTAAATTCATAGCACCATAAAGCTTTTGAGCAATAAACTACATTGAAAAAAAACGTATAAGTACTTTACATTGGTCAACCATTAATTTCTGCTTCAAAAATTGAAACTTTTAACAATGGCAAATAGACTTATTAAACGCACTTAAGTCTTTTTTTGTTAGTATGAGAACTAAACCATTATTTAAAAAAAAATTGATAAAAGACGTAAGCAACAGATTTTGCTTAAAACTACAAAAAAAACAAATACCTACCTAAAAAAATAAAACTTACTATCTATATCCTTTACCGGAGAGTTTAAAATTGTTCCGTTGCCAAAACACAAAAATGGTGCAAAAGTACACTAATTTCAACTTTAAGTGGGGTTTTCTTAAAACTATAAAATTTCATTTACGGCTTTTTGCCAATGCAGGGCAGAGTTACTGTCGAAACTTTGTCAAACAAATTCAAAAATATTAAAAGCGTTTTTCAAAATGAGCGATTCTGATGGAAGTTTACCCTCTGATATAGAAGCAGCGGCAAACGAAGCGATCTCAAGTTTAGTTCCGACAAAATCCAAGGCGCGGTATGAGTTGGAGTACCAGAAGTTTGAAGATTGGTGCAAAGCTAACAAAATAAAGGAGGTGTCTGAGAAAATCCTTTGGGGTTATTTTTCCGGAAAGCAACGCTCCCAAAAACCATCTACACTATGGACTCACTACTCAATGTAGAGAACTATGATTTCAGTCAAGAAAAATCAAGATATAAGCAGTTTTTTCCATTACAGCACTAGTGCTGTAAAGGCATCTATTACAGCACTAGTGCTGTAATAGATGCCCTTACAAAACGATTTACAGAACTGTAAAATTCATATTACTAAATGAAAGTAGATAAAATATTTTAAAAATAAGCCGCTTTTAATTTCCAACCTCGTGCTGTTTTAGTATATTGTTTAAGTATGTAATCTTCCGTCCCCGCTTCGTGGGCGGACCTATCCTAAAAATAATGACATTTCATATTTTTAAGTCGGTTTTTATTTTTTGTTAAAGCTGATTTATTTTAGTCAAACCTTCCAAATATAAATCATACCAAAGGCGGATTTGTTCACTGTTCCATTTTACGCAAAAATTCCTGAAGGGTCAATCAAAATACGCTTTTAAAGGGCAAACACATTGTCGAATTTGCGTTTATAGCTTTAGTACCAGCCGGCAGTATAGGGGGGCTCTCTTTTATGTGCAAATGAGCTACAAAGTAAATCTGCGGCCTATTATCAATCACTTTGATTTCTGAGGCGTTGTTTTCTTACATTGAGAGCCCTTTTGTAAAACTGGGCTTTTATTTGCCCACTTAATTAATTTTATTAATGACTTGAGGCCCGTTCCTTTTGGCTGTCTATTAATCTATTACAGTCTTAAATCTTGTTCGTTGAGAACCGTGTAATTAAACAAAACCAAACAGGGATGCGTAGGCAAGAAAACTTGTAAATTATGTTTATCAAGGGAAATAACAAAAAGTCGTGCTTCTTTAAGGTATACTAAAAAAAATTTTAGACGACTTTTGTTTGTAGAGAATATTTAATTACAACGTAGGTACCTAGTAATTCATTGTGAACAGTTTTGTTGATTTTTTTTAACACGCTTTTATTAGCTTCACCTGTATGTTTGTTTGTTTGTATGTATGTTTGTTTGTAACCGACTTCTTTGAACCCGATTTTGACTCACTTTAAACGGTCAGATTTAATTTAAATTTTGTAGACTTATCGATTTCGATTTCAAAATTCCTTTATTGTTCTGAATTTTTACATGTTATTAGATCTATAATTACATAATATAAGGTAAATATAATGTATGGATTCCCTCTGGGATCTGCCCAGGAAACGCACTGGCAACGCCGGTGAGGTGGATGTTAACCCTTGGTAGATTTAAATAACGCATGGCTACGCTTAAAGGCCGGGACACACCTATCATGCACCCTTCCGATCCGACTCCGATCATACAGTCGGATCGGAAGGGTGCATGATAGGTGTGTCCCGGCCTTAAGTCGGTCGGTTCCGTAACCCTCTACCGCCATGAAAGAGTTTGTTTTTAAAATTTAATTTGAAATGACTGCGTTGAAATGTTTTAATGTGAAAGCTTATGGTTTGCGTTTACTGGAAAAATTAATTAAAAACCAGCTTAATTTTGTCAGGTACAAGGTAGCAAACTATTTTGCCTTTCGGCTGGAATATTTGCAGTGGGCGTGTCCCCACTGTTAGGGACGGGGTTAAGTTTTCGTTGCAATTTTGTGTCTGCAGATGCACTTATTTTTGATTTTATTTGAATTTTATGAAATGGATTTACTGGAAATAAATGGGATACTGCTAAAAATTTTCTAACTATATTGTCCGTGTTTTGTTTAAATGTCAGTCCCTTGTCTAGTATAACTCCTAAGTATTTTATATGGTCTGTAGGTTGAATTTGCTGTCTGTTTATTTGTATATTTTGGTTTATTTGTGTATTTGCCCGTTTTTTAGTCATTATCATGCATTTGCATTTGTTTAGATTAATTTCCAGCTTCCATTTTTCATACAATGGTAATAAAACATTTAAATGATTTGTAATGATCTGTCTTGCAGCGTTAGCGTAAAAAGAGTGTGCATAAACAAACATCCACAAAAATTGCAAGGTTAGAGTTGGGAAAGTGCGGTATGTCCGCCGTGTATAAATTAAAGAGAGGGGCCGCTAAATTTGTGCCCTGTTGCAGGCCGGCATGTAAAGTCACCGGTTCCGAGAAATCACCCTCTATCCTGACTTTTAAAGTTCTTTTTGTTATATACGAATGTAATAGTGAAATTAAATGTAATCGGTATTCATGAATTTTTATAAGTTTGAAAATCAGACTTATCAAGAACCGTTGACAATACAATAATTTGATACAAATCCGAACAAACCCGATTTTGACCCACTTTAAACGGTCAGATTTAATTTAAATTTTGTAGACTTATCAAGAACCGCTGACAATACAATAATTTGATACAAACCCGATTTTGACCCACTTTTAACGGTCAGATTTAATTTAAATTTTGTAGACTTATTAAGAACCGCTGACAATACAATAATTTGATACAAACCCGATTTTGACCCACTTTTAACGGTCAGATTTAATTTAAATTTTGTAGACTTATCAAGAACCGCTGACAATACAATAATTTGATAAGTTTATCTCATTATCCTGATCAGGATCGCCGGAATTAAATCATTTCCTAACAGATCCTCTATATGAGAGTGAGAGATAGAGCTCACCGTATGCACATACATGCGTACTATCTACCTACTTTTCGGCTCGAGCACTCGGCTTAATAGTATTGGTACATTCTTTCGCTATCAGTTGGCCCGTTGGCCGAGCGAGTTTGTTCGGGTTTGTGGATCCAATGCTTTGAATCTAGCCATTTGAAAAAAAAAATTGATCCACTGCTTTAAATCTAGCCATTTTAAAAAGTCATTGTTAAATTAGTGACAGTAATCCATTTCTACTCCGGACCTCTCTATGACTATCTCTACTAAAAAAAAAATTTTTTTTCTTAACAATAACTTAACCTAAAAAATTAAAAAGAAATACAGTTTAAAACACGCTTTAATAATTAATCAAACTAAAAAGCGGAAAATAAATATAGTTTAATAATGAACGATAAACATTAGTATTATAGTGAAAAAGCGTGGGGCGCTTTGTGCTATATTTTTCGTATATCGAGCACCCCACGCTTTTTTCACAACAATACTAATGTTTATTTACAACCATACATGTAATGTTGACATTATAACATTTTTAAAAGTTTGGAAGTGTCACCTTACCTACGTATACTTTCCTCGCCCACTTCCCTCACCCATTTCCCTCACTTATTTCCCCCATTCTTGTCATTCAACCAGCATATTTTTGTTTGGCGTCAAAACAATAAATGTCATATTTTGACATGTTTACTACATTTTTTGAAAAAATCGAATATTATCTAATTTTCAATTAACGGTGTGGTTGTAAATAAAATAGAATACAAACCTCATAGTAGAGGATCCGACCATAGAACGACCTTCACCCATCGCGTTACGGGATGAAACATGTTTTTATATAAAATTTAATATGTCAAAAAATATATTTCGTGAAGGTTGCCTAAAAATGTTGGTGCAAATTATTTTTAACTAAAAATTAAAAAACGATTTTTTTTAAACATTGCACTCATTCCGTTACCTATTAAATTGCATACAAATCGAAAGCATGTAGCATGTAGCCTGTGCAATATGCATACGCTGGGTTGACTACTTAAGCACCTCTTAACCCTTAATAAGCTTCGTCCAAAGTTTTCCGCTATCTTAGTGATACAGGAGATATTGACCTTTGTCGCACTAATGGGCCACCCTGTAGTAAATACCAAGCAAAGTTTTAACGCATTTAGGTTAGGTTCTGTAATATTTGACATATATTGCACACAATTTATGTCAAATATGATAGAACCTAACCTAAACGCTAAACGTTTAAAAAAAATAATTTTTTAATTTTTAATTAAAAATACTTTGCACCAAAATTTTCAGGCAACCTTCACGAAATATATTTTTTGACATATGAAATTTTATATAAAAACATGTTTTATCCCGTAACGCGATGGGTGAAGGTCGTTCTATGGTCGGATCTTAGACTATCAGAGAAAAGTTTTCATTACTCTCACGAGATTAAAGTTAACCTCGACGCTTCGCGTCTCGGCTAACTAACTAATCTCTCGACAGTACCTAATGAAACACTTTCCTCTTCTGTATGTAATATACTATTATCGTTCATTATTATTTTCTGCCCATATTAGGAATTTCAAGAATTATTTTAAACTATATTTATTTTCCGCTTTTTAGTTTCATTAATTATTAAAGCGTGCTTTTTAGTTTTTTTAAACTATATTTTTCTTATTGAGTTTGTCCTAAATAACAAGTATAATTATATTTGTTTGAAGGTGGTAGACAATGAAGTAATATCAAAGAAATTACCTTGACGGACTTCCATTGTCTTTATTTTGTTACTTAACACAACGTTTCGATTAGTTAGTATCTCTAACCGTTTTCAAGTGTAAACTAAATTATAATTCTAAGGCTACTGTCTTAAATACTATCCATGTGCAATGAAGCTTGATGACTCCGCCTGCGTGCTTATTGGAGTCTAAAGTTTAAGCTGTTGGTTTTAGACAAGAAGAAGTTTCCAAATATTGGGGATATATATATTAGGTTTACTAAATATATGGGTATTTTGACTCATAAAAGCGGCTTCATTGAATTTTCGTTTTGTCTAGTGCTGTTCCGTGTCCAAAACATTGGCTTCTGACCCCTGTGATGACCTCGGGGAACAATTATAAGATCGTCGTGGGGTAAAAGAAAAAAAGCACTGTCGTCCATGTTAAATATTTGGTTGGGATAATTTAAAACATTCTTTGCCTCCCCAAGTGTATCTGATACTTTGAAAAACCAATTCCTAAATTTTCCCTCGCCGGTAACAGTTCCCCGTGCTTTATTAATATAGTCTGATTTGTTTTGTGACAACTCCCTGTGTCTATTTAAAAAAGAATAATACCATTTATTTCCGGGTTTAAAAATGGTGTTTGGATACCCGCTTCGTAAGTCAGTTGTTTTACTGAGTTTTTTAAACTGTCTTTATTTACGGGGAAACCCATACCTGCGGATGTAAGAACCCAGTTTACTATTTTTTTTTTCAGTTTGTTCTCCTAAATATGAAATAGGACCACAATGTAGTGGGGAATTAATAGAACTTTTGCCATCTAGCTTATTTCTAAGAGAGGTTCTTGCATGGTACTCCGTACAGTTTTGCAGCTGTCGATATTTTCATACCATTTTCTCGCACGGCCTTAAATGCTTGTTTTAGCTTTGTTGGAGAATAAAGAAATTTAGCTTTAGTTTTTAATTTCCTGTCTTTTTTTTATTTCTTGGCGCTATAACTTTTGCTCAGTTTTCTACAATAAAAAAAATACATATGGACCTATCTACCAAGTTCCTTTAATGATGACCATAACTCGTTACTACATGTCCAGGTATGGCCATCCCCTGGCCAAAAATAGAAAATTAAATACTATTTATTTGTTGCTAGTTTTGGCCATTTCTGTAAAACAGTAGCTTGATGTTTTAGGCTAATTTTATTGACAGAAAAAGGTAAAGCAGAGTGTATTCTTACTATTTCATCTAAACTACGTACATTTAAAATCTTTTCTAAAAATTTAATAAAATGATAATGTAATTTCCTTCTGGGGCTGGCAACCCAAGATACACAATCAGATTTCTCATATTAGGCTCGAACTATTATTGTATGTATAATGTCCTTCTTGAGGGTTTAGATATCTACGTGTTTAACATTTGATGCATTACTTTAAAATACCACACATTCTGCTATTTCGGCACACATTTCCGAATTGCGAATCGAGACAGCTGGAAATCACTTACTATCAAATATTCATTAAGTTTTCGCCGAGGATCGTTTTCTCGTGACAGGATTATGCCATCAACACCGAACCTTCTTATGCAAAGGGATTGGCAATCAGTCTTAAATCGTCTATTTGTACGAGGGGGATTTTTAAGACTGCAATTTATTTCAAGGGGTTTCTTATAGTTTCAGCTTGATTTATTTTCCTCATAGTGCCTTGGAATTGGCTAAAACGGGATCTGGATTTCAAAGGGTGTGAAGTAAGCTAAGCTTAATAACAAATACCTACTTAAAACGGAATTTACGGATTGTATATTTTTCTAAGAAATACAGGGTGATTCATGGTGGATGATGTTAGACGTATATGACGTACCAGATAACGAATTGTAATAAATATTTGGTCGTTTACATAAACGGTCATGCTCTATCTATCTAAAACATTTTTGTCGATACGCTAAGAAAAATCCTGCTATTCCTTATAAGAATTTACATACTCTTTATACTACTGATTAATACTATATGCGACATCAACGCGCCGTAAGAAAAAGAAAATTGCTAGACCGTTGTGTAGTGATAATATCACAGAAATCTAGCCAATAGGAAATAGAAGATATCGCTACCATAGAAAAGTAATAAGGCATAATATACGTATCACTAAAAATCGGTACTGTAGTTCTCAAAAATTTCAATAGCTTCTAGTGTGATATTGTTCTTGTTGTTTAACATTAAATTTAATATGACTATCTATTATGTAACATGGTCTACTGAGATGGTAGAATTCGTCCATAGATAACGTCCAATACTAATGATGGGTTGTGCGAAATAAGAATCTTCTCTTGCATTATCTAACATGCAAAGTTTAAAAAAACTTCAATACCTGCGCAAAGTAAAAATAAATTAATTGAAACAGGTATTGGTACGATCAATAAAATTCAAATTCAGACAGGACAACTAGAAGACTCCGAACAACGATGTGACCTGCGCAACAAATACGTTAAAAATAATAATACGGCGCGCGGCAATTGCCGATCGCTACGAACACCCACCAACGTCTTGTGGATTACAGATTCTAACGAATACAATTCGTTTTTGGGGACGCTGTTTTGCTTTCTTAATTGTAGAGCAAGTGCTTTACTGGGAACAAAATGCGTCGCATTAAGAAGATACAATTTATTTATTAACAAAATTGCTGCATTAAAAGTTGCTCATTATTTAACAAAACTGTGCTGCTAATGGAACTGATTACTACCAATAAAAACATTGTTCTAGCAAATCTGTAATTGATATAACACTAAAACGGGTTTGATACAGTAGCAGTTTATTTTATAGAGCTTAATACGATGTAAGTTATCAATACAAACTATGTCTTAGCAAACCTGTTGTATTAAATCATTTTCCCCAGTGTACAGTACCTAGTGTTACTTCTACCAAAAATTAATATTAACTTAGATTTTATTAATAGTAAATAGTAGTGTAGAATTTGACCTTAGCGTGTGTGGACTTTTCAGGTCTCCGGTATCTGCACAGTTTCACCTGCACATGTGTACCCGCACAGGTGTATCCGCACAGGTGTACCCGCACAGGTGTACCCGCACAGGTGTACCCGCACAGGTGTACCCGCACAGGTGTACCCGCACAGGTTACCCGCACAGGTCTACCGGAACGTGAGTGGCCGGCTTTATGACGTTGTTGTCCACCATTATTGTTTCCATTCCCTCCACAAGCATGCAAAATGACAACAAAACCCTTATCAGTCGACCTGAAGATTAAATTCGTTTTTCTGGTTGTTCAAATTATTGTACAATAAATGTTAATGTAAATAATAAATGTTAAAAATATCCTTATATTTATATTTACATTTCAGACACTGACAAAAGCGTTTAAAAGTCTACTTTTGTTTGAAGGTAGAGTAAATGGTATGTCTTAGATTGAAAAAATGTAGTGACATCAGACGACAAAAAGGGGTTTATTTACATACAGTAAAAAACTTTTGAAGGTCTTTTAGGACACATTAGAGATATTTGATTTAAATGCCATATCAGCCAGTCAAAATTTTACTTAATAAAAAACTAAAAATATTTTTACTAATAAAGAGCATTAGAGCATCCATGCAGGCATCAAAGTGAGTCATCAATCAATCGAAACCAGCAACAATACTTGAAAGCACAAAGATGATTTTTTTCCATAAATATCTTTGAATATAAAATATTGATATGTCAAGCATATATGAATAAGAATATATAAATATTGTAGTTTCTATTATTTAATTAATAAAAGAATGAGTTTTCATTTTTACTGTTCTCTAGGAATTTATTCTGTTATTGATATAGTTACTTGCAAATATAAAATGCATTTATTATTGTAGAATATTCTATTTAAACTATATCGGTGCAGCATGCCCATGAGTGCCACATTTTTTATGAGATTGTGATCTCCCTTTACCGATACGTCGTAGACACAGATAAATGTGTTCACCTGACTTTTCGTAGATAGAGCAATTACAATCTGTAACTCGGAAGAAGCACTTAAAAAAGAAGCTCACCACATCAAGACCGACCTCAACAAAAATGGCTACTCCACAAGAATAGTTGACACAATTTGGAAAATCGTAAGAATCGATCCAACGCGCAAGGAGCAAACAGAGAGGCACAACCAACACTCAATATTCCGTATGTCAAAGGAGTATCTGATAAAATAAGAAGACTATGACAACGATTTAACATCAACACCGTATTCAACTCGAGGGACACCCTAAGAAGCCACCTGACGAAGACAAAGCCTACAAGTCAAAAAGATAGGAAAAACTGCGTCTACCAGATTCCCTGCGAGTGCGGCCAATCTTATATGGGTGAGACATTAACCCATTAGCGCCCTATTTATAGATCACTTTACAAATCACGTCGTTCTGCCCTCTACGATGCATCAAACGAATACGTACCCAGTTTTATTATCAGTTAGGACCACCTTATAATAACAAATCTTTGTGATTAGTTTATACAGACTTGTTGAATTGAGTAGTGCAGCTATTTATTTCTGCTATTTTTAGTTCTTGTGTGCCCCTAGCTATTGTGTGGTATATCTTTGATTTGCTTGCAGGTAGGTATTTTTTTTTTTCCTATTTAGTTGTAAAAATAACAAATAAAGACTACCATAAAGTAATATTGACAAAATTTTAAATACATTTTTTTTATACTTGAGAAAAATTAGCGATCTATCAATAGATCACTGGGCTTTCCAGGTATAAAATTTTTAAATAGTTATAAAAATGTTCTAAAATATTTGTTCTTTTTTTTTAGAATTATTGCAATGGATAGAAATTAAAATGTTTTTAAAAACTTGGAAGACGCTGTTGACTATCTATAATCAGAACAAATTGTTATTACTTTAAATTACTCCTACTCTACTCCTACGGTAAAGGATGTTGCTGACTTTACAGAAGTACTTCCACATTACATTGTAGAAGATAGTGATGAAGAAGATAATCTACCGTTAGAACGTTTACTGCCGCATTTACAGAAAAAGCGCAAATTAGAATAACCGGAAAAACTTATTGCAAATTGGGCTAAAATGGACACTAAATACGTTGCTTTTGCGCTTTTGCGGTCAAACCACTAGCATCAGCTCCACGGTAGAATCAAGAACAAAAAGCTCGAGTTCCAGTTCCTCAGCCACGATTGATTCAAAACTATAATAAATTTATGGGAGGAGTGGATCATCACGATTGGCTGTTGGAGAAGCACAGTATTGCAATTCGGGGCAAGAAGTGGTACTGGTGTTTATTTACGAGAATAATAGATATGGTACCATATCTAAAACTAGGTCATGGAAGAAATGTTTCCGAAGGTCGACCATGCAGTTTTCCTTCAACCTCTAAAACACTTGTTTTAGATAATGTACGACTAGACGAAATAGGCCATTTTCTCAAAAAAAGAGAAAATCAAAGACGCTACCAGTATCCATCTTGTAAAAGTCGGCCGCTTACATTTTGCAACAAATATAATGAATATGTACTAAATGTTTTTCGAATTTTCATAAAAAATAGTTTTTATCTAGAAATAAAATTCATTTAAAAATATATAAAATGATATTCTTTTTTGCCCAGCGATCTATTTATAGATCAGCCCTTTTTTCAAAAACCACCAATCACTTGAACTTTTGAAGGTGTAATCTAACTAACAATTATCATTTGTAACTAAAAAATTCATATTTCATAAAATTTTTCAAAAAAAAATTAATTTGGGCGTTAATGGGTTAAGACCACTCGAGACAAGGATTAAAGAACACAAAAACAATACGTTAAAAGGAGAGACCGAAAAGTCAGGTGCAGCTGACCATGCCTGGAAACATGGTCACTATATCATGTGGTCAGAAGCTGAAATCCTACATAAGGAACCACACTGGAGGAAAAGAAAATTTAAGGAAGCTGCCGCTATTCACCAGAACCCAGGCTGCTTTAGTAAACCATCATTAGACATAAGAAATATCTGCAAACCTTTGTTAGATAGATGTAATCTTAGGATAAGATCGCGTGCCAACTGAACGCATGACTGCACCCACCTCAGTTATGCTTTAGTGCACCTAGCTAGTATAAATAGTCCTGTAGTTACTTTACTTATTTAGTATTCATCTGAAGACAACTGGAGATACTTACCAGTTGAAACGTTGTGATTTAAAACAAATAATGACAATGGAAGTCCAAAAGTCTTTTATCATTCAAGAAACATCATTGTCTCCAACCTTCAAACAGTCACTGACTGTACCTATTTTGTTACTGAACAATCTTTAAAATTTGGAATTTATAAAAATTATTGTATCCTCACCTATAAATATACCATTTCTTGAAACTGTTAAATTTAATTTTATCATAATATAATTCATTGTGATCTTATTCAATAAAAACATGTCTTTAAGTCCGCCAACTTCAGCTAAAATATCACTTTTTCCCACTTTGTTCATCAACTGTCTTCATTGTATGTAAAGTATTGTAAAGCTTGGCTTTAAACAATTTGTCTTGGGCTTATTTGACACTTACTTGTTTTAAACAGTTAATAAATTTTGCCAGAAAATTTGTGTTACAATGGAAAAAGGACGAGATCATTTTGCATACTTTATACACAGAATTTGCCGAGTTAAAGGAAGGCTGCAAAGTATTTCTGGTGTGTGGTGTATTACACGTAACATTCCTGCGGTAGAAAAGGGGTATTATATTATAAGGCAATAATAATACTAGATCAAAAATGACGCAGCACCTGTTGATAAATGCAGTAAAATAAATTTGATTAATGTCTTATTATAAAGTGGTTACAAATTGGTGCAATTTTTTAATGTAGATATCATCGGCTTTATGACATACAGGCGTATGTCAATATTTGGTCAAAAATAGGTTTCTTATTATCTCCTAGAGGTGATCAATAGTGTACAAAAATGTGATGTGTTTGGAATAGATGTGCTCCGTAAAAGCTGTGCTAATTTGAGCGGGAAATTGTGAGGCTGCCTTGCTGAAAATTAAAAGAAAGAATGTACACTAAGAAAAATCATTCTATTCCTTATAAGAATTCACATACTCTTTACGCAACTGTTTAATACCATATGTGACAGCAACGCGCTTTCCTACTGTAAGACAACGAAAATCGCTAGACCGTTGTATGGTGATAATATCAAGGTAATTTAGTCAATTAAAATTGGGAGTTAATGCTACCATAGAGTGGTTTATAGCCATTATTGCTCTGAATACTTCCAGTAATTATCAAGTTCTATTGGGGGGAGTAATCTGGTTTTATATACTGTATATATTCCGACTGGCAGTTATAATGAAACTTGACATTAATCATACTAATATTTGCTTTCTACGGTTGTGTGTGTAAGTAATTTTCAATGGCACTGGAAAACTTCCAACAGGCCAGCCGGTTTTTGTAGGTTGACTACTTAATATTGTCATTCTTGTTGTTTTTTTTCGTTGGTCTTGATTCATTTAATAACAATAATTTAACCTAATTAATAATCTTTAATAACAATCAGATTAAGTATATAAACTTTCCTTTTTTTTTTTTGTATTTTTATCTTTTTTTATTTACATTATATAATATATTATGTATAATATATATTTTTTTAATAATTCTTTTTTTTATTCTTTTTTTTTTAATTACTTTTTTTTTTAATTACATATTTTTTTTGTTATCACTGGGACACTGGGTAGGATATTTAGTTTTCCGGTCGGCTGTCCCGGATGGATATACTAACAAGAGGCCGGAGTTTGGAGTAAGGGTAAACATTGGGTAACACAGGATTCTTATAGTTAGTGTCTCATTTGTCGAATGTAGGGTTGGTTAACCCACATTCAGACAAAGAGTAATTTTGATTTAGTATAATGCTTATAAACTATATTAAATTTATTAGCATCGGACAGTACATTTGCTAGGTTTGTAGGAAATATAGTTTTTGAGTTATTTAGTTGTATGAAAAATTCTTCAATATTATTTGTATTTAATGAGCATTCAAAAAGAATATGTTGTGGATCGGCTATTTCATTACAGGAATTACAATAAGGATTATCTCTTAGTCCTATTTTACATTTATAGCTAGGGCAGATAACGTGGTTTGACCGTAATCTAGTTATAGTTTGTATAGCCTTTTTATTAGTTGTATTTGAAAACCATGGTTTGCTACTTAATTTGGGCTTAATGTTACGGAAATAAGACCCTTTTGTCGCTAATTGGTATTGGGATTGCCAATCTTTATTCATCTTCTCTTTAATCGTCCGATAGAAATCTGTTTTTGGAGTTTTGTAGTTCGCATCTACCTGTCCAGTGCTTGTTGCTTCCTTTGCTAGTTTGTCCACAATTTCGTTTTCGTTAATTCCAATATGTGATTTTATCCATACTAAGCTTTCTACGGTTAATAAAGAATATACTAAAAATCAGTAGGTACTGTAGTTCTCAAAAATTTAAATAGCTTTTAATGTGATATTGTTCTTTTCGTTTAACATTTAATATGACTATAAGCAACATGGTTTACTGAGATTGTAAAATTCGTCCGTAGATTATAAAGTCCAATACTAATGATGGGTTGTGCGAAATAAGCATATTCTATTGCTTTATCTGACATGCAAAGTTTTAAAAAACTTAAATACAAAGTAAAAATAAATTAATTATAATAGCCCCCACCAACGTCTTATTATGTTATATAGGTTCTAACGGATACAATTCGTTCTTGGGGATGCTGTTCTGCTTTCTTAATCGTAAAGAAAGCGCTTTACTGAGAACAGAATGTGTCGCATTAAGAAGACAAACAAATTAAGAACAAAATTGCTGTATTAAAAGTGGTTCATTATTGAACAAGACTGTGTTGCTAATAATAATAAATAAATAAAAGTGTCTTTATATTACGGTAAACAAAATTCACAAAATATTTATATAAACAGACGGCGAGATCCAGATAGTCAGCTGCTCATATCTTACCGTCAAGTAAATAATAACTATAAATAATGCAAATATATATACAGCGTGTATTCGGAAGTTCTTACCAAATGGGAAACTTTTTTATTATTAATTTTACGGAAAAAAATTATTCTTTATAAAAAGCTCTGCATGGTCTAAAACCTAAAACGCAACCATCAAATATCGAAATTTTCCAGTCATATACGAGGTTTGTCAAAAAATGTGAATTTTTCCCAAGAATGTGAATTTTTCCCAAGAGTAAAGTACCTTTATTTTTGACATTATCAAAAATTGTTTTTAAAAAAAGTTGATCAGAACTAAAAACCACGTCTAAATATGCAATAATACGCATTAAATTAATTAAATAATTAAAAAATTAAATAATTAATTATAAATCAATAAAATAATTTTTCAACTTCCTTAATCATATTCCCTATAAATATATATATATTTTTTAAATTCTAAACTATAAATTACAATGATTGGTAAAAAGAAAAAAAGAAAAAAATAATAATAAATGATAGAAAGCTAATTTTCAAGTTCTGTTTATTACCATCAATTCTTTAATCTTTCTTTTTAAACCTATAACTGAAGCACTTTGATCAATTTGCACGCCAAAAATGTTACAGATTTTGGGAGCGTTGTAACTGAAAGATCTCTGAAACATGGCAGAAGAGTGACGGGGAATATGAAGCCGTTGTCGATGTCGAGTAGCCCTATCGTGAACATCTTCACCCCTTACCAGTCTTTGACCAAGGTACGAGGGTTGACCTGACGAAAATAGCCTTTCAAGTAATGACACAAACTGCACCTGATATCTTTCGTCCAAGGTCAACCAGCCAGAATCACTAAGAAGCGGCGTTACATGATCAAATTTCCGTGCACCATAAGAAAACTTTAGACACATGTTCTGAACTTTTTGTAACAATTTTGTACAATCTGTCTTTAACAGTGAGCGCAGGCCAAAATACTTGGCAACAATATAATAAGGAAGATAAGACCAATGTATTGCACAAACGTAACTTAATATCAGTCGTCAAGGACTCTTTATGAATATACAACATTTCAAACTTACAATAACAGTTCCGCAAAAGGCTTGGTCCATCGAACCTCAAACCATCGTCAAAAGTTAGTCCCAAGTTCTTACATTTATCGCTGGGTACCAGAACCTCACTATCAATCTTTACTGTAAAGTTATTATCAATTTTTAGTTCTTCTTTTTTTGATCCAAAAATGAGCAGCTGTGATTTTTTTTCATTTAACAGCAATCCATGAGCGGCAGATACTTTTAGCACCATTTCTAGGTCTGCACTAATCTCATTTGAAGCTTCATTCGCGTTCTCATGATCAAAAGAATAATATATTTGAAAATCGTCCGCATACTGGTGTGAAGAACATGTCTTAAGGAAACCACTGAAATCCGCCGTATAAATGGAAAATAGTAGAGGGCCAAGGATACTTCCTTGGGGCACTCCTCTAGTGATTGGCAGAAAATCTGACTGATTATTGTTAAAAGACACCCTCTGCGTTCTATTAGTTAAACCAAAGAACTTAAGCTTAGTAAGCAATATATCAGGCTCCAGTGTATCAAAAGCCTTGCTATAGTCCAAGAGCACTAGACAAGACTATTTGCATTGGTCACAAGCATGAAAAATATCGTTCGTAACTTTCAGCAAAGCAGTACAGGTACTGTGATGCTTACGAAAACCAGACTGAGTAGGTGGTAAAATATTATTAACATTGAAATATTCTGTCAATTGTTTACAAGCAATTTTCTCAAGTATCTTAGACAAGGTTGGCAATAAACTTATAGGTCTAAATTGAGAAACGTCAGTAGGATTGGTAACCTTGGCAATAGGAATAATGTTGGCGTTCTTCCATGAGGAAGGAAATTTGGAAGTGACAAGACAGCGATTTATAATGTAAGTTAAGTACTGTGTTAAATGCGGGGTGATCATTTCGATCATTTTTAAATTAATGCCATCAGTTCCCATAGCATTTGATTTTAGGCTATTAATAACTTCAGTAACTTTATTATTATTCACTTGGGTGAAATGAAAAAAATTCGAGAACTGGGGGAAGAGTTTATTGACATAATTTGTATCTATGAATGTTTGATCAACTGTTTTAGACTGAGGCACGCTATCAATAAAATACTTGTTAAAACTAGAAGGACTATCTATACGATCTGGAGATACCTCGATGGAAGTATTAATATTTAATAATTTAAGAGTTTTCCAAAAACCACGGGGGTCAACCCTGAATTTATGATTTAGATACGCGCGCTTCTCATTTCTAATTGCAGAAGTCACAAAATTACGAAGTTCCTTATATTCATTCCAAGCTAAATCAGTTTTTAATTTTTTGTATCGAGTGAGTGCTTTTTTGCGAAGCCTTATCATGAGTTTCAGGTTTTCAGTTAACCACGGCGCGGGGACCTTGGTGAAGCGAGCAGTTCTGATCGGCGCGTGTACATCGAAAATATTTATAACGTTTTCAGTAAAGAAAGAGACCATTTCATCAATATCATGAAGCAGATATATGCGGTTCCAATCGATATTCATCAGATCGTTTTGAAATTGCTCATAATCAAAATTTCTGCAATCTATATAAGTGCGGATGGAAACCGGTGGGCGCTCTTTCTTAATTTTTAAAAATGAGTCAATCAGGCAGTGATCGGAGATGTGATCCATTTATGGAGAACTATAGGGTAGGAGGCCGATCGACAATGGCAGCATTTTCAAATTCTGTCCCGGTTTTTTGGTTAGTTCGCTATTGACCGATAGATGGCTCTCGCGTCCGAAGTGGGCTGATGTTGTCTTCTTCTTCTTCGTTTTTAATATGGAAAACTAGATCCTCCATAGTTTTTAACTTTTACTTAAACCCTTTATTTTTCTGTGCTTTTACTTTTGACAATTGACATTTTATTTTTCGAAATAACAAATAATGTTTGAAGGCAAGACAAGATAAATAACGTTGTATTGTAATTAATTTCCATATTTATAATAAATAATGGTACAATTTATAAAAGTAGAGTTTGCTTTGTGTCGGGGTGTAAGACAGGATCTTTTTCAGAGAGAAAACGCAGCCAAATAAGTCTCTTTCTAGCTCCAAAGGTATAGCTAGAATGTTTAATACCCTGTATTTTAAAAACCAAGAATCGTTGGAACTTTATACAGGCCGAGTTTACTAATAAGTATAACAAAGTAAGTGTAAATTCATATAAAAGTCCTTATTTGTTCCTTAAAGAACTAATTTAAATAAAAATAGTTATTGCGTCCATAAGAAACCATTATTTGATAGCCCACTTCGAACACGCGCGCCATCTTACAGCTACTCGTAAAGCTGAATTACCGATGCTAATTTGGGACCGAATCCAATGCATTGCGATCGGCCTCCTACCTCAAGTCCTCCATAGATCCATTTCAATATTCTGAGTGTCATGAACAATCTCTGAATCGGATAGAATAATTATATCCAACAGTGTCTGTGAAAGAGGAGTAATTCTGGTAGGGTTAGTTATGATTTGACTTAGACCGTATTTATCTAGAAATTTAACTAAGTATAAGTAACCTGCGTTAGTTTTATTTTAGAAATTGACGTTAAAGTCTCCTCCCATCACCATATACTGATAATTAGGGATATAATTAACAATTGTGCTCTCTAGGTCATCAATACAGGTATTAAGATTTGCGTTAGGCGGACGGTAAATAGTACCCAAGCATATTTCCCTCCCATGAGTTTTTAAACTAATCCAAAGTTGTTCTAATTGCGAATTGCATGGAGGTATATCCAATACTTTCGTTTTGAAGAAGTTTCTAACATAAAAAGCGACTCCACCAGATCGGCCTATTCCTAATGAGAGTGTACCCTGGTAAAGAAACCACACTATCTTAAACTCCGCTACTCAACCATGTTTCAGAAAGACCAATCACGTCAATGGAACTGATTACTACCAAGACCGTTCCAGCAAATCTGGAATTGCTATAACATAAAAGCGGGTTTGATACACTAGCAATTTATTTAATATGGGTTGATACAAAATAAGCTATCAATACAAACTATGTCTAAGCAAACCTGTAGTATTAGATCATTTTCATAGGTGTATGAGAGCAAATTCGGTAAAAAATGGTCAACGTTGAATGGCGATATCTCGGTCACCGTTGGTCATACGGAGAAAAGAAAAGAAGCAAGTTCTTTGTTTTATTAAGGCCTTTATTTTTCTAAACATTTATACACATATACCTAATATGCCGCAAAAAAAGTAATAAAAATAAAATAACTAAAAATAAAAAACGTTTTCTCATTAATTTTTAGCTTGGTTTTGTGATTATTTTTTAGTCCAAAAATTTTCCGGGGGCTGAGCGTAAAAAACAAGAATCCGACCACAGGCATCCCTTATATGGGCATCAAATGCAACCTAATAGACTTAAGGGCGGTCGCATACTTATACGATATGTTGCAGACAATATTGTCGTCGACATGTCTTGAACAATAATTGTCGTAAGAAAATGTTAACCGCTCACCAGTTCAATACGACATGTCGTCGGACGAAGATGTATTAATACTCTTGTTGATGCTTAGAAGAAAAAAGAAAAAAACAAATACACGAAAATACTGGGTTCACCCATATAGTGTGAATAATCTCTATAGAAGTATATTAATAAGTTGCATGGGTGAAGAAATGATTAAAGATCCAGACAAATTTCAGTCATTTTATAGAATGTCTAGAGAGACATTTTAAAGTACTTTTGGACAAAGTGGGTCCTTCTATTAAGAAATATAATACCAAATTTCGGGAGGCTATTACGCCAGGGGAAAAAATAATTATAACATTGCGGTATGTATTAAAAACATTTTACTTTTTTACAAACTTTGAAGAAATTCATAATCATTGGAATTCGGAGATGCTAGGGGTGTACTTGTGCTTGTCGAGTTTGAAAATGGTGCTTGAGACAACCTTGAAGATGAACGAAACGATGAAATGCTGGTTGCGTTGTGCCTTGAAGTGTAGTAATGATTGAGTTGAGTTCTGGAAATCATTTAATAAAGATGTATAAAGTATTTCACCAATAGTTTGCATAGTTTTACACTTGAATTCATGTTTTTGAGAGTCAGTCATTCGATGGAACTCAGGCAAAAGACTTTTAAGAAATAACAAATCGGCATCTTCTGGTTTTTCAGATTTCTTTTCCGACTTCATTCCATGCTTTTTCTTGGACTTGTCGATTACAGTAACCTTCCATCGTGTAATCGTATAGAACATTATATTTTTCCACCATTTGCACAAATTTTATATTAAATGCCGGTGTATCTAGCATATTTGAATGCGTTTGCTATCACCGATAAAAGACAAATGTCGCTTTGAATTGGAGCAAGCAGTGTCGTACAAACCTTGTATGCGACATGCCGTATCGTGTCTGCGACACGTTTGCTTCGTGTGCGACTCGCCATAAAAACTCGAATACTCCAAAACGATGCGACATGTCGACGACATGTCGGAAACAAATGTCGTATAAGTATGCGACCGCACTTAGTCTTGGAAGTCCTTTATGCGGTCGACAACACCCCTGGAGACCACGCCTGAAGCACACCGAACAAACTATGGCGAGTGGCTGCAACCCGCACACGGATGGAGGCAAATGAAGAGCTTTCCCCTGGACAACATTTACCTTTCCCGGCGTGATGGTAGCTGAACAGGTTGAGGACGGGAGTCGCACGATGTAACAGCAATCTAATAAAGTGGGGCTATAAAGAAGATGACAAATGTGAATGCGGCGCGACACAAGAACACCAACACCTGGCCGTGTGCCCAAACATAAGTGAGACTTGCACAGAGGAGGACCTTATACTCTCAAATGACAAAGCCACATACGTGGTTGATTTCTGGAAGCTAAAAATTTGATCTAATTTGGTGATCCGGACACGGAAAGTAAGTAAGTAAGTAATTCCGCGTGATGGAAAATTTAATTTTCTACAATAGTATTCTCGTAGAAATCCCCAATATTGCTTTGTTTTCGAGTTATTTTGAAAAAACTAAAAAAGAGCCGATTTCGGTCTGCCCTCAAAAACGCAGAACTAAGTATCACTTTGTAATTTTATCATTTTTAGGCGCTTAACTAACATATTAAACCATAAAAACCTTCCAACGCAATTGTTCCTTACTCAAGGACATATTTTATAGCCTAATAATTATGCAGTTGGAAAACATTCTAAAACATGTTGACTATTTTATGCAAAATATATTCTTTATCAAATGCAAAAAGCCTAGTAGAAGGGATGTATTAATAATTATTTTAAACAGAATATTAACGAACAAACATTAAATTTGCACACAAAAAATACCAACTGATGAACTCGGTTCGTTGTATTTACAATTTAACAAGGGATCCCTACTTCAAACCAAATTCACTAAAATATGCAAAGGGTAGATTTGGTTTTATTCGTTTTATTTTACAATCGTATAATCATGAGTTCTGGAAAATTTAATAATCTGAAGATCTAACCATTATGTTAATTTTTAACATAAAAAACGCAAAAAGCTGGTGTCAGATTAATTTTACGAAAAAAATATGTAAATTTGAGGCAATTTTGTTATAAGTTTTTTTTTTTGCATTATATTCTATCTCCATACTTACCACATATTAATACGTACTGTCATATTTATTATAAATATCATTTATCAGTTATTCCAACCAACAAATAAATTAAGCCATCTATTTTGCCGACATGTGCGTTAGGAACGATTTTAATTTAAAACTGAAATCTTATTTATTTTTGTAAGTTCGGTTTTTACTTTGCAGATGAGACTAGAGCAAGGAAATTTTTAGATCATGTGACTATGGAGGGTTCAGACGCGTTGATATTTACCGAACGATCTTGAAGGTTCGGACTTTAATTTTATAACCTACAAATTTTATAAACATTAAACATTAGTAAAGGAGTTATAAACTAAAAATAGAGACATTTTACCTTTAGATACGTACAGCTTATCTCCTGCGCAAACAAAAGTTACGTTAAAAATACGTCCGAGCGAATGACTCGCCTGTCAGCTGCCTTCGCTCTGGACACCTTCGTGCATGCGCACAAACATCGTGTTATCGGCCTGTCCCACTTTACCGACATGCTCAAAATACCCTCCCAGAACCGGCTCGGCCGCCATTTTTGTTGTTGTGTTTTGGCTTTTCTGTGGATTCCTTGTAGTTTTCTTAGCTATCGTGAATTTGTGGGTGTTTAATATTTACGGATTTTTAGTTTTTGTGTGGTATAGTGAATTGTGTTTGATTGTGAGAAAATTAATTTTGTCAGAGTTGTTGGTTGGTTAATTTTTTGGTAAAAATCTGTACACCCCGACATTAAGCTTTTAATAAAGCCAGTATTCCACGGGTCAAGTTCTCGAGCAAACACTTTTCAAATTCTTGAACCAGAAATGTTGCTTAAAAATGTTTTACACGTACCCAAGTTTTTACCAATATACCAACTAATATTTGGCTTGGGGCTAGGTACGCGATAACATCGAAGATTGGTTATTTTGCTGGTTTTGTTTGTTTGTTTTGTTCGATTTTATAAGACTATTTTAATTCACTTGTTCTTGTTCTCTTCCTTTTCGAAGTAAAAACACGACGACGAATCATTTTTAAACAAATTTTAAAAACAAAACCTCAAAAACAATTTTCTATCCTTAAAATCTGATAGGTTTGCTACTACTAAAAATGCCAGAAAGCACTACCTTTTTTTCCCAACTTGATCAAAAATTGAGAAGTAGGTTCAATTTTTTGGCAAGAATTTAAATTTTAAGGCCCGGACCTGTCTATTTTCCCATTCGTCAAACGACAATTTTGCAGTGCGCATGTCTAATAGTGTTTAGCTTTGTTTACATGCGCGAGGCCATAAATCTGCCACTTTCGTGATTATTGTTTGCTTATCTAAAGGTAAATTGTCTATGGTGTATCGTAATTACCACCAACCACGGCAAGGGAGCAGAACTATCTAAAAGAATCGGGTAGGCGTTTCTTATTGTTTGTTGGTATTCCGCTTCTTCGTCGCTATATTTTTTGAGGTACGATTGTGCAAGGATTGTGGGTATTAAATTCAAATTTCGGGTGCCATTTATTTATATAACTATTTCGAACGGCGCAAACATGACAGGTCCTCATCGTATGCCTATATACAGTGGGGGCATAAATAAGTATGTTATTAGCAATATATTGCATACCGTGCAAGCAAAAATTATTTGCATCAAAGAGGGCTTGGATTAAAAAACATAGGGCTTGGTTTAGATCACAATGATATGGGGACGATATATCTAACCAAATCTAGGTTACAATTTTATTAAATTCATATTATGACATGATAATATGTCAAACTAATGAGTAATAAAATAAGTAGACAAATACAAATTTATTTTTGTTGTTACAAAATTAACAAAGTAAGAATATACAGGAAGAGATAGCAAAATAATTACATAAATTGCTGAAATTGGCCACCGCCATGCTCCAAGCATAAATTCACATGTCTCTTCATATTCTGTTCTTACAGATGGTCTTCCTGCTCCTTTGTTGTGTTGTATAGAATATTGAACCTGATGTTTTCCTAAACACAGCCACGGTTCTTTTTAGGCAATGATAAAAATGCCCAGCAATAAAAGCAACGTTAGGAAAATGTTCGTGAAAATCGTCCATGCACAAACCCGGATTGTATTGACACTCACCATTTACTCTAACCCTGTTTCGAAAATACGCTTCAACCATGAATGTTTTGTGCTGTTGCGTAAAGCCCATTGTGTGAATTGTTTAAGAAATTGGAAAAATTAGCGATGAATCAAATTACTTGTAACGACTGTCAAAGATGACGGTATAACTGATTGATTGTCAATTCAGGTAGTTACTGACACCCAACAGGTATTAAGCTCTACGGCTAAGCATTGTCCTTAGATGCAAATCCCTCTTTGATGGAAATAATTTTTGTTCGCACAGGGTGCTACAAATTCGTGTACATGGGGATTTTGAAAACAATAAGAAATACGAAGATGATTAAATCGAAGCAATTTTTTTGGGACTTAATAATTTGGTGAAAAAAAAGGTAAATATCCTGAATACCTACTATCGGAGCTATAAAAAAAACAGAAATTTTTAGTTTTAGTTTATAATTTGGGTGGATTAATCTCTTGCTAGCTTTTACATTAAATTTTCCGAATTATCCTTAGTGTGGTATTAAACGTATTTTATGAACTACTAATTGCCCTGTACATAGTTTAAGGAAATGTTCACGTGGCATGTCTTTTGTAAATATTTGAACTAAGATTTTAGTCAAAGATTAGCCAAGATTGAAAATTGCATTTTGTAAGTTTTGTAATTAAAATTGGTATAGACGCTATATAGACTCTATTCAACACCGAAAAGTTGTTACTTAAGGAAAAATATTACAGTCTTCGCAAACACGCTAATCGATTCACCAAACGCAATTAGCCATTCCTAAAACAAAATTTTTTGTTTGCTCCGTTTTCGCGAGACGAGAGTGGTCTAATCTTCTTCGAGACGAGACGAAAACGAGAATCTCGAATGAGATTACGCGAGAATGGGAAATCTCGCAAAATATTCCCAATTATCTACAGGGTAATCCACGACGGATGGCGAGGGACTGTATCTCCAAACCCATACATGCTAGGTACGACTTTGTGGTAAGAAAGTTATTATGAAATATGAGCAAAAAATCACTGGAAATAATTTTTAAGTTCCTCATTTGACCCCTAGGGTGCGTTCTCACTATGCTATGATACAAAGTCGTTAATTTCTACTAATAACTGCAATACAATGTAGGTCGGGAATTAAGTTTTAATTATGCCATGTACCGTGCGAGCAAAAATGATTTGCATCAAAGAGGGCTTGGATTAAAAAACGCAGGGCTTGGTTTAGATCACAATGATATGGGGACGATATATCTACCAAATCTAGGTTAAAATTTTGTCAAATTTATAATATGACGTGATATGCCAAACTAATAAGTAATAACATAAGTAGACAAATACAAATTTATTTTTGTTGTTTACAATATTCTTCATATTTTATATACTTCTTGGGACAGGCGTCTTATACAATTTGTTGGCGTATTTTGCATTATTTCACGAGCGTTTGCAACAAGTTCTTCTGTTCTTACAGATGGTCTTCCTGCTTCTTTTTTGTGTTGTATAGAACCTGTTTCCCTAAACACAGTCACGGTTCTTTTCAGGCAATGATAAAAATCCCCAGCAATAAAAGCAACGTTAGGAAAATGTTTGTAAAAATCGTCCATGCACAAACACGGATTATATTGCACTCACCATTTACTCTAACCCTGTTTGGAAAATATGCTTCAAGCATGAATGTTTTGTGCTGTTCCGTAAATCCCATTGAATATAACTTTTAATTCAAAATAACTTTTCTTTATAACATTATTCTGTATTGTCAAAAAAAAGGTACTTTACTCTTGAGCAAAATTCATAATTTCTGATATACCTCGTATATGACTGGGAAATTTTGATAACTGAAGGTTGCATTTTAGGTTTTAAACCATGCAGAACTTTTTACGAAGAAATTTTTTTTTCCATAAAACCAATAATAAAAAAGTTTTCCATATGGATCCAACTAAAGTAGACCCACTGTATATCTGTGGTAGTTGGTTTTCTCTACATTTGGTAGGTAAATTGATTTTGTTGGTTTTTCATTATTGTGAGGTCTAGGCAATTAATTGAGTTATCAGTTTCTTTTCTATGGTAAATTGGATTCTATGGTTTAGGCTATTAAGAAGATTGAGAAATTGGTGTAATTGTCGGTCCATACAGGTCCAAACACAAAAGACATCGTCGACAAACCTACGCCAAAAAAACAAATAATAATAAATAAAAAACAAATTAATTATATGTATAACAAGCCTTTTGAATAACATAACATTCCATAATTTATTTTCTATTATTGTTTTTCTTTTTAGTATATTCTTATGGTTTAGATGCAATAGAAGTTATAACTAGTCTGTCCTCTTATTTTTTTAACACCATAACTTTGGTAGTTTTCAAGTTTTTTGTTAACGAAACCCTGCTAATTAGAACTTATTTGTTGTTGTTACTTAACAATAAAGACACCCAAGCAATCTGCTTCGTAAAAGTTTTTTTTTGGTTTTTTATTAACCTTTCGCTTTGTAGAAGATAATTACAAATATAAAGTTCAAAGCGAGAAAGAATTTACTGACGGCAAACAGAGCAGTATCAAAAGAAACGCGATACAACTTTCTTTTTTAGAAATGAGGGAAACAATTCTATTGTTTGTTTTGTAATACGAAAGTTATGACGAACATAAAGCTTCTTAAATTTAATTATTTAAGACTAGTAGTAGATGAGAGAAATTATAGGATGATGCAACACGAACCCGACGACGCGTATGGTTCTACAGCTACTGGAAGGATGCGGATTTAAAACATATAGGTATTACAGAATTAATGCTTTCTTATTTAATTTAACACTTTCAATGGACATCTAAATTATTCCTAAGAACGAAAGGCTGGATGTGATCGGTTTAGTTTTCGCATTTGATTCATAGACATTTTTACCTTTAGATACGTACAGCTTATTATCTCCTGCGCAAACAAAAGTTACGTTTTATGGGTGAAAAAATAAGTCCGAGCGCACAGCTTACCGATCTGATGCCTTCCCTTCCAGCAAAATTGGGCATGCGCACAAACCTCTTGTTATCGTCCTGTCCTTCTTTATTGACATGCTCAAAATACACTCCAGAACCAGCTCGACGCCATTTTGGTTGTTTTATTTTAAGTTTTCTCTGTGGATTCCATGCTGTGCTTTTAGTAACTCGGATACTCGGATTGGAATATAAATACTGACTAGTAACAGCCGTTGTATTATTTTGTTATGCCCAAATAGGGGTAAAATACCAGATATTTCGTATGGAGTAGTGATGTATCTTGATGTTTAACTTTATTTTATTATGATCAATTTAAACACATCAAACTAGCCTTGTCTATTTCTATTAAAAGCTCTCTAATACTTTGTTTACATTTTTTGAAAACTTACCCTGCTGGGTTTGCCCCATTTTGTGCTTGTAAGTTTGCTTACCTAAAACAAAAAAAAATATTATTTTCCTTAATAAAACAAATGACAGCCATAACCAGATAAATTATGAAATATGACAGGTAAGTGATGGTTAACAGTGTAATTTCAATTACAGGATTTGTATGCAGTATCCCGAAAATCTCCCGTCAAATTACATTTCGAACCGACCAGTACGTCTCGGCCACATCGAAGTGGTCTTTGGATAACAAAAATTGCCAAAATGTGCGACTATTTCTAGTATTGCGAAAGCGGCAAATATAGGTTTGCAAAGACGGACGAAGTCCTGATAGAAAAGGTATGTTAATGTGTTTTTATTAGACACGAAGAATAAATCTTTTTTTTAAAACCGACCAGAAAATTTACACTTTCTGGACAATTTTTCGTCTAGAAAATAACGTTTTTCCGATCGCAAGACCGGAAAAGTGATATTAGAGTCCGGAAAAGATTTTTCCGGTTCCATTAGAGACCGGAAAAATCTTTTCCGGACTCTAATGTCACTTTTCCGGTCTCTAATGTCACTGTCACCCTGTTTTTTGTTTTTCCAATCGTTCTTTGATAATACAAAATACCATGATTTCGTTATTATGACACAACAACATTTCGATGTATTGTCGAGTGACAGTTCGTTGATTTTTAATTTTGTTCTTTATGTCACGCAACCAAAAATTAGTGTTTTCCAGGTCCATCCAAGCTTCCAGGACTCGCCTATGGCTCGCCCTGGAAATGCTTGTCTCGACCTGAAAAACACTACTTTCCGGTCTTGTAACGTAAATTACTATTTTTAAAACCGACCAGAAAATACACACTTTCTGGACAATTTTTCGTCTAGAAAATAACCTTTTTCCGATCGCAAGACCGGAAAAGTGTCGTTAGAGACCGAAAAAGATTTTTCCGGTCCCTGTTTTTTGTTTTTCCAATCGCTCTTTGATAATACAAGCTACCTTGATTTCGTTACTATGACAACATTTCGATGTATTGTCGAGTGACAGTTCGTTGATTTTTAATTTGTTGTTTATGTCAAACTTGTTTCGCGAGTTCGCAAATTTAACAATATGAATTCAGATTTTGAATTATCCGACACGGAAAATGAGATTTCAGAAGAAATTTTGGAAGCAGCAAGGAAAGCGACTTACGATATATTGCCAGTAAAATCAAAAGCCCGTTACGAGAAATCATACGACGCATTTAAAAATAATATAAAATAATTTAATGTAACTATATCGAAGTGTCGGTCTTAAAAAAAATATTGTACGTCACGCAATCGAAAATTAGTGCTTTCCCGTCTTGTAACGTAAATTACTATTTCGCAACAATATGCGATAAAAGAATCAGATGAACTATACAGTATGACCAGTAAAGTCCGCATCATAAGGAATTTTTATTAATCGTATTATTCGAAATTTGACTTTGGCATCAGGTTCTGCTTGGATCGAGATAAAAATTAGGCAAAAAAGTAGTAGTCACGACATGATTCGCATTATCTGTCAAATTTTAATTTTTTCCAAAAAATAATTCAAAAGTGGGGTTATTTCTGAAAATATCGAAAAAAGTTATTAGAAAAAGTTTTTTTAAATGCAGTTTCTAGCCCACGTGCAAAAATTTCAGCCATTTAAGATAATTTGAATTTTTTACTTACATTTTGTCGTTGTAAACGTGTTTATGCTGCATCGTTATTTTAATTATTTTCTTGGAAACTGCACTTAAATACATACATAGCTTAATAACAAATTTTAATAAAGAGGTTTTAAATTAAATTGTTGAAAATAGATAAACTTTACGTTAAGTTAAACTAAAATTTATTTTTCACTTAATGAACACTTTACTGATGACACTGTGTTCTTTTTGTCTCAATATTAAGGTGTATTACTTTCAGACACAAACTACGTTTTCAAAAATAATTATTTTATGAAGTTAACTTATACAGGGTGTTTTTTTAAGGTCGACGAGCGGCCATATCTCGGAAACTACTGGACATAGAAACTCAGGAAAAGAAAAATGATAATTAAAGTGGCCATGAGAAAATTCTGGAGATAATTTTTAAGTTCCGCATTTTGCCGCAAGAGGGCGGAATTGAAAAGTAAATTTTAAAATTTTACATAACTCCGAAAATTCTACATTAAGGTATATGTTTGATAACACCATTTTAAAGCTTGGACAATTATGCTTCATTTTTGTCTTATGCGCATTGGCGTACCGACTTTAATAAGAGTGGGGGAAGCTGTTGAAAGTGTAATAATTTAAATCGCTGTAACTTATAAACGACTAATCCGATTTTAGCAAACTAAAGACTGTTTGGAAGAGAAATGTATGCAATTTCACCAATCGTATTTAGTTGTCCATAATAGTTCTAAAAAAAAATGGTAGAGGGCGCAACTTGCAATAACAATACATTTTTTGATTTTACTCCGAAAAAATAAATCATATGGTATAATTAAGATACCATAATCGAAAAGTAAATGAAATTTTCTAGAAAAAATATTAAAACCGCAGTTTGATATCTTTGTTCGTTTCAGAGTTATTGCCAAAACAATAATTTTTAATACAAATTGCGCCCTCTAGCAAATTTATTAGAAACTATCATGTACCATTAGATTCGACAATTGAAGGTTCTTCCAAACAAGCTTAAATTTAGTAAAATCGGACAAATCGTTTAGAGGTTACAGCGATTTTAATGTTTACACTTTCAAAAGCTTCTCCCACTCTTATCAAGTGAAACTGTAAACATTAAAATCGCTGTAACTTCTAAACGACTTATCCGATTTTACTAAATTTAAGCTTGTTTGAAAGAGAAAGGTAAGTACCTTCAATTGTCGTATCCAATGGTACAAGATAGTTTCTAATAAAATTGCTAGAGGGCGCAATTTGTATTAAAAATTATTGTTTTGGCAATAACTCTGAAACGAACAAAGATATCGAACTGCGGTCTTTACATCTTTTCTTGCAAATTTCATCTACTTTTTGATTATGGTATCATAATTATACCGTATGATTTATTTTTTCGGAGTAAAATCCAAAAATGTAGTGTTATTGCAAATTGCGCCCTCTAGCATTTTTTTGAGAATTATTATGGACAACTAAATACGATTGGTGAAAGTGCATACATTTCTCTTTCAAATAGTCTTTAGTTTGCTAAAATCGGATAAGTCGTTTATAAGTTACAGCGATTTAAATGATTACACTTTCAACAGCTTCCCCCACTCTTATTAAAGTCGGTACGCCAATGAGCATAAGACCAAAATGATGCATAATTGTCCAAGCTTTAAAATGGTGTTATCAAACATATACCTTAATGTAGAATATTCGGAGTTATGTAAAATTTTAAAATTTACTTTTCAATTCCGCCCTCTTGCGGCAAAATGCGGAACTTAAAAATTATTTCCAGAATTTTCTCATGGCCACTTTAATTATCATTTTTCTTTTCCTGAGTTTCTAAGCCCAGTAGTGTCCGAGATATGGCCGCTCGTCGACCTTAAAAAAACACCCTGTACAACTAATAGCCCAATTTTGATTTTGTTGAAAAACACAAATTTAATATGGCGCTACTTTAAAGAAAATGTATCCAAAATAAAGCATCGTCAAAACTAAGAAGTTTTATGTAGGTTGCGTTGAGTCTTATTTTCCAAAAGTGGTGCAATTTACAAAATATGGGTAAAAAATCAAAATTATCTTATGCAGCTGAAATTTTGCATGTGAGCTAGAAACTGCATTTAAAAAACTTTTTCTAATAAGTTTTTTCGATATTTTCAGAAATAATCCCACTTTTAAATTATTTTTTGGAAAAAATTAAAATTTGACAGATACTGTGAATCACACGTGGCTACTATTTTTTTGTTTAATTTTGATCTCGATCGAAGCAGAACTTCCAGCCAAAGTCAAATTTCGAATAAAGCTATTAATAAAAAAAATCCCATATGATGCGGACTTTACTAGTCACACTGTATACTACTTATTTTATTTTGTATGCGTGTTTGTCCTGATATTTTTAAGAAGCAATGGACGATTTAATGCGCGTTGACAGTCACCATTCCAAACGAAACTTACCGAGTCGACCGTGCCGAGTCGATTATATATACGCGCCTTGCTTTAATTAACTAGATTGGTTTTGGGATACCCTGTAGGTATCAACAGTACATTTTTAGTGTACTGTACAGGGTGTTTCATTAAGGTCGAAGAGCGGCCATATCTCGGAAACTACTGGGCTTAGAAACTCAGGAAAAGAAAAATGATAATTAAAGTGGCCATGAGAAAATTCTGGAAATAATTTTTAAGTTCCGCATTTTGCCGCAAGAGGGCGGAATTGAAAAGTAAATTTTAAAATTTTACATAACTCCGAAAATTCCACATTAAGGTATATGTTTGATAACACCATTTTAAAGCTTGGACAATTATGCATCATTTTGGTCTTATGCTCATTGGCGTACCGACTTTAATAAGAGTGGGGGAAGCTGTTGAAAGTGTAATCATTTAAATCGCTGTAACTTATAAACGACTTATCCGATTTTAGCAAACTAGAGACCGTTTGGAAGAGAAATGTATGCACTTTGACCAATCGTATTTAGTTGTCCATAATAGTTCTCAAAAAAAAATGCTAGAGGGCGCAATTTGCAATAACAATACATTTTTTGATTTTCCTCCGAAAAAATAAATCATACGGTATAATTATGATACCATAATCGAAAAGTAGATGAAATTTGCTGGAAAAAATATTAAAACTGCAGCTTGATATCTCCGTTCATTTCTGAGTTATTGCCAAAACAATAATTTTTAACACAAATTGCGCCCTCTAGCAATTTTATTAGAAACTATCTTGTACCATTAGATACGACAATTGAAAGTTCTTCCAAACAAGCTTAAATTTAGTAAAATCGGATAAGTCGTTTAGAAGTTACAGCGATTTTAATGTTTAAACTTTCAATAGCTTCTCCCACTCTTATCAAGTGAAACTGTAAACATTAAAATCGCTGTAACTTCTAAACGACTTAACCAAGTTTACTAAATTTAAGCTTGTTTGGAAGAGAAAGGTAAGTACCTTTAATTGTCGTATCCAATGTACAAGAGAGTTTCTAATAAAATTGCTAGAGGGCGCAATTTGTCTTAAAAATTATTGTTTTGGCAATAACTCTGAAACGAACGGAGATATCGAGCTGCGGTTTAAATATTTTTTCTAGCAAATTTCATCTCCTTCTCGATTATGGTATCATAATTATACCGTATGATTTATTTTTTCGGAGTAAAATCAAAAAATTTATTGTTATTGCAAATTGCGCCCTCTAGCATTTTTTTAAAACTATTATGGACAACTAAATACGACTGGTCAAAGTGCATACATTTCTCTTCCAAACAGTCTTTAGTTTGCTAAGATCGGATAAGTCGTTTATAAGTTAGAGCGATTTAAATGATTACACTTTCAACAGCTTCCCCCACTCTTATTAAAGTCGGTACGCCAATGAGCATAATACCAAAATGATGCATAATTGCCCAAGCTTTAAAATGGTGTTATCAAACATATACCTTAATGTGGAATTTTCGGAGTTATGTAAAATTTAAAAATTTACTTTTCAATTACGCCCTCTTGCGGCAAAATGCGGAACTTGAAAATTATTTCCAGAATTTTTTCATGGCCACTTTTATTATCATTTATCTTTTCCTGAGTTTCTATGCCCAGTAGTTTCCGAGATATGGCCGCTCTTCGACCTTAATGAAACACCCTGTAGGTTCCGATATAAAACTTATTTATAAATTGTTTCCATATCTTTGATCACTAGGAAAATATTTTTATTTGGTTTAGTGTAAGAATTGGGATATATCGTAAGACCAAAGTTGGGTAAGACGCAACAAGAAATTTTTTTTTGTTAAAGGAAGTAAAGAACAATAATTTTGCATAGGTTTTATCCTGTTCGCAATAAAGTAAAAAATGCCCTCTTTTCTTTCTGTCATTTGTACAGGTTTAGGTAAGGCACGGAATCATGCATGTAATGTATTAATGTATAGTATTAGAAATTAAATTAAAAAACACAGCACACAATACACAAACAATAATTTACTGGCGATAAATTACCTATTCTAACACAAGCCATTAGGTTGAAAATGCTTTTACCAATCTTTAATAACAAATTATTACTTTCTTACTAAAATAAAAATAACAAAACCCAAAATTTATAAAATCAATACACGCAATGGCAAAATTATAAAATGGTCAATATTATGTTCAAACATATGATAACAATAATAAAATTAAAACGTATCAATGTTGTCTCGTTATAATATCATAATAATAGTCGATAAAATTAATACAATAATAATCAATAAATAAAATTAATTGATTTTACGTTACCCCACTGTACGATATCTGCAAAAATATTAAAACCGACTTCACTAGTGATGTAATAATTAATTTATCTGGTTATTTATTTTATCAAAGTCCGTATTTGTTTTTACAATTTGACAATAATTCAGCAAACCAAACACTTAACTACAAGCAATACTAAGACAAGTTTTGCAGACACTCTAATAATTGATTTTAAAACCAAAATTTTTAGCTTTAGCTCTATTAAACACTGACTATTTATTGCAAAAACTAACAAAATTATTACTCTAACTTAATAGGTATATATATAAAAAAATACAGTTTGTTCGTTTTGTATTATAAACGTTTGATTAACTAGGAAATATTTTTTGAAATGAAATTTAAATAATGGTAGTTTTTTTTAATGTTTTAATATTTTCGGGTAAAATGTTATATATTAGTAATCCATTATATTATTATAACAATGACCGTTTTAAAAATAATTTGTAAAAAATTAGTTTGTCTAGTATCATGTCTATGAATATCCTCAACTTTTGTAAACGTTATGTTAGAAAAGTATTTATTCGGTTTATATAAATTGGTTGTTGGTTCTAAATGCGGAAAATTTCTTTAAAGGTTTTAGTACTATTAAATTGGCTGAACCCCAAATAGAAGTAAGATACTGAATTTTTGAATGTACTTATGCATGATAAATATTTTTAAATAATTTAAAGATATACAATAGAGACTTTTTGCACCTCTTAATTCGTCATTCTTTTGTGGTTATGGTTATTCTGAGCATGCGCAATGTCAGAAAGGTGATCCGCTATGGTTAATAACCATAACGGACTCCGTTAGTTACGGAAGGATAAGGAAGAGCTGATCGTTATCCTTATGGTTATGCTTAAACTGCATGGTTGCCGGAACATACAAAAGTTATGAAGCATCATTGCTATGAATTAAAATTGTGATAAGCAATTAATTAATATCCAAAGTAATAGTAGCTGTACATTAAAATATACAACTTAATCAAATTATTGGTAGGTTAGGTATGTTATTTTGTTTAGGTGCGCCGGCGCCAAATTAATAACTACAGACAGAACGTATAGGCGATGCAAAATCTCTGGTTTTAACAGTGGCGCTACTCGTTATGTTTAATAAAGTTAACCATAACGGAGCTAAAAACTGGTATTAATTTAAGAGGTGCAAAAAGTCTCTATTGACCAATTTTAAAAAATTACCCGAATAACGGAGAAATGTTTTTTTTTTTTTTTTATTAAATTTATTTTACGTCGGCCTTTTTCCGCAACGAGGCCAATCATCGACGCCAGGGAATTTGTCACACACTATCTGGTAATTTTGCCGAATCCCTCTTTGTCGTGGGTAGGGTTCTTATGACACGCGGCCGA
Organism: Polydrusus pterygomalis; assembly: GCA_963969555.1. Classification (NCBI taxonomy): domain Eukaryota; kingdom Metazoa; phylum Arthropoda; class Insecta; order Coleoptera; family Curculionidae; genus Polydrusus; species Polydrusus pterygomalis. The sequence continues at coordinate 113,482,774 of OZ018375.1, forward strand.
CAGTTTAACGTCTCTTCCGAAAGACGGCGCACCTATTAAACCAAATTCCAAATTTAACATCGACGTTGCCGGCACCGGGAATGGAACCCGGGCCTACGTTCTGTGAGGCCGCTGCGCTGACCACCAGACCACAACGCCGATACGGAGAAATGTAAGTTCGAATATGTTCTACGTGTTTTCTCCTGCTTAAATTTTGATCAATATATAATCCTAAAAATTTTATGTTATCTTTGTAATTAATATTTTCCCCATTAAATATTATTGGTTGTTTCTCCATATCTAGTCTTTGTTTGTCAATGTACATAAATGAAGATTTATTAAAATTTAAAGTTAATTTATAAGATTGCAACCAGTCAAATATAGTTTTAAAATCTTTTTTGATATTTAATTGGATGTCCATTATATTTTTAGCATAATAAATAATTGTTTAGTTTGTCCATATAATTTTGATTTTGAAACAGAATTGATATAAATAAGAAACAATGTGGGTTCTAGAATAGAACCTTGTGGTACTCCACATCTAATTGTTTGATAGGAACTAATATTACTTCTTATTTTAACGCATTGTTTTCTATTTTTTATATAACTTTCAAACCAACTATACATTTTTCCTCTTTTGCCTGTATCAAATAATTTAACTAATAATATATTATCATGGTTTACAGTATTAAAGGCTTTACACAAGTCTAGAGATAAAATACCGCATTTTTTTTGGTATCTAAATTTAATTGAATGTTAGTAATAACATAAACTATAAATTGAGGACACTAGTGGGCAGAGCCCACTCCTGGTGTTAGAAATCAAAGAAAAAACACACCACACAGCACACAAACAATAATCCAAATTTAAAAAATTACATAAAATGAAACAATAGTAATCTACGTTACAAGACCGGAAAGTAGTGTTTTTCAGGTCGAGACAAGCATTTCCAGGGCGAGCCGTGGGCGAGTCCTGGAAGCTTGGAGAGACCTGCAAAACACTAATTTTCGGTTGCGTGACGTACAATATTTTTTCTGATTTGGTATCATAACAACTCTATTACGATACGCATTTGCGTATCGTAATGAAGCTATTCCGATACGCGTTTTTTCTTTATTTGATGTTGATAACATTTAAATGTTTTATTTCATTGACTTGCGCGGCCTTTGTGATTTACGAGAAAACCCATTTTTCGAAGAGGAAAAATAGCTTGATAACCTACTTTTTTATTCTGTGTGGATAACAGTCATGCATGTTGGTTGCATAAATCTATAAATCAGTCTTTTGTAGATGCTTCAAGCTATCATTTTCTGCCACATCCTATCCAAAATTCAATCTACTAACCTTCCAATGTCAATTTTATCTTCAACTTTATTTGAATTTTCCATCTTCCCTATACTAAATTGCAATGCCGTGACGTAAAATCACGTCTTTTGAAATTCGAAAAAAAGTAGCAAAATCGCCCGAATCTCCGAAAGCTCTGTTTATGTACCGAATGTACAATTATCGCATAACGTATTCCGTCCAATTTCAATTCTCATATCGCTAAAATAACTTTAGAATCTCGTGGTGAAAATGGGTCAATAAATCAAAAAATGACAGTTCGCAAAATAATTTTTGTTGTCCAGAGGCTACTATGATAAAAAATATTATTACCAACACAAAATTTAGACATAAAAATTTACAAAATTTGAAGGATTTATTTTCTTTTTGAATATGTGTTTTTAATTGAAAAAACTACAAATTAGAAAAAATAGTATAACGTACGTGTTATATAAAGCAGTTTTAAGCACTTGTCCCGTTATAAAATTCGCCGCAAGCGGCTCGTTTTTTAACATGGACGCGTGCTATAAAATGATGCTTTATAAAACGTGTACGTTAATATACTATTTTTTTAAGACCGACACTTCGATATACATTTTATTTTATTTTATTTTATTTAATATAAGAAAGTGATTAACAATACTAAAACCAGATAAAAGAATAAAGATACTGGATACAACTGCATAAACTGCAAAATATGCCAAAATAACTTCTTCTTTTACATTTTTCACTTTTTTTTCTCGACACCAATTTTTAAATGGGTCGTATGACTTCTCGTAACGGGCTTTTGATTTTACTGGCAATATATCGTAAATCGCTTTCCTTGCTTCTTCCAAAATTTCTTCTGAAATCTCATTTTCCGTGTCGGATAATTCAAAATCTGAATTCATATTTTTAAATTTGCGCACTCGCGAAACAAGTTTGACATAAACAACAAATTAAAAATCAACGAACTGTCACTCGACAGTACATCGAAATGTTGTTATCATAGTAACGAAATCAAGGTGGATTGAATTATCATAGAGCGGATTGGGAAAATGAAAAACAGGGACCGGAAACATCTTTTTTTTTAAACCGACCAGAAAATTTACACTTTCTGGACAATTTTTCGTCTAGAAAATAACGTTTTTCCGATCGCAAGACCGGAAAAGTGACATTAGAGACCGGAAAAATCTTTTCCGGAATCTAATGTCACTTTTCCGGTCTCTAATGTCACTGTCACCCTGTTTTTTTGTTTTTCCAATCGCTCTTTGATAATACAAGATACCTTGATTTCGTTATTATGACAACAACATTTCGATGTATTGTCGAGTGACAGTTCGTTGATTTTTAATTTTGTTCTTTATGTCAAACTTGTTTTGCGTAGATTACAAAATATATCGAAGTGTCGGTCTTAAAAAAAATATTGTACGTCACGCAACCGAAAATTAGTGTTTTCCAGGTCTCTCCAAGCTTCCAGGACTCGCCTATGGCTCGCCTTGGAAATGCTTGTCTCGACCTGAAAAACACTACTTTCCGGTCTTGTAACGTAAATTACTATTGCCGGTCCCTCACGTCCATTTTCCGGTCTTGATCGACAAAACGTTATTTTCTGGACGAAAAATTGTACAGAAAGTGTATATTTTCTGGTCGTACCTGCCATAGACTGACATATTTCCTCACGACCGAGAGCGGCCGGTTCTTTTCTGCTAAAATTTTTAATTATAAATGAGGTAAATGTATAACTTAAATAAATCGATAATATTTATAAAGTTTCTGAGGCCAGTTATAGCTTTTGTATTTTATATAAAACAAATTATCTATTAAAAGTAATAAACTGAACCACGCCTTTGGTATTAACTTAAATTAAAACTGTTCGCTCAACAAAAGGTTGTTTTTACAAAATAGAAAACCTAATCGAAAATTCTATTACGTGAATCAGCTTTGGCCTGAATAATTAAAAGTGTTTGTGTACATACTGCGTTCTGGTTTACAGTGCATCCGGGATCAAGGGAAGTTTACTCTGAACCGAAATTTAAATTTATGTCTTCATTTTTAAATAAGTAAGCCAGTGCCGACTTCTGCGACGATTGTGCGATTTCAGGTTAAATACAAGCGCAGATTATAAATATTAAAATGGAAATAGAACAGAGCTAATGTTAGTGCGGTGCATTAATAACGAAAAGGCTTTTAGATTTTTGAAACTTAAAAATCTCCTATCAAAAAAACAAGTGTTTCATCGTTTTAGTTACTTAGTTGCTGCGTAATTTGCCTTCAAATACCCTATCAAAAAATTTGCAAAAAAATTCAACTATTATCTTGAAACCTCCAAAAGATGTCGGGAGCGGTATTTATTAAAAATGTATTAAAAAAGCGGGTAATAACCAATTCATTTCAACTTCTTTGCAAACTTTTACTAAATACAAAACTAATGATAATTATCAACAACACAGTTATTGTAATGTTTTAAGCAGTGGCGGATCCAGAAATACTCCTAAGTATGCAAAAAATCAAAATAAATCAGTATATTTATATTTTATATTGTGAAAAAGTAACACAAATTTTTGTAACAGGTAAACAAAAAAGAATTTTTAATATTTCAACGGGCTTTAGGGGGGCCCGGGCCCCATTGGCCCCCCCTGTATCCGCCACTGGTTTTAAGAACCTCTGGGCACACTGGCCGGGAAGTTTGTAACTTCAAAGAGTGACCGGTGACGCAGTACTTTAACGGCACGGTTCTTAATGTCAATCGTATAAAAGACCCATAAATGGCTTGAATGCAGGGGTAACTTCCGGAACTTTGCAATTATTTAAAAAAAATAATTAATATCTAATTTTGGTAGGGCTGTTCAGGGAAGCATTGACGAATAGTATGCCAGAAACTTTAAAAAATGCAGTTTTTTAAAACCACTAAAATTGCCACAATTTACCCTAAAATCCTTGAAAGTAAACACGTCGATTTTCAGAGCTGAAGTAAAAACGATAGTTTTTTTTGGTAACACAATATTTTCTAGTCTATCTAGATGTCATGCATCTCTTCTAAGAATTCAAGAGAATATGTGTTAGTTTTAACAGGAAAGGGGTCGTAATTGCACAAAACTATGACCGGCTGACTAACATCTGCCTTGCTCTACCAGCTCCAGAATATCTCTGCATTTCTTCTTCGTATGCCAAAAGCATAAAAAATAACTACTCTGACCAACACAGCACTGTAGTGCGCATGCGAATCGTCAATAGTTAGACAAATCGAATTGACGATTGAATATGACGTCGTTAATCCCACCTTAAGTAAAGATCAATCTGGGTCAAAGTGCAGAAACTTTTGTTAACACAGCTTCTCTCAACCTTCTAAATTTAAAGATATCTACAGAACAACATTAAAATATTAAGAAGTGTGTTAAACTTTGTAGATACTAAAAAAGACGAGCAAATGTCTTTTTACGCTTTCATTTTAAATCAAGTTCGACAATCTACAACGCACGTATAGATATTTACCATTTACCACTGAGCTAAAGTCAAAGAACTCGCCGCATCACCTGTCATTGAGGACACCCTGTTAAAGTCTGGTATATTTTAAGTTAAGCGGTTGGCTACACAAACAGAACCGGACTAAGTTCTTTTATCTTCGCCATCTGTTAAATTTTGTACGGGAGTCTTAATATTTTGTAAAGATATAGCGTATAATATACTAATTTTATTAAATTTATAAAATAAAATGTTGACAGACCAAAATAAGTATATGAAAATATTATAAAACTAAAGGAAAAAAATAACATTTATTTCTCTTAGTATTTATTTATAAAAAGCAAAAATATGTATTTATGTAGGTATTTATTTCACAAGGAAAAAGTAATTCATTTTTAGCGATGTGTAAGCTTTGTGATGCACGTCTAATTACAACACCATATTGGGAATCCTTTTTGTATCGTTACTTTTGTGGGAATTTTATATATGGATATAAATTTAAGGGCAAGAAGAAGGATTCCATAATGAGTTTTAAGATACCTACTAGAGAACTCTAGCTACATAATATGGGCTTGATAAATTCTAGCATATATTTTTTGTCTCACATTTCTGACCGAAATTATGAAATATGGATCTTTTATACATAAAAAACTTGTACTTCATTAATTTTAATTAGTTTTTGAGATAATTGCGTTTAAATGCTAGATGACAAGAAACATTTAAATAAACACCTTTCTTAATGAAACATAGGATTTATTGAAAATTAACCGTGCGTTCTTGCATAAATGACATTTTTTCAAGTTCTTCTGTTGCTGTATTTGCCCCTTAGTTATGAGACATCCTGTATATAACGATATGTAATAAAAATGTTATACTAGACACTTTATTGATTTGATAATAGATGACTTAACCAAAATGGTGTTTGTACTCACTATTAATCTTAAATAATAAACACCAAAAAAATCTGTGTCTGAAATATATAAAATCCAAAAGTAAAATGTTTAAAACACACACTACACAAAAAACGGCCACAGAAACACTTAAAATACACCAAAATCGGGAGTAAATAATATGACGCAACCTGACGCGTGAGCTTGCTGCTGATCTAGGAACTTTAACGACGAAACCAGATCAGCTGTTAATGTCAAATATCGCTGTCGTCTGTCGAAGCGCTTTGTTTTAAGAAGAAGTTAACTTAACTCAGGTAGTGTACTTTGTCATGAGGCACGTCGGAAGGCGTCAACCCTAGCGCATTTATTACCTTTCGCTTATGGGCCTTTTTTCTGCGGTAATTTTGTGTATTTTTCTCTAAAATAGGCTTTTGCCTAAAATAAATAATAACAGTGAATCCCCCTACCTTTTCCATAGCCCACTGTTACTTTTTCCCCAAGCAGCATTTTTTTGACTTACAACTAATTTTTTATCAACCCCGACGTTGCAATGTATCCATATAGTAGTCAGTATTTGTACAGGATGTAAACCGGCGTCAAACCAACGTCGTTTCAACGTTGTTTGGCTATTACCAGAAATCTGGAGGCGGATCGACGATTTCACAACTCATCGAGTGCAACAAGTTTGATATTGGGTGCATGCACAACGTTGTACCGCCGTCGGAAATGACTACTATCTAAAAGTTGCCTATAGTCCTAAAACACAACGTTGGTATGACGTTGGTATTGGTATTTTTTTAATTCTCTATACTTTGACAGATGTCACTAAAAGATCGTAAAGTTTTTACCTGAAAGTGAGGTTAGGGAGTCTTATGTTTTCTTATTTGTAAATTTGATATGGAAAAAATAGCTTTCGCCTCGTCGGCCCTTTAAATATTCAGCTAGGTACTTTTTATAGAAGACTGAAAATACAAAGGCACAAAAATAAAAAGTTTAAAAGCAGTACCTGTAACAGCACATTATCATACAATACATCAGATGAAGCCGGTCCATCTACATCTCACCAGCACACCCTATCTGATGATTACAACACCGATTCACCGATAGTGATCCAGAAATGTGGCTAACAGAAAACAACTCTGAAAATGACGCGTTGCAACGTTTGCAAACGAACCGTATGTTGATGACAAAAATAAATAAATGACATGTAAGAGACAACTCGCGAAGCTGTCGAAAAATGACAGCGTAGGCAACTGTTTTACCGATCGTAAAGTCGGTTGCGATATAAAAACACTGCATTCTTTTCGACAACCAATCGGCGATTTTATAAATATAAGTAGTATCTCCAACCGAAGTTGAAAAGAGTAAAATGTGGGTAAAATTTTTGTAAGGTATGGACAGAAGTAGTACATTTAGTTAAACTAGTTGCAATTTAACGGCAAAAAAGGACTGTTTTAGTCATTTTCCCGACGCCTCCATTTTTTAAAACAAATATATGTATGTTTTGTATTTTTACGACAAAATATATTAATAATTAAAAAACTTGGTATGATGAATAAAAACTAATATTTTTTTGTCGACGGGATTATAAAATCCAATGCGACATCTTGCGTTCCAGTACGGTACCTTAGAAAAGGTCAGTCGTAAAGGGATTATTCTGTAAAAACAGAAAATTTTGCAAGAGTAAAAACCGGTACAAGTGCCGGACCACAGATATCAGTTCAAAAAAGGTTTTGTCTGTTTCCTTCCGCCAAACTCATCCCCAGACGCTTTTCGCCGTTATTACGGCTCATCAGTGAGGCTCAGTTTGGCAGAAGGAAACAGGGCTCAAAGACAAATCACTTGCCAGGATCGATTGTCGACGGGATTATAACGCGATAACGGCGAAACGCGTCTGGGGATGAGTTTGGCGGAAGGAAACAGACAAAACCTTTTTTGAACTGATATCTGTGGTCCGGCACTTGTACCGGTTTTGAGAGCACTCTTGCAAAATTTTCTGTTTTTACAGAATAATCCCTTTACAACTGACCTTTTCTAAGGTACCGTACTGGGACGCAAGATGTCGCATTGGATTTTATAATCCCGTCGACAATCGATCCTGACAAGTGATTTGTCTTTGAGCCCTGTTTCCTTCTGCCAAACTGAGCCTCACTGATGAGCCGTAATAACGGCGAAACGCGTCTGGGGATGAGTTTGGCGGAAGGAAACAGACAAAACCTTTTTTGAACTAATATTTTTTTATTAGCTTATTCTTTTTGTGGCCCCTTTTATTTTTAAAGCTCTCATATGCATGTTTATCAAAAAACTGGATTGCCTTTAGTATTTAGACCCAAAGATGGCCCGAAAACTAATTTCGAAATATCTATAGTTATCAAAGTTTGCTCCATTCTTGTAAGCCAAATTTATCATCTGTTTAAAGGTTTAATTCCACAGTACAGAGGTACTCCAATAACAGGTATTTTATTTTCACCAAACTATCTACAACAAGAAAGTTTAGTGTAAATAATTGGCGCCTATCCTACCAGGTTTGCCCTAACTAGGTGAATCATAGTCGGTAATACCAACGTTTTCACGACTCCAAGGTTGGTTAATTTAATCGGACTATATATAGTCGGACCCGACGTCGTAGCGACCCAAACTTGTGTGACCGATTTGGTGCAAATGTGGGTCGTGGCGAAGTCGATTTGACGTCGCGCTTCAACGTCGGGTCGATTAAAGCAACGTTGTAACAACGTCGTATTGTTGCTTGGGTCCATCTCCCTAACTGCGCAATAAATGTGTTTTTTTCTTTTATATTTGGAAAATTTAGTAAGAGTGTGAGTGTGAATGTGAGTGTTCTATAAGCACCTATAAACAAAATAAGAAGCATTCGTTATACAGTAATATAAGGTTAACGAGATAAAAATTTATATAAAGTCATCTACCAGTATAAATACTAGTTACCCCGTTAAAAGTGCGGGTACATCTCGACGCGTTCAAGGCAGAACGGCACAAGCGCCATTGAGCTCATTTTACAGGAAACACAAAAAACTATATAAATAATGTATATTCGTATTTTTAGGCAAAATATTTGTACTAAAACAAAGTAAATATATCCTTTGATACATTACAGGCCTTAAATAACTTTCTTTTATTTAGAACATAGAAAAAATTTAAATAATTAACAGTTTTGTCGCTTGTGCCACGAAATATTATATAAAAGCGGTTGTTTTGGTGCTTATGCCAAATATGAAATGGCGCTTATGCCAAACGACAATTACGCATACGAAACGAAATGGCGTTTAATATGGATTTATGCCAAACAAAAATATTCGTAACACAGCTCATTTAGGGCGTTTATGCCAATTTATTAAAGTAATTTAAAGTTCAAATAACAATTTAACAAAATTTGCGAAAATATAAACTCGCAAGTACGTAGCTGCTTATTTTCAGCAAAGAACATACATTTAAATAAACATTTAAAAAAAAATCAAGCATATTTCTTAAAATAATGAAACTACGAACAGTATATCAGTCTTCGTCTTCAATGTCAGATTGACTAAGAACATCAGGCACAGATCCTGAATGTTTAAGTGTCAGATATTCTAAGTGGTACTCTGGTTTTATAACTAGGTCTTCACACAATTTTTTCAAATCGTTGTATTTTTTTGTAGTTATGGGTTGTTCACTCGAATAAGCCGGTTTTGGAGCCCCAGGTTTTAATTGAAAGTAAAAGTTATTTTCAACATCATCCTTAAAACTATACTTTATTTTGAGATTAAAATCGTCTTTCAAAAATCTTGCCTTTTTTATTTCAGAAATTTTAATTTTGTTGTTTTTTTCTAATTGTAGACATTTGAAATCAAGAAAATTAAAAAAATTTTGCTTTACAACAATATATGGCTCCGGGTTAATTCTCGCATTTCGCAAAATTGTCGGCCATTCCGATGGAGCTTGAACAACTTTATTTTTAATAAATTTTTCAATTACGGCATGTATGGAGTCTACCGGCATGTACGTGTGACCTGCAATCAAAAAAGTAATTGCTATTTCCTCAACGTGTGTTGATATATTTAAAAAGTGGCGAATCATTGCAAACATATAGCGATTTTTGTTTTGGCCACTACAATTGTCGCAATACATAGAAATTTTTTTGTACTGCGCAGTTTTGTCAACCTGTTGTAAATAATGGTACATGTTACTACATATTTCATTACTGCCCCTTTTAGCGTCTTTTTCTTCCCACAGGTAACAGAAGCCCTTTTTAGAATTTGATTCATAAACAGATAAGTTGTAAACTGCATACTTTCTGGAGAATCCAAGAAGCATATTATCTCCATGAGGGGTAGCCAACACTTTTTGTAGATCAAAACTTATAACTAAATGAGCATTTTCTTCAGGAGACAGTTTTTGATCTTTTAAAAACTGTTCCTTAATTCTATCTTTTTCTTTAATATGCTCATTATATATCTCTTTTTCCAACTCTGTTCTCATTTCTTCCGGCAAGTTTTTGTATTTTTCGCATTTTCCACACTTATCCTTTCTAGGAATGTGAATTCCTATGTTATATAATTCTTTAAACAACTGCAGAAATTTGCCTTTCTTTAGATACGTATTGCTTTTCTGTTGAGAAACGTACATTCTGTACAAGTTGTTTAGACTTTTGACGTCTGTCGGTAAATACGTTTTGGAGGACGAACTTCGGCAATAATGAGAAGGCACTGCCGGTAGGGAACTAATAAATTCCTTAAAATTAGAAATAAGGTCTTCAGTAACTTTATTGTGAGGAACGTGCCTTCCTCTTGAATCCGGTTCAGGAAATTTTTCGTATTTTTTGTTACTTAAGACTGTTCTTAAAAGTCTTACTGTAACAGATAATGTAGCAAGCAAAAATTGTTTACAAACAGGCTCACGAGCATTTCCTTTTATAAGAAAGTACTGTACTGTTATACTTCTTGCTTTAACTTTTTTCGATTTACGTCTTCTTTTAACTCGACAGACACTTGCACAATCGCTTAAAAATCTTTTTTGTTTATCGCTACATCCTAAATTCCAATAAAAATCGAAAATTGACTGTCGGGTTTCTTCGGTAAACGTATTACATTGATTGTTGCAGGTCTTACTGTTTGTGCATGGATTTTCCTTCATATATTTACGTGGCACGACATCTCCAGAAGTGTTAATATATGCAAGACCTAAATCCTTTTGTTTTTTTCTTTCAACTCTTCTGCTTTTCTTTTTACCATTTTTTTCATTTTTATTTTTTGAAACATTTTCATCCATGCTGCTTGCTTCTTCTTCGATTTCAAATGACTCGTCTGTTTCTGTTTTTTTCTTTTTTCCATTGCTAGGTGACCCATAATTTCTTTTTCTTTTATTTATTGTTTTCTTTTTTATCTCCTCTTCCGACTCACTGGTACTATCACTATCTTCATTGGGATTGTAATCCTTATTAGCGCTAATTGCAATTTCCTCTGGTGTTTTTTTAAAGTTAATTAGTTCTGCTTCAAGGGAGACGAAATTTATTTCATTTCCTAAATCTGCATTCTCTTGGCTTAGAGAGTCGCATGAGCTGGTGCTAACTTCTATGTTTACTGCTATTGGCTCAACAATAACTTTTTGGTTTTCACTACTATCAATTTGGCAATCATTTTGGCTATCAGTAGGTTGCAAAATGATTATATCTTCAATTAACGCAGTTTCTATATTTACAGCTATTGGCTCAACAATAACTCTTTGGTTTTCACTACTATCAATTTGGCAATCATTTTGGCTATCAGTAGGTTGCAAAATGATTATATCTTCAGTTAACGCAGTTTCTATATCAGCTAATGATAGTGTTGCATCAGGTACTATAATTTCACTGTTTTCCGGAAGTGGAATTTCAATATCACAGATACGTTTATCTATATTATCACCGGCTTTATTAATACTAGTAGTGTTTTTTTCTTTAAAAACTTTTCGGCCCATGTCTGCTAACTTTTGGCCTCTTGTTTTCTTCATTTTTCAGTATGTTCTGTAAAAATAATACAACAATAAGAACCATGCTACAATATGCGCCCCTAAAGAAAAATTGACGCCTGTAGTATGCATGTAGTAAAGTCGCCCATATATTATGCAGTGGGAAAACTGACAGACAGACACCATCACAAAATGTTGTAGGTGGGTCATTTTTGACCAAAATAACCCGTTTTTAGTAAAAATAGAAAAAAATAAAGAGTTTTAATAAAATAATGTATAATTATATTATTTCAAAAACAAATAAATGGCAAACGTTGACCTAATGACAGTTTTATAGGAGTTCAATGCCAATCTAGAGTTGAAAACCGCATTTTCTCTAGCTGTAATGGTTCGGCGGTTTTTAAGCTATCGTGTCCCAGTCATACCCACAATACCATATCGGCAGACAAACTGACAGACACCGTAACAAAATTTGTTGTTAGGATTTTTTTCTACTGATTCCAATAGCCTTCTTATACCTGTTGGTATAGGCGGCTAAGAATGCAAAAGGCATAAGCGCCACTTCTATAAAACATATAAAATTAATTAGTCCTAACAACAAAATGGCTTTTTTTTACATCTCAAATAAAAATATATAATAAACTTCAAAACCAGTGTTAAATTTAATTTGATATTAAACGTTTTTATGCCCCAAACTTCTTCTAAAAGTTTCCATTTGATTAGAATTGTGATGTGGCGCTTGTGTCAAACACAAAATTTTATTACTGATTTGGCACAAGCGCCGTGATATTAAATCGTTTCCTAATCTTTCGGTAAAGCGTTAAATTCATTAAAAAATACCTTTTTTGGGGTACAATGGACTTTAGAGTATATTATTAAAAGAAATTTACTCACCGCCTTAATGAAAATAACTAACAAAACGAACACAGCCTCTCCCGTGGAAAGCTTATGGGCGACTGGCGTTAATGCCAAACATTCCCGCGTAAAGCAGGTCCTTTGGCGCTTGTGCAAACTTTCAGCCGGTTTTACGGTGCACTGGTTTATTTGGCGATTATGCCATATTCACAGTTCGACGCAGAATTATAAACTCTATCACCCTGTACCCATAACTCATTTCTGTTCATTTTGGCGCTTGTGCCGTTCTGCCTTGAACGCGTCGATCTGCTAGCTAAAAGCCGAGAACCGAAAACTTGTGTTGTAACTTTGTTTAAGAACATGTTGGGCTTTTTGCTATTCAAAGTTGAATGAGCTTCGCAAATTATTTCGAAATCCACTGACCCATAACAATCAATCAATTATTCCGTCACTTTGACAGTCGTTACAAGTAATTTGATTCATCGCTAATTTTTCCAATTTCTTGAACAATTCACACAATGGGCTTAGGGGTTAGAGTAAATGATGAGTGGCAATACAATCCGGGTTTGTGCATGGACAATTTTCACGAACATTTTCCTAACGTTGCTTTTATTACTGGAGATGTTTATCATTGCCTGAAAAGCACCGTGGCTGTATTTAGGGAAACAGGTTCTATACAACACAAAAAAGGAGCAGGAAGACCATCTGTAAGAACAGAAGAATTTGTTGCAAACGTTCGTGAAATAATGCAAAATACGCCAACAAATTGTAAGACGCCTGTCCCAAGAAGTGGGAAGATCTTATGGAGTATTCCAAGAAATACAAGCCGCAGATTTGGAAGACGCAGGAATTACTCTCAATGGTTTACCCAAAATTTATTGGAAAGCAATGATTTATTAGACCTGACATTTTTTTCGGATGAAACCTGGTTCCACCTCTCCGGTTATGTAAATTCTCAGAATACACGCATGTGGTGTAGTGAAAATCCCCATTTTTTTGTAGAGTCCACATTGCACCCTCAAAAAATTGGTGTTTCCCGAAGAAAAATTATTGTTGGTCCTTTTTTTTCCATGACACAGTTACAGCACTGCGGTATAGAGACAATATTTTGAATTCACTTGTAGAGCAATTATTTGACGACGAACTACGATTTGGATATTTTCAACAGGACCGTGCAACCGCCCATACAGTCGCCGAAACTATTAACTACTGACGCAATTTTTTTGACGACAGATTGATCAGTTTTCTATCAGACATTGAATTCCCTCCTAGATCACCTTGTTTAACGGTTATGGATTACTTCATTTTCCCTCATTTAAAGAACATTATTTTTAAAACACCAGTTGCAAATTTAGAACAATTACAAGAAAGGATTATCCAAGAATGTCGTTAATGTGAATGTCGAAAATATGAAGAGACGTGTGAATTTACGCTTGGAGCATGGCGGTGCCCAATTTCAGCAATTTATGTAATTATTTTTCTTTTTCCTTCTGTACTTATATTCTTACTTTGTTGATTTTGTAAACAACAAAAATAAATTTGTGTTTGTCTACTTATTTTATTACTCATTAGTTTGGAATATCATGTCATAATATGAATTTGACAAAATGTTAACCTAGATTTGATTAGATATGTCGTCCCCATATCATTGTGATCTAAACCAAGCCCTACGTTTTTTAATCCAAGCCGTCTTTGATGCAAATAATTTTTGCTCGCACGGTATCATATTACACTGATTAGAGTATATAAGTATTTTGATAAATTCGATAATAAAACTCAACAGTCATTATTCAAAGTAGACATTATTTTGTTTATTATAATATGTTTAAAGTTACTAATAATGTTGTTAGATATCTTTAAAACACTTTAAAACAACGAGCTTCACATAAAAAGTCGTGACATCTAGTATAAAATTCTTTCCCGGAAGAGTATTATTCTTTTGAAATTCGTCAGAGTACGCCGGTAACAAACAAGATCCATGTAACACTAAGACGTAACTGAAAAACTTTTCCTTATCCAGTGTAACCTGCACTGAATAACTAATGCAATTTGGAAATGATCCGCATGTGAATCAGTTACCTCATTTATTTGGTGATCTGGACGCCTCGTAATCGATTTACAACAATTGGTTTTTCCCGGCGACATTACTTTTCCTCTCTGGTCTGTTTCCCTGGAAAGAGATAGAGAACGCGTGACTTTAAAATTTTCCGACTAAAGATTTAATAAATTTGTGAAAAAAATTGACATAACATTTAATATTAGAATTTCCCTGAATATAGTTTATAGACTACAGTAATGTATTTTTAAAACTGAGTTTTTCTATATTCTATAAAGTTAGCCATTTTTAACACGCTTTTATTAGCTTCACCTGTATGTTTGTTTGTGTGTTTGTTTGTTTGTTTGTTTGTCCGTAACCGACTTCTTTGAACCCGATTTTGACCCACTTTAAACGGTCAGATTTAATTTAAATTTTGTAGACTTATCAAGAACGGCTGACAATACGCAAAAAATTCTCCTGTCAAATTTTGACAGCTGTCAAGTATAAAACGAGGAAGCGATTTTGACGAAACAAATTATGGGGTCGTATAGTATTCGATGCGGAAACTTCGGAAAAAATAAGCAAAAAATTCTCCTGTTAAAATTTGACAGCTGTCAATATGTCAAATCAATTAAAAAAATGATATTAATGAAGAAACTATAAGGTCGTATGTATATTGACGGTGGAAAGTTGAAAAAAATACGGAAAAAATTCTCCTGTCAAATTTTCACAGCTGTCAGGTATAAAACGAAGAAGCGATTTTGACGAAACAAATTATGGGGTCGTATAGTATTCGATGCGGAAACCTCGGAAAAAATAAGCAAAAAATTCTCCTGTCAAAATTTGACAGCTGTCAATATTTCAAATCGTTTAAAAAAATGATATTAATGAAAAAACTATAAGGTCGTATGTATACAGGGTGTCCCGAAATTAGCTGACAATATTTTAAGGGGATAAAGTACATTCAAAAATAAGACTAAAATCCTCTATTAATATACCTTCAAAAACGCTTCGCTATGGGGCTAGAGCCCCCCGAATTGGAGCTATGATAAGCAGTTTTTTACAATATCTCAGAAACCGATTAGGGTATCAAAACAAAATTTGACATATGTTTTACCCATAGCTAGACGAAATAAATTGTTTAATTATCTTAACTGTATTTCTTCCAGTGGCGTCCCACTGGGTAGGTAGTTGGGAGAATATTCCCCTTAGTTTTTTATTTGTAGGATTTTTTAACTTTAGGTGAAATTTTTATAAGGCTTGAAGTATTTTGCTGAAAAAAGGTACTCTTGTTTTATTGCGGTAGAATTCACCATTTTCCAGTAAAATCGATTTTAAAATTTTCGGTTTTTTGAAATCCGGTGAAAAGGCTAAGGTTTTTTATGCATATCTCAGCAAACACTTAATATTAAAACATAAAATTTATTAGAAGTTCTACTAGCGACAAATAATAATAATACATAATCAACTTGGGGATTTATTAGATAATGTGCCACTGGATTTACGTTTAGGGCACTTCTTTCAACATGATGGGGCACCAGCTCACTACAGACGTCAAGTGAGGAATTGGCTTGAAGAAAATTACCAGGTGGATTGGTAGCCATAGCCTGGCCACCAAGATCACCTGATTTAAATCCCCTTGATTATTATTTTTGGGGACACATGACTGGTACGTGCTTATGAATTAGTTTCCCGTGTGGTTTACAATCAAATTAGGTATGCAATTTGTTATTCTTTTTTGTTTTATTTTAAAACTCTCTTAAAATCTCCATGAAAATAAATATTTAAAAAACAAAGGAATCTAAAAATATGTTTAATTTAAAAACGTTACATTCTATCAAATTACCATAATAGAAGGTTTTATTAACAAAAAATTTAAAATTAAAAAAAATTACATTAAAACTATGAAATTTAAAAAAATAATAGTATCTAATATTTACTTAAGGCTGTGCGACGTCACTGGAAAAATATTTTAAAGTAACATCCTTTAATACATATGCCTTGTCGCTAGTAGAACTTCTAATAAATTTCATGTTTTCATATTAAGTGTTTGCTGAGATATGCAAAAAAAACCTCATCCTTTTCACCGGATTTCAAAAAACCGAAAATTTTAAAATCGATTTTACTGGAAAATGGTGCATCCTACCTCAATGAATCAGGAATACCTTTTTTCAACAAAATACTTCAAGGCTTCTAAAAATTGTACCTGAAGTTAAAACATCCTAAAAATAAAAAACTTAGGGCAATATTCTCCCAACTACCTACCCAGTGGGACGCCACTGGAAGAAATAAAGTTAAGCTAATTAAATCCTTTATTGCGTCTTGTCATGGGTAAAACATGTATCAAATCTTGTTTCGATACCCCTATCGGTTTTTGAGATATTGTGAAAAAACTGCTTATCATAGCTCCAATTCGGGGGGCTCTAGCCCCATAACGAAGCGTTTTTGAATGTATGTTAATAGAGGGTATTAGTCTTATTTTTGGATGTACTTTATCTCCCTAAAATATTGTCAGCTAATTTCGGAACACCCTGTATTGACGGTGGAAAGTTGAAAAAAACACGCAAGAAATTCTCTTGTCAAAATTTTACACATGTCAATATATCAGAATTATTATAATAACCGATAGTAATAAAACAAACGTGGGGTCGTATAGATATTGTCGCTAAGAATAGCAAAAAAAATTCTACCCGTCAAAATAAAATTTTGACAATTTTTTTTTTAATTTTTGTCGTTTGTTCGGGTTTGTTCGAGATTGCATGTATATTTGTTTGTAACCGACTTCTTTGAACCCGATTTTGACCCACTTTAAACGGTCAGATTTAATTTAAATTTTGTAGACTTATCAAGAACCGCTGACAATACAATAATCTACTAATCTAGCTCAATCTACTCAAAAAAATTTTTACTTAACAATAACTCAAACTAAAAAAAGAAAAATAAATATAGTGTAAAAAAACTAAAAAAACACGCTTTAATAATTAATCAGACTAAAAAGCGGAAAATATATATAGTTTAAAATAATTCTTGAAATTCTTATTATAGGCAGAAAATAATAATGAATGATAAACATTAGTATTATTGGGAAAAAAGCGTGGGGTGCTCGATATACGAAAAATATAGCACAAAGCGCCCCACGCTTTTTTTACAATAATACTAATGTTTGTCGTTCATTATTATTTTCCTCCTATATTAAGAATTTCAAGAACTATTTTAAACTATATTTACTTTTATGTTACTATTATATTAATATAAAAAAGGTTCTTTCGCTCAAATATTTTTTTATTTCTTTAATCTTGTTTCTTTCCCTGCCTATCCCTTTCTTTTTTTTATTTTATTCTTTTGTCTCTGACCTCTAACACCACACAGCCTTTAGCCTCATTATTGTTCTTTAATAGGTATTCAGAAATATTTTTTTTCCTTTGTAATTATTTATTTTCATTGTTTATATTTATTATATTTTTTAGGACTCATCAGCGCTCATATTTGCATGGGATACTGCAAATATATTGTGTACCTATAATATGTCCCATAATATATTGTAATGCAAGAGAATTTCTTATATTGATGCGCAGGGGAAAGTGATTCTATATAATATTCAGTAGAAGATTTTGAAAGTATCCCCATAAAAAAATTACAAGGATTTAGGTCTGGGGATTGAGGTGGCCAACAGCACTGATCACCCCGATATGCTTGTCTGCTTACTAACATAAGGTATAATAAAATCCGTAAGAAATATTGAAACTTTCAAACCAACAATAAGTCAGAATTTATGCCTACACATTAATTTGTTTATAGCAAGGTGTGTGTTCATAAAAATAAACTTTTTTTTAGTAAATAAATCTTTTTTTCTTCTGATGCAATGTAATTTTTCAACCGATTTATCCCGAAATCAGAATAATAAGTGCATCATATCCTACTATGAATATCGTTTTTTCGTAAAATTCATAAAATTTAAATAGCATAAGACAAAAAATGCAATACTTAATGTAGCAAATAAGTTATGTCTAGTTTTACTCCACTGTCCCCTTATTTCACCCTGTCGACATTTTTAAGAAAGTAGGTCGACTCATACTTATATCTTTGATGGTTTCGAAGATATTTAGAAAAAAAATCTTCAGAGCGTACCCCCTACCCCCCCCCCCCCCCTTCCTGCACGGGTATGTATCTCGATAATAAGGGGACAAAGGACAACATTTTTTGAACTTGGTTTAGATCACAGTGATATGTGAACGATATATCTAACCAAATCTAGGTTAAAATTTTGTCAAATTCATATTATGACATGATATGCCAAACTAATGAGTAATAAAATAAGTAGACAAATACAAATTTATTTTTGTTGTTTACAAAATTAACAAAGTAAGAATATACAGAACGAAAAAGAAAAATAATTACATAAATTGCTGAAATTGGCCACCGCCAAGCTCCAAGCATAAATTCACACATCTCTTCATATTTTCGAAAGTGTTGACCAGCATCTCTGGAGAAATGTTACCACATTCTTGGACAATCCTATCTTGTACATTTTTGGAATACTTGCACTTTATAAGGAAATGAATTTAGCTGCTTCTTAAGAGTACTCCTGCATGTTCCATATGATCTTCCCACTTCTTGGGACAGGCGTCTTATAGAATTTGTTGGCGTATTATGCATTATTTCACGAACGTTTGCAACAAGTTCTTCTGTTCTTACAGACGGCCTTCCTGCTCCTTTTTTGCGTTGTATAGAACCTGTTTCCCTAAACACAGCCACGGTTCTTTTCAGGCAATAATAAAAATCCCCAGCAATGAAAGCAACGTTAGGAGAATGTTCGTGAAAATCGTCCCTGCACAAACCAGGATTGTATTCCCACTCACCATTTACTCTAATTTCGAAAATAAGCTTCAACCATGAATGTTATGTGCCGTTCCGTAAAGCCCATTGTGTGAATTGTTCAAGAAATTGGAAAAATTAGCGATGAATTAAATTACTTGTAACGACTGTGAAAGATGACGGAATTACTGATTGTTTGTTAATTCAGGTAGTTACTGACACCCAACAGGTATTAAGCCCTACGCCTAAACATTACGTCCTTAGACGCAAGGCCCTCTTTGATGCAAATAATTTTTGCTCGCACCGTACTATAGTTGTTTGTTTTACACATGTACAGATAGAATTTATTTCCGTTTTAAGTTAGAATGACTTGTATCGATTTTGAGTGGGTCTGCTAATATTACTACGCATTATACATAAGTACAACTTTTCATTAGAATAAGTGGGTACATACACCGATAATTTACATTGAAAAATATACCGACGTTATAGTGTAACGGATTTCTTACAATTTTCTTGGATATATGTAAATTATATTGGTTCTTAAATCTACCCGTGCCGTACATTTTCGATATAAATAAGACGTTAAGTCAATTATAATTTTAAATTCAATCGATTAATGGTATAAATTTTCCTTTTCTGGTAAAGCAAGTCGAGAACAAATTGGTTTATCTAATTTTAGTATACGATATAGTCGAAGGTATTTATTTAATATTAGCTTTTTGGTACCACAGAAACTAAAAAGCTTCTTCGAGATTTGAGTAAGTATATAAAATAAATAGACTTAGAAGCTTAAAAAGGACGCCAATTTGGGTAACAAAATTATAAAAAAGGGACATTTTATCATGTTGTTCTCTTAACAAGCGGTCCCAAAAGATCGAATTGATCGAAGCTAATAAAAACTTTTTCAGCTAATAATTGTTTTAGGAATAAGCACAGTTAAAAGAATATGTATATTCTTTTAACTGTTAAAAATCTGAATGAAACTAAAAATATCATGATATAAAAACGAAAACATCCTCAAAGAATTTCGTGGCATCGATCCCGCATGTCATAAATAATTACTCTTGAAACATAACCTTGGTAAAAGGTACAGGTAAATGAGAAATGGAACTTTCATTTTTAAGAAAATTAAATATGGAAATCACGGCAGCACAAACTTTTATAGAAAAAAGAAAAGAAAAGTCTTTCTCCACAGGTTTATTAGAATAACTAGGCGAACCTAGAATAATTCTTAATAATTAGGCATGTTTCGAGTGTAGAAACGCTCATCATCAGGAAAACAAATTAAATAGTACAATGCTGATGTTGTTAGCAACAGAGAAGATAAGTGGGATTGAACCGTAATGGAGCTTTTGATGGTGTACACGAGGTGTAAAATATGAATAGTCAGACCGACAAGAATTCAGCATACTGGAAAGTCAAGGGGTAGTGAAAATGCCCTGTCTTGGGCAGAACAATGAAGAGAGTAAAAAAAAATTAGAGGGTTTTAACAGACTTTATCAAAAAGTAGTGAAATGAGAGGAAAAGAAAAAAAAATGGTTTTTGTAAAAGTCAAAGCATCTGTAAAAGTTAAAAAAGGGAAATGAAATTTAATAAAATGACGTAGATTGGCTTACCATTTAGCTTGAAGTAAAATGCTGTTGGGGTACCAGGCTTGTTAGGGCCCACTTACCCCGGCAGGAGTCAAATTATGCAACACATTGTGTGGAAAATTAATAAATTTAAAATATTTTAAACACTTTTTCTATACATTTAACTCCACTTTGAGCATGGACTACTTCTTCAAAACAACAAATAAACTTTTAAGTGATCAGAAGTTACTTTAAAAATGGTAGAAAAAATTAAATGTCATTTCACAAATCGTTTACAAGAAAATTTAAGTAAATTTACAATAATTTTTATGTAATCCTTACGTTTCGTATCCTTGTTAAATTCACAAAATTATATCAGAATAAATAACCATTTTATGTTAAATCCCTACGAATATTTTTTGCGATTTGTGAAAACTTCGATCTGATTAGTAAACTTACCTTTAAATGGTTAAATTCCATTTTTATTATAAATACGCATTGCACAAATACAAAACTATTTAGCTATAATATTGCAATTTATATGTGTAATTACGTTGGAGATGTAAATTCACCAATTTTATGTAAGCGTTAGCAAATGAAACCGCCAGAATGCAAACCACTTGACGCAAATCTGCGTAGTTAGGTTAGGTTAGGTCCGGGACCTAAATTTTTTATAAAACTGTACAATTCAAGAAAACGGGAATTGGTTGGTTGGTTGGTTAAAAGGTTTTTATTTCTTACAAGTACTTGATATGTCAGGTACTTAACTTAATACATTTTATAATATTACTCTAGGGCACCTCGACCTGCGGTCTCGGGATAGTACACCTCACCCCTGCAGGTCTCGGGCTTTTTCATAATACCTTGTTACATCATTCTAAATACGAATCACATGTTGCGCTATCCTTAACAACCTTAACGAGCCGTAGGTGAGCATATGTCTTTAGTACAACTCGACCTGGAGGTCTCGGGATTTTTCATAATAACTTGTTACGTCACCCTAAATACGAATCACATGTTACATTATCTCCAACAACCTTAACGAGCTGTAGGCGAGCATATGTCTTTAGTACACCTCGACCTGGGGTTCTCGGGATTTTTCCAAATAACTTGCTACGTCATCCTACACACATAACTTCGTTTTCAATTCATTTTATCATTTGATAAGTGACAGGTGACCTTGAGCTGTCTTAATTGACAGGTGACAGCCGCCATCTTTTTCTATTCGTAATATAACGTCACCCTGAACATATTACGTATATAGAATATTGTTGCCTAAAGTAGTTAACGCCCAAGTAGCTAAGGCCCATAGTAGCTAAAGCCCAACAATATGTAATTTGACAGTTGACATATGACGTATGGCAGATGACATGTGACAGATGACAGGTGACGTCATGATTGGTGTCATACACGTCTGCGCACTGTCCGGGCATGCGCAGAAGGGAATGGTGGAATGGTGGATGGTGAAGGCACTAGGTCCCTCTACTCATAATATAAAATGTATTACATGAATATCGGAATTACATGAATATCCTTTTTTGATATGTTCTGGCACAAAATATAAAAATCTTAAATTTCACAAAATTTAAAAAAAATGTTTTTAAAAAGTGTCATTTCCCAATTCAATATACCAAACCTTTAAAAAAAAGTAATAAAATAGGTTTGATATGGTTTAGAAGTGTCCAGCATCGACACTAGATGGCGCTTAGCTCTGCATCTTTTCGACGGTCCTTACCGTAAACTGTCGTCTTACTGTAAACTTTCGTCAGATCCTATAGCCTCACTGATGAACCATGATAATAATATGGCAAAACGCGTCTGGGGATGGATCTAATAAAATGAAAGGGAAAACCACTCTCTATTTCATAATCGGTTCTGTTCCTGCAGGTGTTTAGAAGTAAAAACCTTCATTGACATAAAATTATCAAAGAATTGTTTAAATTCAATATTTCAATATAAAAACGAAAACTTTTTAATGCACCCTCTAAAGTTTACACTTGAAAACGGTTAGAGATACTAACTAACCGAAACGTTGTGTTAAGTAACAAAATAAAGACAAAGGAAGTCCGACAAGGTAATTTTTTAATACCCTTTCAAGCATCTTAAATAATTTATAAAATGGATCTGCATGGACTCATAATATTGTTTTTGTTACCCAATAAACTATACTTTTATAAAATTTATTATTTTCTATAAAACAAAACACCCACTGTTACACACTACGAAACTTCCAGACTGCTATTTTTTAAATAATGGGAATGATAATTTATTAATGGACCATTTCCCTTCTGTGGGTAGAACGCGTATGTTTTTGTCAGACCAAAAGATAAATGCTCGAATATTTTTTCTTATCTCGATTTAAATCAGATAAAACTACTAAAGTAGATTTAAATTAAACAAATAGGGTTGCTACCGCACTGAGAAAAAACCTTGTATTCCTTATAAGAATTTACATACTCTTTATACAACTGTAAGACAACGAAAGTTGCTAGTACCGTTGTGTAGTGATAATAACACGGTAATTTAGCCAATGGGAAATACGAATTATTGCTAACATAAAAAATTTTATAGCCATTATTCATCTGAATACTCACAGTAATTATCAAGTTCTACTCGAGGTGTAATCTAGTTTTATATACTGTATTAGTTCCGACTGGCAGTTGTAATGAAACTTGACTATAATCATAATATTATTTGCTTGCTACGGTTAATAAAGTAAAGTATCAGTACTGTAGTTCTCAAAAATTTAGCTTTTAGTGTGATATTGTTCTTGTCGTTTAACATTGCATATGATTATTTATTATTATGATTTTACTGAGACGGTAAAATTCGTCCATGGATTATAAAGTCCAATATAAGTCCAATCTGACATGCAATGTTTAAAAAAACTGAAATACAAAGTAAAAATAAATTAATTTAAACAGGTAGTGATACGAATGATACGATCAATAAAATTCAAATTTAGACAGGACAGCTAGAAAACTCCGAACAACGATATGACCTGCGCAACAACAACATTAAAACTAATACTAAGGCGCGCGGCGATTGCCGATCGCTACGAACCCCCACCAACGCTTTGTGCATTATAGGTTCTAACTGATACCATTAACTTGAAAAAATAGTCCATACTTTAAGTGGAGTGTATGTTTTAAGGGAAAGAAATAAGACACTTTAAGTCTTCCTCCACTGGTATATTAAAAAGTTTAAGGTTTAATAATACAGGGTAAATTCTCTACATGTTTCGAATGCAGTAGCATTCATCATTAGGAGAATAGAATAGAATAAGGAAATTTGGAAATGTAACAGATGCAAACAGTCCTAACGGAGCTACAAGATGATGGAAAAACAAGCAAATTGTATAGAAAAACTTTCAACGTAAAAAAAAATTAAGTAAAGTAAGATAATTGTCGCATTAATGAGAAAACACCATAAGTGTGAGGCATGTTTAAAATTGGAATGTTAGATGTAGTAAAAAGTATATTTATAATAAAATAAGGTGTACTTAGTTGAAAGATAACATATTAGTAAACTAGAGATTTAAGTGTGAGGAGAAGAGTATTGAAATGAGGAGTAGCTGAAAGGTCACTTATTAGTGAACTGGTTACGTAAGTGATACAATTAGTTTTTGGGGACGCTGTTCTGCTTTCCTAATTGTAGAGAAAGCGCTTTTCTAGAAACAAAATGGTTCGCATTGAGAAGATACAATTTATTTCTTAACAAAATTGCTGTATAAAAAGCAGTTCATTATTCAGCAAGAGTGTGCTGCTAATGGAACTGATTACTAACAATAAAAAAACTGTTCTTGCAAATCTGGAATTGATATAGCACTAAAGCGGATTTGGTACACTGGCAATTTATTTTATATGCGTTAATAAAAAATAAGCTATCAATACAAACTATGTCTTAGCACACCTGCTGTATTCAATCATTTCCTGCAGTGTTTAGTGTAGAAAATATAGCCATTGTAAGTTTTTAAAAAGTTACTCTGTATATATACAGGGTGGCGCGCTTTATTCGCGTCGGTCTATTTACGAAAAGCCATACAATTTTTTTTTAAAGTTATTATTGTAGGATATACACGTAGGGAAAATGTTTGTCCGCCCATCTCTTAGTAATAAGTTAGAATAGTACAAATATGAAGTATCGCAAAGTAAACAGAGGTAGGTAGATTATGTTTCCCCCGCTCCATCGTATTGCATCTCGCTCATGGCACTCGCTGGTAGCACGCCGCGCCGCTTAGATTCTATTAATATCAGCACATCTCCCTACAATAGCAAAACAGAACTTAAATTTAAAATTCAACCGAAGCAGGATCAAGCAAAATGCATCGAGCCAGCCAGATCCGATGCGATGGAGTGGAGGAAACATAATCTACCTATTTCTGTTTACTTTGCGATACTTCATATTTGTACTATTCTAACTTATTACAAAGAGATGGGCAGACAAACATTTTCCCTACGTGTATAATAGATACGTTGTGATCTCGTTTTAAAATTATTTTGAATTATACCCCTGAATAATTACCTTTAATTCAAAAAAAAGTTACAGACCAAATTTTAATGAATTACATATTTCATAGCGCACACTGAGAAAAAACTCTACCGTGCGAGCAAAAATTATTTGCATCAAAGAGGGCCTTGCATCTAAGGACGTAATGCTTAACCGTAGAGCTTAGTTGGGTGTCAGTAACACTACCTGAATTAACAATCAATCAGTTATTCCGTCATCTTTGACAGTCGTTACAAGTAATTTGATTCATCGCTAATTTTTCCAATTTCTTGAACAATTCACACAATTGGCTTTACGGAACAGCACACAACATTCATGGTTGAAGCGAATTTTCGAAACGGGGTTAGAGTAAATGGTGTGTGGCAATACAATTCGGGTTTGTGCATGCACGATTTTCAAAAACATTTTCCTAACGTTGCTTTTATTGCTGGGGATTTTTATCATTGCCTGAAAAGAACCGTGGCTGTGTTTAGGGAAACAGGTTCTTTACAACACAAAAAAGGAGCAGGAAGACCATCTGTAAGAACAAAATAACTTGTTGCAAACGTACGTGAAATAATGCAAAATACGCCAACAAATTGTATAAGACGCCTGTCCCAAGAGGTGGAAAGATCTTATGGAACATGCAGGACTATTCTTAAGAAGCAGCTAAATTTATTTCCTTATAAAGTGCAAGTATTCCAAAAATAAATTTGTATTTGTCTACTTATTTAATTACTCATTAGTTTGGCATATCATGTCATCATATGGATTTGACAAAATTTTAACCTAGATTTGGTTAGATATATATATCGTCCCCATATCATTGTGATCTAAACCAAGCCCCACGTTTTTTAATCCAAGCCCTCTTTGATGCAAATAATTTTTACTCGCACGGTATTGGCAGTAGCTAGAAATCCATTAGTAGTAGCTTTTTTTTAATCACCCTGTATAATACTAAATATTTTTAAAACGTGCTTCTAAAGGACCTATATACCTATAATAAAAACTTTCTAAAATAATTGTATGGCGTATGTTTTTTTTAACCTTGAAAGATTAACCCTAAATTAGTAAATTAAAATAATATAAAGTATTTAGCATATTTTTATTCTGAATGGTAAAACTCATTTGACTTTTGAATTATTCTCCATGGCATCCTTTTAACCATTAATCCAATAGTAGTTTTCAAGAACGAAACCAACAACAAAAATTTAAAAAACTAACCAGCAGCGTTCTTTCGGATAATTTTAAACTTGGTTTCGTTAACAACTAAATTAGAAGTTACGAGCATTAGAAAATTGGTCTGTGTTTCCGAACACGCTTCAGAAAACTACTTTTAAGTTTTAAAATTTAGTTTAAAATGGGACGACTGTATCAGTTTTATAAAGTCGTCTTAAAGAAAGTTTACATTTTATATTAGTTCCATGCATTGATGGAAGATTCTATTATACGTTAGAAAAATGATCGCACAGCATGCCAGCCGCCTGATTTAAGTGATTCCGTTTTACATTTAAAACATCATCCTGGGAGTCGATACTTGAAACTTCTAATCTATACAGAAACATTCAGTTTTTATAACAAATTAATGAAAAAACAACTGGAGTTAGATAAGCAGGAATACTATAAAGAAAAATTTAAAAGTTGTGATGCAAAACAAATATGGGAAAATATAAACTTTTTAATTACTTACGTCAAAATCAAAAAACAAAAACTTGTATAGAACATCTTGTGGTCAGTAACAAAGAAATCAAAAACCAAAAAATAATTTGTGAAGAAATTAAAATCCATTTTACAAGTATTGGTGCAAAATTAGCTAAGAAGATCTCATTTAAAGAAAGAATGGAAGAAGAGGTAAATTCAAAATCCATGTTTTTAGATGAAAACGATATTGATGAGGACAAAATTAAGGATATAATTGAAAATTTAAATATACATAAAGCTACTGGTTATGATAATATTTCAGTAAAAATAGTACAGACAGTTTGAAGATAGGTCATTTAAACGTGCGATCTTTATTGCCAAGTTTTTTTGAAATTAGGGCGTTGATTGGTAGTCTGGGGTGGGATGTTTTGGGAGTGTCTGAGTCATGGCTTGCGGATGGTGTGACTGAAGCCGATATTCACATACAGAATTTTCATTTTTATCGATGCGATCGTGAATCTCGGGGTGGGGGTATAGGGGCTTATGTATGTTCGATCAGATATTGAGGTTACGGTTTTGGATGCTGTAGAGAATAAATCCGAAAGTTTCGAACAACTGTGGCTTGTTTTAAAGATTGAAAAAGTAAAAATCGGTTTGGGCATTGTTTACCGCCCTCCACGTCACAACATGCTTGCCGCATTACGCCAACTTGAGGATTCGATAGCTAACATTACCCCGTTAACGGATGAACTAATAATAATGGGCAACATTACCATTAATTTGTTGAGATATGCTAATATTACTAATCAGTTTTATGATCTCCTTGACGCCTTCAACTGTAGGCAGGTTGTATTAAATCCTACTAGATATCAGCAGGACAGGGCCAGTCTGATTGAAGTCATTATCCTGTCCGATGACCGCCTGTTGGTCGGCAATGTTAATCACCACGACATGCACGATCACTCTGATCACCAGCTGATTTACTGCACTCTAAACTTTAAGCTAAATGTGTTCAAGCCAAAGTTTATTAGGTATCGTAGCTTTAGGCATTTTGACATTCATATTTTTAATCCAGATCTTATCAACATGCCTTGGTGGCAAATTCTTGACTGTGACAGTGTCGACAATAAAGCTGCTTTGCTCACTGACATGATTCTGACCCTCTTTGACAATCATGCACCTATGGTCGAAAAGAGAGTAACTAGAAGGCCCACTCCCTGGTTTACTGGGGCTTTGTGCGCCATGAAAAAGCATCGTAATGATATGTTTTCCAAATATAAACGTACAAAAAATTTGCAAGACTGGGAGGAATATAAAGAAAATTAGAAATCTTTTTACATCGGCAGTACGTGCCGAAAAAAAATCATACATTGATTAGATAAGTCGTACCAAAAACTCTAACGAGTTGTGGAAAACTCTCGACCATCATGATGTCTATAGCAACTCAAAAAATAGCGTTGATATTCCTAACCACCTGAAAAACCCTGATCTAATTAACTCATATTTCATTGACTCCGTAAAACAAATTGCAAATACTGTGGACCATGATACTATTGCTAAATACCTCAACAATAAATGCACGTCAGCAGAATTTGAGCTCGAACTGATAAAAGAGGAGGACGTCGTCTGGGCTATCTCGCAATTGAAATCTAACGCGTCCGGCGTGGACGGGATTTCATTGGAAATTATAAAACTATGTTGCCCAACCATCTTGCCTATCCTCACTCTACTCTTTAACTATTGCATTGAAGAGTGCATTTTCCCCTCTCAATGGATGGTGGTGGAAGTTATTCCGCTACCGAAGTGAATAGTCCTAAATCTGTTACTGAACTTAGGCCAATCAGTCTGTTGTCAGTAATTTCCAAGGTGTTTGAAAAGCTTGTTTATAGACAAATCGTTGATTATTTTAATAACAACAATCTGTTACCCAATCTGCAATAAGGTTTTCGTAAGGGGTTCAGTACTGCTACGGCATTGTTAAAGGTGTTGGATGACATTTTATTAGCGGCAGATGAGGGTAAAACAACAGGTTTGTTCCTGTTGGACTGTAGCAAAGCCTTTGATACCATCAATCACGCTATGCTGTACGCCAAGTTAAGCCACTATGGATTCAAATTTAAAACCATCCAGCTAATTCGAAGCTATCTTGATGATAGATCACAACTGGTAGTGATTGACAACAGTAAGTCAAAGCCCTTAAAAGTTAATAGAGGGGTTCCTCAAGAGTCACTTCTTGGCCCTCTTTTTTCATTATCTTCACAGCGGATATGTCAAACTGCTTTGGAGAGGCATCGGCCACAGATATGCAGACGACACACAGATTCAGATCCCCTTTTCTCCTTCTGATGCAGTGGAAGCGTCGAGAAGACTTAATGAATGTCTGGAATCGGTGTTTAAATATTCACAGAATCATGGTCTAAAACTTAACCCAAATAAGTCGGCCATAATATACTTTGGCCCTGCCAGAGACTGGGCGGCCAAAAGCTTGAATGTTTCTATAAATGGGACTATCGTTCCAGTAGTCGAGGAATATAAAAATCTGGGCATTATCTTTGATGGCCAACTTCGATTTCGCGGTCAAGTATCTAAGGTCCTCCAAAAAGCTTAAACTATTGCAACTTTGTAAGCTAAGCAGATGTAAGCTACAAAAAGTTCAGAATTCTTGCATTCGTCTTATATATAACCTTAAACGAAGTGACCACGTGAGTCACAAACTTTGTGATTTAAAATGGTTGAACATAACCGGTAGAGAAAAACTACACTTCGCTTGCTTTCTGCATAAATTAATAAAAACTGAATGTCCTTCATACTTGTTAGAAAAATTGATTCCTCGGCATAACATCCACTCCTGTGAAACACGTTTTAATGTGCAGTATCAGTTGCCCAGAACCTGTAAGACCATGACTGGAGGCGCATTTTCTTGTACGTCTGCCAGGCTTCTCAATCGCTATCCTCATATTAGTAGATCAAAAAATGCTCCTCTCCGCACTTTTAAATCCGATTTTAAGAAACAGCTCCTACTGTCTAATAACTAATTTTGTCTGTAATCTCTTATTATATCTGTTAATATCTAATTTATAATCATTATTCTTTAGAATAATATCTCAATGTAAGACTTGTTATTATTATTACTTTTTATACTTATATTTTATATTTCCCATTTTTATATGCTCGGTTAAGTTAACAGCTCAGCTGACCTTCGCCGAGTTGAAAATAAAGGCGTATTTATTTATTTATTTATTTATTTAGTTAAAATTGAAATAATTCCTATTTTAAAATACATGGTACAATTTATCTTTACAAAAATCCACATATCCGGGAAAAATGAAATTTGCTCAAGTGACACCAGTTTTTTAAGGCGATAAAACTAATAATCCTAATAATTACCGTCCAATATCTGTTTTGCCTGTTCTGTCAAAAATTTTGAAAAAAATTATAAATATAAAATTAACGATTTTTTTAGAAAGACAAAATTTACTTCTCGAGAATCAGTATGGTTTTCGCAAATCTAGAGATACTGAAGTTGCAGCTATGGATGTTATTACTAACATTCAATACGTTTCCCCATCAACTTCAACTTCGACCTCGGCTTATATTTCAATTACCGAAAATGTGTTGAAGCGAAACGATCTACCAGGAATTACTTTCCAAAATTGTTCAAAGATAACTGTTAATTACAATTTTATGTAAAATATAAAAATGAGTTAATGTAATTATGTATTATATATTTTAATTCTGAACCTCCTTTTGAACACATAAAAACAACGCATCCGTAGAAAAAGTACAGTACGACACGTGAGAAAATCACATATTTGTTCCCTCACTTGCCAACAAACTTCTGCGCTCGGGAGAAATATGTGATTTTTCTCCGAGGGGTAAACCGCAGTCCCAAATCTTGTACACTAATTCCAAGTAATACCACTAATTCCACTAATTCCAGGACTAATTCCCTAATTCCATGACTAATTCCTCTAATTCCACGACTAATTCCACTAGTAATACCACTAATTCCAATACTAATACCACTAATTCCAATACTAATATCACTAATTCCACCAATTTCTCTAATAATTTCACTATTTCCACTGGTAAAATTAGACATTATAAAAGAAATATGTAATAGTCAAGCCTTGGTTTAGATACAGACATAAAAACACCTTATTTATAGGAAATAAAAACTGGTTGCGCCTACTAATTATTTTAAAAACCATGATATGTCTCTATCGATACATTGAAAATCGAAACATTACCAGTTAGTAGTTTCGATATGTTTTATGGTAATATTATTTAAAACTTTAAAACTAACCAAATAAAAACGATAAATTTTAAATTTACCTAAATATTGTAAATTACTAAATCTCAAAGCTTTAATATGTAGACAGCTGAATGTGTAGAATCTGCTTAAATAATAGTAACAATTTTACTGGACATCTGACCTGACATACACAATATTTTAGATACCTCCGAGGATTCTTCTTTCACTGGCCATGGTTAAATAAATAAATTAATTTCATGTAAAGTCAATTTAGGTAACTAGACATTTATTATGTTTCAGGAAAACTTTTTTTATTATAGCGGCAAGCTTTAAGGTGAATTTTCATGCATCTGATACGTTGATCCGTCGGCGCTGATTGGTCATTATATTTTGGCGCCAATTTTTATCCGAAAAGTTTACCATTTCATCTGTCATCGGACAGAGTTAAAATAAATTTTTCCGAAAATCGATCGGAAATATTAACATTTTTGTACTGTACGGGAATGTTATTTCTGTACTTTGCTTTATTTCCATACAAAACCAATATTTCCTTTATTTCAGGATAAAGTGATTATACTAATGCTTATTTTAAAATTATAACAGTTGATTGTAATAACTTCCGATCGATTTTCGGAAAAATAGTATGTATACCTCGTAGGAAAAGCCACATTCCCAACATTTGTGACCAGGGATAAGACCAATCACAAACGATTCGTATCATCGGATAATGGATGCATAAAAATGCAAAAAAATTTAAATTCCATAAATTTTCTGACCAATCAAAAGCCGTAAATTCAGCCAATGGGTTTACCTTCATATCAACGTATCGACGGATATCGGATGCATGAAAATTCACCTTTATTCGTAAGTAGCAACTTATATATTTTTATTTTAGTGTAGTATACATTTTACTAGACTGTTGTCATATTTTCTCAGTGTATTATCCCGGCCAAGTGTCTAATATTTATAGCACAAGGTCATAAATATTACCCACGCAACATCAATGGCGCCGACACGTTTTGTCAACCCTGGTTTCTGCTTGTAAAGTAGCAACGCCACACCCCTGCAAGATGACCATGCCTGTTAAGAACGTCGATGATTGGATGTGAGAAAACGGCGGCGTTGCGCTGGCCACCACTTAAGTTTTTGTGTGATATTGCCAGAAATATGGATGCCAGACTACATAAAAAATCGTTTTTGATATCAGTAATTGCCAGACTAATTCCACTAATTTTAGTACTAATTCCACTAATTCCATCAGTAATATCACTAATTCCAGCAGTAATACCACTAATTCCAGCAGTAATACCACTAATTCCACTAATTTCCCTAGTAATTCCACTAATTCCACCACTAATTCCACTAATTCCAGAGGGTTGTACACCAAAATTCCACTGCGGTTTACCCCTCGTTTTTCTCACTTGTTGTACAATATACTATTCCTAGTATAATTTTCTTTCTTGATGAGTTAAATCAAACGTTTATTTAAAACGAATATTTTTTTTAACTGTCTTTTTTTTATAATAATACCTACTAAGTTAGAGTAATAATAATTGTTGGTTATGTTTATATACTTATTTAGCACTTTTTTAGAAGAACATTAATTAATTAGGCGACTTTTTTTTAACGCTATTTCTGAAAGAATTCTCTCACTTTATAAACGTTCGGCACTCCGCACTGTGATTTTTAATGCAAATCTGTTAGGAGTTTACAGCCTTAAGGGCAGCTTGGCTGTCTTTACCTATATTACTCCAGAAGATTAAAGCCAATTTCTTTCTACCAGTATTTTTTGGCCGCAATAGTATATCAACTGTTTTGCAACCTGATCTTGTTTTGTTTATAAATCAAAAACGATTTTCTTACAGATATTGTTTCGTGTTAATTTGAAGAAAATAATTAGAGATAATATAATAAAGTAAAAGTATCCAAGCTAAATATTATATAACGTTTGCGGCTTTATTGGTAGCGTCAACAAAG
The DNA here is from genome assembly GCA_963969555.1 of Polydrusus pterygomalis. Taxonomy (NCBI): domain Eukaryota; kingdom Metazoa; phylum Arthropoda; class Insecta; order Coleoptera; family Curculionidae; genus Polydrusus; species Polydrusus pterygomalis. Next base: position 113,515,993 of record OZ018375.1, read on the forward strand.
AACGCCTTCTTTTTAGCTCGTCTCACTATCAGGTAAAGCTGGTAAAGTGAATTTCGCTTCCCCTCTGTCGAATTCTATCCGTTACCAATATCAACGACGAAAAGGGGAGATTCGCATCAAAAAATATATATTATTATTACAATAAGGTTGGGTTGCATAAATTATTAACTAACAAACTAGCCTGGCAACTTTTACTGTGATAGACAAGACATTGAAAAACAATATTTACTCACAATCAAAGTTGCTTAATTCGTAAAATCAGAATTAAGCTAAGCGGGCCACTCTGATTGTTTTAAATCTTCGTGCAACCCGACGTAAAACTTAATAAACTATCAGAGGTTCTGGCTCCCCTCCCCTCCCCCTTTTTTACGGCTATTTAAACTACTAAGGAAAATTATCTAATTCAACAGGTTTGCTAAGACATAGTTTGTATTCAATATTCAATATATTCAATATTCAATATTCAATATATTCAATATTCAATATATTCAATATTCAATATATTTAATATTCAATATATTCAATATTCAATATATTACATTATTTCCAACAATTTACAGAACTATTTATAGGTATATAATATTGTAATATACAGGGTCCTGCACCTCACCTCCCGTCTTCTATAGCACACTTAGTAATTAAGTTTGAATTTTCATATTTTGCAGACCTTATCTGTATCTTGGGGCGCATTTCAGGAAAAAAAATTTTTTCACACAGGATGTTCCAAAAAAGTGTGACGGCATAAGGATGTATTTTTTTAGATTACATGCCATATATTTGCTTACTTTTGTGGGTGCCTCCTATAGTTACCTACATACACCTAAAATTTTATTAAAATCGATTCAGTATTTTAGACGAAAAAAAAAAAAACTGAAAAATATTAGTTTTGCACCACTGGTTTTAAAAACTAATAAAAAATAAAAATAATGCCTCGTTAATAAAATTATACAAAGGTACTTATTAAATAAGGTATAACAGTTTCGTTAACCAAGTTTGGTTAATACGAATTGTAAAGGGTGTCCAAAGTTTAGTGTCAAACTTTGCAAACTTAAAACAATTTATTTTTCTTATTTCAAGTAGGAACCCCTGTATATTTTTATGTCATTCGATGCAGAATTAAAAATCAAACATTTTTCCTAATTGCGACCCTATCGCAATTTCTAACGCATCAAGACTTATTTGCAGAAAACTAATTTTATCAACTATTCCAACAGTCATTATTATGAATAAATATCGAAGGTGGCTTTGAAAAACAATTTATTGGTATTAAAGTTTATTAAAGTGACCAGAGACCATTTTGACTTTAGTAATCTAAAAGTTTCAAATATTGTTAAATTGTTAGTAATTATTTAAGCTGTTATAATTACTTTATATTGTTTTTTGTGATGGACTACAACCAAGAAGAGCTCGTAGATATGATTTTTATATTAGGAGCATGCGAAAAGAACTCCTTTTTGGCAAGCCCAGTTTACGCACAGCGTTATCCGGAACGACGGCATCCAGACAAAAGGAGCCTGCAAAACATATTAGAGAGGTTTGTACAAACGGGAAATGTAAACTACCCAAAACCAGTGAGAAATAAACCGGTCCGAACTGAACAAAATTAATTTTCTGTGCTATTATCTATTATAGAAAATCCTTCAGTTAGTCAACAAGCAGTCGCTGATGCCGTGGATGTAATCGAAAGACCAGTTCAACGAATTTTATTATTTCCAGTTAATAATTACTAACAATTTAAAAATATTTGAAACTTTTAGATTACCAAAGTCAAAACAGTCTCTTATCACTTTAATAAACTAAAATACCAATAAATTGTTTCTAAAAGCCATGACTGTTGGAATAGCTGATAAAATAAGTTTTCTATAAATAAGTCTTGATGCGTTAGAAATTGCGATAGGGTTGCAATTGAGAAAAATATTTGATTTTTAATTCTGCATAGAATGACATAAAAATATACAGGGATTCCTATTTTAAATAAGAAAAATAAATTGCTTTAAAGTTTGCAAAGTTTGACACTAAACTTTGGACACCCTGTACAATTCGTATTAACCAAACTTGGTTAACAAAACTGTTATACCTTATTTAATAAGTACCTTTGTATAATTTTATAAACGAGGCATTATTTTTATTTTTTATTAGTTTTTAAAATCAGTCGTGCAAAACTAATATTTTTCAGTTTTTATTTTTTTTCGTCGTAAATACTGAATCGATTTTAATAAAATTTTAGGGGTATGTAGGTAACTATAGGAGGCACCAAAAAAAGTAAGAAAATATATGGCATGTAATCTAAAAAAATACATCCTTATGCCGTCACACTTTTTTGGAACACCCTGTATGAAAAGAAATATTTTCCTGAAATGCGCCCCAAGATACAGATAAAGTCTGCAAAATATGAAAATTCGAACTTAATTACTAAGTGAGGTAGGACGGGGACGGGAGGTGAGGTGCAGGACCCTGTATGGTCCCGGGTATGAATATTATATTTAAAATATATTTTTAGCTTATTTTTTATTAACCCATTACATAAATTGCTAGTGTATCAAACTTGCTTTGGTGTGATATATACCGGGTGTCCACGGAAGGTAAATAATGATATAAAATTTGGGGAATTTGTATACGACATAAAACTGCATTTTTTGACAGGTGACTCAACATTATGGAACAGAAACTTTCGATTTTTAAATGGGACACCTGGTATATTTTTCCTTTTTTTGACTCCATATGACATTCTAAATACAACGATCTGTCACTTGTCACGTTTTGTCACCAAGAAAAAGTTTTTTTTTCCAAATTTATTGTTTTATCTATTTATGAATACCTTAAAAATCACTTATTTCAGTTTTTTATTCTTGGGAAAAATACAATTTTACTATTTCTGGTCCAATGCTATGTGCTATGTAAAATTTAATTTTTAAAGTTGTATAACTCATTTTTTTTAAATGGCAACATGGTGGCTCGTTGGGTTAAGGAAAAAGAGGCTTTCATTACGATTATTTTGATACATACACTATTAGGTTTTAAAAAAGCTACCATTAAAATACTTTTAAAAGTTAACTTAGAACTTTCCTAATATGAAGCATCTTTTGAGAATAAATTTAGATTTAAATGTATCAAGTAGCCTGTGACCAGCAAAACGGATAAAACAAAATCATGTCATAAAGAAAATTGAAATGCCAACAGCTTTTGCCAAAGTAAAGTAGTTTGTTGTTTAAAAACATATAAAATAATAGTTTTACAAGAATTGAAAAAGTTGATATGTTATTAGTGTTTGGAGAATGTAAAAATAATTCAACCGATGCTGCGCGACTTTACGCACAAAAATATTTTAATCGGCGTCATCCAACCCAGCACTATTAGGTACCCAAAACTGGTTCATAATAATAACATATCAACTTTTTCACTCCTTGTAAAACTAATTTACTTTGGCAGAAGATGTTGGCATTTCAATGTTCTTCATGCATGATTTTGTTTTATCAGTTTTGCTGGTCGCAGTCACAGGCTACTTGATGCATTTAAATAAATTTATTCTCAAAAGATGCTTCATTGTAGGAAAGTTCTAAGTTAACTTTTTAAAGGTGTTTAATGGCAGGTTTTCTAAAACCTAATAGTGTATTGTATCAAAATAATCGTAATAAAATCCTCTTTTTTCTTAACCCGACGAGCCACCATGTTGCCATTTAAAAAAAAATGAGTTATACAACTTTAAAGATTAAATTTTATATAGCACATACCTAGCATTGGATCAAAAATAGTAAAATTGTATTCTTCCCAAGATTAAACAACTGAAATAAGTGATTTTAAGGTATTCATAGCCCTCTAAAAAAAACAATAAATTTGGAAAAAAAATATTTTCTTGGTGACAAAAAGTGACAAGTGACACATCGTTGTATTTAGAATGTCATATGGAGTCAAAAAAAGTAAAAATATACCAGGTGTCCCATTTAAAAATCGAAAGTTTATATGTCACTTCCGGTTAAACCGAAAGTTCCATAATGTTGAGTCGCATGTAAAAAAATGCAGTTTTATGTCGTATACAAATCACCCAAATTTTATTTCATTATCTTGAAAAACAAAAAAGTTAGAGGGGCGAACCACCTTCCGTGGACACCCGGTATACAGATTTGCTAGAACAGTATTTTTATTGATATTAATTATTATTAGCAGCACAGTGCTGTTGAATAATAAACTACTTTTAAAACGGCAATTTTGTTAAGAAATAAATTGTATCTTCTCAATGCCACGCATTTTGTTCCCATTAAAGCGCTTCCTCTACAAATAAGAAAGCAGAACCGCGTCCCCAAAAATAAATTGTATCCGTTAGAACCACCAGATGTTGGTGAAGGTTCGTAGCGATCGGCAATCGCCGCGCGCCGTATTATTAGTTTTAACGTATTTGTTGCGAAGGTCACATCGTTGTTCGGAGTCTTCTATATTTAGCTGCCCTGTCTGAATTTAAATTTTATTGATCGTACCAATACCTGATTCAATTAATTTATTTTTACTTTGTAGGTATTGAAGTTTTTTTAAACTTTCTATGTCTAATTTCGCATAACCCATATTTAGTATTCGACTTTATAATCTATGGACAAATTTTAGAGCTTTATTTCCGGAGAATTACAGATAAGATTTTCGATTTAAATAAAATAATTAATTTTAATAGTTTTAACGTATTTGTTCCGCGGGTCATATCGTTCTTCGGAGTCTTCTAGTTGCTGTCCTGTCCGAATTTGAGTTTTATTGATCGTACCAATACCGGTTTGAATTGATTTAGTTTTACTTTGTATTTAAATTTTTTTAAACTTTCTATGTCAGATAAAACAATAGAAGATTCTTATTTCGCGCAACCCATCATTAGTATTGGACTGGATTTAACTATCTCAGTTGCATGATAGATAATTATATGGCCTGTTTAACAACAAGAACAATATCACACTAGAAGCTATTTAAATTTTTAAGAACTGCAGTACTGATTTTTAGTGGTAAGTAGGTATATGCTTTATTAACCATAGCAAGCAAATATTATTCTGATTAATGTAAAGCGTCATTACAACTGCCAGTCGGAACTAATACAGTATATAAAACCAGATTACACCCCCAATAGAATTTCATAATTACTGTGAGTATTCAGAGCAATAATGGCTATAAATCATTCTATGGTAGCATTATCTCCTATTGCCTATTGGCTAAATTTAAGGAATATATGGCTTTTTTCTCAGTGTAACAAGTAATACGTTTCTGTATTACTTTATGTTCTTATTTACTTAAACATTGTTGGTATATCTCATTAGGAGAAAATAAAACCTAAATTATAAAAAGTTTTTACTGTGTTTTTTTTTTAAAGAAAATTTTTAATATCTAGTTTCGCTACGAGTGTAATAGTGTTACAGCAACAAAATTTCTTTTATTGCTTAGGTAAAAGAATTGCAATCAAAAACTGCAACCTTACTAAACCTACAAAAACTAACTGATTAAAGTATGTGCATAAAATAAAAATAGTTTTTTTCTCTTCTGATTTCTGGCATAACACATAATACCTTCAATTTGTTAAAATCAATATGTTGCAATTCTAACCTATTTTCAACCCAATAAAAGATATTTTTAAAGGGCAATCCGGCAATCTTTATCGATTTGGCTTAAAGCCAAAATGGGAAATGTGTTTTCTTACGTAAAGTTCAAGCTTATACATTAAATTCATTCGAATTTTTAATGTAACTAGTAAAAATATTTGTGTCAACAACAACAACAAATTTGTAATGAACTATCAATAAAAAGTATTGTACTGTTGTAAATTTATTTTTGTACTTCCGGAATTGTATCGTGTTCATAGGAACTAATAAATGTCTGGTAATTATATTAAATGATGTGATAACAATCAGGGGCGTCGGCGTCGCTAGACACTTACGATTGGGGGCATAACCATGGGGTAAAGTCGGGACAGATGACGCAGGGGGACTGACAACGCACTGCTAAAAAACCCGTGTAAATCTAGCCAATAAATTATTCCTAAAGGTCAATTGACAGCGATTAGCCGCTAACCCGTTTAAAGTGAATTTTATTTAATATAATAATTAAGAATCTGACTAAAATTTGTTATTTTTGTAACTGCACTGAGAAAATTCCTTATAAGAATTCACATACCATTTATACAACTGTTTAATACTATATGTGACAACAACGCGCTTTCCTACCGTAGGACAACGAAAATTGCTAGACCGTTGTGTAGTGATAATATCACGGTAATTTAGCCTATAAAAAATAGGAGTTAATGCTACCATAGAATGGTTTATTGCCATTATTGCTCTGAATATTTACAGTAATTACCAAGTTCTATTGATAATTATAATGGAGCATTCAATGGTGTACACGAGGTGTAAAAAATGAATAGTCAGAAGACCGACAAGACTTCAGCATACTGATGGAAAGTCAAAGGTTAGTGCAAAGGCCCTGTCTTGGGCAGAAAAATGAAAAGAGTAGAAGAAATATTAAAGGGTTTTAACAGACTTTGAAAAAATCATTTAGGTAAAAGTAGTGAAAAACTTAAGTTTCATTCAACTTTGTCGGAGACATGTAAAAGTGGTGAAATGGGAGGGAAAGAAAAAAGAAAAATTGTTTTTCGTAAAAGTCAAAGCATCATTTAGCTTGAAGTAAAATGCTGCTGGGGTACTAGGCTCGTTACGGCCCATTTACCCAGGCAGGAGTCAAAACATACACATTGTGTGCAAAATTAATAGATTTAAAATAATTTTAAAAATATTTTTCCCTTTTGACATGTGCTACTTGCAGTTGAACTTCTTTAACAAAAAAAAAGGTTACTTTTCTAAGATGTTCTAGTAAAACTAAATTTTTTTTTTTAAATATTTTAAATCTATTAATTTTGCACACAATGTGTATGTTTTGACTCCTGCCGGGGTAACTGGGCCGTAACAAGCCTTGCACCCCAACAGCATTTTACTGCAAGCTAAATGATGCTTTGACTTTTACGAAAAACATTTTTTCTTTTTTTTTCCCATTTCACCACTTTTATGTCTCCGACAAAGTTGAATGAAACTTAATATTTTTCACTACTTTTACCTTAATGATTTTCACAAAGTCTGTTAAAACTCTCTAATTTTTCTTTTACTCTCTTCATTTTTCTGCCCAAGAGAGGGCCTACTGACTATTAATTTTTTACTCCTCGTGTACACCATTGAAAGCTCCATTACGGCACTTATTATTTTTTTTATTGCTAACAACATCAGCATTGTACTATGTATTTACTTTGTTTTCCTGATGATGAGTGTTTCTACACTCGAAACATGTTGAATTATTGTAAATTACTTTAGATTCGCCTAGTTTTCTAATAAACTTAAGGAAAAAGACTTTGTGCTTTCCTTTTTTCTAAAAGATAATAGGTATATATTTTCTGTTATATTTTGATAATTTAAGTTATATATGTTTCCTAATGAAAGTCCGCAGGAGTGTGCGATAATTATGCCACCTGGTTTAAACCTGCAAAGTGCAGGACTACTATGCTACTGATATTTATACTGAAACAATCATACTTCGTGTTTTTTGTTAGAAGAATGCTCGTCGAGCAGTTCGTCGAGCAAAGCTGCCAAGAAGGCCGAAGTCTATGGGCTACTTAAAAATATAAATTAGCGCAGTCATGGGGAGCAAAGGTCCCAAGCAACAATACGACGTTGTTACAACGTTGCTTTAATCGACCCGACGTTGGAGCGCGACCTCAAATCGACTTCGCCACGACCCACATTTGCACCAAATCGGTCACACAAGTTTGGGTCGCTACGACGTCGGGTCCGACTATATAGAGTGCGATTAAATTGACCAACCTTGGAGTCGCGGCGACAACGTTGGTATTATCGACTATGATTCACCTAGTAAGGGCAAACCTGGTAGGATATGCGCCAATTGTTTACACTAAACTTTCTTGTTGTACATAGTTTGGTGAAAATAAAATACCTGTTATTGGAGTACCTCTGTACTGTGGAATTAAACTTTTAAACAGATGATAAATATGGCTTACAAGAATGGCGCAAACTTTGATAACTAGATATTTCGAAATTAGTTTTCAGGCCATCTCTGTGTCTAAATACTAAACGCAATCCAGTTTTTTGATAAACATGCATATGAGAGCTTTAAAAATAAAAGGGGCCAGAAAAAGAATAAGCTAATAAAAAAATATTAGTTTTTATTCATCATACAAAGTTTTTTAATAATTAATATATTTTGTCGTAAAAATACGAAACATACATATATTTGTTTTAAAAAATTATTGTAGGGTATTTTATTGTGTCTTTGCGAAAAAAAAACAAGTAAATTTGTAACAAAAAAGGAATTGCAGCAAAATGGATGCCGTCATGGCCCTATTGTAAACAGCTAAAAATGGAGGCGTCGGGAAAATGACTAAAACACTCCTTTTTTGCCGTAAAATGGCAACTAGTTTAACTAAATGTACTGCTTCTGTCCATACCTTACAAAAATTTTACCCACATTTTACTCTTTTCAACTTCGGTTGGAGACACTACGTATATTTATACCATCGCCGACCGGTTGTCGAAAAGAATGCACTGTTTTTATATCGCAACCGACTTTACGATCGGTAAAACAGTTGCCTACGCTGTCATTTTTCGACAGCTTTGCGAGTTGTCTAATACATGTCATTTATTTATTTTTGTCATTAACTTTCGGTTCGTTTGCAAACGTTGCAACGCGTCATTTTCAGAGTTGTTTTCTGTTAGCCACATTTCTGGATCACTATCGGTGAATCGGTGTTGTAATCATCAGATGGGGTGTGCTGGTCGAGATGTAGATGGACCGGCTTCATCATCAGATGAATACATCAGTATTGTATGATAATCTGCTGTTACAGGTACTGCTTTTAAACTTTTTATTTTTGTGCCTTTGTATTTTCAGTCTTCCATAAAAAGTAGCTGAATATTTAAAGGGCTGACGAGGCAAAAGCTGTTTTTTTCCATATCAAATTTACAAATAAGAAAACATAAGACTCCCTAACCTCACTTTCAGGTAAAACCTTTACGATCTTGTACTGACATCTGTCAAAGTATAGAGTAGTAAAAAAATACCAATACCAACGTTGTGTTTTAGGACTATAGGCAACTTTTAGATAGCAGTCATCTCCGACGGCGGTACAACGTTGTGCATGCACCCAATATCAAACTTGTTGCACTCGATGAGTTGTGAAATCGTCGATCCGCCTCCAGATTTCTGGTCACAGCTAAACAACGTTGAAACGACGTTGGTTTGACGCCGGTTTACATCCTGTACAAATTCTGACTACTATATGGACACATTGCAACGTCGGGGTTGGTAAAAAATTAGTTGGAAGTCAGAAAAATGCTGCTTGGGGTATTATCCGATTTTTATAAATATACCGTGCGAGCAAAGTTATTTGCATCAATCAAAGAGGGCTTGGATTAAATAACGTAGGACTAAGTTTAGATCACAATGATATGGGGACGATATATCTAACCAAATCTAGGTTCAAATTTTGTCAAATTCATATTATGACATGATATGCCAAACTAATGAGTAATAAAATAATAATAATAATAATAATAATAATAATAATAATAATAATAATAATAATAATAATAATAATAATAATAATAATAATAAATGTATTAGTATATTTCTAAAGACATTTTTTAAAATGTATAGATTTCGTCAGTTGAGTTGCATTTAAAATGACACAAAAAATAAAAACGATTAAAAATCAGATATTTAAAAATTCGTCCTGCAAGCTATTAAATATACTTACTGACTAAATACTTTCTTAGGCACCTTTTAAAACTTAATAAATTAGTTGAATTGTTCAAATGTTCAGTAAGCTTATTAAATAACTTAGGTCTTAGAACATTTGGAGAGTCTCTGGCAATGTTTAGATTACAATGCTTTATATAAAAATCTGACGTATGTCTCGTGTTAAAATTATGTAACATACAATTTTGTTTTGAACTTAGACCTATTTAAAAATACATAAACACACATTTCAAAAATAAACACAGATATGACCGTTAATATATTATAAGTTCTATAAAGGATTCTACAGGAATGCGTTGAAGGAACATTTATAGAGTCTATTCAGCGAGTAAACCTGCAAGATGGCCGACATGTCACATGACAAAAGTCATTGAAAATGCAAAAATTTATTTTATTTAGCTGGAATATGACTTTTGTCATATGACATGTCGGCCATCTTGCAGGTTTACTGAGTGAATCAACTATAATATTCCTTAAGATTTTTTTCTTGACACAAAAGAACATCAGAAACCATAGGTGACCTACCCCAGAACCAGACGCCCTAAGAAATTCTGCTACACACTTGAGCATGATAGAGTGTCAAAAGTTGTTGTGTAGTAAGTACCGGGTGTAACATTTTGAAATGGTATGATATTGAATTCAGTTTGGCACAAATTAAACCCAAAAAATTTACACTTTCGGTAAATAAGATTGGACTTTCACCAATTTTTAAAACTGGGGGCGTTTGCGCAGGTCTTTGACGGGACTGGAAAAGCAATGCCTGAGTCTTGCCCGCATTTACATAAAGGTCGATGCCACTAAACCATTCATGCAAAGCCACCAAACTACTCTCACAACTTGCCTGTAAAACATCCAAGGATTCCTCGGATAAAACCATGGAAGTATCGTCCGCATAAATGGTTAAATCAATATCTGGATCGACAGTGACTATGTCGTTGACATATAATATAAAAAGTATTGGACCCAATATGGAGCCAGTGTTGCAAGTCGATAAATACAAATTTATTTTTGTTGTTTACAAAATTAACAAAGTAAGAATATACAGAAAGGAATTGCTGAAATTGGCCACCGCCATGCTCCAAGCATAAATTCACACGTCTCTTCATATTTTCGAAAGTGTTGACCAGCATCTCTGGAGAAATGTTACCACATTCTTGGATAATCCTTTCTTGTAATTGTTCTAAATTTGCAACTGCTGTTTTAAAAATAGTGTTCTTTAAATGAGGAAAATCGAAGTAAACCATAATTGTTAAACAAGGTGATCTAGGTGGGAATTCAATGTCTGATCGAAACCTGATCAATCTGTCGTCGAAAAAATTGCGTAAGTAGTTAATAGTTTCGGCAACTGTATGGGCAGTTGCACCGTCCTTTTGAAAATATCCAAAACGTAGTTCGTCGTCAAGTAATTGCTCCACAAATGGAATCAAAATATTGCATCTATACCGCTGTAACTGTATCATGGAAAAAAATAGGATCAACATTCTTCTTCGGAAAACAGCTAACCAGACACCAATTTTTTGAGGGTGCAATGTGGACTCTACAAAAAAATGGGGATTTTCACTATTCCACATTATTCTAAGAATTCACATAACCGGAGAGGTGGAACCAGGCTTTATCCGAAAAAATGTCAGGTCTAATAAATTATTTATTTCCAATAAATTTTGGGTAAACCATTAGGAGTAATTCCTGCGTCTTTCAAAATCTGCGGCTTGTAGTTCTTGGATTACTTGCAATTTATAAGGAAATAAATTTAGCTGCTTCTTAAGAATAGTCCTGCATGTTCCATAAGATTTTCCCACTTCTTGGGACAGGCGTCTTATACAATTTGTTGGCGTATTTTGCATTGTTTCACGAACGTTTGCAACAAGTTCTTTTGTTCTTTCAGATGGTCTTACTGCTCCTTTTTTGTGTTGTATAGAACCTGTTTCCCTAAACACAGCCACGGTTCTTTTCAGGCAATGATAAAAATCCCCAGCAATAAAAGCAACGTTAGGAAATTGTTCGTGAAAATCGCCCATGCACAAACCCGGATTGTATTGCCACTCACCATTTACTCTAACCCCGTTTCGAAAATACGCTTCAACCATGAATGTTTTGTGCTGTTCCGTAAAGCCTATTGTGTGAATTGTTCAAGAAATTGGAAAAATTAGCGATAAATCAAATTACTTGTAACGACTGTCAAAGATGACGGAATAACTGATTGATTGTTAATTCAGGTAGTTACTGTCACCCAACAGGTATTAAGCTCTACGGCTAAACATTACGTCCTTATATGCAACGCCCTCTTTGATGCAAATAATTTTTGCTCGCACGGTACAACAACCTACAAACCAAGTGGACACTAAGATAAAACAGTCACATAAACGTCAGCGTTCTTACATATAAGACAAAATAATCAATCTGTTCTTAATTTTATCTATTTTTAAGCACACATATAAATCTCAAAAGGTAATTTGTACTACTAACTTGGCCTAAAGCCAACAAGACAAATAAATTTTCCTTCACACACCTCGAGCAAACATTTTATTCTTCAAAATTACGACTGGTGTAAAAATTTAATTGTGTACCACATTAAGAAATCGTTATTTATTTTTTAAATGGAATTTTAATGCTGGCCGTAAAATTGTTTTTAATTTCGCTTGTTCCAGTTTCGTTTTCCAGTAAATCAGACTCGTAATTTCCTCGACGAAAATTAAATGCGAAAATGAAAAATTGCGGAAAAATATTATTGCTACTAGCAAACTAGACTTTTAAATTTAAATAAATTTAAGGAAAGGGATTCTGATACTCCAAAATAATTCAGAAGTCTTCGCGAAACAATTGATGTTTATTTTTAAAGGGTCATCATTATCGACACTGTTGGATTTATTGCTGTCGCGAATTCTATTCATAACGTTTACTCCAAAACGACCCTAGCTATTGATTTTAGATCAAAATATTTTCCTCTATTCAGAAATTCTAAATTATTTTTCTACTTTTGAATTTTGTGCTATTAACGAACTCTCAGGACCGGACTGGCTCTTTCTGGGGTCCTTCAGCAGGGGATCTGGGCACAACCACCTTGAAAAGAAGCCATCGGGCAACGCCGCATCAGCTGGGAGTTGCGGATCCTCAAGCTATTATTATGACGCGCGGAAACGGGCGCGTTTTCTATTCTTTCTGATAATATTTTTTGTATTTTTTTGGCTCTGTTGCCACTATATTAATATTGAAAAATGTACAAAAAAGTGGTAAATAGTTTTGGATAACAAGAACAACTTGCCTACAACATTAAATAATAGTAATATTGCGTTAAGAAGCTGTTTTTGTTTTACTACAAGTAGATTTATTTGATCGATCAAAAGTAATATTCTATTATACAAATTATTATCTTCTGCGTTTAAATTACAGGATTGACTATCATCTTTTAAAGTCTCAAAATTTAGTAAGCTTAAGGTTTTGTGTAAGAAATCTACGCTTATCTTAAGAAAGTAATCTACTATCTGGGTAACTTCGTTACTTTCACAATGTATGAATTGGTACAGAGACAATAAGTTTTCAAGCTGAGACCACCTGCTTATATAGTTTTATTTCAAAGGGTAAAATCCATTTCAAATCATGGTAAGCTAATTCATTACCTTTTAAAAAAACCTTTAGGTACCTTCATATCAATGTCCACTGAAACCTAATTAACAATATTTATACAGTCATTGGTCAAATCTAAACTATAAAAATATATTTTTGAGTCACTAACAATTTTTACTTCCCAAAATTCAGAAGTATTAATTTTTTGTGAATACTTACTGAGATCGTCAAAACTTTTTCTAGGAGTGAGAACAGTTTTTGACAAATAGGCAGGCAAATTGGGATAAAAGCACGGAACAGCTGTTAAATTTAGTCTCGCTTTTGGATTTTTTTTGTGTTACCATCAGGCAATTAAAAGATAAATATCCTCACGAATAATGTCATTTGGGATAAAATGCTTAGCACAAACTACAGAATACTGTATGAGCGACCAATTAGCTCTTGGAATGGCTTTTAGCCATAGAAATTTCAGATTTTCATCCTTTGGGAAGTGAAAAACTGATACACTCTCTTCACCTGCTTTTAAAACACTTTTATACTTAGTTAGAGTTACACCCAGGTATACAGCAGGGGCTTGGCATGTTGATAAATCAACAAACTAACCCCATTAACCTCCCCCCCCCTCAAATACGCGCCTGACTGTATGTATGTATGAACTGCTACTGTACGCCTGCGCGAATTAGGGCAATCGATATCGATCGGAGTACCAAAAGATGCTTGTGCTCTGTCGTGTTTTATGGCGACCGATAACGCGCTGCGCGAACTCCGCAGTCGATGTTTATAATATTTTAATTAATTAAATTTTTGTATGAAATATAATGACATTATTTATAAATAAAGGGCGGAATATATGCAAAATGCATATATATGCACTTTTGACAATTTTATAATAAAATGCATATTTTTCATAAATTATTATTTTAAGAGCATATTTTGTTTATGCTTTATCAAAAAATTTAAAACGTTAAAGGTTTAATGTCCAGTTCGGTACTTATTTCAGGGATTTTCCAATCTGAAGATTATAATAATTATATTTACATTTTGGTTATACACAAGGTATTTATTGGGGGTTTCCGGGGTTTGCAGGTATATTATTAGGGTTTGTTTATTATTATTACCTGCTGTATTTAAATTAAAATAAATTAATTTCCCATGTAAAAAAAGTGCTTCTAAAAGCGCCTCTAAGAGTGCAGTTGTATAAGAAGAGATTTACCAGGCATCCAGAACCCGTAATTACCCGGTGGGGAACATGGATTAGGCCCGCAATATTCTACGCAGAGCATATCAAAGCCATTAAAGAACTAATTTTGGATTTAGATGACCATTCGCAGTATGTTGTGCAAAGTAAAGAATTGTTAAAAAGTGCAAGTGTAGCTAAAGATCTTTTTTTATTAGGGTTAATTTGAGTTTTATACCGAACATAATATCCTCGTTGGAAAGTAGAAATTTAAGTTTAAGATATTCAATTAGTATTGTTAAATCTTTTTCCGCTAAATGTAACAACATTAACGGTAAAGTAGGAGGTCAAGTAAGGAACAAATTGTATGTGACTGTAAAAAAGAATGAAGGATTTAAATACTTAACTGCAGTAAAAAGCATTTATGAGGGTAAGCCATCCAACGAAGTTGTATCTTGGCCTTATATTTTGCTACCTAAGTTGTTGTATTGTCCGATTACGTAGATGTTGAAAGAAGCTTCTCTTTGTATAAACATATTTTTAATAATCATACATATATACAATAGAAGAAAATATTTAGTAATAAATGCCTTTTCTACAATTTTAGTTTAAAAAATTGTTTACTTTTATTTTTCGTTATTTCTTGCATTTTTTAAAATAAACATATTTTTTAGAACCCAATTTCTTTATGTCATTTTACTATAATAAATTAAGAAATATTGCATACCAGTATGCATATTTGGTAAAAAAAAATGCAAATAACTGCATATTTTAAACGCAAACAAGGCATATACGCATGCGCTTGTTTTGGCTGAATTTATATTTTATTATATTTTGCTACCTAAGTTGTTGTATTGTCCGATTACGTAGATGTTGAAAGAAGCTTCTCTTTGTATAAACATATTTTTAATAATAGAAGACATATATACAATAGAAGAAAAATATTTAGTAATAAATGCCTTTTCTACAATTGAACTATAGGCTGGAACAACGTTGTAACCGCCATAAAGTGTAAATGCGGTATTTCCGTGGAACAACGTTGCATATGCCATAAATAATGTACCGACGCGATATGGACAACGCCGCACATTTTTTTGATGATTTCCCAGTATTTTTTCGATCAGTACAATTCGTTATTTTGTGGAACAACGTTGTATATGCCATCATTGTTGTGAGTTTCGCGCGTTTTTGACTTGCTTACACGTGTTTGAGGAGTAATTTGTTGTTTGTTGTCCTAAGGGAAGCGTATAATGAACCTCTTCCAATCAAAAAAGAAAAATTGGCCAACTTGCTTGATATGTGTGATTATATTCCACTAAAATATATTGATTTTTATCAAAATATTAAGAGCCACGCTTAAAACTACATGTAATACATTTCCTTTTCTGTTCATTTCTTTAATAAAAAATACTTTTTTATTTTCACTTGTACTTTATTTTTAATATAAAACAACGTTGTAACCGCCCTAGTTTCATAAAACAAGGTTGTAACCGACGTGGATATACAACGTTGTTTTATTAAAATGAGGAAAATATGCTCGTATTCGTAATATCCTGCATGTGATCGAATCTGCAATACCTGTTATATAATTAGTTTATTTTAAGTAGTCATATTAGTCATATAATAACTTTACCTGATAAAGCAATAGATCATATTTCGTTTTTTTCAATTTCCCAACAAAATGATATTTGGCGGTTACAACGTTGTTCCAGCCTATAGTTCAATTTTAGTTTAAAAAATTGTTTACTTTTATTTTTCGTTATTTCTTGCATTTTTTAAAATAAACATATTTTTTAGAACCCAATTTCTTTACGTCATTTTACTATAATAAATTAAGAAATATTGCATACCAGTATGCATATTTGGTAAAAAAAATGCAAATAACTGCATATTTTAAACGCAAACAAGGCATATACGCATGCGCTTCTTTTGGCTGAATTTATATTTTATTATATTTTGCTACCTAAGTTGTTGTATTGTCCGATTACGTAGATGTTGAAAGAAGCTTCTCTTTGTATAAACATATTTTTAATAATAGAAGACATATATACAATAGAAGAAAAATATTTAGTAATAAATGCCTTTTCTACAATTTTAGTTTAAAAAATTGTTTACTTTTATTTTTCGTTATTTCTTGCATTTTTTAAAACAAACATATTTTTTAGAACCCAATTTCTTTACGTCATTTTACTATAATAAATTAAGAAATATTGCATACCAGTATGCATATTTGGTAAAAAAAAAATGCAAATAACTGCATATTTTAAACGCAAACAAGGCATATACGCATGCGCTTGTTTTGGCTGAATTTAAGTGCATTTAATCCGCCCTAATGATAAAGTATAGTAGTCTACTAGTGGTACTCCTTACTTACCTACCTTATTTTGTAAATATGTGTAATGTAAATATGTGTAATGTAAATATGTGTAAATAGGTGTAAATATCTGTAAATATGTGTAAATATTGTAAATACGAGTAAAAACATTGAACGAAAGCGTCGTATATAAGAATGAATGAATAGAATGGAAGAACAATAATGAAAGATGGTATGAATGAAAACTTAAACCTGACGGTAAAACAAAAACCTGATATTATCATTAAACAACAGTGTTCCTAAAACTTAAAGCTGGTTTTTTCAGTATATTTTTCCAGCGAAACACAATTCTTAAAATCACCCCAAATAAGAAAATGCACAAGAACTTAGTATACCTGGCGGAATTAGATCTATAGTAATCTTCCAAGAGCACCTGCTCGAAAGAGATTTCTCCGAAATAAACTTAAACACGGCTACTAAACCACGGGTTAACATCAACCCCGGCACGGGCCCTGCCTGGCCGCGTTTCCCCAGAAAGGTGCCCAAAACACCATTCACTGGGCGAGCATATTTTATATATTTATATTATGTACATTATATATTATTCAAGTTTAGATAAGTGTAATTCAAATGTAAAAATATGAATAAACGTTTAAAATGAAAAAATGACCTACCTTATTTACGTACTTTGT
This sequence comes from Polydrusus pterygomalis, assembly GCA_963969555.1. NCBI lineage: Eukaryota > Metazoa > Arthropoda > Insecta > Coleoptera > Curculionidae > Polydrusus > Polydrusus pterygomalis. Next base: position 113,533,520 of record OZ018375.1, read on the forward strand.
AGCTTTTGCAATGAATTTCATGCTCATAGTTATCCAAATATAAACGCATTACCACTGTTGTGTCCCGACAAGTTAGCTACCCGCTAAAATTCGAGGCACTAGGTTCAAAATAAAACGGCGTGTTTTATCAACTAAACTATAATGTCTACACTAGATACGCGATGGATACATTACATAAAAAATATTGTTACAGATCAAAGTTTTTGACAACTACCTTAACTGAGTAAAAAACAACCTGACAACCTGTCTTTTCAAATTTGGTTCTAATCTACCTTACAACACAGGTATTAAGGTTATTTACGAAAAATAACAGATACTATAAATGAATAGTAAAAAATAGGTAATGCATCCAACATTCTCCCACCTGAGAAGTATTATATTGTAAACTTCTCACTAACAAAGACAAAACAAGACAGTAAAAGAGATTAAAATTTAAACTAAAGTCCCTACTCGTAGTACTTATGAGGTAATTTAGATATGCGTCCACTACGAGTTAACTTTACAGTAGGCATAAATACGCGCACATCTTCATCAGGTTGAGAATTGTCATTAGCAACTTCCTGTTCTTCATTTAGGGAAATGTCTGTGGTTTCAGCAACAGGAGCATCCTTAGCTTCAGAAACAGTATAAGTCTCTTTTAAACGTGACACTTCCGGAAAGTCAATGTTATCACATTCAAGTTGAAACAAACGTTGAACAGGTCTTAACAACTGACCTTTATTTGTCACAACACGAACTAAACGAGTGTTGCCGTCTCGACCAGGTAACAGTTCAATCACACGTGCTAATGGCCAATCTAATCGTTTTTGAGAGTCATTACCAATAAGCACTACTTCTCCAATTCGTATGTTACGGCTTTGCAGCTTCTGTCTACTGCCGGTTCTTTCTAATTGTCCAAGATACTCGTTCCGAAAACGACGCCGAAGGTCATCTCGCAATTTTTGTCTATATCGGATTTTCCGGCATAGGGAAGCTCGTTCCACCGCGTCACAATCAGGCACTCCAAAATATTTTGAGTCACGAAGAAACATTGACGGGGACAAGGCAACTAAATCTGACGATTCGCTCGAAATGTACGTTATTGGTCTGGAATTTATAATTTCTTCACATTCGCAAATCAAAGTTAACAGTTCTTCATATGAAAGCGAAGCCCTGCCGAGGACCTTACGTAAAAGTGTTTTCAGAACACCGACTAAGCGTTCCCAGAAACCGCCCCACCAAGCTGCAGTAGGAGGGTTAAATCGCCACGTTATACGCCGACTTGAAGCATAGTCTTGCACATCGTTCCAGTCCACTTTAGCTAGCAAATTCTCGGCTCCGACGAAATTAGTACCGTTGTCACTATAAACGGTCGTAGGACGTCCGTAGCGGGCTACAAACCGTCGAAACGCTTGTAAGAAGCACGCCGTAGACAAGGAAGTAACAAGTTCTAAATGCACGGCGCGGTACACTGCGCAGGTGAATAAACATACCCAGACCTTTTCACCACCCTTTAAGTACAGCGGCCCAGCAAGGTCCATACCGGTTACTTCAAACGGAACTGCATCGCGTACTCGGTCAATAGGTAGCGGAGGAGCGGGCACACGAAACGATTTGGCAGATTGTCTTCTGCATCTAACACATGAAGAAATCGCCGCTCTGATGATGCGTCGACCACCAGTAATCCAATATTTTTCACGAAGCTTTGACAATAGACCTTGGGTTCCTACGTGCAGAGACTGTTCATGGGTATGAATGATTAATGATTTTACCAAGGCATGTTTTCCAGGCAGCACAATTGGATAACAGAAGTCTTCAACGTCCTTTCTATTAGAGATCAGCGTACGTACACGAAACAGACCATCTTTGTCCTTAAATACATCAACAGAAGAAAACGATTTGTCATCTGGAAAACCTTCTGACTGTACAACTTTTAGAACAAACCCTTCTGCTTGATTAATTTCAGTGGCACTCAACGGTCCCTTGATATGTCTTTTATATCTGGTGTTATCAATAAAGCGAAGAATCCAGGCTATCATTCGTAAAGTTTTGTTGTACTGATGAAAGTAGTAGAAATGCCAAAAATCTGAGTTACTGTCTAGCATAACAGTCACCACTCCCTTTTTGCGTTCGTGATTTATTTCATGCTCATCATATAAAAGCTGTTCTTGAGGCCAATTTAAAGTATTCTCACAGAGCCAAGCAGGACCCTCCCACCATCTAGATTCAAATAATCGCTTCGGGGAACAACCTCGTGATGGGAGATCTGCAGGATTTAACTGCCCAGGCACGTGTCTCCAAGATTCAACTTTTGACAAAGAACGAATTTCCTTCACCCGATTACCCACGAAGGTGGCCCATTCTTCGCCTCTCTGTATCCAGGATATCACCGTTGTGGAGTCACTCCAAAAATAGGCTTCAATATTGTGATCAAATTCAGTAATCAAAGAATCACATAGCCTTGAACCAATTGTAGCAGCTAGAAGTTCCAATCTGGGAATAGTGAGTTTATTCTTCAATGGAGCAACTCGACTCTTTGCTGCAAGCAAAAATATTTGTACTACATTCTCAATTTCGACTCTTAAAAATACAACAGCGGCATATGCCTGTTTGCTGGCATCACAAAAGGTATGCAAACTAAGGTGATCAGCTTCTTTAGATCCAGCCTTGATCCATCTTGGAATCTCTATCTTCAGGAGATATGGCAACTCTCTTTCCCAGTTCCAAAAAATGTTTTGCGTTTGCTCATCAACTGGCATATCCCAGCCTAATTTTGCCTCAAAGATTTGTTGAAGTAGAATTTTTGGACACAACGTTGCAGCAGAAGTAAACCCGATGGGATCAAAAATTTTCTGAGCTCTGGATAGTATAATTCGTTTTGTGATTGGTTCATTTGTGATTTCAGTAGCCTTTGGAATACAATCTTGACTTATTTTCAGCACGTCCTTATCAGTGAACCACATCAAACCTAAAACTGATACACCATCACAAGATTCATTTTTCCCAGTGTACTCCCACCCTCTCAAGTCCATTTTAGCTTCATCCAGCAAAGCAACCGACTCATTTATAAACTGGCTAAGAACACTAGTTTTTTCTATGCTTGCCACGCAGTTGTCAACATAGAAACATTTTTTCAATTTCTCTACAGTTTGCAATGAATATGTTGAATTTTCAGACTTAATACATTTTTGTTTGCACAACTGCAAGTGGTGTTCAATGGTGGCTCCCAATAGGAATGGACTAGAACTTACACCAAACACCACACGCCTATGTCTGTAAATTATTTCTTTTTTTGTCAGGTCCAATCCAAAGAAATCTTAGAAAATCTCGATCTGCCTCATCTAAAGCAATTTGTAGAAAAGCTTTTCTTATGTCTGACACAACACCTATTTTTGAAAGCCTAAATCTGAGTAAAATCGAAGGTATGCGCTCGATTAAATTTGGCCCAACTTCGAGACAGCTATTTAAAGACGGTTTACCTTTTTCACTGCAGCTTGCATCAAAAACTGGCCGTATTTTGGTAGTGCTGGCCTCTTTAATTACTGGACGATGAGGTAGATAAAGAGCTGGATTGTCTACCTGACCGGGAGGTACGGGTTCAATAATACCTTCTGTTTTCCACTCGTCAAAAATGTGACCGTAATCTTCCAGCAAACCATCTTTCTCCAATTTTTTCATCGTAAAATCCAGTCTTTTTCTGGCTATATTAAGATAGCTTGGTAAAGGAGGGTGACCTTCCAACCATGGCAGATTGACCTGGTAGCGCCCATCCGGATCCGTTGATATTGTTTGAACAAACATTTCCTTAGCCGCAGCAGCCATTTCTTCGCGCGTTTTTCTTTCAGTTGGTTCAGTGATACCTAAAACATCAAGTTTCCATAGATCAGGTAAATCTTTCACAAACATGGAAAAGGTTGTCATTGCTAAACTACAGTCTCGGTCTTCTGATGGCATTTTACCCATGATGGTCCAGCCTAACACAGTTTCTAAGGCTACTAAACCACAACTTAATACATGCATTCGTCCAGTGTACAATTTTCCAACAACATCTGCTCCGATCAATAACTCAATTGGCCCAGGTTCAAAGCAGTCACTTAATTGGATTCCTAAAGACTGGAGCTCGTCAACCCAACTACCATAAGTCACAGGCGGTATGTCATTGCATATTTGTACCTGATCCAAAACCTCTAAAATACATGAATAATCATTTTGACTCAATCTGATCTTGTAGCAATTGTGTTTCTTTTCAGAAGTACAATGTCCCCCAAACAGTGAATGTACCAGCCTTTCGCTTCCTAAAGCATCAAAACCTAATTCCTGAGCTGTTGACTTCAAAATATAAGATCTATGGGACCCAGAATCAATCAACACCTTTATTTTCTTACATTTTGACCCATTACTAATATTAACGAACAAAGTTTGAAGAAACACTCTCGTATGGCCAGAAGCATTAGAGTGCGTAGACAGCGCATGCTCGACAGGCTTGGAATCTTGTGCATTACCTCTGTCACCCTTAAATTGCTTTTCGTCAGAAGTACTAGCACCTTTATCGGAACCTTTATGGGAAGGAAGATCTGGACACATGAGTGTAACATGAGACCTTGAACAAACTAGACATTTTTGACGCCCCTTACACAGTCTGGACTGGTGCCCCTTCTTCAAACACCGGAAACAAGCTTTAGAGTCTGTCAATACCTTTCTTTTTTGATCTAAACTGTAATTCCGAGCTTTAAAACAATTTTCAGTAAAATGGGTAGCTTCACAGAATAAACATTTTACAGTAAATTTATCATCAAAGTTAACTAAACCAGTTGCAGTGGGTACACTGATGGACTCATTTTGTTTTACCCTACTTTTACGTGATTCCCTATCACCTTTGTCAGAGAGGAAAGAAGTAAAACCAAAATTCTCAGCTGCCAAATTTATTCTTTGCTCGCTTTCTACTTCTACCTTTAAGAAACTCATTAAACTATCTAATCTCTTCTTTAAAGGCATGACACCACTAGGTTGTCCTTCCTCTCTCAATTCAGAACTACTCGAATACTTTGATGATCGCTGCCAAGCTCTTAACAAGTGCTCGGGTAAACAAGATTCTATGAGTGGGAAAAGCATAGCAACACAATTACTTTTAGTTACTCCGAGTGTTTCGAGTGCTCTTAATTGTGTCTCTATTTTGTCATACAAAGTGGAGATATCAGTTTTGGCCTTGGCAACTGCATTATTTAAAATAAGCTTTAAAAATTCTCTTATATAAACTTCTATTTGCAAATCTTCCCTGCCAAATCGCGATTTTAAGCTTTCAATAATTTTAGGATAGTTTTCGGACACTGGAGGAAAGCTCTCGACTAATTGTCTTGCTCTGCTGCCAGGTACAGTAGCTTGAATTAAATATGAAATTTTATCAGATTCGTCAATATTACTATCATCATTTATTTTTCGAAATTGTGCCCAAAAACCTAACCAGTCACGGATATCTCCATTAAATTTTTTAAACTCTATCGTAGGAAGTTTAAAACGTCTACCTGATTCCAAATTATTGCTTACTTCGCTTGCTTGCCTATTGACACTGTACCTGCTACCGTGAACTAAGGAATTTTCGTCCTGCTGCTGTTGTGTAATCTTCTCCCATTTCAGCCGGAGTGATGTAAACTTCTTTTGATAACTGTCAGAACTATCCATTTCAGAAGCTAAAACGTCCTCCTCCTCGTCTGTTTCCAATAACCCAGCGTAAATTTCCTCGTCCAGAACTCGTAATGCCGTATGTTTTTGTAGTAACAAATCGTATTCAATGTCTATCAAACTATGTTGCAAGGAATCGGCCGACAACAAACTTTCCAATGCATTCGCGCATTTCGTGAAAGCAGTACGCAACACTCGCCGATTTTTCTTACTTTTATCCATCGCGTTAGACAAACCCGGTCAAACCACCGAACTGAGAAATTACAAAAAACAGTCGGTAAAAGTTTATCTCACTGTCGTGTAGAAGAAAACGTAACGACAACGATATAGTCCAGCGAAAAACACACACGGAAAGTCCTGTCACGGTCGCCAATTAATGTTGTGTCCCGACAAGTTAGCTACCCGCTAAAATTCGAGGCACTAGGTTCAAAATAAAACGGCGTGTTTTATCAACTAAACTATAATGTCTACACTATATACGCGATGGATACATTACATAAAAAATATTGTTACAGATCAAAGTTTTTGACAACTACCTTAACTGAGTAAAAAACAACCTGACAACCTGTCTTTTCAAATTTGGTTCTAATCTACCTTACAACACAGGTATTAAGGTTATTTACGAAAAATAACAGATACTATAAATGAATAGTAAAAAATAGGTAATGCATCCAACAACCACCATTATTCGCTATAAATTCAAGATTTTCTTTTAACAAATAAATAAAATACCAGCTACTGATATGAGAGTAGTCACAATTTAGCACTGAGAATCTCTTTCACGATCCCAATCATTTATATGATACAAATGATATTCTGGCCATTGTCAGCTCACTGTAGTAGGCCTTCTCCATTTGTCGGCATTTTAGAAATTTATTTCCTACAACGAACTAAACCTGCCACGTGTTGGTTTGATAAATGATATGTTCTTGTAACTGCGACAGGTGAATTGTAAATACCCGTTTTCTTTTTTGTTGCACAATTTTTTTTTATTTACTCGACTTAAGATGGAAAACTTAACTGGGGAAATGTTTCTAAAGTTCAAAGACCAAAAAATTTAAATGTTTTGACCAACTGGAAATTACAGTGGCGTTTTATGTGGGTATGAGAGAATGAATAATATGTTTAGATGCCCGCAACAAGGACAACAGATCATTCAGTGTTCCCGACGTGACCAACGCATGGCGAGTCGATCTCTTGTCTAAAGAGAGGAGACCATTTGTGCTCGCGAACTCAGCTCGACTACTAAGTAGTTAGTTATTTCATTTAAAAACACAGGCCTACATTTTTTAACACTTTGAAAGTTGATTTAAAAATTTTAACTGTTTTCTAGTAATTGGGTAGCGCTGATTTCAAATCTGCTTTTAGTTTTTTTTATATCACGTAAGGTTATTTTTCAAACCGGTAAAATCCAAAAATATAGAAAAAATACGATTTATTTCATTTATAAGCTAGTTTTTTAATATATTAAGGAAAAAAATACAAAAATATACAAAATATACACATATAAACTATTATAAATGGTTATTTATTCGTTACGCTTCTTCAAAAAATGTTTTCTTTTTTCAGAAAAGCTTCTTTTGGTTGTTTTCTGTTCCAACAGAAATCGGCCACCATTTTTGTGTCCCAGCGCCCCTGATATCTTTTTTCCATCTCTTTAATATATTGATAAAATCTTTCACCTTGCTCTTCACCCACGTCCCCAAGATTTTCCGGGAATTAGTCCAAATGGGAATGTAAAAAGTGAATTTTTATGCTCATATTCTGAAATTCCTGAAATTTTCCAGCATATTTTTAACGATCTCAACATATTAGTAATTTATGTTCAACTTCTTTAAAAGCATTCCATGCATGTTTTTCCTTATCTTCCATTACCTTTTCAAATTCTGTATCTTTCATCAAGCTGCTAATCTGCGGCCCTACAAAGATTCCCTCCTTTAATTTTGCCTCTGACAAAGCCGGAAATGTTTTACACAAATATTTAAAACAATATCCTTCTTTGTTTAATGCCTTAACAAATTGTTTCATACATCCAAGTTTTATGTGAAGTGATGGAAGTAAAACTTTTTGAGGGTCAATAAGACTTTCGCGAATTACATTTTTGTTTCCAGGTGTTAAAGTCTCTCTTTGTGACCAGTCTCTTTTTATCAAATGCTGTTCTCGCTAGCTAGTCCACTCGCACAGGAAACATGAACATTTAGTAAATCCAGACTGCTGATCTAAGAGAAGACTTAAAATGTTTAGATCTTCACACACTTCCCAGTTGTGATTGTCATATTGTATTCTTAAAAGTAATTCCTCTAAATTTTCATAGTTTTCCTTTAACTTAACTGTATGGCCGACCGAAACAGAAGCAAAAACATTGTCATTATGTAAAAGAACAGCTTTAAAGCTCCTTTTTGAAGTCGATAAAAAGTCTCCAGTCGGAAGGTGTATAGCACCACAGAAAATCATTTTTTATTCATCAATCATTTAGAATTTGAAGAACTACATTCATTTTAAAATGTATTAAAACGCCTATTATAAGTTTCTTTTATATTTTTTCTTTTTTTTTGCAAAAAAAAATCCGTGGGTGATAGAGACCAATTGTATTTTAATTAGTTATTTCTATATAAAAACTAAGCTCAACAAACAAAAATCACGTCATCACAAATTTCATGCAGGCCTGTGAAATGTAACCTGTACACTGAAAAGAAAGCCTTTTATTCCTTATAAGAATTCACAAGGTCTTTATACAACTGTTCAATAATATATGCGACACCAACGCGCTTTCCTACTGTAAGACAAGGAAAATTGCTAGACCGTTGTGATAATATCACGGTAATTTAGCCAATAGGAATTAGGAGTTAATGCTACCATAGAATGGTTTATAGATATTTTTGCTCTGAATACTCACAGTAATTATCAAGTTCTACTGTGGGTGTATTCTGGTTTTATAAACTGTATTAGTTCGGACTGGCAGTTGTAATGAAACTTGACATTAATCATAATAATATTTGCTTGCTACGGTTAATAAAGCATAATATACTTACCAATAAAAATAGCTTATAATGTGATATTGTTTTTGCGTTTAACATTGCATCTGATTATCTATTATGCAACATGGTTTACTGAGATGGTGAAATTCGTCCATAGATTAGAAAGTCTACTAATTATGATGAGTTGTGCGAAATAAGAATCGTCTATTACTTTATCTGACATGCAAATTAAAAAAAAAAACTCGTATATACAAAGTAAAAATAAATTAATTGAAGCAGGTATTGGTACGGTAGAAGACTCCGAACAACGATGTGACCTGCGCAACAAATACGTTAAAAGTAATACTACGGCGCGCGGCGATTGACGATCGCTACGTACCCCCACCAACGTATTTGTGGATTGTAATTTCTAACGGATACAATTCGTTTTTAGGAACGCTGTTCTGCTTTCGTAATTGTAGAGAAAAGGCTTTACTGGGAACAAAATGCGTCGGATTGAGAAGATACAATTGATTTCGTAACAAAATTGCTGTATTTTTTTTATTTATTTATTTATTTAATTTCCCAACCAACTTTACAAAAGTTTATTACAGGGAAATTTCTAATTAAAAAAAAATAATAATTAATTAAGGTTAAGAGTCAAAATTATACAATAATTATAGTATCATATATAACAAAAAAAAACAAAAAACAGTAATATGTTATATTTTTAATAAATGTTTTTTAAATAAATATTTGAACTTTTTTATATGGATTGTATTTTTAATTTTTTTTGGAATATTATTATAAATTTTTTTACATCAAAATCTATGAACTTAATTGTTTTAAATTTTGGTATTTTTGTTTTAGATATTAATGGAATTTCAATAATTTGAATTTTATGGTCACTTATTTGACTAGTTTCCAAATTTAATCGTATATCTTTGGATGAGTTAGTTATTATATGGTCAATTAATGATTTGCTATTAGGTGCATCTCTTGTTGATATACTTAAATTTAAAATTTTAAAACTATTTGTTAAATAAATATCCATTATTCTTCTTCCTTGTGTGTCACTTTGAAGAATATCAACATTCATATCTCCTAGCAAATAAATCTCAAATTTTGAATCTGCAAAAGTTTCCAATTTTTCATCCAAAAATGTAAATAATACATTATTTTTAATTGTTGGTGGTCTGTAAATTCCACTTATTATGATTATTGTTTTAGTTTTACTGAAATAAAAAATATTTCATTTTCAATCGTTTCCAATAATTCAATTTCAATATTTCTTTTAATAAAAATTCCCAATCCACCTCCTCTTTTTCTTCTGCATGCCAATATTGACTTAAAATTAAATAAAATTATAATACTTTTCTTCCCCTTTATTCACCCATGTTTCTGTTATAACCATAAAATCAATGTTTTCTCCAAATATATATCATATAACAAAAAAAAAATTTCGCTATCTTCCATTTTATTTTTTTATCGATCTTGCATTTAAATACATAACTTTTAGTTTATTCATATTTTTATTTTTGATACCAGTAATTGATTTTTTCTTTTGCTATTTTAATTTTTTGTTGATGTATGGAGGAGCATTCATTACTTATTGCTTGATGTTCAAAATTTATATTTTTATTGTATTTCTTATTATAATTTCTACTATTGTTACAGATTTGTTTTTCATTTTTACAGTTTCAAAAGTTATGATTTCCTGAACAAAAAGAACATATTTGATCTTCTCTACAATCCTTTATTTTATGCCCATATCCACAACACTTATGGCAACTTAAAATATTTAGGTCTTCTTTAATTTTAATTTTATTCCAACCCAATGATATTTCTTGGTTAACTAATTTTTTAAACGTTTCAGCTTCAGTTTCAACATAAATTATGTATTTCTTTGAAACTTTTGATTGTATTATATATTTTATTTTTAATTTATCATTTGTATCTATATATCGCAATGTTCTTAATTCCTCTAAAAGCTCTTCTTCCTGGTATTCTTTTCTAAATCCAATTAATACCAATCTTGGATTTTTCAATTTTGGAACTTCTATTACATAATTTTCATTTAATTTTTCTTCACATAATTTTCTAATTTTTTCAATTTCATCTTTAGATTTACTTTTAATTATAATTCCGCCATTCTTTAATTCTTTCACTTCACATACTGATGCATTTACGCTCGTTGTATTTACCATCTTCTGTACTTCATTTTTTGTATTAAAAGTAGTTCATTATTCAACAAGACTGTGCTGCTAATGGAACTAATTACTACCAATAAAAAATACTGTTCTAGCAAATCTGGAATTGATATAACACTAATGCGGGTTGGATACACTAGCAATTTATTTAATATGGATTAATAAAAAATAAGCTATCTATACAAACTATCTCTTAGCAAACCTGTTGTATTAGATCATTTTGCTCGGTGTTGGTGGACATCTTAGTATATTCATCGTCATTTACAAATTTTTTTTTTACTATAACATGGGTTCATGCGATAACTAAATTTTGAAATGCAGTTAGCTGATTTAAAATAAGTATTTTAAATAAAGTGACAGAAAAGAGTAAAAAAAAGTGACAATAAGTTAAATTTCCAAAAATACGAAAAAAAATTACATATAAATTTTTAAACAAAAATTTGGGTATAAACCGAAAATATGATAAGAAGCAAGATTTTCTCATAACTTTTTTTCGTATCTCTGAAAGAATGATACTTTCGCCAGTTTAAAACATTTAAATTACATTTGACAGGTGTAGGCGGTGTAGCGCATGTCACAAGCTTTTGTTTTGTTTTGGGTCATGCAGAACCTAATGCCAAAACAGATTTGCAAAAAAAAAGCGTAAAAAAGTTTTCCATATGGTGCAGACTTTTCCGCGGGCACTGTATATTATATTATCATTCATATAGGCTACCAAGCCTTAAGGACCGAAAACGAATTCTTGTCACAATAAATTTTAATTAAATAAGTACTACTTTAGACTTTTCCGGCCAATAATTAATAAAGTATTAAATAAAAAATTGTTTATAGTAAAGTTATAAAATTGAGAGTAAATATTTGATTTTTATAATATTAAGGGGAAACCCAGTGAACGTCCCCCTTTTGTAAATGAGCAGAAAAATACATTTAATTTTATTTAAAATCGAACTTTATTATAAGATAATAAGATTGAAAAACACTAAATGAAATGCATATTTGAAAAATACCACGCAACTTTAAACAATAAGATAAGCAAACAGAAAATATGTCAAGTGCATTATAAATAATATTTTATTATTTTATATGTATAAAGTTTAGATTTTTCGTCCTACAAAATAAAAGATAACATTTTTTTATCTACAATGGATTTCTAACGAAAAACGACGATAAGAAAATATTATATTTTTACTCAGAGGATACACCTAGTTTGGGTAAATTAGAAAATCCCTGAAACGACTTTAATTTAATTTTGCACTTGCGTTTTTCTTCTGGAGTAAGCAAATGCAGCACAATTATTCACAAGTAGTGACAGTAATTTTTTATCTGCTTGTAAATAAAATGGCAACTAACCATAGCGACCCTTCGTGGCAACAACTCCTTTAAACAAGGATACAATGATTATTTGTGACGTCATCACCCTGAGTCATGTGAATAAATGAATACGGTATACTATGCCTATTATAAGGTTTTTTGAGTTTTTCGGGATTTATACTAGGATATATATTTTTGTGTGACTTTTAAATATACCAATATACTTAAAAATTAATAAATACATACCTATTATGTTCAAGTAAATATTATTACACTTTATAAAAAATAATAAACCATTAAAGATTCTACCCTCGCTTTTATTTGCGACATGCATTTATACTATTTACTTGAAACCCGCAAAACCTATGAAATTTTTTAAAGATATATTTCCTTACTTAAAAATAATAATGTTATTTTTGTATATTTGACTTCTTTTCTACCGTGTGAGCAAAAATTATTTGCATCAAAGAGGGCCTTGCATCTAAGGACGTAATGCATAGCCGTAGAGCTAAATACCTGTTTGGTGTCAGTAACTACCTGAATTAACAATCAATCAGTTAATCCGTCATCTTTGACAGTCGTTACAAGTAATTTGATTCATCGCTAATTTTTCCAATTTCTTGAACAATTCACACAATGGGCTTTACGGAACAGCACAAAACATTTATGGTTGAAGAGTATTTTCGAAACGGGGTTAAAGTAAATGGTGAGTGGCAATACAATTCGGGTTTGTGCATGGACGATTTTCACGAACATTTTTCCATCGTTGCTTTTATTGCTGGGGATTTTTATCTTTGCCTGAAAAGAACCGGGGCTGTGTTTAGGGGATCAGGTTCCATATAACACAAAAAAGGAGCAGGAAGACCATCTGTAAGAACAGAAGAACTTATTGCAAACGTTTTTGAAATAATTTAAAATATGCCAACAAATTGTATAAGACGCCTGTCCCAAGAAGTGGGAAGATCTTATGCAGGACTATTCTTAAGAAGCAGCTACATTTATTTCCTGCTAAAGTGCAAGTATTCCAAGAAATACAAGCCGCAGATTTAGAAAGATACAGCAATTACTCTCAATGGTTTACTCAAAATTTATTGGAAAGAAATGATTTATTAAACCTGACATTTTTTTGGATAAAGCCTGGTTTCACCTCTCCGGTTATGTGAATTCTCAGATTACACGCATGTGAAGTAGTGAAAATCCCCATTTTTTTGTAGAGTCCACATTGCACCCTCAAAAAATTGGTGTCTGGTTAGCTGTTTCCCGAAGAAGAATTGTTGGTCCTATTTTTTTCATGAGACAGTTACAGGACAGCGGTATAGACAATATTTTGAAACCATTTGTGGAGCAATTACCTGACGACGAACTACGTTTTGGATATTTTCAACAGGACGGTGCAACCGCCCATACAGCCGCCGAAACTATTAACTACTTATGCAATTTTTTCGACGACAGATTGATCAGTTTTCGATCAGACATTGAATTCCCACCTAGATCACCTTGTTTAACGGTTATGGATTACTTCGTTTTTCCTCATTTAAAGAATAGTATTTTTAAAACACCAGTTGCAAATATAGAACAATTACAAGAAAGTATTATCCAAGAAGAGATGTGTGAATTTATGCTTGGAGCATGGCGGTCGCCAATTTCAGCAATTTATGTAATTATTTTTCTTTTTTTTCTGTATATTCTTACTTTGTTAATTTTGTAAACAACAAAAATAAATTTGTACTTGTCTACTTATTTTAGTACTCATTAGTTTGGCATATCATGTCATAATATGAATTTGACAAAAATTTTACCTAGATTTGGTTAGATATATCGTCCCCATATCATTATGATCTAAACCAAGCCCTACGTTTTTTAATCCAAGGCCTTTTTGATGCAAATAATTTTTGCTCGCACGGTACTAACGATCGCCAAGATAAATACTTTTAAAATAGTTTGGTCTTTCGGCTGTCACTAAATAATATCACCAGTAAAATTTAATTAAACAGATATAAATATGGTATCACTTGAAAGCTAAAGGTTCAAACATTGTTGGTTTTGTAACAGATTTTTAATTTCTAGTTAATTTCTTTGGAAGAAAATAATTTTTAAAGTTGGCTTAGGTCAGTTGTCGCCAAACTTTTTAATGTGTCGAGTTACTTCGATAGTTTTGGAATAGACAATGAGCTACCAAGCCCGTAAGCAATGCAAGCCAACCTAAATAAAATAATGCACATTTGTATTCGACACAGATTTATTAGGTTTACTAACACATTATATTAATAAACTTATCACAACCCACCATAGCTGAAGAAATAATATTTTTAAGATAAGAAAACAACTCTTGTCCAATAGTATGTTCTTACAGAGGAATAAACTTTAAAAGATATTCTTTAATTGTAAAATCAATGAAAAACAATCCTGATAAATACGACCATCTGGGAGGTGTCAACCACATCTGTTGATTCGTTTAATTGCAGCGAAAAATAAACACAATCATCCAAGTCACTTCTTAAATGTAAAATATATCATTGCTCATTACTTCTACTCGTCTTATCACTGTATTAGCAGAAAGTTGCATAGACCGTATAGCAGACACTATCTAGTCTTTATTTCTCAAGTTAGCAAATAACGAATCTACAGCTTCTAAAAAGCCTGTTTTATCATTTCCACGTCTTCATAATGTTTCTTCTTCTCCGCAATTACCTTGGACACACGACATGATGCTTCAGTTACCGCCTTATTTATATCGACTGTTTTTAAAAATATTGATTGTTGTCCAAATAACAGTTTTTTTAATTGTTTCAGTTTTTCCTTTCTGGAGACAGAAGTATTACACACATTTTTACCTTTAACTTCTGTGAAAAGGTATTGTTCTTCCCATTCGGAATGAAAATGGTATGTCTTCACTTTCTTACTACTGCTTGCCAGATTTTTATTTGCGGGCCAACGACAACCCAACCGCTGAATATTCTGCGATTGAGTTTTAAACTGCGCCTGGGCGTCGTGCCTTGCGTACTTATACTGTATAGGCAACCCAGAGTTTTCCCGAACACTAGCGAGTTGTCGCGCTGATCGGTTCAGGACTATTTTGCTTAGTGTCCGACCGAAACAAAAATTTCAGCCGAAACCGAATCTTCGGCCTGAAACAGAAATTTATTTATACATGTTAAAAATTTTATTGTATTCTGAAATCTAATTTATTTTACATAGGACGAGATCAATCTTGGGAACGAATTGAACTCTTCCCACTTAAAAAAAAAGGTCGACATATACAACACTGCCTACTTTGTTTTATGTGTGTTTTATTTGTAAGGGATAAAAATGAGCTCCATTAGAATAAACTGATGTTTTAATACAGTATTTGTAGGCAAGAAGTGACAAATACTATATCATTGATTTAAAATATGAACGTGTGACGTGTCAAGTTTAAATGGATTAAATTTATTTATTTCCTTAAAATTTTAAGCACGTCAGACGTCTCTTTGTTTGAGGTCGATATTTTGACGCAACACAAATCTTAAGGAAAGAAACGAAAAGAAAATTTAACTTATTAAAACGTTAACAGTGATACTATTTCATATTTTAAACTAAAGCCTTCTTTCCGTTTTTTTTTTTATTCAGAGCCTAATTAAAATTTTACTACAATTTATTCCATTAATGCAACCATCCTCTATTTTTATACCTATTTAAATAAATGCCATTTACAGAACATTAATTTAAAGAAGTCTTGTGGTATGGCTATTGTAGCAGATGTAATGATATGGCATTTGCAACTTCTTGCCTACAAATACAGTATTAACCCGTAACTGGTGAGGTGAATTTTTTGTAACACAATTGGTGACGTTGGTTTATAGATACCCAGTATTTTTCCAGACCCTGCTGCGCAACTAGTTTGAAAAAAATAAAAATTTTTAATTAAAATCAAGAAAGTTACTTTTATTTATAGTGCTAAAAAGTTTTAATTACCTACAAAAAATTTGTAAAATTTAACAAAAAAAAATGTTAAGTGCTCACCTATGCACAAAATGAAAAAAAAAATTATTATCCAATATTTTTATAAATTTTTATGATTTTTTTTAAAGTACCGTTAAACTTATATTCTAAAAAGGTAAATCATGAATAAAATGTTTTGTTTGTGTATATAGAATGTAACATAAAATTAAAATGCAAGCCACCATTCGCGGCACATGTGCAACTTCCGCAAATCGGCACCTTGCATGTGTTACAGAATTTCTTAGTCTTTCTGTCAGAGTCAGGTGGACACTTCCTGCATCTTACTTGTTTATCCAAGTCCTGTCTGACTTCTTGTGTAAGTGATTTTTGCAATATTCCACTAATATTGAGTCGCAATTCACTGGGGAGACGTTTGTTTAGAAGTCTATGATTCAGATAAGGCTCCACAACTGCTTTGGCAAGCATTTTTATATATTTCAGTCTAGTAAAGTTACATTTGGGTTCCCAGGACATGCAGAATAAATAATGTAAGAATTGACCATGCTGATTTTTATTAGTGTGAAGAATATAGCCATAGCTAGTAAAAATAAAAAAACAGCGAACTGTAACTGAACGTAAAAAATACCCCGATTTTCGGAAATTGGCTAATAAAATCAATCACAGCTCTATTTGCGGGACGCTTGCACTCTGTGCCGACCGGTGGTAAACTGATTTTTGAAGGTATAATTTATCCAAAGTCAGTGTGATGACATTCCAATCATTCCATCTCTTTGAGACTGTTTACCGCCGTTTGTATGCCGTATGGAATGATTGGAATGTCATCACACTGACTTTGGATAAATTATACCTGAGTAACCAGCGTCCTTGGTGTTACAGTTTGTTGCCAGTGGCGCACTAAAATTTTGTCTGGGTATTTAATACCCAACCTCACCAGTTACGGGTTAACACTTTAGCTTGTTTTTATGGGACTTATTTTTATATTACATTTTCCATATCTTCGGTTTAAAAAAATATATCGCCTTCTGGTTTTCACAGATATTCTTTTTTTTGCTTAACTTAAAAAAGATATATCGATGCATTTAAAATTTTTGAAAAAAATGAAGAAATTGTTGATTCTGCTAAATACCCGGTACATCGTACAAAAGTATAAGCGGTAAAATGTTTACATTGGATGGTTTCTCTTGGTTTAATTTCTGTATGGTTGTATCCAGTTAAAAATGCCTTTATTATTCCCAAAATTTAACAATATTATTTATAAAATGAGTAGAATGCAGAAAATCTTGGCAGCTCATTCAAACCTGCTTAAAATGCAGCAGTTAATAAACTTAGTGAGTCGACCCAATTGTAAGTTGCTTTCTTCCTCCAGATCATTAAAGAATGGTTCGCGTAAGGCATTGAACCTTCTACCCGCGAGGCCGGGGCATTCACACAAGAAATGTTGATTACTTTTCTCCTCTTCTTCATCTCTGCAACTTCTGCAGAAGTCTCCAGCTGGTATTTGCATATGTTCGGCATATCTACCTAAAAGGCAATATCCGGTGACTACACGGAGAGAAATTTTTAATACACCGTAAAAGAAAAATAATAACATTTATTATAATTTATGGTAGTATATAGGACCATAATCCAGGATAATATCGTTTACAATATTATTATTATACTTAGTTCATTTAGTGAAAGGTATTATTTTTGGTAATATAACTTACTACCCAATATAGTATTAAAATGAACTATTATAACAGAGCAGACCCAGGTGACCTTATTTGAATTTTTTTCACTATTTTTGTTAATTTATTTATTTGGTAAACTTATTCTTTCCCCCATGTTACGCCCTGAGGTTTAATTATTTTACTCTATTATTTATATTTAATTTAAATTATATTATGATTTTAATTTACCCTGCAGTACTGGTAAAATTTTTTATTAAAAGTGTAATACCTTTTCATTTCCAAATATAGGCCCTGATAAATCTATTTAGGTAGCCAGTCTTGAAAATAAAATCCTCAGTATATTTCCGATGATATTTAGGAGGACGCGTGAACTTTGGACCGTTCACATCTTTGCCGCAATTATTGATTTTTTATAGCAGTCAACGTCGTACTTCGTATTACAAAAGACGCAGGGTGTTAAAACGCACAAACGAAGACTTGGGTGGGGGAGAAGAGTGGTTAGCTGCTAAACAGAGAATTTCTAAAAAGACACTTATTAACTTCTTTAGGTACGGTAAGCACCTAAATTCAAGAGTCATCATAAGTTTATTTTCTGCAGATTTTCTTCAAAATTAATTCAAATAGAAAAACAAATGGTATTGGGTTAAATAAGTTTAATTTTATTTGTGTGGATTTAATTTGTGTAACAATTTAAAATTCAGGGAATGTTTTTTAAAAAAAGGTGTTAAGTTCTTAAAGGTCAAGTTTATTTTCTTTAGTTTTTTATTTTGTTGGGTTACTCTAATTTGGAAATACTGGTTGGTTTTTTTATACAGGGCCAAAGATATTGTTTAGACGGTAGTTATGGTAAACAACAAAATTTATTTTAATGATATAGGAATATAATTTTAAATTACTAATTTTTCTTTATTAAACAATATGAGAAACTTTATCAAATTTAAATAAACAAAATATAAATAAATCTCATATTTTCTTACATGACATCTGCTCGGTAATCCCGTTTGTCTTGGATATCACCGCTTATGTCTTTAAAAAAACAAAATATAAATAAATCTCATATTTTCTTACCAGACATCTGCTCGGTAATCCCGTTTGTCTTGGATATCACCGCTTATGTCTTTAAATAAACAAAATATAAATAAATCTCATATTTTCTTACATGACATCTGTTCGGTAATCCCGTTTGTCTTGGATATCACCGCTTTTGTCTTTAAATAAACAAAATATAAATAAATCTCATATTTTCTTACCAGACATCTGCTCGGTAATCCCGTTTGTCTTGGATATCACCGCTTATGTCTTTAAATAAACAAAATATAAATAAATCTCATATTTTCTTACCAGACATCTGCTCGGTAATCCCGTTTGTCTTGGATATCACCGCTTATGTCTTTAAATAAACAAAATATAAATAAATCTCATATTTTCTTACCAGACATCTGCTCGGTAATCCCGTTTGTCTTGGATATCACCGCTTATGTCTTTAAATAAACAAAAAATAAATAAATCTCATATTTTCTTACATGACATCTGCTCGGTAATCCCGTTTGTCTTGGATATCACCGCTTTTGTCTTTAAATAAACAAAATATAAATAAATCTCATATTTTCTTACCAGACATCTGCTCGGTAATCCCGTTTGTCTTGGATATCACCGCTTATGTCTTTAAATAAACAAAATATAAATAAATCTCATATTTTCTTACATGACATCTGCTCGGTAATCCCGTTTGTCTTGGATATCACCGCTTATGTCTTTAAATACCCAAAATATAAATAAATCTCATATTTTCTTACATGACATGTGCTCGGTAATCCCACTTGTCTTGGATATTACCCCTTCTGTCTTTAAATAAACAATAAAGAAATCTAATATTTTCTCTTACTCTTAAAGGAGAAAAATAATCAAGCTATAGCAACAAAATTCTTAATCAATTTTACGTTGTTTACTATAACAACCTAAATTAAATTAAAGAAAAGGGGAGTAAAAAATTAAATATAATACCATAATGAAAGTTTGATATTAATTATCTATTTCACAACGATTTTAAAATTTATATTTTAATTTTTAGAGAGTAACCAAAGTTTTAAATTATTAAAATGACATCAGAAGGTGAAAGGGAGCGAAACAGTTTTACTGACCTTCCAGGTTAGCAATTTTAAATGACAATTAAGATTATTGTTATTATCCTTTATTTCTACCCAAAACTAATTATGGCTTTAAAACAGTAACAAAGTTTTATTTACTTTTTTGGCATCTGTTGTTAAGACCAAATGAAATAAAACTCAACAAACCTCACGATTAACAAACCAAAAGAACCTTTATTGTTTTTTTTCATAACTGAGTTTATGTGAGTTTTCCTAAATGATTTAAGTTCAGGGTTATCCTATTACCATGCTCTCCCTTCGCGCTGTTACGGAGCCGTCAGCCTCACGCTGGACGTAGCAACGAGATTAATCTCGTGGGGATGTGGGGATTTTTATCAGGCAGGAAAAAGCCCTCTCATTTTCTTATGTTATGTGCTAGTCTGAAGCAACGATACCAGCGTTCTGATGTTTAAACAAAAGGTGGCAGTTTTTGCTTCTTTTATGAGTAACTTTAAAAACTAAAACTTAACCTTAAATTCTGTTGGAGGTTGTACAGGGAACAGTGAATGACTCGTTCTTTTGATACAGACTTGTCGGTTCACAATGTTTCCTTCAACGTGGGACAGCCCGCCGACAGCCGGGACCAGCAACTGTATGAGGGGAACCTATAGAGAAGGGCTACTGCCCTGGGCGAGAGCCCCATAGTCTCGTCCTGTGCACGGGGTAGGGAAACCTTTGGAAACGTGGTCGAGAGTGCGTTACAGGAGCTTTCTTTTGCACAACTGACAACGTTTGTTTTAAATTTTCTTTTATTTTTTTTTTTAATAGCGAAGAATACTGCTTTCCTGTCGTGTTTCAAAGTTTTGTTTAAAATAGTGTTTATTTAACTAACGGCCATAATAGATTTTGGTTAAAATTTTGTCCACTCAGTATAATACTTCAATTAGTATTTTTCAGCGAACCTGACGAACACAACGTAGGGTCGGCCATAGATTCTTGCCCGAATCTAGACGTTCACGTCCGAGCCTATTTCTTTATTGTATGTGAGACATACTAATGCATTATTTTATGTATTTGAATGTCACATGTGGAATTCTGGAATGGGTGAATAGACTCAATACCATGAGTCGTGCAAATAACACTTTTGTGTTAAATCAGACCTCCAAGGGCACAATTTTTTTGTTGTAATAATAATAATAATATTAATAATAAACTAATTTTTATTTTTCAGCTTTGCAGGTTATTATTAATTTAATTAACCTATTTTCATAACCCACTAATTAATATTTCTTTCAGCTTTTTACTCCGGTCATATGAGCCGGGGGCCGTAAGGTTACACTATTCTTATAATAAATTTTAGTATATCTTAATATCTTATAGTAATATTATGTAGAATACTATTTTGTAATCTTCATAATAATTTATATTAAAATTTATAATAAGGTTTACTAAATAGAAGAATATTTTATAATGATAAATATTATTTATTCTTATTGCTTGTATTATATCGTTTCTTAACCTTTATTATCTGCGAATAATTGGATGTATTATAATTTATTATAAGATTTACTATTTGAATATTATACAGGGTATTCGCACTAGTGCTGGGCAAAAATTTGATATATCGATATTTATCGATATTATCGATAATTATCGATTTTTTTGAATATCGATATTTGATATTGGATTTTTAATATCGCCCAGCCCTGGTCTTGACCTTAATCGAAATATATAATAGCCTGTATTGTAAATCATCCATCAGTTTGACCTGCCTTTAGTCCTGTGCTTGGTTATAATCAACCTTGGGCTTTGGGAAATTTTGACACTAAAAAAAATTCTAAAATATTTTAATTCAGTATTTTTATTCAAAACATATTTTAATTCATTTTAAAGAAATAGTCCATGCTCAAAGTGGAGTTAAAAGTATGGAAGAGGAAAGGAAAACACAAAGTCTTTCTCCACAACTTTATTAAAACAGTTTAGAAAAAACTGTTCTTGAAATTCATGTTTCGATTGTAGAAACACCAATCGTCAGGAAACGTGAAGTAAAATAACATAAGCTGATGTTATTAGCAAAAGAGAAAATAAAATGTGCTATTTTACCCTAATGGAGCTTTAATAAAGTGCAAAAATGCGTGAATGTGAGAGATTCGGAAAGCAAAAGAGCTAAGTAAGCATATACTGAAAATATAGGTTTCCAAGATTTCACTACATGAAATAGGCGAGACTAAGAGAGTACTTTACTTCAATGTAGTGCTCGCAGTAAAGTCCTCTCGTAGTCTCCCCTATTTCATGTAGTAAAATCTTTGAAACCTATATTTTCAGTATGCTTAGTTAGCTTTTTGCTTTCCTAATCTCTCATTTTCACGCATTTTTGAACTTTATTAAAGCTCCATTAGTGTTAAATACCACATTTTATTTTCTCTTTTGCTAATAACATCAGCATATGTTATTTTACTTCACGTTTCCTGATGATGGGTGTTTCTACACTCAAAACATGTTGAATTTCAAGAATCAAATCAAATCAAATCAAATCAAAAAGTCTTTATTAAGGCGGGGCTCAGCCAAGGGCTGCTTAGGCCCAACCTGAAAAATGTTACAGACATGTTACAGGTATAATATATACTTATCAAAATAATAATATAATGGTATGATATGAAACTAAGAAAATTAAAAAAAAAACAAAATTATAAAACTATCCAATATTGTATCATTATAAGTAGGGTAGGGAAATCGACGACACTACATGTGTTTATAGTTTTCCTTAATTTGTTTACTAAAAGAGTTGTTGTTTTTAATTAATTTTAAATTGTTTGGCAAGGAATTATACATAAAACTAGAATAATATGTAAAAGAACCCCTAAAAGCAGAGGTGGTGTGTGGTGGTATATGAAGTAAAGCAGGGACCCTTCTCGGTCTTTCAGACACATTAGCAGCAAACATCAATTTGTCATAGAGGTAGGTAGGCTTATGTGAATTAATTATTCTATGAAGGAAACACAAAAAGTGAACGTTACGCCTCTCCTCCATCTTGAGCCAGCCAAATTTAAGATAAGATGGAGTTATATGATCTCTACGTCTTACACACGCAGCAAATCTCATACACGCATTTTGCATGACCTGAATTCTATGGCAGTCCTGGGCCTGGAGACAAGGGCCGTAGACCACATCGCAATAATCAAAAAGTGACAGAATAATCGACTCAGTCAGCCTTAATTTAGTTTGTGCATCCAGAATGTATTTAAATTTATAAATGGATTTTAACCTTCCATATGCAGCTTTTATAATTGAAGTGACGTGCACATTAAATGTTAAGCTCTGGTCGAAAGTGACCCCAAGATTTCGATAACAAGCCTTAAATAGGATAGGCACTCCGTCCAAAAAAATATTATTATCAACAGTGACTTTGGCGCGTTGTTTTTCTGTGCCAATAAGCATGGCTGAAGTTTTAGCTGGATTGAGCAGTAGTCCATTTTTTTTAGACCAAACATGTATTTTGTGTAAATTATAATTGACTCGAGCAATCGACTCTAATAGATTACCGGGCGCAAAAGTCAAATAAATTTGACAATCATCAGCATACAAATGATAGGAGATCGATAACTCACTCGGCAAATCAGCTGTAAATAATATGAATAACAAAGGACCCAAAATAGAACCTTGAGGCACACCACTAATTATTTTTGAACTATTTGAGACCACAAGCTCTCCCCCAACATTCACCCTAACCTGCTGTTCCCGGTTAGTCAAGTAGGAATTAAACCACTCCAAAACATTCTGTGAAAATCCATAATATTTTAATTTGGCCAACAACAACTCGTGATCCAAACAATCGAAAGCCTTTGAGTAGTCGAGCATCACCAGTATAGAGATCGAAGATTCATCAACAGCATGTAATAAATCGTCCGTAAGTGCAGATAAAGCCGTTGCAGTGCTGTATCCCGCTCTAAACCCTGACTGTCTGGTAGGCAACAAGTTCAAATCCTCAATATAACTTTTTATCTGTCTGTAAACCACTCTTTCAGCAATTTTTGAAGTCACCGCGAGAATGCTTATGGGGCGTAATTCGGTTAACTCCGAAATGTTATTCTTTTTCGGAATGGGGGACACCAATGCATGCTTCCAACATTGCGGAACTAATTTCGACGAGAGAGACGCATTAACAATATGCGTAAGTGCTTTAGCACAGTAAGGCATACACATCTTTAACATTTCGGACGAGACATGATCAACCCCTTTTGCATTACTTTTAATACTGTATACAATGTTGGAGACCTCTGCCTCCGAAACCAGAGAAAATTCAAAATCTCGGACAGCTGACACGTGTCTATTGGTATTGAAATAATTAGTATTATCCAAACTGGGCACAATACGAGGAATAGAGCCAATGAAGTAATCATTTATCTTTTGAGGATCTAAGAGCTCCTCCGGAATATTAATATTTTTATGTTTCTTGTGGATATCTAATTTATCTAAAGTATTCCAGAGAGCTCTGGAATTTTTAACGCCTCTCTTTAACTCGGTATCCACATATGCTTTCTTCTCTCTGCGTATGGATGCCGTAACAAAATTTCTCATATTTTTATAAAAAGACCATTTAGCCTGAGACTGATTTACACTTATATAAACATTTCTTAGAGATTTACGGTATTCCGACAGAGCTTTATCTCTAATCCGCATCATAGTTTTTATTGTAGGAGTAATCCAGGGAGCATATTGTTTAGTAACGCGCACTTTTTTTATAGGGGCGTAAATGTCAAACAAATTTGTAATTTTTTCATTAAAAACCCCAATCTTAACATTAATATCATCCACCGCATGCACGCTCTCCCAGTCAACTCCCGATGCCGCTCGGTTAAACTCAGCAGAATTTATATTTTTTATATCTCTCCTAAACAGAAAAATTTCCTGATTGTGATTAATTTTAGGCAAGTCCAAAAAACAATAGGTCAAATAGTGGTCGGACAAATATGATACATTCAGAATATCAGACTTAATTACTAGGTTAGGTTCATTGACTAAAATCAAGTCAATAAGAGTGCTAGTTTCTGCTGTTACTCTAGTGGGTTTATTAATCATTTGATTTAACGAAAATGTACACAAAATTGAATTTAAAAAGTTATAATCAACTGTTAAAGTGTTGAGAAAATTAACATTAAAATCACCCATGCAAAGCAGTAATTCAGTGGACATTATACAATCAGCCAATATGTTCTCCAGGAATTGAAATACCTTATAATTTACACTAGGGGGGCGGTACACACAGCCCACACTTACCTTTTTTTTATTAATTAGAGCTTTCAGCCATATCATATCCATACCCTGAGGGGAATCCCTGCTTATTACCTCTACATTCTTTATATATGAACAGATCTTTATATAAATTATTACACCACCACCCCTACCTGACAAACGGTCCTGTCTAAAAAATAAGTAACCAGGTATATACAAAGCTGAATCATGCACATCATTAGTTAGCCATGTCTCGCTAACTGATATAATATCAAAGTTATGGGTAAAAATTAAATCTTTAAAATCAGGCAGTTTGTTTAAAAGAGAACGAATATTTAGGTGCGCCAGAGATATCCCAGATATAGTGTCATCAATCCCATCACCCATAACATCATAATCCTGCAAAGCAGACATGCTAAAAATAAAAAAATTAAATTGAAAATGTATATGCGTTCGCTATCCCACAAAAGCAGATTACATCAGACTATATCACCAAATAATAACAAATAAAAATAAACTACCAGATTGTTGTAGGCAAAATAAATATATAAAAAAGCGTATTCCCATTATGTCCTAAACTACTAATGTAAAATAATATTGAGATGTAAACAGTTTATAATGTATTAAACTATCATGTATATAAAAAAGAAAAACTTTATGTTTACAGAAAGAATTCGAATGCTATTCCAAATCGCACAGGCCAACAAGATAACAAATGTAAATATAAATAGAAAAAAAAGACCATAAAGGTATAGGCGGACATCGTCGATAAAATCGTAGACCTCACAAATCATCACGATTTTCAACACATATTTTGGCATTATTTTTGAGAATGAAGACTTTTCCATTTTGAGTCCATACATTTGATACACCATATTTATCAACTGCACGCTTTACCAGGTCAAGTCTCGCAGTAGTCAGATCTTCCCTAATGACAAAGCCTGTTTTCTTTAATAGCTTCTTCTTTTGATAAACAGCAGATCTCATAAGGTAGGAAATAAATCTAACGAGAACAGGACGGTCCTTTCCTCTTTGGTAACTTCCAATTCTGTGACATCTCTCCAGATCACTACTTGTGATAGAGATTTCCATTTTGTTCCTAAGCATAGCTGTTACTACATCGACCAAAGAATCCTGATGTTCACCCAATTCATCCTTTAAACCGTAAATTCTTAAGTTATTCAGGCGAATATACTGTTCGTTATGATCAATCTTCGCTTCGATGGTGTCAATTTTTTCGGTATTCTTACTGACCTGCTTCATAAATGTAGAAAGCTTTTCCTCAATTTTTCCAAAACGAGCATCCATACGCTCGTAAATTGTATCGGCCTGCTGCTTGCAGATTCTGGTAATAAATTCCTCAGAGATACCATCTGATGGCTCTCTCGCGGTTGATAGCGTTTTAGCCCTGGTTGACATTTTATCGATATGTGACCACTATATAAGGAGCAAAACTGCAGGCGCTAATAATCGAAGGATTATAAATAGATGAAATGCACCCAGACACTTGAGATCGACACACCAAAATAGGCAAGCAAAACACAAAAACACTATTTAAAACGACTGTGTAAAAACTGGTAATTAATTCAACCGATTAACGACTAGAAATTGATAATAGTGGGAGCGACCACAAACACGTGCTTACTGTCTGAACATTTCGAACAGTACAGTTTTTTCTAAACTTTTCTAATAAACTTGTAGGGAAACACTTTGGGTTTTCCTTTCCTCTTCCATATTTTAATTCAGTTTGGAGTTACATAATAATTGAACAAATAAACTTAAATATTTAATTAACGTTTAATAGGCAAAAAGCATAATATGCGTGCACCAGGTAACTTAAAATAACTAATAAAAAAATGTATAAAACAGATTTTATACTGTAATAGAAACAAAAATAGAAAATATTAAGTATAACATTGTTAAATGGAAACAAAAAGAAATTATGTAGGGGAACCTGGTCAACAGGGAACCACTCGGGAATAGTGAACCACACCGAAATTGAGAAATCTACGTTATCTACGTTACAAATTATTTATTCGGTAGAAACGGTCACAAGGTAATCCGCTTTTGACCCCTTAGTCCCTCAGTCAAGCTGCGCTAGTTGTACAAGGTACACGTGGCGGAGAAGAAAGTTTGTTTTCGCGTGAAAGATTGTAATATTTTTAAGTAACTTTCTAGCACTGTCTAAAAACTTAAATTCTTTTGTTAAAAATGTTGTTAATAAAGTTTTTTTTTATTTATTATTGGTTTTTAATTCATTATTGTCTGTAGAAATATGTTTGGTTATTTATCGGTTATTCACTGTTAAAATTAACAAAATACCTATAGCACCAATCACAGCACAGATTTAAAACGCGCCAAAAATGGGAGCTCCTGGCGACGCGACGCGACGCTTTGCCTTCGAAAGGTTCTGAGCGGACTGAATGGGATTAAGATAGTATAAGATTAATGCCGTTGGTATGACAAATATTAATATATGATATTGTAAATCGTACGGCATAGATTTAGTAAAAAGTCGTGTTTTATTATAAATAGATAGTACCACATACAAGTTTGTTATTTTAAAGACAGTTTTAAAAGATTATATGTATTATTTTTTATTATAAAATAATTTAACTTGTTCTGGGTAGTACTGCTTATTATAATTTTTAATAAATTGCACTACTTCTTAAGTAATAATTCATTATTATAATAAATTATTGTACATGGTATTACTTTTTATTGAAATTGTTTTTAGTGTAATTTTATGTTAATAGATACAATAATGTAATTTTATAATTTAGGGTAATTATAATACAGCGTACTGAAAATATTTTACAAGAAGTTATAATAAAGCTCATTTTCTCCATGTACGGCAGTGATATTTCTTAGGTCTTTCCGACTCAGCTGTAATAACGCTGCGGTTTTCAAATAGGGCCCACAATTGCTTGGAGATGCTACAGGTTGTTAGTTCTGCCCATCTGCTTTGCGCAAGTTGTTTAGTTATCCTATATATCTCCTCTTTGACTGATTCCAGTGGTCTAGCCACAGTATTCGCTAGTTCCACAGATAGCGCCCGCCCTGGCGACCCCATCAGCATCCTCGTTGCCATCTATATTGCGATGGCCAACACAAGGTGACTCGATGCTGTTAGTGTGTGTTTATTAAATGAATTTTTCTGCTGATAGATGAAGAGAATTCTTCTCAGATGGGGTTTTCAAACGGACAGAAATATTTTAAAAACGTTATTTTATTCAGTTCGAAATATTTAGTTCTAAATATTTAAGAGACGAGTAATGACAAAAAATCAAATATTTATTATCAATACCGTAACATTGTCGTCAACCGGTATTTAAAAAAAATATATTATTTTATCTTATCTATTTTCCAGATGCATTTTCTAAATAATAACACTGTCCAAACACTCTTAAAAGTGCTTTAAATTGGTTGTTTATTTTTCCTACCTTATTCCGTTTTAATAAAAGTCAACGCATTTTTATCGCAAAACAATTTTGTATTATTTTCTTATTTTTATTAGTTACTATAACGGTCCCTATTGCTTCGCCGGCCGCGTTTTCACGTTTCATCGACTTGAGACGGTTCCCGTGGCGTAGCTTCGCTACCGATCATCTTTTGGCAATGCCATCATCATTTTGTCGGGAAATATATGACATTTTCCCACTTCTATAACACTGCTAATAAAATTTCATATTTTTCCCTACATATTGTCACCATTAACTAGATATGTAGAAAATTTAAACTTCATCCCTGGTTTTCTTTTTCGGATAGTTTTTTTTTGATACAATAAGCTTCATTATACAGGTTGGTTCACACGTAAAATGACCCACTATCCGATCTTAGACTCCGTAAGACCATTGAAGAAAAGTTAAATACAAAGATTTCTTGGATTGACTTATATTTTTAAAGAATATTATTTGCACGTCTACAAGGTTCTTAGTTTCTTCTGACCACGTACCAACGTTGAAAAATCATGTGTTTATGTTTAAAATTATTAGTTTCCTAATGTTGTTAATATACTTAATAATTTATTAATCAGTTTATGTAATTTTTCTAAATTAAGCTCGAACCAGCACATGGTGTTTCGAAAGCTGGTCCAAAGTTTTCAATTTTTAGACATTAATATCTTAACATTTTTAAACGGAACACCCTGTATATAAATATTCTGAATTATGTCGATATTAGTTCGCAGAAAATCCACACTGGATGCGAGAAACACACATCCAACTTCCGCAGAAACTTAATGTTTGGGCAGGCATAATTGGCGACTGCCACTTTGGACAAATATTCCTTGACGGTATCTTAAATGAAAAATATATATATATAAATAATATAATATGGAATATCTGGATTTTTGCAAGGAGAACTTCTTCCAGCTTTGATTGCTTTTTTTCCTCGCCATACGAAACCAGACCTTCATGATGATCGAATATGGTTACAGCAGGATGGTGATCCGCCACATTACGGCATAAATTTTCGACAATATTTAAGTGAAATTTTTACAAACCGCTGGATGAGAAGAAGGGGTACCATTGAACGGCCGCCACGATCGCCGGACCTTAATTCTCCAGATTATTTCCTTTGGGGTCACCTAACAAACAAAGTTTACGTAACAAAACCAGAAAGCTTAGAGAAATTTAGGCAACGACTTATACACGAAATTCGCCAAATAACTCCGGATATGGTACATAATGTCAAGAATGAATTTTACTTCACAAATAAATTGGGCAACATTTCCAACAATTTTTACTATAAAACAAATTGCATCTTCAATACTGAAATGAAAAAGTAAATAGGGGGTCGTATTCTCTTTTTGTGCCCTTTCCAACGAGCTATCACAATAGATATCTATACATTTGAAAAAAAAAGTTGGAGCGGTTTCTACCCCCAAAAGATTATTACATGCATTGTATAATCAATATTATTACTTCCTTTCAGTTTATCTTACTACAGTGAAATGGATGCCGTTAAGTTTTTCTCCTGGAAACCTTATTTTTGTTTCAGCAGTGTATTTAAACTTGTCGTTATCGCTATCGCAATTTATTAATTAATTTAATCAAGCTATTTAACCGCAACTTAAGAAGTTTAGTTCGATCTATTGACTTATTTTAGGTAAAAACCGTGCTTGATTTAAAAAGCAAAATGTTTAATAGATTCAAAGAAGATACAACACAATTGAAAGACATTGAGAGTCTTTTAAAAGAAAAAGTCAACGGAAAAATTATCAAACATGACGTGCGACCGCTTACAACCTTTGGCGAAAATTTCGGGAGTGAAATTTTACGAGTGGAGATAACTGTTGAAGAACACGGGCATGAAAAAATTTTACATGCAGTTGCCAAGCTTATTCCTCCGACTGAAATGCAACTTGAAATTTTTAATACTCAGGTTACTTTTAAAAATGAAGTAGCGTTTTTTACTGATATTGCCCCTTTGTTGCAAGATTTTCAACGAGAACATCGCTTTCACGAAATTGCCGATTATTTTCCTGAATTATATGGTGCTAGATTTACTTTAAAGCCACATTCTGATATAGTAGATGAGGATGCTGTTATTTTGATGGAAAATTTAACGTTATCTGGTAAGTACAGCCCCAGCCTCAGCCTACCCCAGAGTCTTCCCTCAACCACTCTAACCATCTTGGCCCTCGCCAAAATGTCCTGTCATCCTTAGGAAGGCAAGTATTATGTCGCGCCAAGCCAGGGCCGTAATTTTTTGCTGTTGGAGAACCTCCAATCCTAGCACTTGCATACCTGAGTCTTCCCAGGGCCTAGCAGCTTGCAGTGTCCGGTCAGTATCCCAATTAAGGTTTAGGTTTAGGACACATCGTGTTCTGTTTAAAATTCACTCTGGCCGAGCCTTGCTTGGCCAAGCTATAAAGTCCTTAGCTTGTCTGCTCCTTTGAACCATCCGCCATTGCTTCTTGAAGCGACGTTCGGCCCACTCGTTTAGTGCAGATCCTACCTGCTGCTTAATTATTTCTATGGCCGGTTTAGGTCCAGGGATCTTAACTCCACGTCCGGCAAGTTCATCTACCATCTCGTTGCCCTAAATCCCCTGGTGTACTGGAACCCAGACCAGGTTTACCTCTTTTCTCCTCGAGAATCCCTCCAAGACATCCACACATTCGCGGACGAGATTGGTTGTGACCGCAAATGAGTACAGGGTAAGTAGATTTGGGTACCAAACACGATGAAATAAAATATACTACACAGTTATAATGCCGTTCCGGATAACTGCTAAACAATAAGACGAATTCCGGCCAAGATATCGGTTTTTTAAAACCACTTCTTGACCACAATTATCTTATAGTTAAAATTCTTGATCTATTAATTTTACTTATTTTAGGTTATGCAAACTTGGACCGAAGCCAAGGATTTGACTTAGACGCTGCCAGAAAAGTCATAAAAGTTTTAGCAAACCTGCAAGCCACCACAGTAGCAATAAAGCTTAAAAAGCCAGATACTTTTGCCGTAAAAATCAGACCGAATTTAACAGAATTTAAAATGCCAATATTTGGGGATGAAAGCAAAGACCCATTGGTAATGCAAATTGAACCTTATCTCAAGGAACATCCAGGTACTGCTAGTGATGTAAATTGTAAATTATTGAAATTCTTCCAATGTATATTATGCGAGAAAATAATTTTTCTAACCACCTGAAAAAATCCTTATACAATAGGGTTGTGTAATTCAGATTGCAAGGTACTATTAAGAAATTGAACATTCTTTCCATAGATATAATCAGTGGCGGCTCGTGGTTATTTTAAATAGGGGGTCATTTAACAATCTAAGAAAATACGAAAGCGCCACAGGCGAAAAAAATTTTGGCGCTACGCCCAAAGTTTTTTTTGGCCTAGTAAAATTTTTGGTTACCTAATAAAAAAATTATGAAAACTTAATATTTTGCTTGACCGATATTTTACACAAGCACCTATTTAACACAACACTCTTAGTACTGTAAATACTTAAAAATCCTACAAATTATCAATATCAAGCCCGGCCGGCATCAGTACGTAAATTCGGTAATTAAATATTAAATGTAATCAATTACAAACCGACAATGAATATTTGAATATACATTATGCAAACATCCTTACTGCAAAAATCGGTTGAGCACTTGAGTCAAAAATTTTCCTAGAAAATAAATTAAGAACTGCTCCCGCTATATAACTCGCATCCTCCTCTTGCCACACGTTTCTGCAAAATGGCAACGTTTATCGGAACGTCATCAAAATTTTATTTGGCTTCTAGCCTCAACAGATTCATTTTCCTTGTCTTTCCTTTCAGTAGCGTTTCTCTTTTGCACGCTTGCGCATTCAAATTTGTCTGGTTAAGAAAACAGCAGAGCCGTGATCGTGGCTCGCTGCTCGCTTGGATCCAATATACTGTGTGGACATCGACGATAAATACTGATACGTGTAGTTTACTTGGCAGAGCATGGTTGTGATCATAAAATTCACTTAAAATACGAGGTATATTTTATAGGTAATAGCAATAATACCGAAAAAAACGAAGTTTGGCTGATAGGATGAATTTTAAACTTAATAAAGATTGTTACTTAAGAAGAGAATAATTGCGGGAGGTCATTGATTCAATAACCTTATAATAGAGCCGCCACTGGATAGGATGTAGGATGTCACCATCTGCAGACCGGTTTCGAATTATTTTAGTCTCGTCAGTACAGGGTAGATATTCATACGGACCTTCAAAAAAATATTCCGTACTAAAATCATATCCTCTGTTGGTTGTATATCGCCTTAAGTGCCATCTCTTGGTAGTCCCATATAATCTGAGCAGACGAACAAACCCGTTGGGGCCTTGTATAATATATAATATAAAGACTATAATATAAAACTTGTAAGGTAGTGGCAACATACAGACATGTACTGATGAGAACATAAAAATTCGATACCAGTCTGTAGGTGGTGGTGACATCCCACATCCTATAGATAGGAACGACTTTCAATTTCGTAGTAGTAATACCTTGCAATCTGAATCTATATTTAACATCTAATTATACCCAGTACTTTCACGTGCAACCAGTCGAAATTATTCTGCAGAGTCAATTTTACTTATAGGATAA
Organism: Polydrusus pterygomalis; assembly: GCA_963969555.1. Lineage (NCBI taxonomy): Eukaryota > Metazoa > Arthropoda > Insecta > Coleoptera > Curculionidae > Polydrusus > Polydrusus pterygomalis. Next base: position 113,566,669 of record OZ018375.1, read on the forward strand.
GTAAAATGATGTCTTAAGGTACCCATTCACATACAGTTTGCCTTCAGTTCCAAGACTGTACGATCTGAACTGAATACATGAACTTTCTCAGGCCACACACCATTCAGTTTTCTGAACCTGATGCAACCTTCAGTTTTAAGACTATCAGTTTTTGAACTAAAGGATAACTGAGCTTTCGCCACACAGAAAAACATTTCGTCAGTTGTCAGTGCTTAATCGAACAACGAACATATACAAATTATTACGTGTAATATAAAGGGTGTTTCTCAAAAGACGTTCACCCCTATAACTTTACTGTATTTATAGATATTAAAATGAAATTTTGAGATTATGTATAAGAGATGAGTCTGCATTTATTGGCATAATTTTCAATTTGTTAGCACTTCCCGTTTGACCGGAAGTGACCTTGACTTTGGTATCTTAAATGGGACATCTTGTATATTTTTACATATTGGGATTTAGCATAACATTCTGAGTGAAATGACACCTCAACAACTAATGACTAATGACATTACAACTTTAAATTAAAGCCATATTTACAAACAAGTAAAAATATACAAGATGTCCCATTTAAAATATCAAAGTCAAGGTCACTTCCGGTCAAACCGGAAGTGCTAACAAATTGAAAATTATGCCAATAAATGCAGACTCATCTCTTATGCATAATCTTAAAACTTCATTTTAATATCTATAAATATAAAAAAGTTATAGGGGTGAACGTCTTTTGAGAAACACCCGATATACCTAGGTTTACTCTATTTTGACTGGATTTTAGAATGAATGTATTTAAAAATATAATTCCTGATCGAACTTACAAGTTAAGACCAAGAATTGATCACTTTAATAACTGGAATGAAGTGAAATTAGCGGCTCGAAACCGCTTCTTGTTTTCCACTGTGTCCATCGACATGATTACACAACACACACGAAACGCAGAATGAATTCAATAAAAAATAGAAAAATAATTACTTTTATTGTAATCAAAATAAAGGAGAATGTGGAAATTGTTGACGCCAACGAAAATAGATAATTTGTATTTGACGCTGCGTGACGTATGAAAATAAAGCTAGTAGTATGTTCTTTTACTTTCTAACTGGTGAAATTTTTGAGATGCCTACATTATTTTCTTATATTTTTGGGTTGGAAATACTTACGAATAGGAATATATTGCTACAATCATTAAATTGTTATCTGCCAGATAATTTGACCTGGAAATACCCTAATTAGTTATTCTCCAGATTGCAAATGCTCTTTTATTTATCGGAGAAAATATTATTTATCAGATAGTGAAAATTAAACTGAAAGTATCGGGCCTAAATAAAATATAACCGCATTGTATGAGGACAAACATGATTTAAAAGGTTGGCATATTTTATACAATTGATTAGTATCGATTTAAAGTAATCCAACATGATTATTTTGTGTAAATAACAGTATAAATCATACAACTGATTTTGACTGTTAATCAATTGAACTTTTTACTGTGTATTTGGCCGATTTATGGATTAACCCAAGACGTAACGAAATATTTATCAAAAAACGAAATAGAGAAGGCGTCACTAGTGTTTGCATTTTTCATAGGTACGGCAACTATAATTCCAAAGATTCTGAAGTTTCTTGCAAAAATGCGGGCAAGACGAGGGAGCAGAAAATTTAGAGAACCATGGGCTACAATCGTTCACAACGACCTTTGGGTAAATAATATTATGGTTAAACAAGCAAATGATCACGTTAGTGAAGTGAAACTTGTAGACTTTCAGGTAATATTATATTAAGATAAGTAAAACTTAAAAATAAAGTAAATAAACGGAGTATTTGAATACATATCGCTGCTCCTGAACAATATCGGCGTAACTGCGAAAATACCAATTTTACAGAAGAGGCCAAAACCAATTTTAATTCATTACACAGGCCTGCATGAAATTTGTGATCACGTGATTTTTGATTGTTGAGTTCAGTTTTTATATAGAAATAACTAATTTAAATACAATTGGTCTCTATCACCCACAGATTTTTTTTGCAAAAAAAAAGAAAAAATATAAAAAAAACTTAAAATAGGCGTTTTAATACATTTTAAAATGAATGTAGGTAGTACTTCAAATTCTAAATGATTGATGAATAAAAAATGATTTTCTGTGGTGCTACACACCTTCCGACTGGAGACTTTTTATCGGCTTCAAAAAGGAGCTTTAAAGCTGTTCTTTTACGTAATGACAATGTTTTTGCTTCTGTTTCGGTCGGCCATACAGTTAAGTTAAAGGAAAACTATGAACATTTAGAGTAATTACTTTTAAGAATACAATATAAAAATCACAACTGGGAAGTGTGTAAAGATCTAAAAAATTGAGGTCTTCTCTTAGGTCAGCAGTCTGGATTTACTAAATTTCCAAGTTTCCTGTGCGAGTGGGCTAGCAGGAATCGAGAACAGCATTGGATAAAAAGAGACTGGTCACAAAGAAAGACTTTAACACCTGGTAACAAAAATGTAATTTGCGAAAGTCTTATTGACCCTCAAAAAGTTTTACTTCCACCACTTCACATAAAACTTGGACGTATGAAACAATTTGTTAAGGCATTAAACAAAAAAGGAAATTGTTTTAAATATTTGTGTAAAACATTTCCGGCTCTGTCAGAGGCAAAATTAAAGGAGGGAATCTTTGTAGGGCCGCAGATAAGCAGCTTGATGAAAGATACAGAATTTGAAAAGGTAGTGGAAGATAAGGAAAAACATGCATGGAATGCTTTTAAACAAGTTGAACCTACATTACTACTATGTTGAGATCGTTGAAAATATGCTGGAAAATTTTAGGAATTTCAGAATATGATCATAAAAATTCACTTTTTACATTCCCATTTGGACTAATTCCCGGAAAATCTTGGGGACGTGGGTGAAGACCATGATGAAAGATTTCATTAATATATTAAAGAGATGGAAAAAAGATACCAGGGGCGCTGGGACACGAAAATGATTTCTGTTGGACATTGAGAAGAGATCTTCCTTTAGCTGAAACAGAAAAACAACCAAAAGAAGCTTTTCTGAAAAAAGAAAACGTTTTTTGAAGACGCGTAACGAATAAATAATCATTTATAATAGTTTACATGTGTATATTTTGTATATTCTTGTATTTTTTTCCTTAATATATTAAAAAACTAGCTTATAAATGAAATAAACCGTGTTTTTTTCTATATTTTTGGATTTTACCGGTTTGAAAAATAACCTTACGTGATATAAAAAAACTGAAAGCAGATTTGAAATCAACGCTACCCAATTACTAGAAAACAGTTAAAAATTTTAAATCAACTTTCAAAGTGTTAAAAAATGCAGGCCTGTGTTATTTAAATAATTTTGAAGGAAAAGAAAAAATATTATGTTTTAAAATAAAAACGATTTAACAGTATTTTCTGGCTGTTTTAAGGCTCACTAATTAAAAATATAGTTATTAATAAAATATACGCATATATATGCCTTGGTTGCCTCTAAAATATGCAGTTATTTGCATTGCGTCACCAAATATGCGTATGCCATCTTTCTTAATTTATTATAGTAAAATAAGGTAAAAACAAATTGGGTTCTGAAAAATATGTTTTTGTACAACTGTCATTAAAGTGACACTTTTAATGACAGTTAACAGTGTTAAAAGTGATTGTTTACGTGGAAGCGTGTTAAAAATATTTTTAATACTACATTTTCTTATGATGAAATCAAATAAAATTATAATAATAATTTTAGGAAGTAGGTACAAATTTTGATTATCAATATTTAACAATCATTACTTATGAACATTAATATTAATCGTACAACTAGAACAATAATTGCTAAAGTCGATTCACTCAGTAAACCTGCAAGATGGCCGACATGTCATATGACAAAAGTCATTGAAAATGCAAAAAATTTATTTTATTTAGCTGGAATATGACTTTTGTCATATGACATGTCGGCCATCTTGCAGGTTTACTGAGTGAATCGACTCTAACATTAATGCCTTGCGACTTTAGGGAGCTTCGCAACACATTACTAGAATCCTCAGTACCATTTGTAAACAAGCATTTGTTAGTAACCATAGCGTTGGCAACGTTTGTCATTCACAACAACCTCGTAATTATTTGAATATTAAAATGCATTTTGAAGTTTAATGTCATTCCAAATTCCCCTATTTTATTATCGAAATAGGGCAGTTATACAATAGTAATTTACGGTACAAGACCGGAAAGTAGTGTTTTTTAGGTCGAGACAAGCATTTCCAGGGCGAGCCATAGACGAGTCCTGGAAGTTTAGAGAGACCTGGAAAACACTAATTTTCGGTTGCGTGACGTACAATATTTTTTTTAAGACCGACAATTCGATATATTTTATAATCTACGCGAAACAAGTTTGACACAAACAAGAACAAAATTAAAAATCAACGAACTGTCACTCGACAATACATCGAAATGTTGTTGTCATAATAACGAAATCAAGGTATCTTGTATTATCAAAGAGCGATTGGATCAACAAAAAACAGGGTGACAGTGACATTAGAGACCGGAAAAGTGACATTAGAGTCCGGAAAAGATTTTTCCGGTCTCTAATGTCACTTTTCCGGTCTTGCGATCGGAAAAACGTTATTTTCTAGACGAAAAATTGTCCAGAAAGTGTAAATTTTCTGGTCGGTTTAAAAAAAAAAACATTGTTTGATATTTGTATTAAAAGTAATTTTATTTTGTTCGTGAAATTGTTCAATTCGCTCCGCTACGCTCATTTCACAAACTTTTTCACTCACAAAATAAAATGCCACTTTTAACACTCACATCATAATAGTTATTTATGATGTGATGTGTGATCTCCAGAAAACGTTAATTTAAGAAAACGTAGGTACATAGCAAAAAACATATTACTATAAAACTTACACTTTACAAAGTGGCATTCACTTTTGTTACAGTGCGTGTGAATTTTAAAAATTTACAAATGTTTTATAGTAATATGTATGTTTTTTTTTTTGAAATTAACGTTTTCTGGGGTTACTGAGTCTTAGAAACACTCAGTGCCTCAAATAGCATTTTTACAAAAGTGATTTTTATTTTAACAAAATAAGTTTCTTTGCTCACTCAAAAATTTTATAGTTTACACGGTTTTATACACAATTTTAAAATCATCTTTTAAGAAGTGTTTTTTTACTTCCCCTTCCATTCAGTTGGTTTGGACTTTTTAAACAAATATTTAATTATTTTTCTACATAATACTTAGTATGATAAAAAGTTCTTTTTCTTCACTAATCATATGTTATATTAACACACCATTTTTATTCCATAAAAGCTTCATTAGTTTTTTACCATTTTCTCTTCTGCTTACATCATCAGCTCGGCCTCCTGATGATAAACGTTTCTACATCCGAAACGTGTAGAAACCCTTAATTAAATATTTTTATTCTAATAACTTTGAGGTTTTAGTATTTTTTTCGGTTCTAAAAATTAAAATTGTATTTTGTATTTTGTATAAAAGACCTGAAAAAACAGTTTCTACTTAAGTCATTGGATTTTATTAATGTATCAATTTCTTATCGATACATAATAAAAACTAACATAATGCTAAATATATATTTTAGAATATAAAAAAAAATATTTGTAGATTTGTTCAATTTAAAACAAAATTAAAAAAATTAGGAATAAAAGCGTTAATAAAAATCAAAACTAATCATATTAGCCCATTTTTTTAAATATTATTTTTGAGGTCATTTTCCAAAAAAACTTTTATTATTTTAGGTAATAGACTATGGTTCTCCTGTAAATGATTTAATTTTCTTCCTATTGACTAGTGTCCAAGCTCCAGTACTAAGATACCATTTTGACAAACTTCTTTTATTCCACTACAACGAGTTCGTGAAAACCCTGAAGCAATGTAATGTGGACCTTAAGGAATTTTCCTACGAAAGTTTTCAAGAGGAAATAAAATTCGCCATACAGCCTGAGTTATATCATGTCTTATGGATGTTAAATGTGGTATTTGGACCAAAAGGTATGCCTAAAATTCCGGGAAAAGTAGCTGAATGGAACCCCAATGGACAAGGAAATTCCTCTTTATCCAATCATGCAGGTCCACCTAGGGCAGGTGGTCCTGAAAGTCATGTGGGACCCGGTGGACCTCCTGGTGATCATGGCGGCCCTCCTGGTAGTCATGATGGTCTTTCCGGTAGTCATGGTGGTCCTCCTGGTGGTGGTAAAAGTGGATCCCCAGCCCCTGATGGTCCACCATCCTTTCCATGGCCTCCGGAATGCAAAGAGAAATTATGGTTTATGATGGAAGAGGCAGTTAAACGGAACTGGATCTAATTTACTGTAAAATTATTTAACTGAATAAAACGTGATATTCATATTATTGTAAAAACTTTCATTATATTTATAAACTTCGGAAAAAAAAAATTATGCTACCGCCACCGTAAGAGCAGATGTAATTAGTTAGTACGAGAAGTAAGGTAAGGAGATTATTAATTTGGTCTAAATGGTCTCTGAAAGGTGCGGCAAAAATGCTAGTACAAATTCCTGTGACTTCATTAAAACGATTTAATCTAACTTATATTATAATATTTTAACAAAGTAAGCATAGTACCAATTTTCAGCAATATAGTTTAAAATTATAGAATGATATACTCGTATTATGTACCATCTCAAAATAAACTACATCTCTTTTTTCAACCCCTACGTGGATTTTGGGAAAATTACGAAACACGTATGTTATTATTATATTAAGTATCATTATATTATATTTATATATACAAACCTGTAAACGAGTACATCCAGACAAAGAAGATACCACTAAACGAAAAGGAGACCTATTTTAGACTCTATATGACAACACAGACAATCCATAAATTCAGCAACCGGAAATTGAGGAAGAAATAGAAGAAAGAATAACAATCATGGAGGAAGAAGTCAAGATAAAAATAAAAAACTTAAAAAACAGGAAAGCCCCAGGGGTAGACAATATACCCAATGAACTCATAAAGTATGGCGGAAAGGAACTAGCAAAAAAATTAACTGAGCTGTTCAACAAAATAATAGCCACATCCAACATACCAACAGAGTGGCAAAAAAGCATCACTATACTAATTTTCAAAAAAGGACAAAAAACCAACCCGGAGAACTACAGAGGAATAACACTACTCTGTACCACTATGAAACTGTTCACCAATATCATCAAAAGCATCCTTGAACACACAATTATTCACAAGTAGTGACAGTTATATTTTTATCTGCTTGTAAATAAAATGGTAACTAACCATAGCGACGCTTCGTAGCAACAACTCCTTTAAACAAGGACACAACGCTTATTTGTGACGCGTGAGTCATGTGAATAAATGAATACGATATAATATGCCTATTATATGTTTCTTCGAGTTTTTCGGGATTTATACAAGGATATATATTTTTGTGTGACTTTTAAATATACCAATATTAATAATAATAAAATATAATTAAATAAAAATTAATAAATACATACCCTTTATGTTCGAGTAAATATTAATACAATTCATAAAAAATAATAATCCATTAAAGAGTCTACCCTCGCTTTTACTTGCGACATGCATTTATACTATTTACTTGAAACCCGCAAAACCTATGAAATTTATTTCAAGATATACTTCCTTACTTGAAAATAATAATGTAATTTTTGTACATTTGACTTATTTTCTACTAACGATCGCCAAGATAAATACTTTTAAAATAGTTCGGTCTTTCAACTGCCACTAAATAATATCACCAGTAAAATTTGATTAAACAGATATAAATATGGTATCACTTGAAAGCTAAAGGTTCAAAAATTGTTCGTTTTGTAACAGATTTTTAATTTCACCAAATCACTTAAAACAATCCTGACAAATACGGCCATCTGGGAGGTGTCAACCACATCTGTTGACTCATTCAATTGCAGCGAAAAATAAACGCAATCATCCAAGTCACTTCTTAAATGTAAAAAAAAACATCATTGCTCATTACTTTTACTCGTCTCATCACTGTATTAGCAGAAAGTTGCATAGACCGTATAGCAGACACTATATAGTCTTTATTTCTAAAGTTATATGTATCTCATATCTTTTTTTCTCTGCTAAACAACTTTCTTTTGACATTGGTTGAATTTTTACCATATAGTTAAAGACCATTTTCTTTTCTCTCTCCTTCCAAGACAACTTCCTTATCGTAAGTTATCAGTACTTTTTCTTCATCAAAATTTACTTCCCCATTATTTTTAGTAATAGCACTTACTGATAATATATTTTTAGAAACTTCAGGCACATATAATACATCATTCAGACTACACGTCGCTGTTTCAATTTTTCCTATTCCTTCTGCTTCAATTCTTGAATTTTTCTTCGCTGTGGAAATATTAATTTTAGTTTCTTTTAAATTATGAAACATGTCCTTGTTTTTAACCATATGTGAAGAACATCCAGAATCAACAACAAATTCTTCTTGTTCGTCGTATGTTACAAAAGCTACTTTGCTCTATTCATTTTTATAGTTTTTATTTTTTCTGAAAAACAATTCTGTTCCAAATGATTTGTTTTCTTACAGATCTTACATGTTGGAAATTTACTGCCAACACAATTTCTGGCAATATGCCCTTGTTTTTCACATTTAAAGCATTTTATGTTTTCTACTTTTGGATATACTTTTCTTAAATCCCTTTTCTCTATTACATAACAAGGGGTTGGTTTAATTTCCTAGTGGGTTTAGGGATCGGTTGAAAATAAAACCACGTTTTGAAATGGCCAACGTTTCGCATTTCAAAACCCCACTTTCCAATTATTTTTTGGAAAAAATTTGAATTTGACAGAAAATGCAAATCACGTGACTACTATTTTTTGCTTATTTTTCATCTCGATCGCAGCAGAACTGGATGCCAAAGTCAAATTTCAAATAAAGTTGTTAATAAAAAAAAATCCCATACCGGACTTACTACTGGTCACTCTGTATAAATATATTATTATGGAATATCTGAATTTTTGCAAGGAGAACTTCTTCCAGCTTTGATTACTTTTTTTCCTCGCCATACAGAAGCAGATCTTCATGATGATCGAATATGGTTACAGCAGGATGGTGATCCGCCATAAATGTTTGACAATATTTAAGTGAAGTTTTTACAAACCGCTGGATAGGAAGAAGGGGTCCCATTGACTGGCCGCCACTATCGCCGGACCTTAATTTTCCAGATTATTTCCTTTGGGGTCACCTAACAAACAAAGTTTATGTAACAAAACCAGACAACTTAGAGAAACTTAGGCAACGACTTATACACGAAATTCGCCAAATAACTCCGGATATGGTACATAATGTCAAGAATGAATTTTACTCTAGACTAGGGGGTTGTCACGAATAAATTGGGCAACATTTTCAACAATTTTTACTATAAAACAAATTGCATCTACAATACTAAAATGGAAAAGTAAATAGGGGGTCGTATTCCCTTTTTGTGCCCTTTCCAACGAGCTATCTATACATTTGAAAAAAAAAGTTAGGGCGGTTTCTACCCCCAAAAGATTATTACATATATTGTATAATCAATATTATCACTTCCTTTCAGTTTATCTTACTACAGTGAAATGGATGCCGTTAAGTTTTTCTCCTGGAAACCTTATTTTTGTTCCAGCAGTGTATTTAAACTTATCGTTATCGCTATCGCAATTAATTAATTAATTTAATCAAGCTATTTAACCGCAAATAAAAAAGTTTAGTTTGATCTATTGACTTATTTTAGGTAAAAACCGTGCTCGATTTAAAAAGCAAAATGTTTATTAGATTCAAAGAAGATACAACTCAATTGAAAGACATTGAGGGTCTTTTAAAAGAAAAAGTAAATGGAAAAATTATCAAACATGACGTGGAACCGCTTACAGCCATTGGCGAAAACTTCGGGAGTGAAATTTTACGAGTGGAGGTAACTGTTGAAGAACACGGGCATGAAAAAATTTTACATGCAGTTGCCAAGCTTATTCCTCCGACTGAAATGCAACTTGAAATTTTTAATACTCAGGTTACTTTTAAAAATGAAGTAGCGTTTTTTACTGATATTGCCCCTTTGTTGCAAGATTTTCAACGAGAACATCGCTTTCACGAAATTGCCGATTACTTTCCTGAATTATATGGTGCTAGATTTACTTTAAAGCCACATTCAGATATAGTAGACGAGGATGCTGTTATTTTGATGGAAAATTTAAAGTTATCTGGTAAGTACGAAGAGATTTAAAGAAAACAAACTATTTGTCATAAGTCTACCTATACAGCGTGATGATAAGGAAACGCATCAGCCTTTTATATAGAAAACCGCTCACTAATTAAGAATCGCTCGGACCCGTCAAATTAATTTTTTTGAAATGCATTTTTTTTAGAAATTAGATATTTTTTAGGGCGGATATTAAAAAGGCTATAAAGTATGTTTTTACATATTTTCATTTATTTCATTCTAAACATTTTTCATAAATCATGCCCTACACTTATCTTTAACCGTCTACGAAATATTAACACTTTAATGCTAGTATGCACAATTAAATTTCTCGACTTAGCAATGTTCTGAACACAAGTCGCAAACTTTAAGGCATTGACCATGACAATTTGCTATTTAACATCAAAAAATGTCAGTGAATTTTAAAATTTTTTAAATTTTGCTCTGTTGATATTAAATCCGAAATGCGCCTCGCTGAAGATAAACGCATTGAAATTTTAATTATGTTAAGTTGTGGAGATACAAGTAAAAGTCATAGGGACGTTCATATTATGTTCAATGAAAAATACCGAACTCGCCCGCCTATTAACCAATAATTGTCAGTGTCTATAATAGTAATTAAGTGGAGAACTTTCCGTACTATTAAAGATAGTGTTAAAAGTGGTCGTCCTGGTATACATGAAGAGAAAAAATAAACATAAACATAAATATAAACAGGAATATTCTCATAGCTCAAGTACAGAACTTGGGCTTGCCTACGATACTTTCAAAAACCAACAAATCTAAATTTTTAAAATAGCATAGTTTAATCCCAGCTAACCAGTAGAAAGTAAAAATATACATTTCTAAATAAAGGCATTCCAAAAATATGTACTTGACGGTTTCGAGCAATTTTTAATTAGTTAGTAGTGCGATCCTTTTTGCCTACCCCAGAGTCTTCCCCGAACCACTCTAACCATCTTGGCCCTCGCCAAAACGTCCTGTCATCTTTAGGAAGGCAAGTATGTCGCTCCAAGCCGGGGCCGTGATTTTTTGCTGTTGGAGAACCTCCAATCCTATAGCACTTGCATACCTGGGTCTTCCCAGGGCCTAGCAGCTTGCAGTGTCCGGTCAGTATGCCAATTAAGGGGTTTAGGACACATCGTGTTCTGTTTAAAATCCACTCTAGCCTAGCCTTGCTTGGCCAAGCTATAAAGTCCTTAGCTTGTCTGCACCTTTGAACCATCCGCCATTGTTCCTTGGAGTGATGTTCGGCCCCCTCGTTTAGTGCAGATACTACCTGCTGTTTAGTTATTTCTATGACCGGCTCAGGTCCAGGGATCTTAACTTTGTCAAATGAGAGAATTTATATTTATAAATCAATTCCACCAAAAGAAATTTCTAGGGAATTTTGACAAAATTGAATGAGGATGTGCAAGTAATTAGAACTTGTTCTTTTTTAAAGGTGAACAGTTATGCAACTTTTACTCACGAAACGTAAAAATGTGAATCCCAAATTGCATGCAAGTTTAATACAGGGTGAAAATGCATAGGTGCGGATCGGCCTTTACGGTTTATGAAACGGTATTTTTTGACACTCCTTTAAGTATTGATATCAAGGCAAAAAATTAAAATATGATACAATGATAAGTAATCTAAATTAAGTGTAAGAGACGTGGCTTGTTCAATTACTTTGAATGAACAAATAAGTTAATCGACCAATCATTTATTAGGTTATTATAAAGGCTGGGTAATCTTGTTGTTTTTCATATCATTATTTTGTTGTAAGATAAATGTGATGTAACTATAATAATATCCATACTTCGAGACTTACTAATGACGTAATGTCTAATCATTTTAGAAAAATAAGCATGTCGTCCTTTCGTCAATAATCTTGAACTAGTATTTTACGTTACAAATCCCGGTTTATTCGGGTTTGTTCCTTTATATTCCAGACTTGGCTCCTGTCTCGGCCTCGTCTGTAAAACAACGCTTACTGTAATAAGTCACATAACGGAAGTGTATCGTATGGTATTTTATTTCATCCTGTCTTTTTAATCCTTTTTAAAAAGAATAAATAAATGTTTATTAAAATTTAAAAAAATAATATATATCTTATTAAAATTCGAAGAAATCGTCCATTTTTCTCAAATGTAAATTGAATTGAAAAAGACACAAAGTCACTGTCTCACATAAACCTTTATTTAAGTACCCAAGTTAGGTTAAGGTGACATGTTTCGCCTTATCGGCATCATCAGACCTAAATAACAGAAGTACCCAATTACAAAAAGCACAAATATATAAAAAACAGTATTGGTTACCTTATGAACAATTAAAAAGTCAATAAAACATTTAATTTAAAATATAAACAACCACATCACAGCCAACGAACAATATAGACTCCCACCACAATAAAATACGAGACGAAAACACGGTTGGTTGCCTATTCAATTCAAATTTACATGAACCCAAGGTCCATCCCAAAGGTCAAGTCCATAAAAACCACTAATCACTTCGGATATTATTAAAAATCAGATGGGGCTCGAAATTAAAAACATCATTAACACAAGTAAGTACCGGGCTTTTCTTTGCCCTAGTAATTTCCATTTTTTCAAGTAAATCAAGTTTCTTACCTTTGGAACATTGATGTAAAAGAGTTACGTTCTCAGGTGCAGAAAAGCTGTGTCCCGATGTTAGCAAGTGAGTGGCAAAGGCTGACTTAGTCTCTGTTATGTCGGAACCTTTATACTTATTAAAGAGGCTTAGATGTTCACGCACTCTGGTGGATATCTTTCTTCCTGATTGGCCGACGTATACCGCCGGACAATCATCACAACACAACAATTATACTCCTGAATTTGATAATCGATCCGTCCTGTCTTTCGTCCGCACCAAGTGTTTCTTAAGCGTGTTAACAGTTTTGAACGCGATTGAGACATTTAATTTTTTTAAAAACCTGGCAAGCTGTAGAGAAATATTACCAAAAAAAGTGATACATCTAAATTGTTTGGTTTCAGTTATAGGAGTAGCATGAACTATGTTAAAAGATAATTTGAACTTATTTACAAATTTAAAATAAATCTTATTAATTGTATTTATTGGAAATCTATTATTTATGGCCATCTGTCTAATTATATTAAGCTCCCTTTTAAAGGCATCTCTAGACAGAGGAAGTTTTAACAGTCTGTAAAAGAATGAGTTAATTATTAGTGGTTTTCTATGGACTTGACCTTTGGAATGGACCTTGGGTTCATGTAAATTTGAATTGAATAGGCAACCAACCGTGTTTTCGTCTGGTATTTTATTGTGGTGGGAGTCAATATTGTTCTTTGGCTGTGATGTGGTTGTTTATATTTTAAATTAAATGTTTTATTGACTTTTTAATTGTTCATAAGGTAACCAATACTGTTTTTTATATATTTGTGCTTTTTGTAATTGGGTACTTCTGTTATTTAGGTCTGATGATGCCGATAAGGCGAAACATGGCACCTTAACCTAACTTGGGTACTTAAATAAAGGTTTATGTGAGACCGTGACTTTGTGTCTTTTTCAATTCAATTTACATATATCTTATTAGTTGGAGTAGCAGTAATTGAGGAGAGGTTTCGAAACCTGGCAAGTAGACCAACACGATGTTTTTGCCTACCCCAGAGTCTTCCCCCAACCACTTTAACTACCTTTGCCCTCGCCAAAAGGTCCCGACTTCCTTGTGAAGGCAAGTATGTCGCTCCAGGCCATGGCAGTGATTTCTATCTTTTGGAGAACCTCGGATCCTAGTACCTGATGCCTGAGTCTTTTCAGAGCCTCGCAGGTACCCATAAAATGTAGCGGGGTCTCCTTTTCCTCTTGGTATCTAGCGCAGGATGGGTCTTCTTCAACACCCTCGCTTCCTCAGCTTGCAGTGTTCAGTCAGTATGCCAATTAAGGGGTTCATGAAACATCGTTTTCTATTTAAAATCCACTCAGCCTAGCCTTGTTTGGCTAGGTTATAAAGTCCTTAGTTTTTCTGCACCCTTGAACCATTGCTTTATGGCGCGGCGTTCAGCCGACCCGTTCAGTGCCGATCGTACCTATTGTTTAGTTATTCCTAAGACCAGTTTAGGTCTAAGAAATGAGATCCCGGCTCCGCATCTATCAAGTTCATTTGCCCTGAACCCTCTAGTGTCTGGGAATCTAAATTAGGTTTACCTCTTTGCTCCGCGAGAATCCCTCCAAGACATCCACACATTCGCGGACGAGATTGGCTGTGACCGCAAATAAGTACAGGGTAAGTAGATTTGGGTACTGGACAGGATGAAATAAAATATACTACACAGTTATAATGCCGTTTCGGAAAAAAGCTTAACATAAGACGAATTCCTGCCAAGATATCGGTTTTTTGAAACCACTTCTTGGCCACAATTATCTTATAGTTAAAATTCTTGATCTATTAATTTTACTTATTTTAGGTTATGCAAACTTGGACCGAAGCCAAGGATTTGACTTAGACGCTGCCAAAAAAGTCATAAAAGTTTTAGCAAACCTGCAAGCTACCACAGTAGCAATAAAGCTTAAAAAGCCAGATACTTTTGCCGCAAAAATCAGACCGAATCTAACAGAATTCCAAGTGCCAATACTTGGGGATGAAAATAAAGACCCATTGATGATGCAAATTGAACCTTATCTCAAGGAACATCCAGGTACTGCTAGTGATGTAAATTATCAAAATTATTGAAATTCTTATCGGCGTTGTGGTCTAGTGGTCAGCGCAGCGGCCTCACAGATCGAAGGCCCGGGTTCCATTCCCGGTGCCGGCAACGTCGATGTTAAATTTGGAATTTGGTTTAAGAGGTGCGCCGTCTTTCGGAAGAGACGTTAAACTGTGGGCCCCGTGTCATGGATGTTGGCACGTTAAAAGACCCCTACCCTCGACAAAGACGGATTCGGCAAAATTACCAGATAGTGTGTGACAAATTCCCTGGCGTCGGTGATTGGCCTCGTTCCGGAAAAAGGCCGACGAAAAAAAAAAAAATTGAAATTCTTCCAATGTATATTATGCGAGAAAATAATTTTTCTAACCACATAAAAAAAAATTCTTATACAATAAGGTTGTGTAATTCAGATTGCTAGGTACTACTAAGAAATTGAACGTTCTTCCTATAGATAGAATCAGTGGCGGCTCGTGGTTATTTTGAATAGGGGGTCATTTAAAATCCTAAGAAAATACGAAAAGCGCCGCAGGCAAAAAAGTTTTTGGTGCTACGCCAACAAGTTTAGTTGGCCTATTAAAATTTTTTGTTACCTAATAAAAAATTATGAAAACCTATACTTAGTATATTTAACTGTTTTTTAAGTCTTCAATATTTTGCTCAACCGATATTTTACACAAGCAACACACAACACTCTTAATACTATAAATACTTAAAAAAACCTACAAATTATCAAGCCCGGTCGGCATCAGTACGTAAATTCGGTAATTAAATATTAAATGTAATCAATTACAAACCGACAATGAATATTTGAATATATGTCGTAGGCTAATAGTGAAATCCGTCATTTAATGAAAAGCCTGGCCATATCATGAAGCCTGGCTAAAAAGTATATTTTAACTGGTTTGTTCGTTGTTCCCCAGAGCATTTTTTTCAATTTTTTCATCTAATATTATTTTATAAAAATAAAATTTAAATTAAATTTTAAAAAAATGCTCTGGGGAACAACGAACAAACCAGTTGCCAATATACCTTTTAGCGTGCAGCATGATATGACTAGGCTTTTCATGAAATGACGGATTTCACTATCAGCCTACGACATATACATTATGAAATCCTCCTTACTGCAAATATCGGTTGAGCACTTGAGCCAAAAATTTTCCTAGGAAATAAACTGAGAACTGCTCCCGCTATATAACTCGCATCCTCTTCTTCCCACACGTTTCTACAACGTGTATCGGAACGTCATCAAAATTTTATTTGGCTTCTAGCCCCAACAGATTCGTTTTCTTTGTCATTCCTTTCAGTAGTAGTATGCGTTCTATTGCACGCTTGCGCATTCAAATTTGTCTGGTAAAGAAAACAGCAGAGCCGTGATCATGGCTCGCTGCTCGCTTGGATCCAATATACTGTGTGGACATCGACGATAAATAAATACTGATACGTGTAGTTTACTTGGCAGAGCGTGGTTGTGAACATAAAATTCACTTAAAATACGAGGGATATTTTATAGGTATTAGTAATAATACCGAAACAAACGAAGATGGATTTTAAACTTAATAAAGAGTGTTACATAAGAAGAGAATAATTGCGGGAGGTCATTGATTCAATAACCTTATAAAAGAGCCGCCACTGGATAGGATGTAAGATGTCGCCACCTGCAGACCGGTTTCGAACTATTTTAGTCTCGTCAGTACAGGGTAGATATTCATATATTCATACGGAATTTAAATCTGCTGACAAAATCGTTTGTAGAAGAGAGGAGGTGAAGAGCCTCGAGGGGGCCGGGAGTGGGGATAACGTTGTTCCCGTTGGAATTTTACCTCGTTACTATGCGCTATCATATGGTTACAGCGGCGTCTCGTTTCAGGTTTCACAATAAAATATAATTAATATAATTATTCAATCTGAAATCAAATATTTTTTAACTTTTGTGAAAAAAAGGGTTTGTAGAACAGTAAAGTTTAATGTATGATTGAAAAAAGGGTCCGCGGAGCAATAAAATTCAATGTAAGTTTTTGGGTTGGAAATACGAACGGTAATATTTTGCTAAAATCATTAAATTGTTATCTGCCAGATAATTTGACCTGGAATACCCAAATTAGTTATTCTCCAGATTGCAAATTTAATGCTCTTTTATTTATCGGAGAAATTGTTATTTATCAGATAGTGAAAATTAAACTGAAAGTACCAGGCCTAAATAAAATATAACCTTATTGTATAAGGACAAACATGATTTAAGAGATTGGCATATTTTATACAATTGATTAGTATCGATTTAAAGTAATCCAGCATGATTATTTTGTGTAAATAACAGTCTAAATCATACAACTGATTTACAAATTGATTGAATTTAAATCAAAAAATATAATCAAATAAATTAAATCAGACATCCCTTCCTGTTAATCAATTGAACTTTTTACTGTGTATTTGGCCGATTTTTGGATAAACCCAAGACGTAACGAAATATTTATCAAAAAACGAAACAGAGAAGGCGTCACTAGTTTTCGCTCTTAAGGCAAGGCGCACATTGAGACACATGCGACGCAACCCACGCAGGGCAGCACAAACGACGCAGTGCACGAAACTCGTGGGCTGTGTCGGCTGAACGCATATTGTCTGCACAAGCTGTGTTGTTTTCCGCGTAGGAGGTAGTTTTAATTAAATTAATAAAGTAATCATGGAAAATTTATGGCTAGATTTAAGTTCTGAATCAGATTCGGACGCAGATTGGGAAACAGAAGATTTGCTGTACTACCTATCAAAAAGAAAGAAATCATATCGGAAAAGCAATTACATGAAAAAAAGGCAAAGTAATGGCGAATTTAATTTGGCATCTGAATTTTCGGACTCAAAGTTTACTAACTATTTCCGACTAAATAAAAATCAGTTTGATGAAGTGCACAATATAATAGAAGAGACATCTTTTAGTTTGGATTTTATATATGCGGGATCATTTGTATCATATAGAACAGGAAATTTTCTGACAGCCTAAATAAGTTCTTCCTGCATTTTTTTTAGTTCTCAGAAAACGGAGAGCACGCCGCGCACGCAACGATATCTGTGTCTCGAACACTGGGCGACACACGTTTTGTTTGGCAGATTCGTGGCCTACGCTGTGCTGCGTCTTAATATGCGGGCATGCAGTCCTCGCTACATGGTACAAAAATGTGGCGTGTGCTGCCCTGCGTGGGTTGCGTCGCATGTGTCTCAATGTGCGCCTTGCCTAAAGCCACTTCCGGTATTTCCGCACAATGAATCAGAATCATTAAATTTCCAAAATTTTTCATAGGTACGGCAACTATAATTCCAAAGATTCTTAAGTTTCTTGCAAAAATGCGGGCAAGACGAACCAGAAAATTTGGAGAACCATGGGCTACAATCGTTCACAACGACCTTTGGGTAAATAATATTATGGTTAAACAAGCAAATAATCACGTTAGTGAAGTGAAACTAGTGGATTTTCAGGTAATATTATATTAAGATAAGTAATACTTAAAAATAAAATAAATAAACGGGATATTTGATGACAGTGACAACTCACCCCTATAGGGCGGTCCGCTATAGTCCGGTCATTTTAACTTGAGAAAGACAGAAACCGATTTTACACGCTGTTAATTGTATGCGTCGTTTTATGTCACTTGTGAGGTTATCTACAATGTAGTTATATAATTCGCCCCGTAAAAGCACTGGAACCGCCAGGGATGTTAAAACGGTTTATTTTAACAGCAAGTAAATTAACATATTATGTATATCTGTAAAGTTACAACACCTAATTAGCCCACGTTGTCAGTCATGTAGGTATATATAGGGTCACTATTCAAATGACCACTATTATTGCTGGTATCTTATAAACGGTAATTTCCACCAAGTTGTTTATTGGAGAAAATGTAAAAATGAAAATTTAATTTCTTTAATAACTCAATAGAATCGTATTTTTTTTTCTCTAGAAAATTATATGGGGTTCTCTTATTTAGTCAATTTTATAGAAATTACCGTTTACAAATACCACAATAAACTGTTAAAGTAGCTTAAAAATAAAAAGTCATGGGTCAAAAATTTGCTAAAAAGCCGCTCACAAGCTAATGCGATCTGCACAATACAAGCTGAAGCACGCGGTGTTCGTTCAAGCATGCATAGAAGGGGGCGAAATACATAACCAATTATGCTTTTTGACATTATTTTATATTTTTTACATGAACTTACGTAATGTTTCTTTTATTCACAAAACATTAACCAGCAAACTGTAAAATGTTGTAAAATATGTATTTAATTTTATTATTAAAGTAAAATTTCCCCTTTTTAGGTATAACTTGGTAATATATGAAACCTTAAAATTAAATTTAAAGAAATAGTCTATGCAGTTGAAAGTGTGGGAACGAGACAATAACTAAAAGTCGTCGTCCACAATTTTATGAGAATAAAAAACTTTTCTTTCAAAGAAAGGAGAAAATGGTAAAAGGTATATAAAACTAATGGAGTGTTAATATGACATACGAATAGTGAAAAAAAATTGGAAGAATTTTTTTATCATACTGAGCATGTAGAAAAATAATTAAATATTTTTTTCTAAATAGTCCAAACCAACTGGATGGAAGTGGAAGTAAAACACACTTCTAAGAAAACGATTTTAAAATTTTGTATAGAACCTTGTAAAACATAAAAAAATTTTGAGTGAGGAAAGAAACTCATTTTGTTAAAATAAAAATCACTTTCGTGAAAATGCTGTTTGAGGCACAGAGTGTTTCTACGACTCAGTAACTCCAGAAAACGTTAATTTAGAAAAACGTATATAGCAAAAAACATATTACTATAAAGCTTACACTTTACAACGTGACAATTACTTTTGTTACAGTGCGTGTGCCTTTTAAAAATTGACAAAAGTTCTATAGTGATATGTTTTTTGCTATGTATGTTTTGTTTTTAATTAACGTTTTTTGGGGTTACTGAGTCTTAGAAACACTCAGTGCCTCAAACAGCATTTTTACGAAAGTTATTTTTATTTCAACAAAATGAGTTTCTTTCCTCACTCAAAAATTTTATGTTTTACAAGGTCTTATATACAATTTTAAAATCATCTTTTAAGAAGTATTTTTTTTTACTTCCCCTTCCATTCAGTTGGTTTGGACTGTTTTAAACAAATATTTAATTATTTTTCTACATAGTATGAAAAAGTTCTTCCAATTTTTTCTTCACTAATCATATTATGTTATATTAACACACCATTTTTATTCCATAAAAGCTCCATTAGGGTTTTACCATTTTCTCTTCTGCTTACACCATCGGCAGAGCTTCTTCGGCCTCCTGATGATAAACGTTTCTACATTCGAAACGTGTAGAAACCATTAATTAAATATATTTATTCTAATGAATTTGTATTTCTTTCGGTTCTAAAAATTAAAGTGTAGACATAGTAAAAATTAGATGGCCGTTATTGTATTTTGTATGTTGTATAAAAGACCCGAAAAAAGAATTTCTACTTAAGTCATGGGATTTTATTAATGTATTAATTTCTTATCGATACATAATAATAACATAATGCTAAATATATATTTTAGAATATGAAAAAAAAGATTTGTAGATTTCTTTAATTTAAAACAAAATAAAAAAATTAGGAATAATAGCGTTAATGAAAATCAAAACTATACGGGCCTAGTTCCACATCATATAAGCCCTCTTTTTAAATATAATTTTTATGGTCATTTTCCAAAAACACTTTTATTATTTCAGGTAATAGATTATGGTTCTCCTATAAATGATTTAATTTTCTTTCTATTGACAAGTGTCCAAGCCCCAGTACTAAGATACCATTTTGACAAACTTCTTTTATTCCACTACAACGAGTTCGTGAAAACTCTGAAGCAATGTAATGTGGACCTTAAGGAATTTTCCTACGAAAGTTTTCAAGAGGAAATAAAATTCGCCATACAGCCTGAGTTATATCATGCCTTATTTATGTTAAATGTGGTATTTGGACCAAAAGGTATGCCTAAAATTCCGGGGAAAGTAGCTGAATGGAACCCCAATGAACAAGGAAACGTGTTATCGAATGGAAATTCCTCTTTATCCAATCATGCAGGTCCACCTAGGGCAGGTGGTCCTGGAAGTCATGTGGGGCCCGGTGGACCTCCTGGTGGTCATGGCGGCCCTCCTGGTAGTCATGGTGGTCCTCTAGGTGGCCATGGTGGTGGTAAAAGTGGATCCTCAGCCCCTGATGGTCCACCATCCTTTCCATGGCCTCCGGAATGCAAAGAGAAATTATGGTTTATGATGGAAGAGGCAGTTAAACGGAACTGGATCTAATTTACTGTAAAATTATTTAACTGAATAAAACGTGATATTCATAATATTGTAAAAACTTTCAATATATTTATAAACTTCGGAAAAAAAAATTATGCTACCGCCACCGTAAGAGCAGATGTAATTAGTTAGTACGAGAAGTAAGGTAAGGAGATTATTAGTTTGGTCTAAAAGGTCTCTGAAAGGCAAAAATGCTAGTACAAATTTCCGTGGTCCAAAAGTGAATGATTTTGGAGATACAGAGTTTCAAAAGTTCAATGGTTTTAGTTTTTCATAAATAATTTTTTTTAATAACTGGTGTATTGTCACAATATTCGGCTAGGAGGGGGTTTTGTGGGGTAAACAATTAAAATCAGCTCTCATTTTTCTGAGGGCGCCATCTACGGTACTTTGCAAACATTTAAAACGAAATAACAAAATTTCCAAAAATATCAAGGTACTTGCTTATTTTAACAGGGTAAGCATAGTACAAATTTTCAGCAATATAGCTTAAAATTATAGAAAGTTATATGTACCCCCTCAAAATACACTACACCTCTTTCTTCAACCCCTACGTGGATTTTGGAAAAATGACGAAACACATAATTATATTATTTTATTAAGAGAACTTATATACCTAGCAATTTTTAAACCTCCACCAGTTGTAGTTTCTGAGATACAGAAATTCCTACAAAAATTTCAACCTCCGTTTTAACCCCCTGAGGAGTTGAGTTTCGAAAAGTCCCTTCTTAGTGGATGCCTACATTACAGGGAGAAGACATCCTCGAAATTTCATAATTCTAGGATCAGGGGTTTAGGCTGGGCGTTGATAAATCTAGTTCACATTTAAATTCTCCGCGCCACATGATGATGTTCTCGCCGTCGCGTCGATAGACTCCGCTCATATGCACATTATATTGTCTTATCAAAAAAAAATTACCTTGTCGGACTTCCATTGTCTTTATTTTGTTACTTAACACAACGTTTCGGTTAGTTAGTATCTCTAACCGTTTTCAAGTGTAAACTAAATTATAATTCTAAGGCCACTGTCTTAAATACTATCCATGTGCAATGAAGCTTGATGACTCCGGCTACGTGCTTATTGGAGTGTGAAGTTTGAGCTGTTCGTTTTGGACAAGAAGAGGCTTCCAGATATTGGGGATATCTATACTTGGTTTACTGAATATATGTGTATTTTGATTCATGAAAGCTGCTTTCTTGAATTTTTGTTTTTTCCAGTGCTGTTCCGTGTCCAAAACCTTGGCTTCTGACCACTGTATATTATGTTGGTTAGTCCATACATGTTCCGCTATACCTGATCTCGAAGTTTTACCTCTTTGAGTATGTTTCAGATGTTCTTTAACTCGTACGGGAAGAGGTCTTTTTGTTTCTCCAATGTACGATTCGCCATACTCGCAAGGGATTTGATAGATACAATTTTTTGTGTTTTCATTACTGGGGGGTTTTACTTTTGTAAGAAAGCTTCTAAGCGTATTTCCGGATTTAAAGGCTGTTTTAATATTATAGTTTTTGGTTATTCTTCTAATCTTGTAAATCTTCTTATATTGTCTTGTTTTCTTTATATCACAGATTCTGCTGACTGGACGCTTTCCGTGGGAATCGGGAGACATTTGTGGTCACATAACTTGCTCTCTATTACCTAGGTTCGCCAATAAATCGGGCAAGGGACATAGACATTTACCTTTAGATCCGTATCTAATGCGCAAACATAAAGAAAGTTTTATGGGTGGAAAAAAACGTTTGTACGTATAGCTCGCCAGTCATCTCCCTTGGCGCCCTACAGGTATGAACATGCGCACAACCCTCTTGTTATTAGGTGTACCTTATTTAGCGATATCCTCGAAATACACTCCGGAACCGGCTCGGCGCTAATTTTGTTGTTGTGTTTTACGTTTTTTCTGTGGATTTTTTGATAAGTGTGAAGTTAGCAGTGTTTTAGTGTATATGCAGCAACGAAATTTTTTTTTGGGGCACGTGTCAATTACGCCTGTAGCGTTTGTGAACGATTTTAAATTTTTTTAGTGGTGAAGATTGAAATTCTACCATTTCGATTTATCATCATAAGTAAACTACCCCATAGGGGTTAAATTACCTGCTATATAAGAATTTACCAAAACCCGGAGGAAAAAGTTACAGGATAAAAAACTTCAAAAAGTAGCATTTGTTAACGAATTTTGCCACTAAAAAAAATTATAATTCGGAAAATTGTATATAGCAGGTCAATTACCTTAATAAGAACGGGATAAGATAAGTTGTGACGACTTATCCTGATCTTGCACCAAATTTGTGAATGGGACGAGTCAAAACTGTTTATAACTTCGTTGTTTATGAACACTCATCCCGTTCTTACACCCAACTAAAGTTTATGTTTTGTAAAAGCTCATTAAACACATATCCCCATTTTCAAAAATAGTGACTTATCCCCTTCTTGCACTAATGCCCTCAATTAAATTAATATAAAAATATAATTTAAAGTTAATATGTTTCGACAGAAAAACCCGTATTAAAAACAGCTGCCATCGGGTTGGATAAAATCGGGCATCAGTCCAAAAACAGACTATTACTTGTGCGAATTTAGGGTAACAAACGTTTGTTGTAGATTCAAATATTCCCAAAAAACTTAAGTTTAATAATACACCAATGTCACTTTTTATAAATATTCCTAAATTTTTTTTTAATCATGAAAATATTGCAAAATATCCGATTTTGTCCAACCGGAACGATAAAACCGGGTAGTAACTCAAATACCCTATAAAAAGGCTAATAGGGAGAAAATAAAATATTTATTTAAAATATGTGAAAAAAAAATCTGAACAGCAGAGGCAAAAAACTTCATCTACAACATCATATGCACTACAGGCTTCATGAGCCCATTTGTTGCAAGATTCACATTTTATCCAGCCTTTGTTCGACTTAGAGTTTGAAGATTGTTCGTGGCAATACAGAAATGCATCGTCATTATCACCTTATTCCTGCAATCGGTAATTCTTCAATATTTCTTGCTTTTTTCACACGATCTTCTAAAGTTTATTGAAGAACAGTAAAACTTTAAGAGGCTTTTATATTTATTTCTAATAATTCAATTATTACATTTTGGATGCTTTTTTAATCCCATGACTGACATTTAGTTTTTCTTTTATAATGCTACATGTTGTAGTTAACTTAAAGCAAAAAAAAACGCTGCAATAAGTGGATAAAATCGGGTACCCGGTTTTGTAACAACCTGGACTACCCGGTTTTGTAGAACTCGTCAATAAGACATTAGATATTATGTAAAATTTTTTGGTTATGATATAATCTTTAAAATTTTTGACCAAATTAGAGGTATATACTTGTTTAGACGTAATAAATTTTAAAATGGTCAGTAGAGGAAAAAAACTATAAACTTACACTAAAAATCGAGTTTGGTGCACCGAAAAAAACTTAAGATCTTACTGCTCCGGCTCATATTACTCAAATGATGTAGAAATTAATACACGCGATTTAAGAACACTAATTTTAGCATTGTCCAAAAGATGGCAATATACATTTGGCAGAACTAGGCGGTACCCGGTTTTGTCCAACTCTCCCTTATCTGGCACAGGGAGCAAAGACGAAATACTAACCCGATTGGTACTAGCCGTCTAGATAAATAAAGCACGTAAAAATCCACCAATCGAGGGATTATGTGGGGATCTGGCAAAGCCACAAAATTGCTTATGAACCAGTAAGAGAGGGAGATATATTTATTGTAGCTTATTATAACTGTCTCTCTCTCTCTCTTTCTCCCTATTTTATGCGATTAATAGCCTAGCCATATGGCATTTAGGCACCGTTAGGCCAACCTCTTAAATTTTAAATTATTCATAAAAAGCAGAAGATGGAATAATAATTATGAGTATGAATAAACAGCTTGGTGTACAGGTAGGTTGGTTGGGCCATGGCAATGTGGCATTACTTTACGAGTCACCGTGCAAGGTGTAATCACAGGGAAGCAAGAAGTTTTGGTTCTATACATACGGGAAATATTTTTTTAAATTCTAAAATATTTTTTTGCCTTACCAAATAAAGCTCCAGCTAGTTAGTTCGTTACTAAAGTAATTTTCTTCTTTGATTCAACAACCACTTACCTAAAACAAAAAAATAATTAATTAATTTATCTAACGAAAATATAAAATAAACTACGTGTGTAATCCAGCGGTAAAATAGCCCAAAGTTTCAGATATTAAAGCGCCATATACAACAGGCCACGAATTCTTTTCTTTTCCTGTTTTGTACTGCTTTCAGCCTATTAACATGTGTGACGTATTGAGGGTTCCAGATGACAGAGGCAAAAGAGAGCTTACTATGAACAAAAGCAAAATATAGTGAGATTATTGTTTTGGGATTTCGAAAGTCTTTACAGATTCTAGTAATGAAGCCCAGCATTTTGTTTGACTCGGTAAAGATTTTATTAAAGTGTTCTTCAAATAACCATTTGGTGTCCAGAATGACTCCTAAATCCTTTATTTGATTTACCTTCTTTAAATTTGAATTATTTATGCTATATGAGTATTCCCAAGTATAAATATTTTTGTGAATGTTATAAAACAACAGTTTGTTACGTTTAAGAAAACACTATTCCTATCACAGTACTCGGACAATCGGTTGAGGTCCGCTTGTATTTTCAGACAGTCATCCAGTCCCCTTATGGCTCGATATATTTTTAGGTCATCTGCATATAGTAAGAACATTGTGTGGTGAAAGCACTTTGCAATATCGTTAATATAAATTATGAAAAACAAGGGACCCAGATGACTACCCTGAGGAACCCCCGAGCTGACCCAGAAGGTCTCGGACTGGAAACCGTTTACAGAAACAATCTGGGAACGCTTTGAGATGTTGATTACAGAAACAATCTGGGAACGCTTTGAGATGTAGGACCATATCCACCTGAGCAGACGCTGGCAGACACCAACCTCAGCAAGTCTCTCAATCAACCGCTTATGGTTAATCTTGTCGAAAGCCTTACTGAAGTCGGTGTATACAGAATCTACCTGAATACCACGATCTATTAAGCTGCAAATATTTTGAGAGTAACACATTAAATTTGTTTCTAGAGACCTGCCAGGAAAGAAGCCGTGTTGTTGATTAATAATGATGGTTTTGACAGTTGACATCATATCGTTATAGACTATTTTTTCTAATATTTTGGCAAAGATGCAAATTTTACTTATTGGTCTATAGTTCGTAACGTCGTCTTTAGGGCCACTTTTAAATATAGGAGTTATATGAGATATTTTCCATTTTTCTGGAAATATTCCTGTTTTTAACGACGACTCGTATATAATTCGCAGTGGATTAACCAAGTTCTCCTTGCAGGATTTTATAAAAATAGGTGGTATTCGATCAGGTCCTGCACCTTTTTTTAGCTCCAATTGATTAATAAGGTCCAAAATTATATAATTTTAACAGTAAAACCTGGGCACAAAGAAACTTGGCAAGACGATATTGTGGTTGGAATATATACGCTTTTGAAAAAGCCCGCGAAGCTGTTACATATATCCTGTCCAGTTCTAGCGACCCGGTCTCCATAACGAACTGTACTGGGTATGGAAGTTTGTGTTTTTTTCTTAGATGAAACGTAATTACAAATTTTATTATTGTTAAAAATTTCTACCCCCATACCATTTACAAAATCGGTATAATCTCTACTAATTAGTTGTTTAGAAAGAGTCCTTAACCGGGAAAAAATGTTGTAGTGTTCTGCACTGTTGAATTTTTTGTATTTTTTATGATACATATTTTTATTTTTTATTGTTTTAATAGTGTCTGGCTTAAAATAAGCAGGAAAGTTACCTTTAACGGTAAAAGAAGGTACGTGTGCATCAATAAGCTTATCAATTACTAAGTAAAATTTATTTATCATAATATTTGTTTCAGATGAGGTAAGAATATTTTCCCAGTTAATATTGGCCAATTTCTCATTTATAGCCACATAATCGGCCTTTTTAAAGTTCAGAATTCTAAGTGTATTGTGACGTAGTGGAACATAAGGAGAAGTAATTAAAATAAACTCTAGTGCAGGATGATGAAGGTCCTCCCTTACCAGACATTCATTACTCCTAGTCACCTCCCTGATGCAATCCTGATTACACAAAATAGGGTCTAATATTTTATTATTATGGTTTAATATATTATTATACTGCATAAACTGAAAGTAGGAGAGAGCATCAACCATGCTGGCAGACCTGATATCGATATTTGAGGGCTGAAAATAGGATTATTTTTTAATGGAATTCCAAGAAACAGTTGAGAGATTGAAGTCTCCGAGAATGGTTGCTGTCTTATCCGAAAGATAGTTCTCAAGAAAATATAGTTGATTTGTAAATAATGAAAAAGCAGAATTGTCACCTGGAGGGAGATAAACGCAACACAAATAAAAATTTTCACCATTTTTGGAATCGATGAATACCCAAACATCTTCAGCGTCGGACTCAAGCTCGGGACACCTCTTGCACTGCAAAACACTCCTGACTGCCACCAAAACTCCACCGCCGTCCACTTTAGAAGAGGCCGATAATAATAACAAATAAATAGTTTGCACCGACTTTCTTTTTGTTTTTGTATCTTAACACTTGGATGTTATTATGAATTCATAATGGCACTGAGTGCTATTATGAAGGTCATAATGACATCTAAATGATAATGCTAAATACGTCATAATGGTACTGTCGTAGATTAAAAAATAAAAACAACTTTTTTTATTATTAACCTTTAAAAATCAGCTATTTGAATTTCAAGGAATTATTTACATGCGCTTTTTTAAGGTTGTACTAGTTTTCATCGTTTTTTTATAATGTAACTATTAATGAATGATTTCGTTTCATAAAAGCGATATAATTCAACATTACTGTACATAATTAGGTAGGTATAGTATACATACTAAAAACTGTGATAAAGGAAATACCTTTGTTATTTAAAATGATAACATTGGTTACATTAGGTCCAGTTTAGCCTTTAATTCAAATATGAAAATATAAACTGCATCCATTATTTTTGTGCTTGGGTAATAGGATACATAGCAACCGTAGAAGCAAAAAAGTGATGAAATGGGTGATTCTTTAACATTACTTTTTTTGGGTCTATAGTGCGGGCGCTGGATGAACTTGAGTGTGCAAAATATGAGGACCGCATTCTGTGCATGGTTTTGTACTCAGAAAAGCTTGCAGATTATGATTCTGGATGTTGCCAGTCCATTTATTTTTTTACACCCCATCCCCTTAGATATCAAGTAAATAGACTGACCAAATGCTTTGGAACCATTTTAATGATTGTTTTTGTGACAATATCCAATTGTTGCTTATATTAAAAATTGTGATTGTGATTAATGATAGCTATTCAATTGAAAAAAAAAAAAAAAAAGTTGAAAATAAAAACAAGAATTGTTGATAAAAAAATTATTTAAAGCAAATTTGAACATAAGTAAATAAAAACAAATAATCAATCGTATTTATTTTGACCCTATTTTTTGATACATTTGCACAACGAAATACATTCTAGTATTAACTTTTTGCAAAAACAAGCCTTCGCTTTATCAGTTGTCATGGGAACAATTTACCATTTTTTTTTTCATACCCTAATAAAGTGTAATCAATAGGCCGTAGTAGTGTTTGGTCAGCATTTATCCATATATATGTTTGTGTTAAAGCTCTTAACAAAAAAAATAAATGTAGAGCATCTGATGTGCAAATTACTTTTAATAAATTCATCAGCAATTAATTTTTTTTGGAGAAAATATAGGAGCAACTGGTTTCCAATTCTGTTAACTGTTCGATACTTAGGTATGGATTTTCTAAATGCCTCAGAGCTTTTTGTACAAAATCCAACGATGCAGCTTTTAAAGCATTTTTTTTCGATCCCAATCTGCTGGTCGAATCGCAACCACTTAGAGAGTGTAATGCTGCCAAAATACGATAAATATTTTCTCCAAGGGATTGAGCAACCAAATAACATCCTGAAATGTATTTCTTCTTATAAGAAGCGTCGAACCATACACCTGAACAACCTAGACGTGCTAGCTTATTCCAGAAAAAAATGCCCAGGATGAAAACATCTGTATCAGTGCAAAGGATAATGATATGGGCAGATTGGATTCTTACTGCGTGAAATATGTGACAAAACATCCTTGAATCGGCTTCTAAATGGTTCGAATTTAAGTCAGGTACTTTAAAAAATGAAGAGCCTTGTAATTTAAAACATTTTGTTGGATCATCAAATCCTCCACATATGATTATATAACTCACAATCTTCTTTTACTTGTGCATATCTAGGAACAGCAGTACAGAGAAATCGAACGAGCTGTAACTTATTTTCTTTGCATTTTATCGAAATATCATCATATCTGTCAAATACAATATCCATTCGTTTTACATTTGGCTACAAGAAAAGATTATGGATTCATTCTTTTGAAGAATGCCTCAGCAAAATCGCCAAAGGTGCTGAAATTTTTTTATTGGATTCGATAAAC
Source organism: Polydrusus pterygomalis (assembly GCA_963969555.1). Taxonomy (NCBI): domain Eukaryota; kingdom Metazoa; phylum Arthropoda; class Insecta; order Coleoptera; family Curculionidae; genus Polydrusus; species Polydrusus pterygomalis. The sequence continues at coordinate 113,596,319 of OZ018375.1, forward strand.
AAGTGCCGTACCATCAACAATATAAATTTTTGGAATATGTAAATTTTAAACGTCCTGTTGCGTGTTTTGTACCACACTTATAATTGTTTAAAATTTCAAAAGCGAGTTCCGATTTTGGAGATTTCCTGTAGAATCCTTCTGTGTCAAAAAGGTACTTGCAGTAATTCAAAATTTTGTAAGATGTGAAAATTTGTCTGTCAAATTCATGTTGATTAGCCAGCATATATGTTTTTTGAAAGAGACTTATATCTGTTGCATCATGCGACTTTTTATTAGAAGTACTTTTGCTTGATTTTTTAGAAGTAGGTAAAAAGTTGTCTATTTTAATTTTTTGTTCGCTAATGTAACTTGTCATACAAGTTCGATGCCATGATGAACAGTTATGTTCAGTAAAGTCTGTGCTATGCTTTATATCCTCACTAATGTTTCTTTTCTCCGATCTGCGGCGCGACGCGAATTTATAAACGTTTTATCACAAAACAAACACGACATTTCGTTTAATCTTCGCCTCTTTACATTTATCACTAGTAAGTAGCGACATTGTCCACGTTTTTGTTTAAATAAAACACGTAACTACAGGAAAACTTAAATAATATTACGTGAAAACTAAAAAATTAACCGATACGCATTAAGAATTAATTTCTACTGACTATTTTGGGCGAGGGCGCGGGGGAAAAATGAAAGGGACCAACACCGCTGTTGGCAACATGGTTTTTTTTTTATTGGTGTCTCAGATGAAAGAATTTAATTATAGTTGCCGGTCCTCACATTTTGCATACTCAACTACCTCTGGCGCCTGCACTACTACGTACCTTACGTATGTCAAAAATGGGGATTTTCTTGACAGTAAATTTAATATCTGACTTCAATTAGTTAACTGTAGGTATAATGTTTTACCTGTAGGTATACTCTAAACAAATAAAACAAAAAAAATTGCTGCTGTAAATAATATCAGTTAGAGAGTTTTAAAATTGAGGCTCACTGAAAAATCTTTAAAACATATAAAAATTCTGATAGAGATTCAATCTTTAAACCACAAGTGTCAATCAAAATCCTTTGGAGAAACAACGGTTCGAAATGAGGTTTTTGTACATTTTGCAGCAGATCATTTTACATAAACCTGAGTATATAATAATTTTTTTCTAATTTTGCCTCGAAACAGGTCTATTTCGAACTCCGAATTTTATTATTTAAAGGTTGGCCCTACATGACATGTTTTTTTTTCACCGTTTAGCATAGCATTCTAGATAACTAATATTTTTTAGTCCAAATGTGCAAAATACTACGCCTAGATCTACAAATCTGTATGTATTGTTTTAGTTCATTAAAAAACACATATTAAATAATAACTTTATTGACGGAGAACTATTTTGCAAAAAATATCAATAAACTCAAAAATACAAATTCCAACTATATAATGTTAATTAGGCATTGTTTATAGTGCAGTTGTTATAAACATGTAATGTCACTGTACTTGTGTCGGACGCGTTAACCTTAAATTCAGGCATAGTTTGAGTATTTTTTAAAGACATAGTATGAGAAACTTTGTGATAGCTGACCCCAGAATCCAATCCATTTTTAATAAGGCTTGGTTGAAAAGCAGTTTCTACACTTTCAATTGCCGATCTTGATGTTCCAGGTAAGGGTGTAGCAGTATTATCAATATTATCTATTAATGAAGGTGTTAAACTAGAAGATAGTCTCTGCGCTACATCCATTTTCGCTTTTAGAGAACCTTCAATATAGCCTTCAGCCAAGGCTGAAGACTTCCATCCCCCGTGCCTTTTAATGGTAACCAAATCGCTTCCCTTGTTGGCCAGCTCGGTGACACCGTCTAAAACAGTGGCCAGTAAAACATTCTGGATTTGGTTTGCATAGGTATTTTGCAATAAGGCTAGGAGCTTTTCCCATTGTATTTAGACCTACAGGTGAGTTTACGCAATGCCCATTTCTATACGTAAGAAAAAATCTTGATGTTGTAAGATTTTTAGGACGTAAATCAAAATATTGTCTAATCAAATTAATCCATAATTGATCTATTATAAGAAACATTCTTATTATAAGAAACATTCTTGGTACACGTATTTTAGTTTTGGGAATGTGTACTGTAATAGAAGCAACCTTAAAGTGAATGTCTTTTACATCCATATTTGCCAGTTCTTCTCTCCGGCATGCTCCATTATACCCCATAAGTAAAGCAACCTAGAATTTACATAGTTACTACTAACTATTGTATTTTGATAGCTGTCTACCTACTGTTCATACGATAGAATAGAAATTGGTGTAATTTAAAAATGTCTGTTCTCCAACTTTATTGGGGAAAAAATTTTTTTTTTATAAAACCTGTGAAATTGTATAAAACAAAATGCATATAGATATGTAATGTACACACAAAAAAATCTAGTCTACAGTTGAACCTAAAAGTTTCAAACTGAAACTATCATATACATGAATAGGAGCAATGCTAAAGTAAAATTAAATAGAAAATACCTTAGCATCAAAATATAGTTTTAAATTAATACTACATTATTTTAACTTGACTCTACTTTAGTTTTAGGGTAATAAAAATAAATGATCAACCTATCAATAATTTTAGTTGCAGATATAGTATACGTTAATATTGGTTTGATGCAAAGTAATGCAAATAGCATCAAAGAAATAATAAGGGTTTAGATTTTACTCAAGTTGTGTATAGAGACTGTCTTTGTGCTCGCTGTGAGAATACAAATTTATTTTTATTTTCAAACCCATCATAGTATATTTCACTTTGACCACAATACTTATTTTTAAAACAAGTATAAGATTATCTTGTTATGATGATAATGTAATCTCTTTATGAACATAATTTTGATTAACTTGATGATATAATTTAAAACTAGTAGTAGTTTAAAAATGAATATTTTTTAGGTACAAAATAAAGCAAGTTAGTTTCAAAATAAGGCTATTTGTTTGAGCATTACTATAAGCTTGGTTTGAGAGTAGTTTTTTTTGTGTGTAAATACTACCTACTTACTTTTAATCCTAAATAACTGCACAGGAAGAAAAATCAACAACTACTTGTTATGTTTCACAAATTTATTCAGTTTCCTGACATGTGTTTCGGCCCTTGCGGGACATTGTCAAAGTAGTACAAGAAGATACTAAATTCTACGTGACATTACAAAGGTATTTATATTACTATGGTAACTATAAACATGTCATAAAATTAAAATAAGGATTAGAAGATTAAATGGTCAACAGAGGGTTTTACATATTTATTAAAGGTACAGATACATATTTAGTCCTAAATAAATGTGCTATTAAGTATTAGGGAAGCACCTAAAGGTATTTCGGTTTGATTATTCACAACATTACATTTGTTTTTTATGGCTTTTTTGATAGCTATTGTTTCTAGTAGATTTAGTTTTCTGCTTTTATTGTGTATGTATATGGGTTTTATGTTGTTAGAGATAGAGTGATTGTCTTGAATGCAGTGATCAGCTAACCCTGTTTTTTTTGTTTTTTTTAAATAGATGTTTTGTGTTCTTTAAGTCTGGTGTAAAAAATTTCTACCTGTTTGTACAATGCATCGCAGTTGTCACATTCTACTTGGTAGACCCCACTTTGTAAAAGTTTGTTTTTAGTTTCTATTTTAGCATTGGATATGTGTTTGTGTAAGTTGTTTTTATTGACTTGTATAGGAATAATATTAAGGTTTTTAAGTCTTTTAGAGATTTTTTGGCTTGTGTTGCCTGTATATCTTATTGAGCAGTATTTGTCCTTAATTGGAGTGGGATGTTCTTTGTAAAGAAGTTTTTGTGTGTTTTTTTTTTTTCTTTATTATTTGGTGTATGATTTTTGTTTGGTAAACGTTGTTTGTGGCTATTAATTTTATGATATCTAATTCTTGTTTGTATTGGATGTCTCAGAGAGGAATGTTAACTAGTCGGTGTACCATGCTATTGAATGCAGCTAGTTTTGTTTGTTGGGAGTGCTCTGAGTCTGCTGGTATGACTATATTATCTTTGGTAGTTGGTTTTCTATAAATTTGGTAGGTTAATTGATTTTGTTGGTTTTTCATTATTGTGAGGTCTAGAAAATTAATTGAGTTGTCAGTTTCTTTTTCTATAGTAAATTATATTCTTTGGTTTAGACTATTAAGAAGATTGAGAAATTGGTGTAATTGTCGGTTCATACCTGTCCAAACACAAAATACATCGTCGACATACCTACGCCAAAAATGTATGTTTTTAATTAGAGGATTTTTTATGTTAAATAATTTGTTTTCCTCTAATTAAAAACATACATTTTTGGAGTAGTTATACCCAACAAAAATCATACACCAAATAATAAAGAAAAAACAAAGAAAACCCATACAAAAACTTCTTTACAAAGAACATCCCACTCCAATTACGGATAAGATATACAGGCAACACAAGCCAAAAAATCTCCAAAAAACTTATAAACCTTAATATTATTCCTATACAAGTCAATAAAAACAACTTACACAAACACATATCCAATGCTAAAATAGAAACTAAAAACAAACTTTTACAAAGTGGGGTCTACCAAATAGAATGTGACAACTGCGATGCATTGTACAAACAGGTAGAAATTTTTACACCAGGCTTAAAGAACACAAAACAGCTATTTAAAAAAAACAAAATAAAACAAGTTTAGCTGATCACTGCATATTACTCAATCTCTAACAACATAAAACCCATATACAGGGTTTTCCGTATATTTTGGAGCACCCCTGGAGCTCTTATTTGAAGACATAGAAAAAACTTTAAATTACCAAAGTTGCATGATTTCTCCTGAACTGCCAGAATTTGTTATCGGACAAAACAAATGAACATCGTAAATTTGTTTAATAATGCCAATGTCGATTTTTTTAAATGGAACACCCTGTATAATAATTTTTTTTAACTCCTCACTCTTTTCTGATTCTAAATATGTATAAATGTTATATGTTTACTTTAGTATTATTATCATTATTTATATTAATTGTTATTACTGAATAAGCATTATGTTCTAGCATGTTTTCCTCACACCAATATAGATTCTCTAATCCGCAATATTTTGAATTGAAATTTTGCCTAAACGACTAAAGTAAACATATAACATATATACATATTTGAAATCAGAAAAGAGTGAGGAGTTAAAAAAAAATAATATACAGGGTGTTCCATTTAAAAAAATCGACATTGGCATTATTAAACAAATTTACGATGTTCATTTGTTTTGTCCGATAACAAATTCTGGCAGTTCAGGAGAAATCATGCAACTTTGGTAATTTAAAGTTATTTCTTGGTCTTTAAATAAAAGCTCCAGGGGTGCTTCAAAATATACGGAAAAACCCTGTACATACACAATAAAAGCAGAAAACTAAATCTACTAGAAACAATAGCTATCAAAAAACCCATAAAAAATAAATGTAGTGTTGTGAATAATCAAACCGAAATACCTTCAGGTGCTTCCCTAATTCTTAATAGCGCATTTATTTAGGACTAAATAATAATATGTATCTGTACCTTTAATAAATTTGGAAAACCCATTGTTGACCATTCAATCTTTATGACATGTTGATAGTTACCATAATAATATAAATACCATTGTAATGTCACGTAGACTTTAGTATCTTCTTGTACTCCTTTCAAAATGGCCCGAAAGGGTCGAAACACGTGTCAGGAAACTGAATGAAACATAACAAGTAGTTGTTGATTTTTCTTCCTGTGCAATGGAACAACAGTTTCACCAAGCATGTAGCCCAACACAAATTAATTATAAACTAAATAACTGCTATTATCAGCCCCATTTATAAACTTATTAATATCATCTAAGTCTAATACAACAGACTTTTTGGGTTTGTAGCCCACAGATTTTTTTTTAACAATAATTGCAGTCTAGCATAATCCTTTATATCTATGTTCTTGTCAATATTAATACAAGCTCTTAATTTTGAGTATAAGGACCACAGGGTCGATGACATTTTGGTTTTACTTTCTTCCTCGAAATAAGCTAGTAAAACATTTTCAGAAATCTTACAAACGCCCTTTGTATTACACCAACTTGTGAACCTCTCATAGTCCTTTTCATACATTTTCCGGGATTTTTCTGGTAAAAGTTGATAGATTTATGTGCAATATCCCTTAACTCGGGGGGAGTTAAACTTAAATTATCTTGCTCCATAATATTTTCTTAATATAAATGAAAATTTAAAACACAAATTTCGTGGCAATTTGACTGACACAATTTATAATTTATTTATTTTCATGGCAAGCTTGATAAAAAAATTGTAATAGTGTTACCAACATAAATTTTGGACATAAAAATTTATAAATTTTGAAGGGTTTGTTTTCTTTTTAAATATGTGTTTATTTATTTAAAAAAACGACAAAATAGAAAAAGTAGTATAAAGCACATGTTTTATAAAGCCATTATAGCACTTGTCCCCTTAAAAAACTCTCCGCAAGCGGCTCGTTTTTTAACATGAAAAGTTATGGGTTCGTCATTGGCGTGAAAATGGTTCTGTACAAAATTTGAGGAAGCCTGGACGTCGAAGAATAGTTCATAAACCAGAAAATATTGAACGAGTTAGAATTGCATTTACGAAAAGTCCTAAAAGGTCTGCTAATCGACAAACCCTTAACCTAGGAATATCGATGGGAAGCGTAGATCGAATTCTTCAAAGTGATTTAAAATTTCATCCCTATAAATACCAAATGGCACAGCACCTTAGCAATCAAGATAAACAAGCAAGGTCAGCAGTCAAATTAACAGTCTCCTCATGACCAACGAAGCAAATTTTTATTTGAACGGCATGGTCAATAAACAGAATTTTAGATACTGGTCAAATGAAAATCCTCATGAAATCTTACAGAACCTCCATAATCCAAAAGTTGTTGTGTAGTGTGGAGTAGGATCTTTTGGTATTATTGGCCCTTATTTTTTTGAGGATGAAAATAACCGCGCTGTAACAGTAACATCCGAGCGCTACGTTAATATGCTAGAGACATTTCTCATTCCAGAATTAAATAGACGAGGATTACTAAACTAGACTGGGTACATATCGCTAATCGTCAGCCGAGAGTGCATCTAATATTGGTACTAAAAAAAAATTTACAAAAATTTACAATAAAAATACTTTTCTTTTCTTTTTTTCTATTTACTATTGCTTTTTTTGCCTCACCTTCCTGCGGAACATGAAGGGAAAACATATCGCCAAGTTGTCATTATAACAACTGACCAAAACTAGACAATGGTGCAAAATTTCCGTTTTCTCGTATAGATAGGTAGTTTTCTGAGACGGCGCCGTTATAGTGCTCGACGTCCCGTTTCCAATGCCGCCTCGCTCGATTCGCTACGACTTTTCGTTACGGAGATATATGATATTGATATTTATAGGTGCCTGTAAAAATCCTAAAGTAAAAAATGTTTCAGTACGTAAATAACAAAGTTTTATACGACAGCTGTCAAATTTTGGCAGGTAAGTGTCAATTTTTTTTTAGTCTTTTCATAGCGAGGGTTATAGCTGTAAGAATCCGAAATTTAAAAAATTCAAGTACTTAAATAAGAAAGTTTTATACGATAGCTGTCAAATTTTGACAGGTAAGTGTCAATTTTTTTTAGCTTTTTCGTAGCGAGGGTTATAGCTGTAAAAATCCTAATGCGAAAAATTTTTCAGTACGTAAATAACAAAGTTTTATACGACAGCTGTCAAATTTTAACAGGTAAGTGTCAATTCTTTTTTAGCTTTTTTATAGCAAGGGTTATAGCTGTAAGAATCCGAAATTTAAAAAAAATTCCGCACCTAAATAACAAAGTTTTATACGATAGCTATCAAATTTTGACAGGTAAGTGTCAATTTTTTTTTTAGCTTTTTTGTCGTGAGGGTTATTGCTGTAAGAATCCTAAATTGAAAAATTTTTCGTTACCTGAATAACAAAGTTCTATACGACAACTGTCAAATGTTGACAGGTAAGTGTCAATTTATTTCAACTTTTTTCGTAGCGAGGGTTAAAGCTGTAATAAAACTAAATTAAAAAAATTTTCAGTACCAAAATAACAAAGTTCTAAACGACAGCTGTCAAATTATATATACTTAAATAGTAATTCTTATTTTTTATAATTTGCTACCATTTCTATGCTGTTTAGGTATAGAACAATATATTTAAAAAAAGTAGTATTTGAGATGACCTAAACGAATATCCAAACCAAAAGTATATCGGACGCACCCAATTCGATTTATTAACGATCCAATATGACCCTACATTGATTTTAAAAAAATCAAAAAAATGACTTCCCAACTTTTGATCGCGTTCGCAAACAACAGTGTTTTGTAGCCCAACGTCGTCTATACGTCGAAAAAGTTTAAATCGATTAAAATGATTTTTGCCACCTGTATCGCCCTACAACGAAAAAAAACATATTTTTCAACTTTGACTCTAATAACTTTTTTCCGGTACACCCTGTATATTGGAAACTATTTTCAGAACGTGCCCCGACTATTCCTCTCTACGTCCAGAAAGTTTGAATCGTTTTGCTCTAACCGTTTCCGAAGAAAAAATTCGCGAATATCGAAATGTCAAATAATCTCCTACCACGTGGCGACGGATTATCAATGTCGGAACGCTATCTTTAAAATCGAGATTACAACTATTTCTAAAACATTTTGGACAAAAATATTGGTCAATAAAATTAGAAGAAGGTTCAAGGTAGATATTCCATCCAATTTAAAATCAGGAAATGTTCTTATTAGTCTAGCATTCAAGCTCAAAACACCCATTTTTTGCCATTTTTGACAGCCGGATTTTTAGAATTATAATTTACATCAATATCAAGGCACTCTCGTTAAAAGAGAATGGTTTTAGAATTTGTAAATTGTGCCTGTTTCCGCACCCAAAAAAGCGACTTTTCTCAAATTTGCGAATATATTTTGATAAATTTAAACATGCAGGATTGTTGAGAAGAAATCAGCGCATGTTTTGAGAAAAAAATAAAACGGTTTTGTTAAAAATTGAATAAGCCACAGTCGATATAGTAAAACGTCAGCTGAAAATGTCTCTTTATAAATCATAAATTAATTTTTTTGAGCCACAAAATATGTTTTCCCAGGGCGCGCTTACTATGCAAACTAAAGCTTGTTTATCCGTCGATATGGTGGATCAAGAAAAAATTCAAAAAGTTATATATTATAGACACTTGCAGAATTATTTAAACAAACCAGTGCGACGCCAACAGAAATTACGGGAAAAAGTTCATAAGCTGCCGTTTTTTCCGTATTAAAGATAAAGAAACGAAAAATATCTCTTAAATACAATTTGACGAGCTCTATTCGCTAAAGTTTACAACGTTTCGATCAAAAGTCGTTTTCCGTACGAAAAAAAATAAAAACCGTGAAAAAATCAGGCCTAACTTTATGATTTCCTTACAATTTTCGGCAATTTCCATTCCAGTTAAGTATAGAACGATATATTGGAAAAAGGTAGATTTTGAGATGGCCTAACCGATTATCCAAACCGCATGTCGATTGGATGCACCCATTCGACTTATTAGCGATCCAAGAAGTACCATTTTCTACCAAATTTTGACTTTAAAAAAATCAAAAAAATTACTTCCAAACTTTTGATCGCGCTCACAAACAATAGGGTTCTGTAGCCCACGGTCGTCTACGCGTCGAAAAAGTTTAAATCAAAAAAACTCATTTTTACGAACTGTATCGAATTTCAACGAGAATCCGATAATATTCGAATTTAAAAATTAATAACTTTTTTTCAGTACACCCTGTATATTCGAAATTTTTACACAACGTACCCCCACTATTTCTCTCTAAACTCAAAAAGTTTCAATCGTCCCACTCTAACCGTTTCGGAGCAAAAAAATCGCAAATGTGAAAATGTCGAAACTGACGACGGCCACGACGACGGCGGCGACAACATACATACATTATTTTCACCGAAGCGCCGTATAACATATCGCGGTTTAGCGCGATATGTAACTAGACTGGGTACATATCGCTAATCGTCAGCCGAGAGTGCATCTAATATTAGTACTAAAAAATTACTTTTCTTTTCCTTTTCTCTATTTAATATTGCTTTTTTTGCCCCACCTTCCTGCGGAACGTGAAGGGGAAACATATCGCCAAATTGTCATTATAACAACTGACAAAAACTAAAAAATAAAAAAAGGGGTGCAAAATGTCCGGTTTCTCGTATAGATAGGTAGTTTTTAAAGACGGCATCGTATAGTGCTCAATGTCCTATTTCCATTGCCATCTCGCTCGATTCGCTACGACTTTTTATTACTGAAATATATGTTATTTAATATTATGATATTGATATGGACATTTATAGGTGCTTTTTAAACTCACACACCTTTGTGCAATGTGGGATATACTTTTCATATTTTATTATCATTATCATTATTATATTATCAGCTAATAAATTTGTGGAAATATTGTTGTGCCGAGCCCTGCGGGCACGTGTTCAAAAAAATATGTGTAGTTTCTTCACAACCCAGGTCGCAATAAAAATATAAGTATTTGTAATTTTTTACTGCTTAAGTTCGTTTTTTCGTACTGATGATTGACGCTGTAAGAATCTGAAATTCAATCATTTTTATTACCTAAATAAGAAAGTTTTATACGACAGCTGTCATTTTGACCGGTAAATGTCAAGTTTTTTTAAAGCTTTTCTTGTATCTAAGATTGTAGCTGTAAGAATCCGAAATTTAAAAAAAATTCAGTATATAAATAACAAAGTTCTATACAACAGCTGTCAAATTTTGACAGGTAAGCGTAAATTTTTTAAAATCTTTTTCGTAGCGAGGGCTATAGCTGTAAGAATCCTAAGTTGAAAAAATTTTTAGTTCCTAAATAACAAAGTTTTATACGACAGCTGTCAGATTTTGACAGGTAAGTTTTAATTTTTTTTTGTTTTTTCGTAACGAGAGTTACAGCTGTAAAAATCCTAAATTGAAAATTTTTTCAGTTCCTAAATAACAAAGTTCTATACGATGGCTGTCAAATTTTGACAGGTAAGTGTCAATTTTTTTTTTAGCTTTTTCGTAGCGACGATTATAGCTGTAAGAATCCTAAATTAAAAATGTGTTTAGTACCTAAGTAACAAAGTTTTATAGGATAGCTGTCAGATTTTGACAGGTACGTTTCAATTTTTTTTTATCATTTTCGTAGCGACGATTATAGCTGTAAGAATCCTAAATTAAAAATGTGTTTAGTACCTAAGTAACAAAGTTTTATAGGATAGCTGTCAGATTTTGACAGGTACGTTTCAATTTTTTTTTATCATTTTCGTAGCGAGAGTTATATCTGTAAGAATCCTAAATTGAAATTTTTTTTAGTTCCTAAATAACAAAGTTCTATACAATGGCTGTCAAATTTTGACAGGTAAGTGTCAATTTTTTTTAGCTATTTTGTAGCGGCGATTATAGCTGTAAGAATCCTAAATTAAAAATTTGTTCAGTACCTAAATAACAAAGTTTTATAGGATAGCTGTCAGATTTTGACAGGTACGTTTCAATTTTTTTTTTTATCATTTTCGTAGCGAGAGTTATATCTGTAAGAATCCTAAATTGAAAAACTTTTAAGTTCCTAAATAACAAAGTTCTATACGACAGCTGTCATTTTGACAGTTAATTTTTAATTTAGGATTAAAACGGTATAATTCTACAAATACTATATATATAACATTTCGATCAAAAGTTGTTTTTCGTACGAAAGACAATGAAAACCGTAAAAGAATCGTGTCTTAAATAGTAATTCTTTCTTTTTTATAATTTGCACCCTTTATATTACCGATGGGTATAGAATAATATATTTGAAAAAAGTAGTATTTGAGATGACCTAAACGAATCTCCAAACCAAAAGTGTATCAGACGTACCCAATTCGATTTATTAACGATCCAACATGACCCTACATTGATTTTAAAAAAAAATCAAAAAATTGACCTCCCAACTTTCGATCGCGTTCGCAAACAACAGTGTTTTGTAGCCCAACGTCGTCTACTACTACTTTGATTTTATAAATTTTTTCCGGTACACTCTGTATATTGGAAATTGTTCCCAGAACGTGCCCCTACTATTCCTCTCTACGTCCAGAAAATTTTAATCGTTTTGCTCTAACCGTTTCCGAGAAAAAAATTCGCAAATATCGAAATATCGAACAGCCTCCCACCACGTGGCGACGCATTTTTAATGTCGGAACGTCATCTTTAAAATCGAGATTACAACTATTTCTGAAACACTTTTGGCAAATATTTTGGACAATAATATTAGAAGAAGGTTCAAGGTAGATATTCCATCCGATTTAAAATCTGGAAATGTTCTTATTAGTCTAGCAAGTCGAGCTCAAAACACCCATTTTTTGCCATTTTTGACAGCCGTTTTTTAGAATTAATTTACCTACATTAACCAAAGCAGTCAAAGCACTCTAGTCAAAATTGAATGGTATTAGAATTTGCAAATTTTGATTGTTTCCGCACTCAAAAACTTGATTTTTCTTAAACTTACGAATATATTTTAATAAGTTTGGATATGTAGAGGTGTTGAGAATAAATCAGCGCGTCTTTTGGGAAAAAAACCGTTTTGTTAAAAATTGAATAAGCTACAGTCGATATAGTAAAACGTCGGATAAAAATATCTCTGGAAAGAACATAAATTATTTTTTTTGAGGCACAAAATATGTTTTCTTAAAGCGCGCTTACAATACAAATTAAAGCTTGTTTATTCTTTGATATAGTGTACCAAGAAAAAACTCGAAAAGTTATATATAGATATTTGCAAACGTGTTTAAGCGAACCAGTGCAATGCACAACGCAAATTCCGATGAGAATTTCAAGAAGCTTGCCTTTTTTTCCATATTAGAGATAAAGAAACGAAAAAATATCTCATAAATTTTGACGAGCTCTATCCGCGAAAGTATACAACGTTTCGATCAAAAGTCGTTTTCCGTACGAAAAAAAATAAAAACGGCGAAAAAATCACGCCTTACTCTGTGGTTTCCAGTTTCTTACAATTTTCGGCAATTTCCATCCCAGTTAGGTATAGAATAATTTATTGGAAATAGGTAGTTTTTGAGATGGCCTAAACGATTATCCAAACCGAATGTCGATCGGATGCACCCAATTCGACTTATTAGCGATCCAAGAGATACCATTTTAGACCAAATAAAAAAATAAAAAAAAATACTTCCAAACTTTTGATCGCGCTCACAAACAATAGGGTTCTGTAGCCCACGGTCGTCTACACGTCGAAAAAGTTTAAATCGATTAAAATAATTTTTACGAACTGTATCGAATTTCAACGAGAATCCGATAATATTCGACTTTAAAAATTAATAACTTTTTTCCGGCACACCCTGTATATTCGAAATTTTCACACAACCCACCCCCACTATTCCTTTCTAAACTGAAAAAGTTTCAATCGTTCCACTCTAACCGTTTTCGAGGAAAAAAATCGCAAATGTGAAAATGTCGAAAGAGACAACGACAACATACATACATATTTCAAATGTAGCAGCCGATATAGTGCAAAATTTTCAAGAGTCGATCGGGGTTGTCGTGATTCCGCATGTAGGAGACGAATAACATATCGCGTGTTCGCGCGATATGTAATGACTTACTATTCCAACAAGATGGGGCAACAGCTCATACCGCCAGAAACTCAATTAGGGTCCTGCGAGAAATGTTTAATGGCCGACTCATTTCTCGATTCGGAAACTTGCCTTGGCCTTCGAGGTCCCCCGACTTAACGGCACCCGATTTTTTCCTCTGGGGATATTTAAAAGCCATAGTGTTTGCGAGTCGCGGTCGCTCTAGACATATCAAAAGCTTTCGACAAAGTCTGGCACGACGGCCTCGCATACAAACTCCACCATGTTTATCATATAAACATAAACTTCATAAAATTCATAATATCCTATCTCCAAGATAGAAAATTTCAAACCCGTGTAAACGGTATTTTGTCAGACGTACGTGCTATCGAAGCAGGCGTTCCCCAAGGTTCCCCAATGGCCCCAGTTTCATACATCATGTATACTGCGGACATGCCAACAACACCATTCATAGAGTCGTACATTTTCGCTGACGATACAGCGATGACATGTACTCACAAAAATCTACCACTCATCCAAAGATGTTTGCAAAATCAGCTAAATACTCTTGTTGACTATTTTCAAAAATGGAAAATAAAAGTAAACGCTGAAAAAACTCAAGCCATTCTCATTTCCAACAAGAGAATAAATAACATAAACATCGGAAATCTCGAACTAGACAATACCATATTACCGTGGAGTGACACCCTAAAATACCTTGGCGTCACCCTTGACAAAAAGCTCACATGGGCCCCCCATTTTGACAAAAAAATCAACCTTGGAAAGCAAGCTTTCGGCCACCTATACCCACTCCTTTGCAGAAAAAGCAAACTGTCATTAAAAAATAAGACACTACTCTACAAACAAGTAGTGCGCCCCGCCGTGCTATATGCAAGTATAGCATGGGGCCAAGCTCCTAAAACTCGCAGGCATCGTCTTCAAGTTTTCCAAAATAAAATTCTCAGGGCAATCACCAATGCCCCCCACTACATCAGAGGTGCGGCGATACACCGCGACCTCAAAGTAGAAACCATCAGAGAATTTCTAAACAAAAGACATACTGAGTTTTTTAGGAAAAAGCAGTTTCACCCAAACCAGCTAATCCAAAATTCATTCCCCATAAATCCCGCCCCAAACTTGCTCAAAATACGACACAGGAGCATAAATGCTCCTATTACTCAATAAGGACACAAAAAACATCAAAAAACTTCAAGCCTAGCTTGAATGTAAGACAAGTTGTATGATTTTTAAATCAACAACTAAAATTGGCCAAACGTAAAAAACTTGGTCAATTTTCAAAACCAAAAAATTTTGGAAAAATTGAAATCTGATTTTTTCTTGGAAAAAATTATTTTTTAATCTCCAAAATACAAATCAATCATTAAACACCACTAACGTCCTTTCAGGGCACATTTGTCTTATTCATTTCAGAACAATAAGTGTGTAAAAGTGTCCAAAGACACTAACACAAGAAAAACAAGAAAACAACAGAGAGGTACAATCGAGGAACTGAAAGTCAAAATTCGTGAAGAAGTTAAAGGAATAGACGAAGGTTTGCTACGCCGTGTAATGAACCACTTTTTATCTAATATTGAAAAATGTGTTGAAGTTGGTGGAGGTCATTTAGAAGACATGATTTTTAAAAGTTAGAATTAAATTAGCCAAATATTTATAAATTATCATAAATCCCAAAGAGTTAGCTGCAATTTAGTAAAATAAAAAGTGTGTTTTGTTAACTAAAAAAATTTTAATTCAAATATTAAAATGGGTAGTTTATTATGGGAAACCCTATATATTATATTGTAAATGTCACTGTACATATGTTTTTGTTCTTGACGAAGCTTAAATAAATAATGTACATAAATAATATGATTTTTATATTACAGTCTTACTAGATAAATTATTTAAAAGAACTAAATTGTCGTGATAAAATTTCTATAGGGGTCTGGCAACATTGCATTGATTTTATATGGTATAATGACCGCTCAACTACAGGTGAATCTTTTCTGTTTGGGATGCAATTTCGTTGTGACCTTTTCTAGTCTAGGTAACAACACCTTTTTCGGGATGCAATTTCGAATGGGCCTAATAACAACACTCATTTAATAATTTAACATATTCCCTAAAGCCATAAATCTACAGGTTTTACCTTTTTCCAGAAGAGATATAAATGACGTTATGTGGGAAATTTAAATCTTTGTCTAATACCCATAAACATTTAAGGAAAAGTAGGAAAATGTCTATGCTAAAACCATATAAAAATTATGCTGTACGGCAACGCAGCAGTGTTCGCCTTTCCATTGGTCTGAGGAGATCGTGACATAATTCTTTGACAGTTGTTTGAAATTTTTTTCGGTTAATCGGTTTTGTGTAATAATTGCTGTGCTTTTCGTGTTTTGTGATATTTTCTTAAAGACTAATTAAGTGAGTCGCAGGTGTGAAGTGTGCAAGAATGCGCGATATAATATATTTTTTCTAATTTTGTTTCATAACAAATCTATTAAGATACGCATTTGCGTATGGTAATAAAGCTATATCGATACGCGTTTTTTCTTTATTTGATGTTGGTAACATTTAAATGTTTTATTTCATTGACTTGCGCGGCCTTTGTGATTTACGAGAAAACCCATTTTTCGCAGAGGAAAAATAGTTTGATAACTTACTTTTTTATTCTGTGTGGATAACAGTCATGTATGTTGGTTGCATAAATCTATAAATCAATATTTTCTAGATGCTTCAAGCTATCATTTTCTGCCAAATCCTATCCAAAATTCAATCTACTAACCTTTCAATGTCGATTTTAATTTCAACTTTATTTGAATTTTCCATCTTCCCTATACTAAATTGCAATGCCCTGACGTAAAATCACGTCTTTTGAAATTCGAAAAAAAGTAGCAAAATCGCCCGAATTTCCGAACGCTCTGTATATGTACCGAATGTACAAGGATCGCACAACGTATTCCGTCCAATTTCAAATCTCATATCGCTAAAATAACTTTAGAATCTCGTGGTAAAAATGGGTCAATAAATCAAAAAATTACAGTTCGCAAAATAATTTTTGTTGTCCAGAGGCTACTATGATAAAAAATAGTATTACCAACATAAAATTTAGACATAAAAATTTACAAAATTTGAAGGATATATTTTCTTTTTAAATATGTGATTTTTATTGAAAAAACTACAAATTAGAAAAAATAGTATAACGCACGTGTTATATAAAGCAGTTTTAAGCACTTGTCCCGTGCACATGGACGCGTGCTATAAAATGATGCTTTATACAACCTGTACGTTAATATACTATTTACAGTTACTTTTCATAGGTGAGTACATAAAAAGTTGGGTTGTTTGTAGGTTAAGTTTAACTATTCATAGGCGTGGGTAGGTGGCAAAAGTAATTAATACTTCACCTTTAACTTTTTAATTTTGCATGGGATTTCATAATATGTTGTAGCAGACAAAACACTCTTGTAAGTTTTCCATATGTGGCCAAATTTCACCTGGCCACTATATTTTTAGCCCATTATTCCAAAGCAGTATGGCAACAAATTTAATATCGTATTTTGGAAAAAGATTAATTTTGGTTAATGGAATGGAACAGTAATATAATAATTTACAACAGAAGATTAGAGACCTTTAACGTTCACAAAAATTAAAGTAATGTTAAAAAAAATTTTCTGGAAAAGTAAATTTAGAGTACAACAAATAAATGTTACCGTCATAGTCTCACATGAATATTTATTTTACAAACAGGTTACATGTTTCGCTCAGACCTGAGCATCATCAGACCTATGTTAGGCTTACTTTGCTCTGATGCTCAAGTACCTACTAGGGTAACCTGTTTGAAAAATAAATATTTGTGTGAGACGATGACTTTGTGAAATTTATTAGTTGTACTCAAATCCGGTCTCTTAAAGAAAACTTTATTGAATTAGATATTTATGAAGTACCTACATGATGTTTGTTTTGATACTTTGATAATTATTGTACTTATTATTTGTTAAAAACACTTTACTAGGATATGTAAGTGAATTCCTGTAATAAACTATAGTTACTTGAGAATAAAGATATATATGATTATTATGATTATTTTTATAGGCTAGTTTTATTTCTATGCTTTACTTTTATAGGAATATGTAACCGTATGGGTAGTGTGTAAATATTAATTTTATAACTTTTAATATTAGACAAACATTTTTATTTTATAATGCTTAATATTAATTATACTCATCATATCAGTTTTTGTTTTCTTTTTTTTTTCTTTTACCTTTATCAGTAAAAAATTAATTAGATCATAGGGATATTTCGATTTAATTCTATTTCGTTATGGGTATGGTCCGAATTATCATCAGCAGCCACGGTTAACAGTCACGAATGACAGATTAATCATAAAAATCTGGTTATATTCGGGACGACAAGTCGTGTTTTAAGTAGTGTAATTATTTTTTAGGTCAGTTCAGTTCACCAAATGTTATATTTATAGCTATTCAAAATGTCCCTTATATCATTATTACGAACAGTAATTAACATACATTGAATTTTACTGCTCCGCGGACCCTTTTTTAAATCATACATTAAACTTTACTGTTCTACAAACCCTTTTTTTCACAAACGTTAAAAAATATTTGATTTCAGATTGGATAATTATATTTTATTGTAAACCCTGAAACGAGACGCCGCTGGTAAGAAACCATGTGCTAATGTATAGTAACGAGGTAACATTCAAACGGCAGGCTAACGTAATCCCCACTACCTTCCCCACCCAGCTCTTCACGTCTTCTCTCCTACAAATGATTTTGTCAGCAGATTTAAATAGCGTTTATGAATGGCGTGTGGCATCTATAGGTACCAAATCATTGTACAGAACAGTAATTTAAAGAAGTCTTGTGGTGTGTTGACTATGGCTATTGTAGAAGATATAATTATATGGCATTTGTAACTTCTTGCCTACAAATACAGCATCAACACTTCAGCTTGTTTTTATGGGGCTCATTCTTATATTATATTTTCCATATATCCGGTTTAAAAAAAGATATTGGCTTGTGGTTTTCACAGATATTCTTCATAATTATTCTTCTTTCGGCTTAACCTGAAAAAGATATATCGTTGCATTAAATTTTTTTGAGAAAATTAAATAAATTGTTGATTTTGCTGAATACCCGGTACATTGTTAAAAATTATGAACCGTAAAACGTTTACATTGGATGGTTTCTCTTGGGTTAATTTTTGTATGGTTTTGCATTAAAATGCTTTTATAGTTCCCGCCACGGCGGCGGTTGTGTAGAAATTTTAACTTTGTAGGTTAGGTTAGAGTGGCAGACTTCTGGCACTGTCCAAACAGTCTCACGTAGTCCTATGAGGACCGTTGTGATACTACACTTGTTCCACGGAACATATCCGCGTCAGCTTCCTGATGGTTAACGCGACGTAGAACATAGAAGAATCTTGGCGTGTGAGTCCACCCAGTTGTAAGTTGCTTACTTCCTCCATAGAATTAAAGTATGGTTCGCCCTTCTTCTCGCAAGGCCAGAGCATTCACACAAGAAATAAAATGAATACTTTCCTTCTCTTCTTCATTTCTGCAATGCCTGGAGATGTCGTTAGCTGGTATTTGCATATGTTCGGCGTGTCAATCAAAAAGGCAATGTCCGGTGACTACGACAGTGATATTTCTTAGGTCTTTCCGACTGTGCTGTAATAACGCTGCGGGTTTCCTGTTATCAAGTAGGGGAAACAGGTGCTTGCAGATGTTACAGGTTGTTAATTCTGTCCATATGCTTTACGCAAGCTGTTTAGTTATCCCATATATCTCCTCTTAGACTGATTCCAGTGGTCTAGCCACAGTATTCTCTGCTAGTTCCACAGACAACACCCACCCTAGCGAGCGTATCAGCAGCCTCGTTGCCATCTATATTGCAATGGCCAGGAACCCAACACAAGGTGACTCGACGCTGTTTGTAGGTTAAATGAATTTTAATGCTGATAGATGAAAAGAATTCTTCCCAGATGGGGTTTTCATACTGACAGAAATATTTTGAAAACGTTAGTTTATTTAGTTCTGAATATTTAAGAGCCGAGTTATGACAAAAATCAAATATTTTTTTATCAATACCGTACTATTGTCGTCAACCGGTAATTAAAAAACAAATATTATTTTATCTTATTTGTTTTCCAGATGAAATTTCAACTAATACACTGTCCAAACACTCTTAAAAGTGCTATAAATTGGTTGTTTATTTTTCTACCTCATTCCGTTGTAATAAAAGTAAACGCGTTTTTATCGCAAAACAATTTTGTATAATTTTCGGTTACGGGTCCAGCTTGCTTCGCTGGTTACGTTTTCACATACTATCGACTCGAGACGGTTCCTGTGGCGTAGCTTCGCTGCCGACCACCCTTTAGCAATGCCATCACCATTTTATCGAGAAATATATTGCATTTTCTCACTTCTTTAACTCGGCTCACGGAATTACTGATTTTCCCAACATATTGGTACCATAAACAGGAAAGAAAATTTCAATTTCATCCTTGAAACTCGGTTTTCTTTTCTGGATAAACACACTGTTTTTGGTACAATCAGCTTTATTATACAGGTGGTCCACGTAAAATGACCCACTATCCGCGAAAAGTTAAAGACAAAACTTTATTGGATTGACTTATATTTTTAAAGTATATTATTTACACGTCTACAAGGTGTTTAATTTCTTCTGACCAAGAACCAACTTTTTTATTTTCAATGAAACATCCTATATATTTTTTCATTTTCGAATTCTATATTCAATTACAATAATTATAGAATCGTTTTTAAATTTTTGAGTAGTTTTTCAGTGTTTATGTTTAAAACTATTTGTTCCCTGACTACGTCATTGGGTTTCTGTTAGCAGAAACTAGGGGTATTATGAGAAAGCACAGAAAAAGGGAAATACATGCAAGTATTGTAATCCTCCTTAAGTAAATCATAGAAAAATCCTTTCACGAATATCCCATTGTTAATGTACTTGATAATTTATTAATCAATTTTTGTAAATTTAGTCCGAAACAGCAAACAGGGTGTTTAGAACGCTGGTCCAAAGTTGTCAATTTTTAAACATTAATATCTTAACATTTTTAAACGGAACATTCTGACTTATACAGAATTTATTTCTCTATCATTTAACTAGATATTGTATTGTATAGATTGGTATTGTGTTATATCTGAGGACTGTTTCTTCTTTTTCTACCCCTAGGGGCATAATTTTCTTAATTGCCTAAACACTTGTTTATTTCTTTCAAGCGACGAATTAGTTTAAATTTTTTTCTTATCTTTTCTAAAACGGTTGCGTTGGAAATTTACCCCCTCCATTTCTACCCCCTAGGAACAAGATTTCCCAAAACATCAAAACACGTACTTGCTTATTTTAGCTATATTGCTTAACATTATAGACAGTTATAATCAAAATAGGCTATACCTCTTTTTCAACCAGTGACAATCAAATGATAAAACGCGTATATATTTTTTTTAATGTAAAGGTTGTGCTCGTTGAAAAGGACATAAAAAAGGAAGTATGCGACCCACTATTTAATTTTGCTTGTCAGGGTCATACCAAGAATAAGGCAGCCTGGAGTAATTAATGAAGAAACGCAAAAAATTATTCAAATTAACTTGCTCTTCAAGAAAATCCTATTACTCCAGTTCGGCAACTTGCAAACAAAAACAACATAAGCCATAATGGTACAAGAGTTACTGGATCCGGACCGCAGTCTTCAATTTCGACTGGATCCTTTTTACAGATTAGTGTATTTTTGTACTAAGTGGTGAGGTCAATAAACAGAACTGTCGATATTGGTTCGCACAAAATCCACACTGGATGCGAGAAACACACATCCAACTTCCGCAAAAACTTAATGTTTGGGCAGGCATAATTGGCGACTGCGGTCTTTGGCCCAATATTCCTTGACGAGAACTTAAATGGAAAATATACATATAAATATATGAAATATCTGGATTTTTGCAAGGAGAACTTCTTCCAGCTTTGATTACTTTTTTTCCTCGCCATACAGAAGCAAATCCTTATTATGATCGAATATGGTTACAGCAGGATGGTGATCCACCTTATTACGCCGCCATAAATGTTCGACAATATTTAAGTGAAATTTTTACAAATCGCTGGATACGAAGAAGGGGTACCATTGAACGGCCGCCACGATCGCCGGACCTTAATTCTCCAGATTATTTCCTTTTGGGTAACCTCACAAATAAAGTTTACGTAACAAAACCAGAAAACTTAGAGAAACCTAGGCAAGGACTTATACACGAAATTCGCCAAATAACTCCGGATATGGTACATAATGTAAAGAATGAATGTTACTTTAGACCAGGGGGTTATCACGAATAAATTGGGCAACATTTCCAGCATTTTCAGCAAAAAAAGGCTTTCTAATACCTACTGAATTTATTCCAGTTAAAAATGCAACCCTGTATAATAGTATAGATAGATGGATTCAATTACAAAAATTAACACAAGCAAGCAACCTAGGATCCCAAAAGTAAATTTGGGCCACATTGTATAATCCATATTATTATTTTCTTTAAATTTATTTAACTACAGTGAAATGGCTGTTAAGTTTTTTTCCTGGACCCCATATTTTTGTTGCAGCAGTGTAATTTAAACTTATCGTTATCGCTATCGCAATTTATTAATTAATTTAATCAAACTATTTAACCGCAAATTAAAAAAATTAGTTTAATCTTCTGGCTTATTTTAGGTAAAAACCGTGCTCGATTTAAAAACCAAAATGTTTAATAGATTCAAAGAAGATACAACACAATTGAAAGACATTGAGGGTCTTTTAAAAGAAAAAGTAAACGGAAAAATTATCAAACATGACGTGGAACCGCTTACAGCCATTGGCGAAAACTTCGGGAGTGAAATTTTACGAGTGGAGATAACTGTTGAAGAACACGGGCATGAAAAAATTTTACATGCAGTTGCCAAGCTTATTCCTCCGACTGAAATGCAACTTGAAATTTTTAATACTCAGGTTACTTTTAAAAATGAAGTAGCGTTTTTTACTGATATTGCCCCTTTGTTGCAAGATTTTCAACGAGAACATCGCTTTCACGAAATTGCCGATTATTTTCCTGAATTATATGGTGCTAGATTTACTTTAAAGCCACATTCAGATATAGTAGACGAGGATGCTGTTATTTTGATGGAAAATTTAACGTTATCTGGTAAGTACGAAGAGATTTAAAGAAAATAAACTAATTGTCATAAGTCTACCTATACAGCGTGATAATAAAGAAACGCATCAGCCTTTTATATATAAAACCGCCCACTAATTAAGAATCGCTCGGACACGTCAAATAAATTTTTTTGAAATGTATTTTTTTAAAATTAAATATTTTTTTAGGGCGGATATTAAAAGGGCTATAAAGAATATTTTTACATTTTTTCATTTATTTCATTCTAGACATTTTTCAAAAATCATGCCCTACACTTATCTTTAACCGTATACGAAATAATAACACTTTAATGCTAGTATGCACAATTAAATTTCTCGGCTTAGCAACGTTCTGAATACAAGTCGCAAACATTAAGGCATTGACCATGACAATTTGCTATTTAAGTTTGAGACATCAAAAAATGTGTGAATTTTAATCAAATTTTAATTTTGCTCTGTTGATATTACATCCGAAATGCGCCTCGCTAAAGATGAAAGAATTGAAATTTTGATAATGTTAAATTGTGGAGATAAAAGTAAAAGTCATAGGGAAGTCCATATTATGTTCAAAGAAAAGTACCGAACTCGCCCGCCTATTAACCAATAATTGTCAGTGTCTATGATATTAATTAAGTGGAAAACTTCCCGTACTATTAAAGATAGTGTTAAAAGTGGTCGTCCTGGTATACACGAAGAGAAAAAATAAACATATTATCACCACAGGAAGATTCTCATAGCTCAAGCATACCACTTGGACTTGACTATGATACTTACAAAAACCAACGTATCTAAATTTTTAAAATAGCACAGTTTAATCCCAGCTAACCAGTAGAAAGTAAAAATATACATTTCTAAATAAAGGCATTCCAAAAAAATTTACTTGACGGTTTCGAGCAATTTGTAATTAGTAGTAGTAGTGCGATCCTTTTTGTCTACCCCAAAGTGTTCCCCCAACCACTCTAACCATCTTGGCCCTCGCCAAAACGTCCTGTCTTCCTTAGGAAGGCAAGCATGTCGGTCCAAGCCAAGTGATTTTTTCCTATTGGAGAACCGCCGATCCTAGCACCTGATACCTGAGTCTTCCCAGGGACACACAGGTGCTCAGCAGCGCAGAGATCCAGCGCAGATTGGGTCCTCCTCGACACCAATCAGGGCTTATTCAGCTTGCAGTGGCCGGTCAGTATCCCAATTAAGAGGTTTAGGGCACATCGTGTTGTTTAAAATCCACTCTAGCCTAGCCTTGCTTGGCCAAGCTATAAAGTCCTTAGCTTGTCTGCCCCTTTGAACCATCCGCCATTGTTTTTTGGAGCGATGTTCAGCCCCCTCGTTTAGTGCAGATACTACCTGCTGTTTAGTTATTTCTATGACCTGCTCAGGTCCAGGGATCTTAACTCCATGTCTGTCAAGTTCATCTACCATCTCGTTGCCCTAAATCCCCTGGTGTCTGGGAACCCAGACCAGGTTTATCTCTTTCCTCCTGAAGAGTCCTCACATTCGCGGACGATTCTTAATTAAGTGGGCGGTATTCTATATAAAAAGCTGGTCCGTATCAAAGTCCTGATATGTCCACATTAATTAAATTTTTCAATTTGAAATTTAGTTGTTGGTAATTTTTTGTTTTAATATTGGTGCAATTTGACAGAATTCAAAATCGGTCCCCAAACCCAAAAAGCAGCAGAAAAAGGCGGTTAAAACCACATATGGTTACAACTGGATACTGACAGATGTCTTGTTTATTTTCTTGTCAAATAAGCGAAGTTATATTTATAAATCAATTCCACCAAAAGAAATTTCTAGGGAATTTTGACAAAATCGAATGAGGATGTGCAAGTAATAAGAACTTGTTCTTTTTCAAAGGTAGAAAATGATACAACTTTCACTCACAAAATGAATAAATGTGAATCCTAAATTGCATGCAACTTTAATCCAGGGTCAAAATGCATAGGTGCGGATTAAATAACCATACTCCGTGACTTACTAATGTCGTAATGTCTACTCATTTTAGAAAAATAAGCATGTCGTCCTTTCGTCAATAATCTTGAACTAGTATTTTACGTTACAAATCCCAGTTTATTCGGGGTTGTTCCTTTATATTCCAGACTTGGCTCCTGCCTCGGCCTCGTCTGTAAAACAACGCTTACTGTAATAAGTCATCTAACGGAAGTGTATCGTATGATATTTTATTTTATCCTGTCTTTTTAATCCTTTTTAAGAAGAATAAATAAATGTTTATTAAAATTTTTAGAAAAATAGATAGCTTATTAGTTGTAGGAGTAGTAATTGAGGAGAGGATTCAAAACCTGGCAAGTAGACCAACGTAATTCTTTTTGCCTACCCCAGAGTCTTCCCCCAACCACTTTAACCACCTTGACCCTCGCCAAAAGGTCCCGACCTCCTTGTGAAGGCAAGTATGTCGCTCCATGCCATGGCAGAGAATCGCGGCTCCTAGTACCTAACGCCTGAGTCTTCCCAGGGCCTCGCAGGTACCCATAAAGTGTAGCGGGGTCTCCTATTTCTCTTGGCATCTAGCACCTTCGCTTCCTCAGCTTGCAGTGTCCAGTCAGTATCCCAATTAAGGGGTTCTTGAAACATCGTCTTCTATTTAAAATCTACTCAGCCTAGCCTTGTTTGGCTAGGTTATAAAGTCCTTAGCTTTTCTGCACCCTTGTACCATCGACCATTGCTCTATGGAGCGGCGTTCAGCCCACTCGTTCAGTGCCGATCGTACCTACTGTTTAGTTATTCCTAAGGCCGGTTCAGGTCTAAGGAATGAGGTCCCGGCTCCGCATCTATCAAGTTCATTTGCCCTGAACACTCTGGTGTCTGGGAATCTAAACTAGGTTTACCTGGCTCCTCGAGAATCCCTCCAAGACATCCACATATTCGCGGACGAGATTGGTTGTGACCGCAAATAAATGAGTACAGGGTAAGTAGATTTGGGTACTGGATAGGATGAAATAAAATATACTACACAGTTATAAAGCCGTTCCGGAAAACTGCTTAACATAAGAGGAATAATTCCGGCCAAGATATCGGGTTTTTGAAACCACTTCTTGACCACAATTATCTTATAGTTAAAATTCTTGATCTATTAATTTTACTTATTTTAGGTTGTGCAAACTTGAACCGAAGCCAAGGATTTGACTTAGACGCTGCCAAAAAAGTCATAAAAGTTTTAGCAAACCTGCAAGCCACCACAGTAGCAATAAAGCTTAAAAAGCCAGATACTTTTGCCGCAAAAATCAGACCGAATCTAACAGAATTTAAATTGCCAATACATGGGGATGAGAATAGAGACCCATTGGTGGTGGAAATTGAACCTTATCTCAAGGAACATCCAGGTACTGCTAGTGATGTAATTATTGAAATTCTTCCAATAGATATTATGCGAGAAAATAATTTTTCTAACCACCTAAAAAAAATCCTTATACAATAAGGTTGTGTAATTCAGATTGCAAGGTACTACTAAGAAATTGAACGTTCTTCCTATAGATATAATCAGTGGCGGCTCGTGGTTATTTTAAATAGAAGGTCATTTAACATTCTAAGAAAATACGAAAAGCGCCGTAGGCTAAAAAGTTTTTGGTGCTACGCCCATAAAAGTATTTTTTGGCCTATTAAAATTTTTTGTTACCTAATAAAAAAATTATGAAAACTTATAGTATATTTTACTGTTTTTTAAGTCTTAAATATTTTGCTCAACCGATATTTTACACAAGCAACTATTTAACACAACACTCTTTGTACTGTAAATACTTAAAAAACCAACAAATCATCAAGCCCCGGCATAAGTACGTAAATTCGGTAATTAAATATTAAATGTAAACAATTACAAACTGACAATGAATATTTGAATATACATTATGCAATCCTCCTTACTGCAAAAATCGGTTGAGCACTTAAGCCAACAAATTTTCCTAGGAAATAAACTGAGAATTGCTCCCGCAATATAACTTGCATCCTCTTCTTCCCACACGTTTCTGCAAAATGGCAACGTTTATCGGAACGTCATCAAAATTTTATTTGGCTTCTAGCCCCAACAGATTCGTTTTCTTTGTCATTCCTTTCAGTAGTAGTATGCGTTCTCTTGCACCCTTGCGCATTCAAATTTGTCGGGTAAAGAGAACAGCAGAGCCGTGATCATGGCTCGCTGCTCGCTTGGATCCAATATACTGTGTGGGCATCGACGGTAAATACTGATCCGTGTAGTTTACTTGGCAGAGCATGGTTGTGATCATAAAATTCACTTAAAATACGAGGGATATTTTATAGGTATTAGTAATAATACCGAAACAAACGAAGTTTGGCTAATAGGATGAATTTTAAACCTAATAAAGATTGTTACATAAGAAGAGAATAATTGATTGAGGTCATTGATTCTGGAACTTGTTGACGCCAACAAAAATAGATCATTTGTATTTGAGGCTTCTTGACGTATGAACATAAAGTTAATAGTATGTTCTTTTGCTGTCTAACTGGTGAAATTTTTCAGATGCCTACATTATTTTCTTAAATTTTTGGGTTGGAAATACTTACGAATGGAAATATATTGCTACAATCATTAAATTGTTATCTGCCAGATAATTTGACCTGGAAATACTCAAATTAGTTATTCTCCAGATTGCAAATGCTCTTTGATTTATCGGAGAAATTGTTATTTATCAGATAGTGAAAATTAAACTGAAAGTACCAGGCCTAAATAAAATATAACCTTATTGTATAAGGACAAACAGGATTTAAAAGGTTGGCATATTTTATACAATTGATTAGTATCGATTGAAAGTAATCCAATATGATTATTTTGTGTAAATAACAGTATAAATCATACAACTGATTTCCAAATTGATTGAATTTAAATAAAATAAATTTAATGAGACATCCGTTACTGTTAATCAATTGAACTTTTTACTGTGTATTTGGTCGATTTTTGAATAAACTCAAGACCTAACGAAATATTGATCAAATAACGAAATGGAGAAGGCGTCACTAGTGTTCGCTCTTAAAGCCACTTTCGGTATTTCCGCACAATGAATCAGAAATTAAATTTCCCAAATTGTTCATAGGTACGGCAACTATAATTCCAAAGATTCTTAAGTTTCTTGCAAAAATGCGGGCAAGACGAACCAGAAAATTTGGAGAACCATGGGCTACAATCGTTCACAACGACCTTTGGGTAAATAATATTATGGTTAAACAAGCAAATGATCACGTTAGTGAAGTGAAACTTGTAGATTTTCAGGTAATATTATATTAAGATAAGTAATACTTAAAAATAAAATAAATAAACGGGATATTTGCTGACATATCGCTGCTCTTAGACAATATCGGCGCAACTGCGAAAACACCAATTTTACAGGAGAGGCCAAAAACAATTTTAATTTATAATTTAAATAACTTTGAAGGAAACGGAAAAAATATTATGTTTTAAAATAAAAACGATTTAACAGTATTTTCTGACCATTTTAATTATAAATATAGTTTTTAATAAAGGGCGGTTTATATACACTTAAATTCAGCCAAAATATGCGCATATACAGTGTGGTTGTTTAGGTGTGCAACATATGGGATTTTTTTTTATTAACGATTTCTCAGAAAATTTTATTCTTGATAAAAGTTTGTGCATGTTCCATAATCATACTAGGTGCACTTGTAATGGTTGCAAGTCAAACGGCGTACAGGGTAGGCCAAAGAATGTAAAACTTTTACAAGAATAAAAAATTTTAATAAACATTTAAAATAAAAATTTTTCACTTTAAATGATGAGTTTTTTAATTAGCATATTATTATTACTAATGCTTTATCTTGTTAAAAATAATTTTTAGGATATTTTAAAGTTGTGTTTAATATCGTTGCAACAAACATGAAGTTTGTGATTCCTTAATAAATTAAAAATTCAAGTAACTTTTGCAAATATGCTTGAACTTGAACAAAAATATGTGAAATTGATTTAATTTTGATTAATTTATGAAGGTCTTTATGGTGAATTAAAAAAAAAAATCTGGGAAATTATTAATGTGTTTTAAAAAAATGTATTTTTTTATTTTAGGAGGTCACGTTTTCGAATCTATGCATAACTTTTAATTCTTAACAACTTTTTTTTATAACATTTTGCTGAATTTTTTGAAATAGGGGTACTTTATTCTTGTACAAGTTTTATATTTTTTGGCCTACCCTGTACGCCGTTTGACTTGCAACCATTTCAAGTGCACCCAATATAATTATCGAACATGCACCAACTTATATCAAGAATAAAATTTTCTGAGAAATCGTTAATAAAAAAAATTCCCATATGTTGCACACTTAAACAACCACACTGTATATTAGGCTGGGCCGAAAAAGTGAAAAATTGGAAATTGCAAATGGTATATTTGCCAATATCTGACTATACATCTAAAAGTAATTTGTGGAAAATTTTATTAAAATCCGTAAATGTTTCGCCGCGCCCCTGTGACCTTGAAAATTAGTAAAAAGGCCCATTTTTCAATATTTAATATTTTTTAAATCTAAAATTATAATTTTTTTCTGACTTCTTGTGGATGTGGGAATGTGTATAAAAATATTTTTTTCAATAAAATATTTTTCTGTTGGATGGAAATTACAAATTTGTCCTCAAAATCTTCATTTACACGTAATTTAACGTTTTCAGAGACAAGTTTGTAATTTCCATCCAACAGAAAAATATTTTATTGAAAAAATTATTTTTATTCCCATTCCCACATTCACAAGAAGTCACAAAAAAATTATAATTTTGGATTTAAAAAATATTAAATATTGAAAAATCGGCCTTTTTACTAATTTTCAAGGTCACAGGGGCGCGGCGAAACATTTACGGATTTTAATAAAATTTTCCACAAATTACTTTTAGATGTATAGTCAGATATTGGCAAATATACCATTTGCAATTTCCAATTTTTCACTTTTTCGGCCCAGCCTACTGTATATGCCTT
Organism: Polydrusus pterygomalis; assembly: GCA_963969555.1. Classification (NCBI taxonomy): domain Eukaryota; kingdom Metazoa; phylum Arthropoda; class Insecta; order Coleoptera; family Curculionidae; genus Polydrusus; species Polydrusus pterygomalis. The sequence continues at coordinate 113,626,056 of OZ018375.1, forward strand.
GCTTGCCTTTAAAATATGCAGTTATTTGCGTTTTTACCAAATATGCATACTGGTATGGAATATTTCTTAATTTATTATAGTAAAATGAAACACATTGGGTTCTAGAAAATATTATGTTTATTTTTAAAAAAATGCAAAAAAAAAAACAAAGAAAAATTAGAGCAAACAATTTTTTAACCTAAAACTGTATAAAAGGTAGGTATATAATACTAAATATTTTTCAAAATTTTTAACTAAAAAGGATTGTTTTCTATTAGTAAAAATATGTTTATACAAAGAGAAGCTTCTGTCAACATCTACTGATTAAATCGGACAATACTGCAACTTATGTTGCAAAATATAAGGCCAAGATACAACTTCGTTGGATGATTTACCCTCATAAATGCTTTTTACTGCAGTTAAGTATTTAAATCCTACAGTTACATCCAATTTGTTCCTTACTTGACCTCATACTTTACCAGGAATGTTGTTACATTTAGCGGAAAAAGTTTTAACAATACTAATTGAGTCTCTTAAACTTAAATTTCTACTCTCCAACGAGGATATTATGTCCGGTATAAAACTGAAATTAACCTTAATAGAAACAAGATATTTAGCTACACTTGCACTTTTTAACAACTCGTCATTGATATACAAAATTGGTTCTTTAATGGCTTCGAAATGCTTTGACTAAAATATTGCGGCCTTAATCTATGTTCCCCACCGCGTAATTACCATAGACAATTTACCTTTAGATATCTACAGCTTATCTCCTGCGCAAACAAAAGTTACGTTTTATGGGTGAAAAAATACGCCCGAGCGCATGACTCGTCGGTCAGCTGTCTTCATTCGGGGGACCTTCGTGCATGCGCACAAACCTCGTGTTATCGGCCGTCCTACTTTATCGACAATAATCGACGCGCTCAAGAATACTCTCCAGAACCGGCTCGGCCGCCATTTTTGTTGTTGTGTTTTAAGGTTTCTTTTCTCTGCGGATTCCTTGTAGTTTTCTAAAGTTTTCAGCTATCGGATCCGCTATCGTGGATTGTGGGACTGGTGTTTAATATTTATGGATTTCTGGTTTTTGTGTAGTTTAGTTAGTGAATTGTGTTTGTGCTTTTAGTGACTCGGATTGTAATATAAACAATGACTAGTACTAGTTGCAGCCGTTGTATAATTGTATTATGCCCAAATAGGGGTAAAATAAACCCTCTATGGTGGCATATGAGCAAGAATTTAAATTTTAAAGCCCGGACCTGTCTATTTTCCCATTCGTCAAACGATAATGTTGCAGTGCGCATGTCTAATAGTTCCCAGTTTTGTTTACATGCGCGAGGCCATAAAACTGCCACATTCGTGATTATTGTTTGTTTATCTAAAGGTAAATTGTCTATGGTAATTACAGGTTCTAGAGGTAAACTAACTTCTGGTAATCTCTCCTTATACAACAGAATTGCACTCTTAGAGGTGCTTTTATAAGCACTTTTTTTACATTTGAAAAATTATTTACCAAAGGTTGATTTACCAGAAGTATGTATTATAAATCGATATAATAATTACAGTTTGTTAAGCAGGTAATAATAACGCATTATTAAGTGACAATAAACAAACCCTAACAATATATCTGCAAACCCCGGAAATCCCCAATTAATACCTTGTGTATAACCAAAATGTAAATATAATTAATATAATCTACAGATTGGAAAATCCCTGAAATAAGTATCGTACTGAACATTTAAAATTTAGCGTTTTAAATTTTTTGATAAAGCCGAAAACATAAAAATATGCTCTTAAAATAATAATTTATGAAAAATATGCAAAAATGCATATAAATGCATATATTCCCCCCAATAGTTATTAAAATTAATGATGAATTTTGTAGTTACGTTGTTATATCTCCAAAATGAATCACGGTAAATCTCAGTTGTCTCAATACATAGTTATCAAGTTAATTAAAACGCAAAGAACACTTGTGTCGTTATTTCTCCCAAAGAAAGTCCACTGATTTACACTCCGACAGTCGAAAACTGCACCTACGTCATTATTGCAGCGATTTCATTAGCAAATATTTTGCTCAAGTGATGGGTACGTCGATGTTGTTCCAGAAAGTTAAAGTAAAGAAGAGTAATGGAATAACGACGCAACTAACATCTAGCGATCAAATTTTGTACTACAGTTGTGGCAATTTTTAACCAAATAAAATTCAGTTTTATTTATGGCTTGGTGTAATTAACTTGTTTTTAAAAAAATTCCAGTTACGTCAATATTGTTCTGGAGCAGCGAAGTTAAAACTCACCCCTATAGGGCGGTCCGCTTTAACTTGAGAAAGACAAAACCCGATTTTATACGTTGTTATTTTATGTCACTTGTAAGGTTATATTATACATTGTAGTTATACATGTATAATTCGCCCCGTAAGAGCACTGGAACCGCCTGGGATGTTAAAACGGTTTATTTTAACAGCATCTAAATTAACATATTACGTATTTGTATGTAAAGTTATTACTTAATTAGCCTACGTTGTCAGTCATGTAAAAGTACATATTTTTCTATGTAGGTTTATACAGGGTCACTACTTAAATGACCGCTATTATTGCTGGTATCTTATAAACGGTAATTTCTACCAAGTTGTACGACCAAAAGATCATATCCTGTCGGACAGCCAAGCTCCCTGAAGGCTCTGAACTCCTTCCGATTTACATCAAAAATCACAATGGAGTGCCTTAACGACCTAAAAGACCTGGCAGCCAGAAATAATAAGGTTGAACTCCTGTGGGTTCCTGGTCATTCAGGGATAAAAGGCAACGAAAAAGCAGATGAACTGGCAAAAACCGGATCTGCTCAAAATTTCAGGGGCCCAGAACCCGCCCTTGGAATATCAAAAAAGGTAACCAAAACAACATTAGACAGATGGGCCCAAAAACAACCTATCTCGATGGAACGGTACACCTGGCCAGGAACACGCACGGGCCGTAATCGATAGGCCCTTGAAGCTGGAATGCTGCTCTTGACGCACACTCAGTTAAAATAACTGACCGGCCTACTAACAGGCCATTGTCACTTAAGAAGGCACCTTCAACGAATGGGAGTCTATAATGGACCCATTGAATGTAGACTTTGCGGTGAAGAGGACGAAATCGCTTCCCATATCATTTACAGCTACGAAGCGCTCAACTGTAAAAGATTCAAAATATTCGGAAACATTCGACGTGGCGATAACCTCCCGCACGACAAAATTGGAAGAAAACTACTGGACCTCGTAGAAGAAACAAATCTTTTCTAACAAGACTGATGGGGCGCACAATAAGCCAAAAGGCTGCAGTGTAAGAAGCTTGGGCCACACGGAACCCGACCCCCGCCTTTAACCAACCAACCAACCAAGTTTAAATTGGAGAAAATGTTTAAATGAAAATTTGATTTCTTTAATAACTCAATAAAATCAACTCTCAGAAAAACATTCTTTAAATAAAACCTTCGTATTTTTTCTTCTCTAGAAAATGATATGGGGTTCTCTTATTTAGTCAATTTTATAGAAATTACCGTTTACAAATACCACAATAAACTGTTAAAGTACCTTAAATATAAAAAGTCATGGGTCAAAAATTTGCTAAAAAGCCGCCCACAAGCTAATGCGATCTGCACAATACAAGCTGAAGCACGCGGTTTTCGTTCAAGCATGCATAGAAGGGGGCGAAATACATAACCATTTATGCTTTTTGACATTATTTTATATTTTTTACATGAACTTACGTAATGTTTCTTTTTTTAAAACCGACCAGAAAATATACACTTTCTGGACAATTTTTCGTCTAGAAAAAAACCTTTTTCCGATCGCAAGACCGGAAAAGTGATGTTAGAGACCGGAAAAGATTTTTCCGGTCCCTGTTTTTTGTTTCTCCAATCGCTCTTTGATAATATCAAGCTACCTTGATTTCGTTACTATGACAACAACATTTCGATGTATTGTCGAGTGACAGTTCGTTGATTTTTAATTTGTTGTTTATGTCAAACTTGTTTCGCGAGTGCGCAAATTTAACAATATGAATTTAGATTTTGAATTATCCGACACGGAAAATGAGATTCCAGAAGAAATTTTGGAAGCAGCAATGAAAGCGACTTACGATATATTGCCAGTAAAATTAAAAGCCCGTTACGAGAAGTCACAATAATCATAAAATAAAATAAAGAATTAAATGTATATCGAAATGTCGGTCTTAAAAAAAATATTGTACGTCACGCAACCGAACATTAGTGTTTTCCAGGTCTCTCCAAGCTTCCAGGACTCGCCTACAGCTCGCCCTGGAAATGCTTGTCTCGACCTGAAAAACACTACTTTCCGGTCTTGTAACGTAAATTACTATTTATTCACAAAACATTAACCAGTAAATGTGTTAATATAACATAAGAATAATGAAAAAAAAAATTGGAAGAATACTTTATCGTACTGAGTACCTATATAGGAAAATAACTAAATATTTTTTTTTAAAAGTCCAAACCAATTGAATGGAAGGGGAAGTAAATAACACTTCTAAAAAAATTATTTTAAAATTGTGTACTTATCCTTCCATTTAGTTGGTTTGGACTTTTTTAGACAAATATTTAATTATTTTTCTACATACTTAGTATAATAAAAAGTTCTTCCAACTTTTTCTTCACTTGTCATATTATGTTATATTAACACACCATTTTTATTCCATAAAAGCTCCGTTAGGGTTTTCTGCTTACACCATCAGCACAGCTTCTTCGGCCTCCTGATGATAAACGTTTCTACATTCGAAACTTGTAGAAACCCTTAATTAAATATTTTTATTCTAATAACTTTGTGGTTTAAGTATTTCTTTCGGTTCTAAAAATTAAAGTCTAGACATAGTAAAAATTAGATGGCGGTTGATGTATTTTTGTATTTTGTATAAAATATGACATTGGATTCTATTATTGTATCAATTTCTTATCGATACATAATAATAACATAATGCTAAATATATATTTTAGAATATAAAAAAAAATATTTGTAGATTTCTTAAATTTAAACAAAATTAAAAAATTAGGGATAAAAGCGTTAATAAAAATCAAAACTATATGGGCCTAGTTCCAAATCCTATAAGCCCATTTTTTAAATATTATTTTTAACACATTGACGACCACCGTCCAGTATACTGGACATGTCGTTCTTTCCGTGGAGACCGCGTCCAGTATACTGGACACATAATATAATGCATTTAAATGACTTTAAAATTTTGCGCGGTCCCTCAGGCTCGACTGATTTATTTCATTGGTTCCCAAGATAAGAAAAAAATTTGCATATTATTTGCATATAAGCGTCAGTGTAAACTGGACTTTTGACGTATTTATTGCAGATGGGCGAGAAACCCGTTTATAGACGTATACGCTTTGTTTCTGTCATTCGTTATATTATACACGTGCTTTGTGGCAGAAGAGCGTTTTTTTTTAAATAAAAAGTTTATAGCAAAATGTTGTTTTTTGTGTAAAAAAATAAAAAAAAACAGCGTCCAGTTAACTGGACGTTGCCAGGTACCAACGCGTTGGTACCTGACGGTAAAATTTCTTTCCAGATACCGACGTCCAGTTAACTGGACGGCATTTTGGAAAATTTTGAGTGCGAAAAAAATTATCTATAATAGCCCTAGAACCCATAAAAAATATTAGTTTTTTGTTATTACCCCCCATTTTTAATGGTTTCTCAGGAAGTTTCGTATTTTGACTGTCGGTCGTCAATGTGTTAAGGTAATTTTCCAAAAAAACTTTTATTATTTCAGGTAATAGAATATGGTTCTCCTCTAAATGATTTGATTTTCTTCCTATTGACGAGTGTCCAAACTCCAGTACTAAAATACCATTTTGACAAACTTCTTTTATTCCACTACAACGAGTTCGTGAAAACCTTGAAGCAATGTAATGTGGACCTTAAGGAATTTTCCTACGAAAGTTTTCAAGAGGAAATAAAATTCGCCATACAGCCTGAGTTATATCATGCCTTACGGATGTTAAAAGTGGTATTTGCACCAAAAGGTATGCCTAAAATTCCGGGGAAAGTAGCTGAATGGAACCCCAATGGACAAGGAAACGTGTTATCGAATGGAAATTCCTCTTTATCTAATCATGCAGGTCCACCGAAGGCAGGTGGTCCTGGAAGTCATGTGGGGCCCGGTGGACCTCCTGGTGGTCATGGCGGCCCTCCTGGTAGTCATGGCGGTCCTCCTGGTGGCCATGGTGATCCTCCTAGCAATCAAGTAGCAGGTCTGCCTAGAGCAGGAGGTCCAGGAAGTCATGTTGGGCCCGGTGGACCTCCTGGTGGTCATGGCGGCCCTCCTGGTAGTCATGGTGGTCTTCCCGGTAGTCATGGTGGTCCTCCTGATGGTGGTAAAAGTGGTCCACCATCCTTTGCATGGCCTCCAGAATGCAAAGAGAAATTATGGTTTATGATGGAAGAGGCAGTTAAACGGAACTGGATCTAAATTTACTGTAAAATTATTTAACTGAATAAAACGTGATATTCATATTATTGTAAAAACTTTCATGATATTTATAAAAGTCGGAGAAAAAAAATTATGCTACCCCCACCGTAAAAGCCGATATAATTAGTTACGAGAAGTGATGCAAGAAAGAGATTATTAATTTGTTCTACAGGATCTCTCTAAAAGGTGCGGAAAAAATGCTAGTAAAAATTCCCGAGACTTCAGTATGATGAGTTTATTTACAACCATACATGTAATGTGGACATAACAACATTTTTAAAAGTTTGGAAGTGTCACATTACCTACGTCTACTTCCCTCTTCCACTTCCCTCACCCACTTCCTTCACCCACTTCCCTCACTTATTTCCCTCATTCTTGTCATTCAACCAGCATATTTTTGTTTGGCATCAAAACAATAAATGTCATATTTTGACATTTTTACTACATTTTTTGAAAAAATCAAATATTATCTAATTTTCAATTAACGGTGTGGTTGTAAATAAAATAGTATACAAACCTCAGAGAAAAGTTTTCATTACTGTCACGAGATTAAAGTTCACCTCGACGCTTCGCGTCTCGGATAACTAACTAATCTCTCAACAGTAATGAAACACTTTCCTCTTCGGTATGTAATATACTATTACCACTCTTACCTCGTTCCAAAAGTGAATGATTTTGGAGTCACAGAGTTTCAAAAGTTCGATGGTTTTAGTTGTTCATAAATAATTTTTTTAATAATTGGTGTATTATTGTCACAATATTTGGCTAGGTGGGGTAAACAATTAAAATCAGCTCTTATTTTTCTGAGGGCGCCACCTACGGTACTTTGCACACATTTTAAAACGAAATAATAAAATTTCACATAACACATACTTGCTTATTTTAATATAGCGCTAAATTATAGAATGATATATATTATGTACCATCTCAAAAAACACTACACCTCTTTTTTAAACCCCCACGGAGATTTTGGGATGACGAAACATGTGTATTATTATTATTTTATTAAGAGAACTTATATAGCAATTTTTAAACCTCCACCAGTTGTAGTTTCTGAAATACGGAAATTCCTATAAAAATTTCTACCCCCGATTTAACCCCCTTGAGTTGAGTCTCGAAAAATCCCTTCTTAATGAATGCCTACATTATAGGGAGAAGACATCCTAGAAATTTCATGATTCTAGGATCAGGGGTTTAGTTTGTATATACAGGGTGATTCAAAAGTACTTTGACAAACTTCGAAAGGTAATTGCTGGCAATATTTTAACATGAAAAGTTCTTATAAACAGTGGTCCTTGGCGACTTCGTTACGGAGATACAGGGTGTTGAAATGTTAAAAGAAATAGTAATAATTTTTAAATAACTCCTTAACGAGTTATTTTTTTTTATGAAATTTTGTGAATTAAATAAGCATCTAATGACACTTATTTTCAAAGTACAACACGTTCGTAAATTTAACCAGTGGCGTCGGTACAAAATGTTACTATCATATTTTTTCTGAAAACTATGCTACACCACTGACTTATTTTATTTTAACTTTTTTCTTATAAATCCTCCCTTTATTTGGAACAAAAAAGATCACGTGTGTTTTTTTGATACGAGGGACGGTTTAGGCGTAAATGATTATTTTATTTGAATATACACAAATATTAAAAAATGTGTTTTAAACTGATCAACCACTCAAATATTTATTACAGTATTTTAACGAATACCTACATACATACTCACTAATAAACAAATATGTATATGCCTAAGGAAGGTATCTGAGGATGCCTTTTTCCTAAGTATAACACGTTTTCAGTGGCATACATATTTCTTTATTAGTATGTTATTTTTTAATATGTTGTATTTTGACAAGGCGGCTTTGGAAATGCTTTTTTTGTCGATAAATTAAAACATATTTGACAGTTAGTTACCATTAAAAATAACAAAACTGAACGTCGACGTTGTGGTCTGGTGGTTAGCGCAGCAGCCTCACAGATCGTAGGCCCGAGTTCCATTCCCGGTGCCGGCAACGTCGATGTTAAATTTGGAATTTGGTTTAAGAGGTGGCGCCGTCTTTCGGAAGAGACGTTAAACTGTGGGCCCCGTGTCATGGATGTTGGCACGTTAAAGAACCCTACCCTCGACAAAGAGGGATTCGGCAAAATTACCAGATAGTGTGTGACAAATTCCCTGGCGTCGGTGATTGGCCTCGTTGCGGAAAAAAAAAAACCGACGTAAAATAAATAAATAAAAAAAAAAAAAAAAAAAAAAAAAAAAAAAAAAAACTGAAGAAATAAAACTCAATGGTAACTAACTGTCAAATATGTTTTAATTTATCGACAAAAAAAGCATTTCCAAAGCCGCCTTGTCAAAATACAAAATATTAAAAATAACATACTAATAAATAAATATGTATGCCACTGAAAACGTGTTATACTTAGAAAATAGGCATCCTCAGATACCTTCCTTAGGCATATACATATTTGTTTATTAGTAAGTATGTATGTAGGTATTTGTTAAAATACTGTAATAAATATTTAAGTGGTTGATCAGTTTAAAACACATTTTTTAATATTTGTGTATATTCAAATAAAATAATCATTTACGCTTAAACCGTCCCTCGTATCAAAAAAACACACGTGATCTTTTTTGTTCTAAATAAAGGGAGGATTTATATGAAAAAAGTTAAAATAAAATAAGTCAGTGGTGTAGCATAGTTTTCAGAAAAAATATGATAGTAACATTTTGTACCGACGCCACTGGTTAAATTTACGAACGTGTTGTACTTTGAAAATAAGTGTCATTAGATGCTTATTTAATTCACAAAATTTCATAAAAAAAAAATAACTCGTTAAGGAGTTATTTAAAAATTATTACTATTTCTTTTAACATTTTAACACCCTGTATCTCTGTAACGAAGTCGCCAAGGACCACTGTTTATAAGAACTTTTCATGTTAAAATATTGCCAGCAATTACCTCCCGAAGTTTGTCAAAGTACTTTTGAATCACCCTGTATATATATTCCAGTTCATATTTAAATTCTCTACGCCACATGATGCTGTTCTCGCCATCGGTAGACTCCACATGAGTAATGCCATAATACAGGGTGTTCGAAAAATAGACGGAGATATTTTAGAGGGTGATTCCTTGTTAAAAAATATTAAAAAAAGTTTCTATAAACATGGGTCCGGAAATGCAGGGTTTTCAAGATACAGGATGTTAAAAAAATAGAAATAAAAAATAAAATTATTAATTAAATTAAAAATACTTACTCGATGCTGTTGAAATTTGGCAATGATATTTGTTGTATTAAGAGGCTAATTTAGCCCTAAATAGATTAAAATTATTGAGTCCAGTGGCGTCCCGGGGGGCACCTTAGCGAATATTATTATTAAAAAAATGTACGCCACTGTCTTTTTTGTAGCTTTAATATTTTTTGTTTAATTAAGCATCTAAAGATACAACTTCTTTGCCACTTGTATTTTTTTCCTATCTCACTTCATTTTCGAGAAAAAAAATAAAAACCGTTTTATTGTATGTCATATTGGACAAAATTGGTTTATTAATTTCTACTAAAATAAATCACAAGTGCATTGGAAAACAAATAATCATTTCTGCATGAAGGATTGACATTTGCGCGTTAGTTCTTTTAGAAAAGAATTATACACTTTTTTTGGCGAAATTGTTCTAAAAAGTTTTTGTCTCGGTTTTTGTGATGGAAAATTACACTTTTGAGGAAATGGCAGACATGCATGTAATGTATGCACGTGCCTATAGTAACTGTTATGCAGCGAGGCGCCTGTATGCAGAAGCGTTTCCCAATCGGCAACTTCCAGATAGTAAAACCTTTGAAAGCGTAGACCGTAGATTACGGGAAAGAGGTAAATTTTCTTATTTCTTTTTTGTGATGTTTTTGACAATAATGTTATTTAGGAAGTTTTGCCGTTCCCACCAATGATAGAGGCCTGCCAAGGTCCATAAGAACGCCCGAGTTTGACGAGGCAGTTTAACGTGCCGTGGAACAAAATCCTGGTATCAGTACTAGGAATATAGCAACTAGATTAGGGCGTAATCATTCCAACAGCACTGTGTGGCAGGTTCTCTCCGAGCAACTCTTGTATCCCTATCATGTCCAACGTGTGCAAGCATTACTACCAAGAGATTTTCTTCCTCATTTACAGTTTTGCTAATGGTACTACCAAGAGGTTAATAATAATAGGAATTTTAATAATAAAACTATACTTTTTACAGACGAAGCAGGATTTCGGCGGGATGGTATTGTTAATTACCATAACACTCACGTATGGAGTGACGAAAATCCCCATGCTTTCGTGCAGTGTCGCCACCATCAGGAACAATTTTCTTTAAATGTGTGGATGGGTAGGTATTGTTGGTAACAATTTAATTGATCCTTTCTTTTTACCCTTAAGATTAAACGGTGAATCTTACTTAGAGTTTCTTCTACAAGAATTGCCCGTACTGCTAGAAGAAGATCCTCTAAATATACGTAACCAAATAACTTTTATGCACGATGGAGCTCCTCCTCATTTTAGTAGACCTGTCAGAACTCATCTGAGTAACACCTTTGGTAAAAATTGGATTGGAAGAGGTGGACCAATTAACTGGCCACCTCGCTCCCCTGACTTAAATCCATTAGATTTTTATTTATGGGGACACCTTAAGACGATGGTTTACACTACTCTTATAGAAACAATAGAACAACTAAGAAATAAAATCGTAAATGCTTGCGAAGAAATAAAAAATAGACCTCGAATTTTAGCTCGAGTTCGTAGTTCAATGATGCGTCGAGTGAGAAGGTGTACGGAAATGGATGGTGGACATTTCCAACATTTGTTGTAGTTTATGTTATGGTATTGGAAAAGTTGCAATAACATTATTTCCTAGAAATGTTTTTTATTATTTGTGGTCCAATGCACTCGTGATTTATTTTAGTAGAAATTAATAAACCAATTTTGTCCAATGACATACAATAAAACGGTTTTTATTTTTTTTCTCGAAAATGAAGTGAGATAGGAAAAAAATACATGAGGCAAAGAAGTTGTATCTTTAGATGCTTAATTAAACAAAAAATATTAAAGCTACAAAAAAGACAGTGGCGTACATTTTTTTGATAATAATATTCGCTAAGGTGCCCCCCGGGACGCCACTGGACTCAATAATTTTAATCGTTTTAGGGCTAAATTAGCCTCTTAATACAACAAATATCATTGCCAAATTTCAACAGCATCGAGTAAGTATTTTTAATTTAATTAATAATTTCATTTTTTATTTTTATTTTTTTAACATCCTGTATCTTGAAAACCCTGCATTTCCGGACACATGTTTATAGAAACTTTTTTTTCATGTTTTTTAACAAGGAATCACCCGCTAAAATATCTCCGTCTATTTTTCGAACACCCTGTATATTATCTTGTTTTCTTTGTATCATGGATTCTGCTGACTAGAGGCTTTCCGTGGGAATCCGAGGACATTTGGGGTCACATAATTTGCTCTCTATTACCCAGGTTCGCCAATAACTCGGGCAAGGAACATAGACACTTACATTTAGATCCGTATCTCATGCGCAAACAAAAGTGAAGTTTTATGGGTGAAGTTGAATGGATGAAGAACGGGATAAGATAAATCGTGACGACTTATCCCGATTTTGCACCAAATTTGTGAATGGGACGAGTCAAAAGTGTTTATAACTTCGTTGTTCATGGACACGCACGTCCCGTTCTTACACCCAACTAAAATTTATGTTTTTTAGAAGCTCATTCAGCACATATCCCAATTTGCAAAAATAGTGACTTATCCCCTTCTAGCACTAATGCCCTCAATTAAATTTTGATCAAAATATAATTTCGACAGGGAAACCCGTATTAAAAACATCTGCCATATGCTATCTAGTAGCGGGAGCAAAGACGAAGTACTAACCCGATTGGTACTAGCCGTCTAGATAAGTAAAGCACGTAAAAATCCACGATTCGCGGGCTTATGTGGAGATCTGGCCAAGCCACAAAATTACTTATGAACCAGTAAGTGAGGGAGATATATTTATTGTAGCTTATTATAACTGTCTCTCTCTCTTTTTCTCTATTTTATGCGATTAATAGTCTAGCCATATGGAATTTTTCCGACACGACAAAGTGCCAGGAAGTTTTGGCACCGTTAGGCCAACGTCTCAAATTTTAAATTATTCATAAAAAGCAGAAGGTGGAATAATAATTATAAGTATGAATAAACAGCTTGGTGTACAGGTAGGTAGATAGGGCCACGGTACTGTGGCCCTACTTTACGAGTCACCGCTGGCAAGGTGTAATCACAGGGAAGCAAAAAGTTTTGGTTCTATACATACGGGAAATATTTTTTAAAATTCTAAAATGTTTTTTTTTGCCTTACCAAATAAACTTTAACTGGTTAGTTTATTACTAAAGTAATGTTGTTTTTTGGTTCAACAACCACTTACCTAAAACAAAAAAAGAATAATTAATTAATTTATCTAACAAAAATATAAAATAAAGTACGTATGTAATCCAGCGATAAAAATAGCCCAAAGTTTCAGATATGAAAGCGTTATATACCGTACGAGCAAAAATTATTTGCATCAAAGAGGGCTTCGATTAAAAAACGTAGGGCTTGGTTTAGATCACAATGATATGGGGACGATATATCTAACCAAATCTAGGTTAAAATTTTGTCAAATTCATAATATGACATGATATGCCAAACTAATGAGTAATAAAATAAGTAGACAGTAGACAAGTACAAATTTATTAAATTAACAAAGTAAGAATATACAGAAAGAAAAAGAAAAATAATTACATAAATTGCTGAAATTGGCCATTGCTCCAAGCATAAATTCACACGTCTCTTCATATTTTCGAAAGTGTTGACCAGCATCTTTGAAGAAATGTTACCACACTCTTGGATAATCCTTACTTGTAATTGTTCGAAATTTGCAACTGGTGTTTTAAAAATAAATGAGGAAAAACGAAGTAATCCATAACCGTTAAACAAGGGGATCTAGGTGAAAAAAATTGCGTAATGCGGTTAAGAGTTCTTCTTCGGGAAACAGCTAACCAGACACCAATTTTTTGAGGGTGCAATGTGGGCTCTACAAAAAAATGGGAATTTTAACTACTCCACATACGTGTATTCTAAGAATTCACATAACCGGAGAGGTGGAACCGAGCTTCATCCGAAAAAATGTCAGGTCTAATAAATCATTTCTTTATAATAAATTTTGGGTAAGCCATTGAGAGTAATTCCTGCGTCTTTCAAAATATGCGGCTTGTTTGTCTTGGAATACTTGCACTTTATAAGGAAATAAATTAAGCTGCTTCTTAAAAATAGCCCTGCATGTTCCATAAGATCTTCCCACTTCTTGTGACAGGCTTCTTATACAATTTGTTGGCGTATTTTGAATTATTTCACAAACGTTTGCAACAAGTTCTTCTGTTCTTCCTGCCCTTTTTTTATGTTGTATAGAACATGTTTCCGTAAACACAGCCACGGTTCTTTTCAGGCAATGATAAAAATCCCCAGCAATAAAAGCAATGTTAGGAAAATGTTCGTGAAAATCGTCCATGCACAAACCCGGATTGTATTGCCACTCACCATTTACTCTAACGCCGTTTCGAAAATATGCTTTAACCATGAATGTTTTGTGCTGTTCCGTAAAGCCCATTGTGTGAATTGTTCATGAAATTGGAAATATTAGCGATGAATCAAATTACTTGTCACGACTGTCAAAGATGACAGAATAACTGATTGGTTGTTAATTCAGGTAGTTACTGACACCCAATTTATTATTAATTAAGCTCTACGGATAAGCATAACGTCCTTAGATGCAATGCACGAATTCTCTCATTTTCCGACAGATGTCACCAGAAATTTGTCATCGATCAGGTGATATTGGGACATAATAATATCCCCAGATTAGTAGTGGACCGTAATGAGCCCAACCGCCGAGTTATGAATTGAGTTTTTGTGCTTTTTGTTACATTTGATTACGTTTTCAAAATGTTTAGTGGTTTTGGCATTTATTTTTACTTTGATTGAATTTTAATTACAGTAAGTACCTACAATTACTATTCATTTGACCAAAAATTTACAGGTTAAAATTTTTTTATGCTTTTTTTAAACTTTAAGTCATTATCGATCATAATTATTACTGTGGGCCTTGCACGTTAGTTGATGTCATCGATAAGTAATAAGTTTCATTTCATCTGAACGCCGTTTTTGTCAGAAAGTTAGTTTCTGAAATTTTTCTTCTTAAAATGTCTTGTTCACAAATGTTACGTTTCCAATGTTTAATATGTGCTATAGTCTTAAAAAATAAAAATAACTTTTCTTATTATGAACCTTTAAAAATCAGCCAATTGAATTTCAAGGAATTATTTACATGCGCTTTTTTAAGGTTGTACTAGTTTTCATCGTTTTTTTATAATGTAACTATTAATGAATGATTTCGTTTTATAATAGTTATTAATGATACTAGTTCGATATAAACACTATAATGAAACGTGTGCAACGTTAAACCACGAGGCGTTAGCCAAGTGGTTTAATTGCACAAGTTTCATTAACAAAGTTCATATCGAACGAGTATCATTCAAAATTTAATCTACGACAGTGCAAATAGATTTTATTCGTCTAAATTTCATTAATATCAGATAACGTTTTCGTAATTTTTAAAATTTTCAGGTGTTCATATCAGTCGATATTATCATGGTAACCGCATTTTTGATTGTTTCAATTTCGATTTTGACAACGTCATTATTGCCGTCTAATTTTCTATTGTATGCAAAGTGTTGGCCAAAAATAATTTAAATATGGGAGATTCTGAATCCGAAAGAGCCCCTTCGGATGTTTACAATAAATAAATGCAATCCGTTTTTCTAAGTAATAATAATAAATAAATAGTTTGGACCGACTTTCTTTTTGTTTTTGTATCTTAAAATTTGGATGTTATTATGAATTCATAATGGCACTGAGTGCGAGGTAGGTATACATCAACGAATTATTAATACAAAGGAAGGAAGGTTTTGCATAAACCGCCTAACAAAATTTGCGACGGAAGTCGGCCATCTTCAGAACCCACAAATGACTCCATGTTTGTTTTGGTGGTGGACAGTTCGAGCTGTGATTTCTGCTTTCTTTGCTGTTTTTAAGTAATTTTGTATTTTATTTAGTTAACAACGATATTTATCGAATTCTATTAAACTTATAATTAGTTTATTGTGACAGTGGACTATACTTTTAGCGCTGGACAGCGATTAAAACATTTTAATTAGGTTGTGTTCCGTAATATTTAATTAGCTATAAGTATGGTTATTTGTGCTGTTCGTGGGTGCTCCCAAACGCTAAAGAATAAAAAACTGAGCATAACATTTTAATCATCGGTAAGTTTATGTTTAGATATATAAAGTTTTTTAATCTGTAGAGAAAAAAAATGTCAATTTAATGTCAAAATGCACATAACCTCGCATGTCATTCATGGAGGAGGCCACATGGGCGTTCGTCCTATAAAACCAGAAAAATATTATTTATTTATTAATCGACTGGGTTACCCAATTTCTATAGAAAAATTTAAATAACATCAAAAATATTTTCCTATGTAAATATAATATCACAATTTCAACATAATTTTATAGCAATCGGGAAAAAAAATGTGCAACAATTTAATAACTTAAAAATTACATAAAAATTTAAAATAAACAATACTTTTAGTGAAAACAATTTAAACCTAAATCAAAATTTAAAATATCACAGATAATTTACAATATTTGATCTCATTTTCAGAACCCTTGGAAGTAAAATATTAGGAAAGCCAATTAAAAATACTTACTGGTTTTTAGTTTTCCAAATAATTACCTAAGAAAAAAGGATGGTTGAAATTTGTAAACCGAAGTGATTGGGATCCTACACGAAATAGCGTTCTTTGCTCGGAGCATTTTACTGAAGATTGCTTTGACAGAACTTCACGATTAAAAGTTATCCCAGTTGATCCCAACTGCAGTGCCTACTTTTGCAGTAGCCAGGTTAAAAAATGTAAGTTTTGAAACTATTGTATCGGGTCATTACATAATAATATTGGAACATATGTAGGTAGGTAAATACTTAAGAATATGAATACAAATAATTCTGCATTATTTATGCTTCTGAGGAAGCTGCTTTGTTTCTCTTTCATAAATTATTTATTGAGAAAAGTTTTTAGATGTTTTATTGGTTTAATCTATTTTTAAAATTTTAAAGCCATGGATAAAGAATGTATTAAAATATGGGAATGTAGGTACGATAAACAAAGAAATTTATATTTAAAGGTTGAAGACAATGATGTTTCTAGAATGCTAGAAACATTTTCCCAATATTCACCTGGGGACGACTGGAGATACCAGTGATTAAAAAAATAAATTCAAAGCAAGTCCCCAACCTTCTATCATTTAAAGAAATTCATATCAAAATATGAATAATTTTTTTACAAAGAGAGGATCTAGTCTATACTGCCCTGTTAAGGTAAAGGGCAGTAAGTAACATTTTTGTCAAAAATGAGATATTTATGTTGCATGCCTAAGCAATAACTGCCCTAGGTCCACACAGGGTTTGAAGCCGAGTAAGAATCAACTTATGCCAGAATCACCTATGGCAAAAGGCAGTAACTAACAATATGACTCTTAATGTTATGGTAACAGGCAGTAACTTACTTAAAATAACTACTTATTGCTGTTTGCCTACACAATTAACTCTTATATAAATTTAAATGTGAAGGTAAACAGCAGTATTATTTACTTGTTTACTTAGTTACTGCCTTTTGCTGGAATATTACTTACATTTACTTCAAAAAATAGCAATTTGATATTATACTAGTGTTAAGCCAAACAGTAGTAGGTAGCGAATTTTTATCAAAAATCAAAGTTACAGAATTTTCCATTCTGTGAAAAAATAAGACATATTTAGTAACGTTCTTTAATACTTTTTTACTGAAAATCCAATAAAAAATAAATTGTGTAGAAGAAAATAAATTAAATTGACAATAACTCAAAATTATTGTTCTTGCACATACTGCCATTTACATTAACAGGGCAGTATAGGTTTCAGTATTTTAATTACGTTATAGGTACTTTTGTGTTATTTGGTAAAGCTGCCAAACAGATAATTAAAAAACTACAGGTACGTTCCTATACAATATCGTATAAGACACCATGTCAAAACCTGCCTGAAGATAATTATCCTACTGTGAATCTAACTGGAAAACTTTCTGGTTACAACTTTAATATCTGAGATAGTTTTAAAATTGAGTCTCACTGAAAAATCTTTAAACCATATAAAAATTCTGATAAAGATTTCAATCTTTAAACCACAAGTGTCAATCAAAATCCTTTGGAGAAACAACGGTTCGAAATGAGGTTTTTGTACATTTTGCAGCAGATCATTTTACATAAACCTGAGTATATAGTA
Source organism: Polydrusus pterygomalis (assembly GCA_963969555.1). Taxonomy (NCBI): domain Eukaryota; kingdom Metazoa; phylum Arthropoda; class Insecta; order Coleoptera; family Curculionidae; genus Polydrusus; species Polydrusus pterygomalis. The sequence continues at coordinate 113,643,957 of OZ018375.1, forward strand.
ATTTATAGAAACCTACGGTAGCAGAGGAGAGAGGGGAAAAATAAGAGAAAAAGAAAGGAAAATAACGATTGTAGTCTACATTTGCATTACCCAATGTTACCTACCCCGTGGCACATCGATTTACGCTTAATCTTTTTCCCTTTCTCTGTATATCCTCTAGATCATTTAGTGTTGCCGACGTGACCAACGCATGGTGAGTCGATCTCTTGGTTAAAGAGAGGAGACCATTTGTGCTCGCGAAATCAGCTCGACTACTAGTTAGTTTGCATTGCATTTAAAAATGTAACCTGAAGCCTTTTATTCCTTATAGGAATTCACAAGCTCTTTATATAACTGTTCGATACTATATGCGACACCAATGCGCTTTCCTATTGTAAGACAATGAAAATTGTTAGACCGTTGTGATAATATCACAATAATTTAGCCAATAGGAATTAGGAGTTAATGCTACCATTGAATGGTTTCTAGCCATTATTGCTCTGAATACTTACAGTAATTATCAAGTTTTTTTGGGGGTGTAATCTGGTTTTATATACTGTATTAGTTCGGACTGGCAGTTGTAATAAAACTTGACATTAATCATAATAATATTTGCTTGCTACGGTTAATAAAGCATATACTTACCAATAAAAATAGCTTCTAATGTGATATTGTTTTTGTCGTTTAACATTGCGTATGATTATCTATTATGCAACATGGTTTACTGAGATGGTAAAATTCGTCCATAGATTATAAAGTCCAATAATTATGATGGGTTGTGCGAAATAAGAATCGTCTATTACTTTATCTGACATGCAAATTAAAAAAAAAACTTACCTATATAACAGTAAAAATAAATTAATTGAAACAGGTATTGGTACGATCAATATAATTTAAATTCAGACAGGTTTGCTAGAAGACTCCGAACAACGATGTGACCTGCGCAACAAATACTGTAAAACTAATAATACGGCGCGCGGCGATTGCCGATCGCTCCGCACCCCCACCAACGGATTGGTGGATTGTAAGTTCTAATGGATACAAATCGTTTTTAGGGACGCTATTCTGTTTTCGTGATTGTAGAGAAAAGGCTTTACTGGGAACAAAATGCGTCGGATTGAGAAGATATAATTGATTTCTTAACAAAATTGCTGTATTAAAAGTAGTTTATTATTCAACAAGACTGTGCTGCTAATGGAACTAATTACTACCAATAAAAACACTGTTCTAGCAAATCTGGAATTGATATAACACTACAGCGAGTTTGATACACTGTCAATTTATTTATTATGGTTTAATAAAAAATAAGCTATCAATACAAACTATCTCTTAGCAAACCTGTTGTATTAGATCATTTTGATCAGTGTAGGGTTGACATCTTAGTAGTATATTCATTGTCATTTCATTGTCATCTGACGAAGGTACAGTGTTAGCGAAATATTCAACCCCCAATTTTTTTTTTGCTATAACATGGGTTCATGCGATAACTAAATTTTGAAATGCAGTTAGTCTGATTCAAAATAAGTATTTTAAATAAAGTGACAGAAAAGAGTAAAAAAAAGTGACAAAAAGTTACATTTCCAATAATATGAAAGAAAATACATATAAATTTTTAAACAAAAATTTGGGTATAGACCGAAAATATAATGAGAAGCAATATTTTCTTATAACTTAAAAATGAACAGTGAAGGCAACTGACACTAGAAGCTTATTTAAAACAAGGTTTCTGAACGAAAAAATAAACAATATAAAAAAATTTAGAATTAAACACGTTTGAATTTGTAAAACTTGATTTATATAGATTCAGAGTCATAGTTTAAATAGATTTAGTTAAGTTAAATAAGCCATTGTTTAAATTGTATTACATAATTTTATTATTATATTATAAATGAGTACCTAAATGAATTAAAAGTGTTTATAAAGTAAATATTAAAAATCATTATTTATATATTATATTGTAAATGTCACTGTACCGGGTGGTCAAATAAGCGAGGACGTCGGCTTTATCTCGGAAACCATTAATCGTACAACTTTCGGAAAGATTTTTTTATGAGTAAAGTGGTCAAGAGAAAATGCTGGAAATTACTTTTAAGTTCCTCATTTCGCCGCAAGGGGGCACAATTAAAAATTGTTTTTTTAAATTCTAAATTTCTCCGAAAATTCCAACATTAAGGTATAACTCTGATTACACCATTGAAAAGCTTAGACAATTCTGCATCATTTTGGTTTAAGGCTCATTGGCGAACCGACCTTGATAAGAGTGGGGGAAGCTATTGAATGTGTTAACATTAAAATCGCTGTAACTTCTAAACGACTTATCCGATTTTACTAAATTTAAGCTTGTTTGGAAGGGGAAAATAAGTGTCTTCAATTGCCGTATCCAACAGTACACGATAGTGTTTAATAAAATTGCAGAGGACAGCTTGTTTTTATGGGGCTCATCCTTATATAATATTTTCCATATATCCGGTTTAAAAAAAGATATTGGCTTGTGGTTTTCACAGATATTCTTCTTAAATATTCTTCTTTATAGCTTAACCTGAAAAATATATATCGTTGCATTAAAATTTTTTGACAAAATTAAATAAATTGTTAATTTTGCTGAATACCCGGTACCTACATCGTACAAAATTATGAACCGTAAAACGTTTATATTGGGTTAATTTTTGTATGGTTTCACATTAAAATGCTTTTATAGTTCCCGCCACGGCGGCGGTTGTGGTGAAATTTTAGCTTTGTAGGTTAGGTTAGAGTGGCAGACTTCTGGCACTGTCCAAACAGTCTCACGTAGTCCTATGAGGACCATTGTGATACCACAATTGTTCTGCTATCCGCATCAGCTTCCTGAAGGTTAACGCGACGTAGAACATAGAAGAATATTGGCGTGTGAGTCGACCCAGTTGTAAGTTGCCTACTTCCTCCATATCATTAAAGTATGCTTCGCGCTTCTTCTCGCGAGGCCAGAGCATTCACACAACAAATAAAATGAATACTTTCCTTCTCTTCTTCATTTCTGCAGCGATGACTACGACAGTGATATTTCTTAGGTCTTTCCGACTGTGCTGTAATAACGCTGCGGGTTTCCTGTTAACAAGTAGGGGAAACAGGTGCTTGCAGATGTTACAGGTTGTTAATTCTGTCCATATGCTTTACGCAAGCTGTTTAGTTATCCCATATATCTCCTCTTTGACTGATTTCAGTGGTCTAGCCACAGTATTCTCTGCTAGTTCCACAGACAACACCAACCCTAGCGAGCGCATCAGCAGCCTCGTTGCCATCTATATTGCACTGGCCAGGAACCCAACACAAGGTGACTCGACGCTGTTTGTAGGTGAAATGAATTTTAAAGCTGATAGATGAAGAAAATTCTTCCCAGATGGGTTTTTCATACTGACAGAAACATTTTGAAAACGTTAGTTTATTTAGTTCTGAATATTTAAGAGCCGAGTTATGACAAAAATTAAATATTTTTTTATCAATACCGTACTATTATTGTCGTCAGGTATTTAAAAAAATATATATTTTATCTTATCTTTTTTCCAGATAAACTTTATAACTAATACACTGTCCAAACACTCTTAAAAGTGCTATAAATTGGTTGTTTATTTTTCTACCTTATTCCGTTGTAATAAAACGTCACCTTAAAATAGGTTTGTTCAATGTCCACTTTTGTGTTTTGTCAGGAAAGAGTCATGAACCAGAAATATTGATATTTACTTTATTTTACAAAAATAACAAACTTGAAAGAACTTATCATTAATATACATTTACTTTGACCTCTTTCCTTACATTTCTTTTATATATTTTTGTATACAATATGAAATATTAGACTTTTTTAAATTGGATATTGAACAATATCAAGATTTAGACTTTTAATGTATCTGACGAAGTGGATATTGCACAAAACGAAAGGATATTGAACAATCCAATTCTGGAAATTCAAATAAAATTAATTCGGAGTATTGTAGATCAATGTGCTTTTATTAGCATACTATATATACGGGGAAGTAACACACAAAATGTAAAATATTTTTTGCTTACTTACTAAGATATTATAAACAAAGAAAATATTATAACCTTAAAATTAGTGAATAACTAAATCTAATTCTTAATTTTGATGGTATTAATAATAGAATTGTAAAACAGTTTATCCGATCCGTCTTCCATATACTTTATCATTTCATTTAGGTCTTTTAATTTTCTTGCTGTTGTATTACGTTGTTCTCGTAGAACAGGCACTACCACCTGCAGTACACCATGCTCTGGAATTTCAGATTCTGTACTACCTGTTTTTCTTTTCACAGTACGTGGGGTTCTTAGCCTGAGTAACGTTTCTTCGGAAAACTCATGTTGAGGAAATCTATTTTTGAAAAGTATTTTTAATGATTTATTTTATATAATGTGTTTGATTTTAGTGTACGGTATGCCACTAAACTTGAGTTGCGAGCTTCTGGACTTATAATTTAAGAAATCCTCAATTTTCATTTGCAGAACTTGGAACTTATTTTTTGAACGAATATTCTTCAACATTCTTATAAGACCCAGTGGACTATAAATATCAATATTCCTTATATTTCGTTCTATAACTGAATGAGCAGCATCAACTTCTTGTAAGTTTCCATGGCCAGGTTCAGAAAATTTCTGCTCAATAACTTCAATGTTAGTTTCCGTGTTTTGGAGAAAATACATTAGAGCTAAACTCATAACGCTATTTTTATTTTGAGGAACACAGCTATCTGACCACAAAATTACTTTTTTTACATTTGGTAAATCTTTCGCTAAAGCATATAACATCCGTATCACAGCACTTGCAATAGCATTGGAATCACGCCCTGCTAAGAATTCGTGCCATATGGAACAATAAACTGTTTTATTTTTGTTACAATGGGCAGTTAAATTAAAAACACATAATTTAGATCTGTAGTAGAAGTTTGATACTTCGGACTTTGGTAACGAAAAAACATTTTCTAAATCAAATGTTAAAACTGCAATGTTATCTTCATTTTTTTCCCTGTCCAAATTCCTTTCTCGTCGTCCTTCATCTTTCTTTTGTAAATGTTCATTATGGAGATTTTGTTGTTGATCGGAAGGGTCTACTAAAACTTTAAATGCTTCACATTTGTCACAAAGATCTTTCTTTGGGCGAAAGAACGACAAGTTAAATTCAGTATTGAACACCTTGCTGTAAATACCTTGACTTACTGGGTTATCATGTTTAGCCCTATATAAATCGTACATTTTGGTAATATTTAAATTAGCTTCTAAGTATTCTCTCTGTGAATTAGCACGACAGTAGTGCGAATTTACGGTTGGAAATGAACCAATATGATTTCGAACTTCTTCTAATTTTTTTGGGTGGGTGACACGTTTAGTATTTTTTCCTTTCATCGGAGATCGTGGAATATTTGTTATGTCATTCTGTATCCTTTTATAAAAATAGTAAACTCTTTGTTGACTAATATTCAAGGTGTTGCAGAAAAATTCTTTACATACTCGATGCTTCTCAAAATTTAATTCAAAATAATACTGAAACACATTTTGATTCCTGCTAACTTCTTTCTTTGTGCGTTTTCGGAGTGGCTGAACTTTACTCACGTATTTACTAAAAAAGTGATATTTTTTTGAATCGGTTAAGTTCCAAAATTGGCTGTGAATCTTCTTTCGACTTTCTTCGCAAAATTTTTCTGTACATATAAAAGTGCACTTCGGTCTACAAGTTTTCTTTTTGACTTCTCTTTTTTCCATGGCTTTTCCTTTTATGTTGGTGTACGCTTTTCCATGTTCTCTTTGCTCCTTTCTAACATTGCATTTCCACTTCTGCATATTGCGCTTCCTTTTTCTAGTATTGTTGACCTTTACTTTAATCGTGGGGTCATTTTCTAAAATAAATATTTTGTTAATAACATAATATATTATGACATTTTCTGCGTTTTCACTTACGAATGGGAACAGCTTCTTGTAAACCTTCACTGCGATTTTCTACTATTTCAACATTATGCATATTATTACCATCAATATAATTGCCATCTACTTTGACGCCGTCATTATTTTCATCTGTTTTTTAGAGGGGAAGTATAATTATATCGCTAACATAAGTTGCGATATAAGGGTTGTCTAAAACACAACAATTTGTTAATTCACATTAAATAGCACATTTTATTATCTTACCTGTAGCTTTCACTAACAGATCATGTGAAAGGTTTATTTCCTTGCTATCAGAAGGACTTTCTGGCAATATATTAAAAAGATTTCTTCGCACAGAGTTTAGTTGTTGAGAATGATAACTACTATTGGCAACCACTACTGATTCCGATATTGGAGAGTATATTTCTATTTCATCAAGTATGCTAAAAATATTAACTTTTAAATACAAAGTTCTAAACCGCACATTTATGCTTAAAAAATGTAAAACGTAACTGTAAGCTTGATCTAGGTACTTACCGCCTCAAATTGTCGTCCACTTCTGGCTCGGGCGAGCTAGAGTAGGTTGGATTTTTTGTCATCTCGCCCATTTTTCCTTATATAAACTAGTAACCTATATTTTTCTTTTGAAACACCAGCCTGTTCTTTTTAACACACAAAAACTAACGTCTTAACGATTCGACTTGCTATAACCATGTGGTGTTTACTTATTATGTTTTCGAACCGACAAAATATTAATCACGTGACGTGAAACGTAGCTCCAATTGGCTAGAATGGATATTGAACAAAACAGCACCGACTTATAATAGAACTTTTCTTATATTAGTATTGGAATGTTCAACATCCGGATATTGAATAGCTAGATACCGTATTTTAATATTCTTGCTGGATGTTGAACATAAAAATACTGAAAACTATTTTTTGGTGGGATTAATCATGTTTTTGTTGTGGTCTATTGAACAAGCCAATTTTAACTTAAATTTTGGTGTATATAACTCAATATCCCCAAAAAATGGATATTGAACAAAACTATTCTAGGGTGACGAAAAGTAAACGCATTTTTATCGCAAAACAGTTTTGTATTATTTTCTTATTTTTTTTTAGTTACTATAATAAGGGTCCCGCTTGCTTCGCTGGCTACGTTTCCACATACCATCGACTAGAGACGGTTCCTGTTGCGTAGCTTCGATGCCGACCACCCTTTAGCAATGCCATCACCATTTTGTCGAGAAGTATATTATATTTTCTCACTTCTTTAACTCGGCTTATGGAATTTTTGATTTTTCTCAACATATTGGTACCATTAACTAGGTAGGTAGAAAATTTTAACTTCGTCCCTGAAACTTGGTTTTCTTTTCCAGATAAACACAGTGTTTTTGGCTTTATTTTACAGGGTGGTCCACGTAAAATGACCCACTATTCGATCTCAGAATCTGTAAGACCGTTGCAGACAAGTTAAATACAAAACGTTCTTGGATTGACTTATATTTTTAAAGTATAATATTTTCACGTCTACAAGGTGTTTAATTTCTCCTGACTAAGAACTAACTTTCTTATTTTAAATGAAACACCCTATATAATTTCTAATTTTCGAATTCTACATTCAATTAAAATTATAAAATCGTTTTTAAATTTTTGAGTAGTTTTCCAGTGTTTATGTTTAAAACTATTTGTTCACTGACTGCATCATTGGGTTTCTGCAACGAACATTAACAAGTCTTGTTAATGTTCGTTGGTTTCTGTTAGCAGAAAAGGGAATTATGAAAAAGCACAGAAAAAGGGAAATACCTGCAAGTATTGGAATCCTCCTTAAGTAAATCATAGAAAAATTCTTGACGAATATCCTTTTACGAATATCCTATTGTTAAAGTACTTGATAGTTTATTAATTAATTTTTGTAAATTTAGTCCGAAACAGCATACAGGGTGTTTAGAACGCTGGTCCAAAGTTGTCAATTTTTAAACATTAATATCTTAACATTTTTCAACGGAACATTCTGACTTACAGAATTCATTTCTCTATCATTTAACTAGATATTGTATTGTATAGATTGGTATTGTATTAAATCTGATGACTGTTTCTTCTTTTTCTACCCCCTAGGGGCAAAGTTATCGTAATTGCCTAAACACTTGTTTTTTTCCAAGCGACGAATTAGTCTAAATTTTTTTTCTTATCTTTTCTATAACGGTTGCGTTGGAAATTTACCCCCTCCATTTCTACCCTCTGGGGGACAAGATTTCCCAAAACATCAAAACACGTACTTGTTTATTTTAGCTATATTGCTTAAAATTATAGACAGTTATAATCAAAATAGGCTACACCTCTTTTTTAAACCAGTGACAATCAAATGATAAAACGCGTATATATTTTTTTTAATGTAAAGGTATGTATTGTGCTCGTTGAAAAGGACATAAAAAAGGAAGTATGCGACCCACTATTTAATTTTGCTTTTCGGTAATCTAGAAAACCAGAAAAAAACTGGCTATTTTAACAACAATTTGATACTACAATTTAAGTTTAGCCAGCGCACGCTGTTTAAAGAAAAGAAAACATGTTATTGATAAGGTTGTTTGTTTACTTGATGCCCCATTCCAATGGTCACTTTATTATCGGTTTAGAAGAACTGAATACTTATCTGTTGTAGTATTTTGTGCTGTTTAAAGCATTACTTTATACTAAGTATTTTTGCTATACTACAATAGGTTATTTATTAGAATCACACAAAACAAAATTTTAATGATGATTGGCTTTGGCCACAGATCGTGTACTCAAACAGAAGTAGCAGCTTTATTTCACGAAACACACCCCGATATTTTAACAAGGCACCATCAGCAAAGTGGACCACGTCAGGGTCATAGCAAGAATAAGGCAGCCTGAAGTAATCAATAAAGAAACGCAAAAGATTATTCAAATTTACTTGCTCTTCAAGAAAATCCTATTACTCCAGTTCGGCAACTTGCAAAAGAAAATAACATAAGCCATGCATCTATATTCAAGTTAGTAAAATCATGTCAAATGTGTCTTTAAAAAATGTTAATGGTACAAGAGTTACTGGATCCGATCGTCTTCAGTTTCGACTGGATCCTTTTTACAGATTAGTGTATTTTTGTACTAACTGGTGAAGTCAATAAACAGAACTGTCGATATTGGTTCGCAGAAAATCCACACTGGATGCGAGAAACACAAATCCAACTTCCGCAAAAACTTAATGTTTGGGCAGGTATAATTGGCGACTGCGGTCTTTGTGCCAATATTCTTTGACGGCAACTAAAATGCGGAAATATATACAGTGTGTGTATAAAGTCTGGAAACGGCTTAATAACATCACAATTTACTGGCCGATTTAAACCAAATTTGGTACAGTTGTGTAATCTAACGCACCGAATGACGATATTGGCGTTGTTGCCAGCTTTTTAGTTTGTCTGGAATTCGAACGAATTTTATATTTTTAAATATAACACCCAGTATATTTTTACATTTTTTAATTCCACATAAAATTATAATTATTTTTTATTAAATGCATTATTAGTCTATACTTCATAGTTTCCGAGATATTGACTCTCGAAAAGTGACATTTTTGAACTTTGACAGCTTTTAACTTTCTAACTTCTAACAGTACGTCTTAGAGCAAAACGGCTTACATATCCCTATCTTCAATTTTTATTATCTTCCCAAAAAAATCAACTTCCAGTTAAACCGGAACAACTATATTTCCTGCTTTCGAGTTAAATCCGGTTTAACCGGAACTTGATTTTTTGGGAAGATAATAAAAATTGAAGATAGGGACATGTAAGCCGTTTTGCTCTAAGACGTACTGTTAGAAAGTTATAAGCTGTCAAAGTTCAAAAATGTCACTTTTCGAGAGTCAATATCTCGGAAACTATGAAGTATAGACTAATAATGCATTTAATAAAAAATAATTATAATTTTATGTGGAATTTAAAAATGTAAAAATATACTGGGTGTTATATTTAAAAATATAAAATTCGTTCGAATTCCAGACAAACTAAAAAGCTGGCAACAACGCCAATATCGTCATTCGGTGCGTTAGATCCTCTTACACAACTGTACCAAATTTGGTTTAAATTGGCCAGTAAATTGTGATGTTATTAAGCCGTTTTCAGACTTTATACACACACTGTATATAAATATATGGAATATCTGGATTTTTGCAAGGGGAACTTCTTTCAGCTTTGATTACTTTTTTCTTTGCCATACAGAAGCAAATCTTTATGATGATCGAATATGGTTACAGCAGGATGGTGATCCGCCTCATTACGCCATAAATGTTCGACAATATTTAGGTGGCATTTTTACAAACCGCTGGATACGAAGAAGGGGCACCATTGAACGGCCGCCACGATCGCCGGACCTTAATCCTCTAGATTATTTCCTTTGGGGTCACCTAACAAACAAAGTTTACGTAACAAAACCAAAAAACTTAGAAGAACTTAAGCAACGACTTATACAGAAAATTCGCGAAATAACTCCGGATACGGTACATAATGTGAAGAATGCATTTTACATTAGACTAGGGGGTTATCAAGAATAAATTGGGCAACATTTCCAACAATTTTTACTATAAAACAAATTGCATCTACAATACTGAAATGGAAAAGTAAATAGTGGGTAGTATTCCCTTTTGTGCGGTTTCCAACGAGCTAACAATACATAATATCTATACATTTGGAAAAAAATTGGGGGCGGTTTCTAGCCCCAAAAGAGGGGTAAATTTCATGAAGACACGAAAAAATATGCCAAACTAAAAATAAACCCAGTCGTAGTTCTGTATTTTTTCAGCAAATAAAAAGTCTTTCTAATACCCCTGAATTTATTCCAGTTAAAAATGCAACCCTGTATAATAGTATACAGTGTGTCTACTTAAGTTGGCTACATATGGGAAATTTTTTTATTATTAACTTTACGAAAAAAGTTATTCTTCATAAAAAGTTCTGCATGGTCCAAAACCTAAAATGCAACCATCAGATGTTAAATTTTTTCAGTCGTATAGAAGGTTTGTCAAAAAATATGAATTTTGCCCAAGAGTAAAGTACCTTTATTTTTGACAATATCGAAAACTGTAATTATGAAAAGTTGTTCGTAATGTAAAACTATATTTTAATATGCAATTACATCCTTTTACTTAATTTTTTTTTTACAAATTTTTCTCAAATTACGGATACCGAACATTTATCTTTTTATCAATTAAAAAAAATCATGATAACCTTTCTGTCCGTTCAGACAATAACAAATCTCGAAACAAAATTTATTTCTAGAAATTTAATTAATAGATAGAGTACACCATTAAAATAAAAATTTGTAAAAATAAAAAAAAAATTAAGTAGAAGGATGTAATTGCATATTAAAATATAGTTTTACATTTCGAACAACTTTTCATAATTATAGTTTTTGATATTGTCAAAAAAAAAGGTACTTTACTCTTGGGCAAAATTCATATTTTTTGACAAACCTCGTATACGACTGAAATAATTTAACATCTGATGGTTGCATTTTAGGTTTTGAACCATGCAGAACTTTTTATGAAGAATAACTTTTTTTCGTAAAGTTAATAATAAAAAAGTTTCCCATATGTAGCCAACTTAAGTAGACACAGTGTAGATAGATAGATTTAATTAACAACATTACACAAATTAACACACTCGTAACTTTATTAATCGAGCAAACCAGGATCCCAAAAGTAAATTTGGGCCATATTGTATAATCCATATTATTATTTTCTTTCAGTTTATTTAGTATTTTAGTGAAATGGCTGCCGTTAAGTTTTTTTCCTAGACCCCATATTTTTGTTGCAGCAGTGTAATTTAAACTTATCGTTATCGCTATCGCAATTTATTAATTAATTTAATCAAGCTATTTAACCACAAATTTAAAAGTTTAGTTTGATCTTTTGACTTATTTTAGGTAAAAACCGTGCTCGATTTAAAAAGCAAAATGTTTAATAGATTCAAAGAAGATACAACACAATTGAAAGACATTGAGGGTCTTTTAAAAGAAAAAGTAAACGGAAAAATTATCAAACATGACGTGGAACCGCTTACAGCCATTGGTGAAAACTTCGGGAGTGAAATTTTACGAGTGGAGATAACTGTTGAAGAACACGGGCATCAGCAAATTTTACATGCAGTTGCCAAGCTTATTCCTCCGACTGAAATGCAACTTGAACTTTTTAATACTCAGGTTACTTTTAAAAATGAAGTAGCATTTTTTACTGATATTGCACCATTGTTGCAAGATTTTCAACGAGAACATCGCTTTCACGAAATTGCCGATTATTTTCCTGAATTATATGGTGCTAGATTTACTTTAAAGCCACATTCAGATATAGTAGATGAGGATGCTGTTATTTTGATGGAAAATTTAAAGTTATCTGGTAAGTACCTCAGGGCGTACGAAGAGATTTAAAGGAAATAAACTAATTGTCATAATTTTAAAGAAGTAGTCCATACTCAAAGTGGAGATGAATAATATAGGGAAAAGAAACGCATAAAGTCTTTCTCCACAATTTTAATTCAGTAGCTAGGCTAGAATCAACATGTTTCGAGTGTAGAAACACTCATCATCAGGAAATTGAAGCAAAAATAATTAACAGCTGATGTTGTTAGCAAAAGAGAAAATATAACAAAATTAAAGGTGGAACTAATCCATAATGGAGCTTTCAAAGGCACGCATGGGGAGTGAAAAACTTTTGCAGTCAAAAGGCGGGAAATATATCAGCACGCTGAAAGGTCAGGGACCAGTAAAAAGCCACTGTGGGCGGGAAATGAAGAGAAAAACAGGACATATCAAATGAAGGACTTTGTAGAAAACAGTTCAAGTTTGTGTGATAAAAACATTTTAGTTTGATTCAGCTATGTCGAAGAGGTGTGAAAGATGTTAGATATGAGGTAGAGAGAAAGAAAAAATGTGTTTTTTATATTGAAGTAGTGTAGATGCTTTCTGTAAAAGATAAAGAAAAAAGGGATGTAATGAATGAAATGTAATAAAATAAGTTAGATTAGCTTACCATTTAGCTTAAAGAAAAATGCTGTTGGGGCACCAAGCTTGTTACGGCCCAGTGACCCCAGCAGGAGTCAAGACTGACACATATGAATTAGAATCAAAAATAAAAAAGTTTACGGCATTTTCAGAGAAAATTTTTTTTATAATTTAAAAAAAACTGTTTAGAAAATTTTATTCGTTTTTCATGAACATCTTAAGAAGAAGTTCGCTGCGACCAGCACGTGTCTAACCCAAACGGGAAATGAACTTGTTATCAAGCTGCAAAAGTTTTTCACTCCCCATGCGTGACTTCGAAAGCTCCATTATGGATTAGTTCCACCTTTAATTTTGTTATATTTTCTCTTTTGCTAACAACATTAGCTGTTAATTATTTTTGCTTCAATTTCCTGATGATGAGTGTTTCTACACTCGAAACATGTCGATTCTAGCCTAGCTACTGAATTAAAATTGTGGAGAAAGACTTTATGCGTTTCTTTTCCCTATAATTGTCATAAGTCTACCTATACAGCGTGATGATAAAGAAACGCATCAGCCTTTTATATAGAAAACCGCCCACTAATTAAGAATCGCTCGGACCGGTCAAATTAATTTTTTTGAAATGCATTTTTTTCAGAAATTAGATATTTTTTAGGGTGGATATTAAAAAGGCTATAAAGTATATTTTTACATTTTTTCATTTATTTCATTTTAGACATTTTTCAAAAATTATGCCCTACACCAGCTATACTCTGTAGGGGTTCCTCAAGAATTTAGAAAAAAAAATCAAAACACCTCTCTCTGGTCGAACGTTTTGACTCCGCGGCCGCGCGTAGGTATATTTATGTATTTATTTGTATTTGTATAAACATGTGTTACAATAGCTGGTACAATATCTCATAAGTTTGGTATCAACATGTATACTTGTGAGCGCGCAGTCCCTTTGATAAAAGCCGCCTCTGAATTGTTTACAACGCAATTTTTATATTTTTCTTTTTATTTTTGCTTTTTGTTTATCAAAGGCGCCGACTCGATTATTTTCGAGAATATTCGAGATCGAGTCTAGGACTAAAAAAGCGGCGATCGCGCATCGCGCCTCGTCAGTCAGTTGACGATTAGCGTTCGGAGCGATAAGTTCCTTACAAGCTCGCTAGCGAGAAACTAGTGTTCATTGTTCTACTGCCTGCTGTATTCTGTTGTCTCAGTTTTATACATTTCTTCATTGTACTAAACTTAGTCTCTTATACGCAGTAACGATTGTGCATTATTTAGACCCCACCATCCTGACGTGTAACATTATAAATAAAGAAGAATGGAACGTTGGCTTAAAGGTGTTAAACGTGTTGCAACAACATCTTCTAATGACGCTGAATGTTCAAAAGCAGTACGCGCGGAGAATATAGCAATCACCGATCCAGACGATGATGCCACGACGTCAAGCTCGACGGTTTCAAAGACGAAAAAAAGGAAGTATGATGAATCATATATCAGTTTCGGATTTGTTGATTCCAACGGCTCACCTCTCTGCATGCTATGTAGTAAACTGCTTCCTAATAGTTCCATGGCACCTGCCAAATTGCGCCGACATTTACAAACTGTACACCCAGAGTCTAAAGACAAGAATAAAGAATTTTTTGTTCGTAAAAAAGATCAGTTATTGGAAAGTCAAAAAAATATGATGCATGTAACAAAAACTATCAACGAAAAGGCCACGGAGGCATCATATTTAGTTAGCTATCGCATTGCACAAGCAGGTGAAGCGCACACTATCGCTGAGAATTTAATAAAGCCATGTGTATTAGACATAACAAAATGTATGCTCGATAAAAAATCTGCAAAGCATCTTTCTACTGTGCCGCTATCAAACGATACTGTTTCACGGCGAATCCATGATCTGGCAAGCTACGTCAAACAAGAACTAGTTACACGTCTACAAAAAACACGATTCGCCTTGCAAATGGACGAGTCAACTGATGTCGCTGGTTTGGCTATCTTGCTGGTTATTGTGAGATATCCATATGAAAGTTCTTTTGAAGAAGACATGCTTATGTGTTCACCGCTGCTCACAAACACTACCGGGGAAGAAATTTTTAATAAAATAAATATATTTTTTAAAGAAAATAATCTCAGTTGGAATAATTGCATTGACATTTGTACAGATGGGGCCAAGGCGATGACAGGTAAAACAGCAGGAGCAGTGTCACGAATAAAAAATAAAGCGCCTAATTGTAGTTCCAGCCATTGTATTCTGCATAGACAAGCACTTGCGATGAAGCAAATGCCGTCAAATCTAAAATAAGTTATGGATGAAGCGGTAAAAATAATTAATTTTATCAAATCACGACCATTACAATCCCGATTGTTCTCATTATTGTGTGAAGATTATGGCAGCAAACATAAAACACTGCTGCTCCATACAGAAGTGCGATGGCTGTCTCGGGGTAAAACTTTAACAAGGCTATTTGAACTTAGAGCCGAGTTACAAATGTTTCTTTCAGCAGATACTTCTTTTAATTTGAAGGACCGTTTGTATGATAAAACTTGGTTGTTCCGATTGTCTTTTATGGCGGATATCTTTCAAAAACTGAACGAATTGAATTTATCATTACAAGGTAAACAGACAACAGTGTTTCAGGCCTATAACAAAATAACTGCCTTCAAACGAAAATTAGATTTTTGGATTATTTGCGTTGGTAAGAAAGAAATAGAAAGCTTTACGTCACTCAGTGAGTTTGTTAGCGATAACGACTCAGAAATGTTTCAAGATAATGTGTTTGAAGAATTGGTCCAATATCTCAGTTCGATGCGCGCATCTTTTGAAAAGTATTTTCCCGAAGAACAGAATACAAAAATGAAACTGAATTCATGGATTTATAATCCTTTTTTACCCAACTTGGAAAAGCCCGAAAGTATGTCAAACGAGATATATGAATCTCTTTTAGAAATGTCATCAGACACAAGTATGGAGTCACTGTTCAAAACGACGCCTCTCAACGATTTTTGGTGCAGAATCCGTGATGAATATCCAATGCTTGGCAAAATGGCTCTGAATATTCTTCTCCCGTTCCCAACAACATATTTGTGCGAAACAGGATTCTCAACCTATGCAGCCACGAAAACAAAATATCGCAATAGACTGGACGCCGAACCTGATATGAGACTTCAACTGTCTTCTATCAAACCTGATATCAACGAATTGATGAAAAATAAAAAACCTTTTTCATACCTCCCATTAGTTAGATTTTTTCTTTTTTAATATCTTCTATTATTGTACTTGCCATGTGGTAAAGTAAGTAATAATTAGTAACTGTTACATTGTACTTTTATTATGCTTATTAATAAAGAATACACTTTTAAAAACTATTGTTTTATTGTAGGGTTCCATCAAGTATTTTGCTTCCCAAAAGGGTTCCGTCACCAAAAAGTTTGAGAACCGCTGCCCTACACCTATCTTTAACCGTTTACGAAATATTAACACTTTAATGCTAGTATGCACAATTAAATATCTAGACTTAGCAACGTTCTGAATACAAGTCGCAAACATTACCACACAAAATATCATACGATACACACCTAACGGAAGTGTATCGTATGATATTTTATTTCATCCTGTCTTTTTAATCCTTTTTAAGAAGAATAAATAAATGTTTATTAAAATTTAAAAAAAATAGACAGCTTATTAGTTCTTGGAGCAGTAATTGAGGAGATGTTTTGAAACCTGGCAAGTAGACCAACGCGATCCTTTTTGCCTACCCCAGAGTCTTCCCCCAACCACTTTAACCAACTTGGCCCTCGCCAAAAGGTTCCGACCTCCTTGTGAAGGCAAGTATGTCGCTCCAGGCCATGGCAGTGAATTCTATCTTTTGGAGAATCGCGACTCCTAGTACCTAATGCCTGAGTCTTCCCAGGGCTTCGCAGGTACCCATAAAATGTAGCAAGTCTCCCTTTCCTCTTGACATCTAGCGCAGAATGGGTCTTCTTCAACACCCTCGCTTCCTCAGCTTGCAGTGTCCAGTCAGTATCACAATTAAGGGGTTCTTGAAACATCGTCTTCTGTTTAAAATCGACTCAGCCTAGCCTTGTTTGGCTAGGTTATAAAGTCCTTAGCTTTTCTGCACCCTTAACCCATCCGCCTTTGCTCTATGGAGCGGCGTTCACCCCCCACTCGTTCAGTGCCGATCGTACCTATTGTTTAGTTATTCCTAAGGCGGTTCAGGTCTAAGGAATGAGGTCCCGGCTCCGCATCTATCAAGTTCATTTGCCCTGAACACTCTGGTGTCTGGGAATCTAAACTAGGTTTACCTCTTTGCTCCTCGAGAATCCCTCCAAGACATCCACATATTCGTGGACGAGATTGGTTGTGAGTACAGGGTAAGTAGATTTGGGTACCGAACAGAATGAAATCAAATATACTACACAGTTATAATGCCGTTCCGGAAAACTGCTTAACATAAGACGAATTCCAGCCAAGATATCGGTTTTTTGAAACCACTTCTTGACCACAATTATCTTATAGTTAAAATTCTTGATCTATTAATTTTACTTATTTTAGGTTATGCAAACTTGGACCGAAGCCAAGGATTTGACTTAGACGCTGCCAAAAAAGTCATAATAGTTTTAGCAAACCTGCAAGCCACCACAGTAGCAATAAAGCTTAAAAAGCCAGATACTTTTGCCGCAAAAATCAGACCGAATCTAACAGAATTTAAATTGCCAATACATGGGGATGAAAATAAAGACCCATTGGTGGTGGAAATTAAACCTTATCTCAAGGAACATCCAGGTACTGTTAGTGATGTAAATCGTAAATTATTGAAATTCTTCCAATGTATATGTATACAATATATAATTTTTCTAACCACCTGAAAAAATCCTTATACAATAAGGTTGTGTAATTCAGATTGCAAGGTACTACTAAGAAATTGAACGTTCTTCCTATAGATAGAATCAGTGGCGTCTCATGGTTATTTTGAATAGAAGGTCATTTAACATTCTAAGAAGATACGAAAAGCGCCGCAGGCTAAAAAGTTTTTGGTGCTACGCCCATAAAAGTATTTTTTGGTCTATTAAAATTTTTTGTTACCTAATAAAAAAATTATGAAAACTTATAGTATATTTTACTGTTTTTTAAGTCTTTAATATTTTGCTCAACCGATATTTTACACAAGCAACTATTTGACACAACACTCTTTGTACTGTAAATACTTAAAAACCTACAAATCATCAAGCCCGGCCGGCATAAGTACGTAAATTCGGTAATTAAATGTAAACAATTTACAAACTGACAATGAATATTTGAATATACATTATGCAATCCTCCTTACTGCAAAAATCGGTTGAGCACTTAAGCCAACAGATTTTCCTAGGAAATAAACTGAGAACTGCTCCCGCAATATAACTTGCATCCTCTTCTTCCCACACGTTTCTGCAAAATGGTAACGTTTATCGGAACGTCATCAAAATTTTATTTGGCTTCTAGCCCCAATAGATTCGTTTTCTTTGTCTACACGCTTGCGCATTCAAATTTGTCTGGTAAAGAAAACAGCAGAGCCGTGATCATGGCTCGCTGCTCGCTTTGATCCAATATACTGTGTGGACATTGACGGTAAATACTGATCCGTGTAGTTTACTTGGCAGAGCATGGTTGTGATAATAAAATTCACTTAAAATACGAGGGATATTTTATAGGTATTAGTAATAATATCGAAACAAACGAAGTTTGGCTAATAGGATGAATTTTAAACCTAATAAAGGTTTGAAGAAGTAGTCCATGCTTCCCTAATAAAGATTGTTACATAAGAAGAGAATAATAATTAATTGAGGTCATTGATTCTGGAACTTGTTGACGACAACGAAAATAGATAATTTGTATGTGAGGCTTCTTGACGTATGAACATAAAAGTTAATAGTATGTTCTTTTACTGTCTAACTGGTGGAATTTTTCAGATGCCTACATTATTTTCTTATATTTTTGGGTTGGAAATACTTACGAATGGAAATATATTGCTACAATCATTAAATTGTTATCTGCCAGATAATTTGACCTGGAAATACCCAAATTAGTTATTCTTTAGATTGCAAATGCTCTATGATTTATCGGAGAAATTGTTATTTATCAGATTAAACTGAAAGTATCGGGCCTAAATAAAATATAACCTTATTGTATAAGGACAAACAGGATTTAAAAGGTTGGCATTTATACAATTGATTAGTATCGATTGAAAGTAATTCAATATGATTATTTTGTGTAAATAACAGTATGAATCATACAACTGATTTCCAAATTGATTGAATTTAAATCAAATAAATTAAATCAGACATCCGTTACTGTTAATCAATTGAACTTTTTTCAGTGTATTTGGCCGATTTTTGAATAAACTCAAGACCTAACGAAATATTGATCAAATAACGAAATGGAGAAGGCGTCACTAGTGTTCGCTCTTAAAGTCACTTCCGGTATTTCCGCACAATGAATCAGAAATTAAATTTCCCCAATTGTTCATAGGTACGGCAACTATAATTCCAAAGATTCTTAAGTTTCTTGCAAAAATGCGGACAAGACGAACCAGAAAATTTGGAGAACCATGGGCTACAATCGTTCACAACGACCTTTGGGTAAATAATATTATGGTTAAACAAGCAAATGATCACGTTAGTGAAGTGAAACTTGTAGATTTTCAGGTAATATTATATTAAGATAAGTAATACTTACTTAAAAATAAAATAAATAAACGGGATATTTGATGACAGATCGCTGCTCCTGAACAATATCGGCGCAACTGCGAAAACACCAATTTTACAGGAGAGGCCAAAAACAATTTTAATTTATTATTTAAATAATTTTGAAGGAAAAGGATATTATGTTTTAAAATAAAAACGATTTAACAGTATTTTTTGACCATTTTAATTATAAGTATAGTTTTTAATAAAGGGCGGTTTATATTTACTTAAATTCAGCCAAAATATGCGCATATATATGCCTTGCTTGCTTAAAATATGCAGTTATTTCCATTTTTTACCAAATATGCATACTGGTATGCAATATTTCTTAATTTATTATAGTAAAATGAGGTAAAGAAATACATTGGGTTCTAAAAAATATGTTTATTTAAAAAAAATTGCAAAAAAAACAAAGAAAAATTAGAGTAAACAATTTTTAACCTAAAACTGTATAAAAGGTATATATTACTAAATATTTTTCAAAATTTTTAACTAAAAAACTGATTGTCTTCTATTAGTAAAAATATGTTTATACAAAGAGAAGCTTCTTTTAACATCTACTGATATAATCGGACAATACTGCAACTTATGTTGCAAAATATAAGGCCAAGATACAACTTCGTTGGATGGTTTACCCTAATAAATGCTTTTTACTGCAGTTAAGTATTAAAATCCTAAAGTTACATCCAATTTGTTCCTTACTTGACCTCCTACTTTACCAGGAATGTTGTTACATCTAGCGGAAAAAGTTTCAACAATACTAATTGAGTCTCTTAAACTTAAATTTCTACTCTCCAACGAGGATATTATGTCTGGTATAAAACTGAAATTAACCTTAATAGAAACAAGATCTTTAGCTACACTTGCACTTTTTAACAACTCGTCATTTAAATACAAAATTAGTTCTTTAATGGCTTCGAAATGCTTTGATTAAAATATTGCGGCCTTAATCTATGTTCCCCACCGCGTAATTACAGGTTCTAGAAGTAAACTTACTCCTGGTAATCTCTCCTTATACAACTGCACTCTTAGAGGTGCTTTTAGAAACACTTTTTTTACATTTGAAATTAATTAATTTACCAAAGGTTGATTTACCAGAAGTACGTATTATAAATCGATATAATTACAGTTTGTTAAGCAGGAAATAATGCATTATTAAGTGACAATAAACAACCCCTAACAATATATCTGCAAACCCCGGCGGAAACCCCCAATTAATACCTTGTGTATAACCAAAATGTAAATATAATTATTATAATTTTCAGATTGGAAAATCCCTGAAATAAGTACCGTACTGAACATTTAAAATTTAGCGTTTTAAATTTTTTGATAAAGCCGAAAACATAAACATATGCTCTTAAAATAATAATTTATGAAAAATATGCAAAAAATGCATATAAATGCATATATTCCGCCCAATAGTTATTAAAATTCATGATGAATTTTGTAGTTACGTTGTTATAATATCTCCAAAATGAAACACGATAAATCTCAGTTGTCTCAATACATAGTTATCAAGTCAATTAAGACGCAAAGAACGCTTGTGTCGTTATTTCTCTCAAAGAAAGTCCACTGATTTACACTCCGACAGTCGGAAACTGCACCTACGTCATTATTGCAGCGATTTCATTAGCAAATATTACGCACAAGTGATGGGTGCGTCGGTGTTGTTCCAGAAAGTTAGAGCAAAGAAGAATAATGGAATAACGACGCAACGACCATCTAGCGATCACATTTTGTACTACAGTTGTGGCAATTTTTACTAAATAAAATTAAGTTTTATTTATGGCTTGGTGTAGTTAACTCGTTTTTAAAAAATTCCAGTTACGTCGATATTGTTCTGGAGCAGCGACGTGAAAACTCACCCCTATAGGGCGGTCCGTTATAGTCGGTAATTTTAACTTGAGAAAGACAGAAACCGATTTTACACGCTGTTAATTTTATGTCACTTGTGAGGTTATATACATTGTAGCTAGTTATATAATTCGCCCCGTAAGAACACTGGAACCGCCAGGGATGTTAAAACGGTTTACTTTAACAGCATGTAAATTAACATATGATTATGTATTTATGTAAAGTTATTACTTAATTAGCCTACGTTATCAGTCATGTAAAAGTACATATTTTTCTATGTAGGTTTATGTCACTATTTAAATGACCGCTATTATTGCTGGTATCTTATAAACGGTAATTTCTACCAAGTTATGCGACCAAAAGATACATATCCTGTCGGACAGCCAAGCTTCCTGAAGGCTCTGAACTCCTTCCGATTTACATCAAAAATCACAATGAAGTGCCTTAACGACCTAAAAGACCTGGCAGCCAGAAACAACAAGGTTGAACTCCCATGGGTTCCTGGTCA
Organism: Polydrusus pterygomalis; assembly: GCA_963969555.1. Classification (NCBI taxonomy): domain Eukaryota; kingdom Metazoa; phylum Arthropoda; class Insecta; order Coleoptera; family Curculionidae; genus Polydrusus; species Polydrusus pterygomalis. The sequence goes on from OZ018375.1 coordinate 113,665,936, forward strand.
CTCAGGGATAAAAGGCAACGAAAAAGCAGATGAACTGGCAAAAACCGGATCTGCTCAAAATTTCAGGGGCCCAGAACCCGCCCTTGGAATATAAAAAAGGTAACCAAAACAACATTAGACAGATGGGCGCAAAAGCAACATCTATCTCGATGGAACGGCACACCTGGCCAGGCACACGCACGGGCCATTATTGATAGACCCTCGAAGATGCTATCAGCTGGACTGCTGCTCTTGACGCGCACTCAGTTAAAACAAGTGACCGGCCTACTAACAGGCCAATGTCACTTAACAAGGCACCTTCAATGAATGGGAGTTTATAATGGACCCATTGAATGTAGACTTTGCGGTGAAGAGGACGAAACCGCCTCCCATATCATTTACAGCTGCGAAGCGCTAAACCGTAAAAGATTCAAAATCTTCGGAAACATTCGACGTGGCGATAACCTCCCGCACGACAAAGTTGGAAGAAAACTACTGGACCTCGTAGAAGGAACAAATCTTTTCTAACAAGACTGGGGCGCACAATAAGCCAGAAGGCTGCAGTGTAAGAAGCTTGGGCCACACTGAACCGGACCCGCGCCTTTAACCAACCAACCAACCAACCAACCAACCAAATTTGGTGAATATGTAAAAATGAAAATTTTATTTCTTTAATAACTCAATCGCATCAACTCTCAGAAATACATTCTTTAAATAAAAACTTCGTATTTTTTCTTCTCTAGAAAATGATAATAATATGGGTTTCTCTCTCTCATTTAGTCAATTTTATAGAAATTACCGTTTACAAATACCACAAGAAACTGTTAAAGGTTAAAAATAAAAAGTCATGGGTAAAAAAATTGCTAAAAAGCCGTCCACAAGTTAATGCGATCTGCACAATACAAACTGAAGCACGCGGTGTTCGTTCAAGCATGCATAGAAGGAGGCGAACTACATAACCATTTATGCATTTTGACATTATTTTATATTTTTTACATGAACTTACGTAATGTTTGTTTTATTCACAAAACATTAACCAGTAAATGTGTTTAATATAACATATGAATAGTGAAAAAAAAAAGTGGAAGAATGTTTTATCGTACTGAGTACCTATATAGAAAAATAATTAAATATTTTTTTTTTAAAGTCCAAACCAACTGAATGAAAGGGGAAGTAAAAAATACTTCTAAAAACCGATTTTAAAATTGTATTTTGTATTGTATAAGACCTTGTAAAACATAAAAATTTTTAGTAAGGAAAGAAACTCATTTTGTTAAAATAAAAATCACTTTCGTGAAAATGCTGTTTGGGGCACTGAGAGTTTCTGGGACTCAATAACTCCAAAAAACGTTAATTTAAGAAAATGTACATAGCAAAAGACATATTACTATAAAACTTACACGTAACAAAGTGGCATTTACTTTTGTGTGTAGTGCGTGTGCCTTTTAAGTCTTAGAAACACTAAGTGCCTCAAATAACATTTTTACGAAAGTGATTTTTATTTCAACAAAATTAGTTTCTTTCCTCACTCAAAAATTTTATGTTTTACAATGTCTCATACACAATTTTAAAATCATCTTTTAAGAAGTGTTTTTTACTTCCCCTTCCATTTAGTTGGTTTGGACTTTTTTAGACAAATATTTAATTATTTTTCTACATACTTAGTATGATAAAAAGTTCTTCCAACTTTTTCTTCACTAATCATATGTTATATTAACACACCATTTTTATTCCATAAAAGCTTCATTAGGGTTTTACCATTTTCACTTCTGCTTACACCATCAGCAGAGCTTCTTCGGCCTCCTGATGATAAACGTTTCTACTTTCGAAACTTGTAGAAACCATTAATTAAATATTTTTATTCTAATAACTTTGTGGTTTTAATATTTCTTTCGGTTCTAAAAATTAAAGTCTAGACATAGTAAAAATTAGATGGCGGTTAATGTATTTTTGTATTTTGTATAAAATATGTCATTGGATTCTATTATTGTATCAATTTCTTATCGATACATAATAATAACATAATGCTAAATATATATTTTAGAATATAAAAAAAAAGTTTTGGAGGTTTCTTAAATTTAAAGCAAAATTAAAAAATTAGGAATAAAAGCGTTAATAAAAATCAAAAGTATATGGGCCTAGTTCCAAATCATATAAGCCCATTTTTTAAATATTATTTTTAAGGTCATTTTCCAAAAAAAAACTTTTAATATTTCAGGTAATAGAATATGGTTCTCCTCTAAATGATTTGATTTTCTTCCTATTGACTAGTGTCCAAACTCCAGTACTAAAATACCATTTTGACAAACTTCTTTTATTCCACTACAACGAGTTCGTAAAAACCCTGAAGCAATGTAATGTGGACCTTAAGGAATTTTCCTACGAAAGTTTTCAAGAGGAAATAAAATTCGCCATACAGCCTGAGTTATATCATGCCTTACGGATGTTAGATGTAGTATTTGCACCAAAAGGTATGCCTGAAATTCCGGGGAAAGTAGCTGAATGGAACCCCAATGGACAAGGAAACGTTTTATTGAATGGAAATTCCTCTTTATCCAATCATGCAGGTCCACCTAGGGCAGATGGTCATGGAAGTCATGTTGGGCCCGGTGGACCTCCTGGTGGTCATGGCGGCCCTCCTGGTAGTCATGATGATATTCCCGGTAGTCATGGTGGTCCTCCTAGTGGTGATAAAAGTGGATCCCCAGACCCTGATGGTCCACCATCCTTTCCATGGCCTCCGGAATGCAAAGAGAAATTATGGTTTATGATGGAAGAGGCAGTTAAACGGAACTGGATCTAATTTACTGTAAAATTATTTAACTGAATAAAATATGATATTCATATTATTGTAAAAACATTCATAATATTTATAAACGTCTTCGGAGAAAAAAAAATTATGCTTGTCCTACCGTAAAAGCCGATATATACGAGAAGTAATGCAAGAAAGAGATTATTAATTGGATCTACAGGATCTCTCTAAAAGGTGCGAAAAAAATGCTAGTAAAAATTCCCGATGCTTCAGTATGATGAGCTAACCACTCATACCTCGGTCCAAAAGTGAATGATTTTGGAGTTACAGAGTTTCAAAAGTTCCATGGTTTTAGTTTTTCATAAATAATTTTTTTAATAATTGGTGTATTGTCACAATATTCGGCTAGGCGGGGGTTTTGTGGGGTAAACAATTAAAACCAGCTCTCATTTTTCTAAGGTACTTTGCACCCATTTAAAAAGAAATAACAAAATTTCCAAAAGTATCAAAATACGTAGGTACTTGCTTATTTTAACAGAGTAAGCATGGTACACATTTTCAGCAATATAGCTTAAAATTATAGAAAGTTATATGTATCCCCTCAAAATACACTACACCTCTTTTTTCAACCCCTACGTGGATTTTGGAAAAATGACGAAACACGTATATTATTATTTTATTAACAGAACTTATATAGCAATAATTGACAGATGGAATAATAATTATTATTATGAGCATGAATAAACAGCTTAGTGTACAGGTAGGTAGATAGGTAGGTAGCTAGGTAGGGCCACGGTACTGTGGCGCTAACGAGTCACCTCTGGCAAGGTGTAATCACAGGAAAGCAAGAAGTTTTGGCACTTTACATACGGGAAATATTTTTTAGAATCCTAAAATGTTTTTTTTGTCTTACCAAATAAAGCTCCAGCTGGTTAGTTCGTTACTAAAGTAATTTTCTTTTTTGATTCAACAACCACTTACCTAAAACAAAAAATAATTAATTAATCTATCTAACGAAAATATAAAATAAACTAGGTGTGCAATCCAGCGATAAAATAGCCCAAAGTTTCAGATATGAAAGCGTTATATACCGTACGAGCAAAAATTATTTGCATCAAAGAGGTATTTTATTAAAAAACGTAGGGCTTGGTTTAGATCCCAATGATTTGGGGACGATATATCTAACGAAATCTAGGTTAAAATTTTGTCAAATTCATATTATGACATAATATGGGTAATGGGTAATAAAATAAGTAGACAAATACAAATTTATTTTTGTTGTTTACAAAATTAACAAAGTGAGAATATACAGAAAGAAAAAGAAAAATAATTACATATATTGCTGAAATTAGCCACCGCCATGCTCCTAGCATAAATTCACACGTCTCTTTTTTTTTAAATTGTTGACCAGCATCTCTGGAGAAATGTTACCACATTCTTGGATAAGCCTTTCTTGTAATTGTTCTAAATTTGCAACTGGTGTTTTAAAAATAGTGTTCTTTAAATGAGGAAAAATGAAGTGAAGTAATCCATAATAGTTAAACAAGGTGATCTAGGTGGTAATTCAATATCTGATCGAAAACTGATCAATCTGTCGTCGAAAAAATTGCGTAAGTAGTTAATAGTTTCGGCGGCTGTATGGGCGGTTGCACCGTCCTGTTGAAAATATCCAAAACGTAGTTCGTCCTTAAGTAATTGCTCCACAAATGGATTCTCTATACCGCTGTGCTGTAACTGTGTCATGGAAAAATAGGACCAACAATTCTTCTTCGGGAAACAGCTAACCAGACACCAATTTTTTGAGGGTGCAATGTGGACTCTACAAAAAAATGGGGATTTTCACTACTCCACATGCGTGTATTTTGAGAATTCACATAGCCGGAGAGGTGGAACCAGGCTTTATCCGAAAAAAATGTTAGGTCTAATAAATCCTTTCTTTCCAATAAATTTTGGGTAAACCATTGAGAGTAATTCCTCCGTCTTTCAAAATCTGCGGCTTGTATTTCTTGGAATACTTGCACTTTATAAGGAAATAAATTTAGCTGCTTCTTACCAATAGTCCTGCCAATAAGACCTTCCCACTTCTTGGGACTGCCGTCTTATTCCCTAAACACAGCCATGGTTCTTTTTAGGCAATGATAAAAATCCCCAGCAATAAAAGCAACGTTAGGAAAATGTTCGTGATAATCGTCCATGCACAAACCCGGATAGTATTGTCACTTACCATTTACTGTAACTCCGTTTTGAAAATATGCTTCAACTATGAATGTTTTGTGCTGTTCCGTAAAGCCCATTGTGTGAATTGTTCAAGAAATTGGAAAAATTAGCGATGAATTAAATTACTTGTAACGACTGTCAAAGATGACGGAATAATTGATTGATTGGTAATTCAGGTAGTTACTGACACCCAACAAGTATAAAGCTCTACGGCTAAGCATTACGTCCTTAGATGCAAGGCCCTCTTTGATGCAAATAATTTTTGCTCGCACGGTATTAACTTCGGTCTTTGTTAGGAAAATAAGTATCATTGTATTAGTAACACTAATGTAGTCATATTATAAATAGTACCTTAGCACTTTCAAATAATGCCTTAGTACTTTCAAATCGTGCCTTAACACAGCGAAAAGCGAAACGCGAATGGCGAATAATTTAGCAAAATTAATTTATATATATTCTAGCATCGTACAGAGATAAAGATATAATATAATATATTATATATTGTGTGCTATTACTTTACAACTTTTACACCATCGTACACGGGTTCGATGGTATACCAGGCACAGGTCCCTACTAGTGTGAGTCCTAATAAGCGAAGGTATAATCATCCGAGTATATTATGGTTCATTATATTTGAGTCAACTGTCAGATACTATCCTTTATCTACAATCATCGTATTTCATTTTAAATATTTTCAAAATCGATTATGACTTAATAAATACATAAAGCATGTAATTTTTTAAAATTTACTCCTAACATTACTTTTCGTCATAAAACGACACGAAAAATGTGTCTGGCATCTTTCTCAAAATAAAATGCACAGGGTATACAGATGTTATTATATACAAGTGGGTTTTGTGGGGCATATTTTATTGTCTATATAGTTCCATCGCCTAGTGCAGAGTTCGGTAGTCATAATTTGCAGAAGCAGTGTATAAATTTCCCATTACAAAACAGTGGTCGTGATTATCTCTCTACTGCAGTTCATTAGACAATTGAACTAAGTTTCCTATTCACTAAACTTTCAATTTAATTTAGGTTGGTATATGATTTATTGGCTAATTTTGTAGTTTAAATTGTTTGTTGGTTAACAAAACATTTAGTAAAATACAATACAACTAACATATATTTTGCGCATACATATTGAGGACAGTCGTATATAAAAGCATGCATCGTCACGTCTTTTTAGAGACTCAACTTTAGGAATTGACAAAATAATGGGTACGCAAAACTAAAACAAACAAAATTTATATTAGGTCTATTTTTTATTATTTAAAGCATCCGTCATCGCTGGTCTATTTAAAATGTTGCGTGTATATATACAGGGTGACCCTTTCAGAACTTACAATGGCTATATTTTCTACACCAAAGAATAAGATATTAAAAAAAAATAAGAATATCGTTTCTAGAAAAACTCGGAAGAATAATAATGAGGTATTTTGCAGACCATTCTTACCCACCCCCTAAAGCACTACCCTCATCCACTTTAAAATCTTAAATGGCACTTGGTATATCTCTTTGAAAAGCATATCAAAAATTCTTTTCAGCGAAGTATACCAAAATAAATGAAATTTTAATACGTAATGTTTTCGAGAACATGTTTTAAAACTGGCTTTTGCAAAATTCGACAGGAAAAATTAGAAAATTAGAAAATAACCGTGCGCGAAGTATCGGGTAGTGAAAAAAAACATGTGGCAGGAAAAAAAGTTTTTTTATCAAACGAAGGTTTCTTTTTATTTGTGACAAAAAATAATTCTTATATTTTTTGTATAAAATTGATAGAATTCAATATAATATATCAAAGGATGATAACTATTTGACCCACTTTTTCCAAGTTCCTACTTTTCGATCTTGCAAATCGAGTTTTAAATTATTCTCGATATACCCAACAATATGCCATTCAAATTAAAAGTTCTCTCCAAAAATGCATGCAAATGTCTGGTTTCGTTAAAGTTCCCAGATCAGCAGTGGGCCGTAGCAAGTTCACGCGACAGGTTGCGTCATATTATTTTCTTTCGATTTTGGTATTTTTTTAAGTGTGTCTGTGGTGGTTTTTTGTATAGTGTGTGTTTTAAACATTTTACTTTTGGATTTTATATATTTAAGAGACAGATTTCCTTGGTGTTTATTATTTAAGTTTAATAGTGAGTAAACACCATTTTGATTAACTCATCTATTATCAAATCAATAAAGTGCCTAGTTAAACCATTTACTTATCGTTATATACAGGATGTCTAATAACTAAGCGCAAATACAGCAACAGGAGATAGTAGACTTAAAACCATGTCATTTATGCTTAGAAAGCACGGTTAAGTTACAATAAATATGTTTCGTTAAGAGGTGTTTGTTTAGATGTTTCTTGCCATCTAGTATTTAAATGCAATTATCTCAAAAACGAATTGAAATATCAAGATTTATGAAATACAACTTTTTTACATACAGTGTCACCAGTAAAGTCCGCATCATATGAGATTTTTTTTTATTAATAGCTTTATTCGAAATTTGACTTTGGCATCAAGTTCTGCTTCGATCGAGATAAAAATTAAGCAAAAAAAGAGTAGTCACGTGATTCGCATTATCTGTCAAATTTTAATTTTTTCCAAAAATAATTCAAAGGTGGGGTTATTTCCGAAAATATCGAAAAAAGTTATTAGAAAAAGTTTTTTTAAATGCAGTTTCTAGCCCACATGCAAAATTTCAGCTGCATAAGATAATTTTGATTTTTTACCCATATTATGTAAATTGCACCACTTTTGCAAAATAGGACTCAACGAAACCCACATAAAACTTCTCAGTTTTGACAAGGCTTTATTTCAGATACATTTTCTTTAAAGTAGCGCCATATTAAATGTGTGTTTTTCTACAAAATCAAAATTGGGCTATTAAAATTTGGTCGCATATGATGCAAAGTTTATTTGTTTTTGACCCTGTATAAGGTAACTTCATAAAATAAGTATTTTTGAAAACGTAGTTTGTGTCTGAAAGTAATACACGTTAACGTTATTATGACATAGCTTAATAATAAATTATAACATAGGGGTTTTTAATTAAATCGTTGAAAATAGATAAACTTTACGTTGTTTGGAATAAAATTTATTTTCCACTTAAAAAACACTTTACTGAAGACACTGTATTCTTTTTTGTCTAAATATTAAGGTGTATTACTTTCAGACACAAACTACCTAGGGGTTTTAAAGTAAATCGTTGAAAATAGATAAGTAAACTTTACGTTGTTAAAATAAAATTTATTTTCCACTTAAAACACTTTACTGAAGACGCCGTGTTATTTTTTGTCTTAATATAAAGGTGTATTACTTTTAGACACAAACTACGTTTTTAAAAATACATATTTTATAAAGTTACCTTATACAGGGTCAAAAACAAATAAACTTTGCATCACATGCGACCAAATTTTAATAGCCCAATTTTGATTTTGTAGAAAAACACACATTTAATATGGCGCTACTTTAAAGAAAATGTATCTGAAATAAAGCCTTGTCAAAACTAAGAAGTTTTATGTAGGTTGCGTTGAGTCTTATTTTGCAAAAGTGGTGCAATTTACAAAATATGGGTAAAAAATCAAAATTGTCTTATGCAGCTGAAATTTTGCATGTGGGTTGGAAACTGCATTTAAAAAAACTTTTTCTAATAACTTTTTTCGATATTTTCAGAAATAACCCCACTTTTGAATTATTTTTTGGAAAAAATTAAAATTTGACAGATAATGCGAATCACGTGACTACTATTTTTTTGCTTATTTTCATCTCGATCGAAGCAGAACTTGATGCCAAAGTCAAATTTTGAATAAAGCTATTAATGAAAAAAAATCCCATATGATGCGGACTTTACTGGTGACACTGTATAAAGGATCCCTCTTTCATAATTCGAGGTAAATCGCTCAGAAATGTGAGAGACAAAAGATATTATTATATTGTGTCGTTAGCGTTCTGTAGGATCTTAAAACTCATTATGGAATCCTCTTTCTTGCCTTCAAAAACATAACTTCACCAAATTTGATTTATATCTGCTTAGCATCAAATCCTCAGCAATTTTCTGAAGTAAATATTTGCTTGGATCACGAGAGCAAAGAAATGAAATAAAATGAATAATTTTCAAGTCCACTATCTTGCTATATAGCCCCTTAGTTACGGGACACCCCATATATATCCATATATAAAATTCCCATAAAAGTAACAATACCAAAAGAGTTTCCAATATGGTGTTTTAACTAGACGTGCACCACAAAGCTTACACCTCCCAAAAATGTATTACTTTTTTCCTTGTACAATAAATACATAAATACCTATTTTTGCTTTTTATAAATAAATACTAAAAATAAATATTGTTTTCCTCTTTTCTTCCGAAGGCGAAGGTAAAAGAACTTAGTCCGGTTCTGTTTCTGTAGTCAACCGCTTAACGTTAAATATGCCAGATTTCAACAGGGTGCCATTAATGACAGGTGATGTGACGAGTTGTTAGATTAATTTGACTTATACACATGGATTTCTCTGAGTGTACAACTCGAAACTTTTATCTAATGACTTACTCATTAGGGTTCCTAATTTATCCAAAAATTTTAATTACTTTTGCTTTTGCATTATCACAAATTACACTAGGTCAAAAGGTTTTATCCTCTTGAGTCTTCTGATCACAATATCACAGTAGAAGCTATTTAAATTTTTAACTAAAGTACTAATTTTTAGTGGTAAGTATATGCTTTATTAACCGTAGCAAGCAAATATTATTATGAATAATGCTAAGTTTCATTACAACAGCTAGTCGGAACTAATACAGTACATAAAACCAGATTATACCCCCAATAGAACGAACTTGATAATTACTGTGAGTTTTCAGAGCAATAATGGCTATAAACCATTATATAGTAGCATTAACTCCTATTTCCTATTTGCTAAAGCACCGTGATGTTTATCACTACACAACGGTCTAGCAATTTTCGTTGTTTTACAGTAGGAAAGCGCGTCGCTGTCATATAATAGTATTAAACAGTTTTATAAAGAGTATGTGAATTCTTAAATGGAATAAAAGGCTTTTTCTCAGTGTGAGGTCAAGAAAGTGTAGGTAAAGTATTTTTCACCCTAAATGGTATCGACTTATTGACTGCAATAAAACTACCGGTTTAATCCCATTGTTATACACAATCAACAAGCAAATACACTACAGGGTAGGACTTTAGACACTTCCTAAGAAACACAAAGACTGAAAGATGTTATCGTAAGCACAAGATAGTTAAATATTACCTGCTATAATTACAAATTATAATCCGACCCTGACCGACAGTTTATTTGCATTTTTATGGCCGAGCTCTTGCAAATCGTCCCAGGCAGTTAAACGGAGTAAACCGTTTATTAGGAAAAATACTTTACTTTCTAATTAGAGATAAATAAGATCAATAATAAAAAATGCCTTATTTGCATTCGTCCTAAAAAATCGGTGGCATTGTACTTTGAATAAACCTTAAATAAGCCTATTTTGTTTTGGCCATCATTAATTATTTAATGGGCTTTAAACCTGTCGATTTATTTTCAATTAAATACCCCAATAAAAGACCAGTTATTTAAAAAATGTAACATTTATGGCTACATATAACCGGATAACACGCATCAATAAAATATTCGCGTGGGTTGAAACTCAGAACCCAGTTTTTTAAATAAAATGCATTACTAATTAACCGTTAGTGCCTATTTTTTTAAGTCATTTAAAATGTCGTTGACAATAATAATTATTATTGGTTTATTTCAAAAATTCATTTAGAAATTCCATAGTGAAAGCATTATTTATCAGCAGAGATCAACTCATCATGTCAAAGGAAAGTATTTAAAATATTTGGCTATCACTTTTTTTACCTTTTTAAATGGTAAATAATAATTAGCAGTTAAATTGAAGTAAAAATGTCTTTTAGTCAGTGGCAGCTGCTGATAGTTGTAACTGGTAGGGTAAGAATACCAAATCAAAAAAAAAAACTCTAAAAAAAAAACTTGAAAAAACCTTACCGAATAATTAAGGCTCCTTTTATACTGGGGTTATGAATCTCGGATTCCGGAATCTCGGCTTCGCATTTAACGTAGCGCTTAAGCAAAGCGTTTAGACGGGCGTCTTCTCGGAAACAGAATCGCGATTCTAAATTTCGAAATCGCACTTATTTCAGCCGCCCGGCTACTGGATTCGAATCGGCGACAGGTCTAGCATTGGTTTATATGTAAGCATTTTCACTGCGATTCTCGTTCAGTAGCCTCTTTCCAGCTCCGTATTAAGGGTCGTTTCTGTTAGGTTTACGAATAAAGAATTCTATGTTTTAAAAACTCTTTTCGATACTGACAAGCTCATATCGTCAATACACGTCCAAGCTTATGGGATACTTCGGCAGAAGAGTATTCGAATAAAACAATAAAACAGGCACACTGGGTGGAAGCGGCTTAAAAAACTTTGTCTTTTAAGATATTGTGTAGCTCGTCAAAAGACCGAATAGACATTCTGAAACAGTTAAAAAAAATTTCAGAGTGTTCTCTTAAATTTTTATACAGTAAAGCATATCCTCTTGCTGTATTACGTTCGCTGATTATTGGATGAACCCCCATTCTACGTTTCCTAAGTTTTTCTTTTTTTACACACGATCTGATAATAATATAGTAACAGCGCTTCCTTTACTGCATTCACTGAACAGAAGCGTGCGGCCCTGGAATTAATCGCCTCTCCACAAAATTGTACATTATTTTTTTGTGACAACCGTGCAAGATTAGAAAGTTATGCATTCCGAATCTCCTTAGAATTCACGTGAGATTCTGAATCCCAGATACTGAATCTCGCCTTCAGAATCCCAGTATAAAAGAAGCCTAAATCACTACATATAAAATAAAGTGCATTACTTGATATTCCAAAGAAAAACATAGAGAGAATAAACATTCCTATTAAATTTCAAAGACCTGATTTCTGCCTACTTTGAGTTTTTATTATAAACAAATTAAGTAACGGACAACCCAATTCTTTCACATGCATTTTTTCTTCTACGGAAAGTCACGGATATTTTAAAAAACTGATTTTATTCATTTTGAAAAGCGAGAAAGGAATAAAACTAACCGATAAACCATAATTAAATTATGATAGAAAGGTACCGTGCGAGCAAAAATTATTTGCATCAAAGAGGGCCTTGCATCTAAGGACGTAATGCTTAGCCGTAGAGCTTAATACCTGTTGGGTGTCAGTAACTACCTGGATTTATAATCAATCAGTTATTCCGTCGTCTTTGACAGTCGTTACAAGTAATTTGATTCATCGCTAATTTTTCCAATTTCTTCAACAATTCACACAATGGGCTTTACGGAACAGCACAAACATTCCTGGTTAAAGCGTATTTTCGAAACGAGGTTAGAGTAAATGGTAAGTGGCAATACAATCTGGGATTGTGCATGGATGATTTTCACGAACATTTTCCTAACGTTGCTTTTATTGCTGGGGATTTTTATGATTGCCTGAAAGAACCATGGCTGTGTTTAAGGAAATAGGTTCTATATAACACAAAAAAGGAGCAGGAAGACCATCTGTAAGAACAGAATAATTTGTTGCAAACGTTCGTGAACTAATGCAAAATACGCCAACAAATTGTATAAGACGCGTGTCCCAAGAAGTGGGAAGATGTTATGGAACATGCAGGACTATTCTTAAGAAGCAGCTACAATTATTTCCGTATAAAGTGCAAGTAGTCCAAGAAATACAAGCATCGTCAACACTTTCGAAAATATGAAGAGACGTGTGAATTTATGCTTGGAGCATGGCGGTGGATAATTTCAACAATTTATGTAATTATTTTTCTTTTTCTTTCTGTATATTCTTACTTTGTTAATTTTGTAAACAAAAAAAATAAATTTGTATTTGTCTACTTATTTTATTACTCATTAGTTTGGCATATCATGTCATAATATGAATTTGACAAAATTTTAACCTAGATTTGGTTAGATATATCGTCCCCATATCATTGTGATCTAAACCAACCCAAGTAGCATTTTTAGACACATTACGGTAAATGTGTCTAAACTATTGTTTCTGTTTCCGACACAATTGGAAACTGTTGGCAACATGTATGGAAATATTTTCGAAACGTATACATTTTAAATGGCGCATTAGCACGTGTTTCCAAGTGGTTGGTACGGGCCGTGACTTTCGCTGTTTCGACGCAAAGTCGAAACTTTTATCGAAAATGTTTCAAAAATTTTTCAGAAATGTTTGGAACATGTTTCCATAAATGTGTCGAGTGAGAGTTCATTTTACAAATAGGGCGCTGTTTGTTGGAATTGTAAATTGTCAAAATGGAAACATTATTGAAACAAATAATTAGATATATAATATCTATCTTTCTGCAGGTTGTAAAATAAAAGAAAGTAAACAATATGATGACAGCATTATTTCGTCATAATGAATTTGTCACCAGAGTATTTTCTATAAGTGATACACTTTTTTCGTATGGTTTATTGCAGAGGAGATCCAAAAATCGTTGACGAAATAAATTTTATCGTGCAATTTAGTAATTTAGCTTTATATTCTTAAGACGCTCCCGGTATATTGACATTTACACACAAAATAAATACTTTGTCAAAAAATAAAATCTTAAATATTTTTAAAATTTTACTTAATTCTTCTATCAATTGATTAAGCTAGCAAAATGGAACTAATGTAACCACTTTTTTACATTTCAAATGACGCAGAAAGTTAATTAAAGTCCATTTTAATAATATAAAAATAAATTTGTCAAAATGGCCGCCAGAAAGCGAGTATTATTCTGGTCTAAAATGGAGTCGACACACAATTTCTAGTATTTGGTTTCTATAATGTTTCGATAATCATGTAGCTATAATTCATAGAAAATGTGTCGAAACATGAAGAATGTTTCGATATTGTACCGAAACCATGCGAAATAAACGTCGCTAAAGTAAAAAATGCACAGTCCCGTCAAGAGGAAGGTTAAGCTTAGAAGCATAAAACTTCTGTATACCGTCACGGTATACACTACCACTTTACACTTTCTGTGACATATAACCTACAAAATTGGTTTGTACTTTGTTGAACGTTTAATAAAACTTACTTATAACTTATTCCTAAGTAATAATCTAAAACATGTACTCAATTGTCGAGACAAAGGAAAAAAGTAGGTTGGTCCTAACGGCTGTGCCGACCAGCTGGATAGTCGGAGACCACCTACTTTGGCCGATTGTCGATGGGACATCGCTAGTTAAAAAATCAGGTTGTGGTTTAATTTTTTCCTTTTGAATTTCAATTTATTTCTTTTTCCTTTTTAGTGCCTTGTAAAACCTCGAAGAATGTTTAAACTGTTGTTTTCTTCCCATATTAACATAACAAAAATGTACAATTTATAGGTTATAATCGTTATAATCGAGGTTATAATAATTGTCCGGGTGCGGTAGTGTAAAGGTTTCTGGCAGTTTCGAAAATTATTTTCTGCGCAAGTTTCGTAATTAAATGAATATCACTGTTTGGTAAATATTTCAAAGCAGAAGAATACCAATTTGTTTTGAATCACTTAATTCGAAAATGTGTCGCTACAATTTGGGAACACAATTTCATAATATTATATAAAAATGTTTCGAAAAATTTTCCTTTGTGCGTTTCCTAAATGTATCGACACTGTAGTTTGGAAAGTATTTCGAAACTGTTCTTAATCGTTTCTAGTAACTAAATTCGAAAATGTGTCGCAAAAGTTTCGAAACACATGTGTCTCCACACAATCTAAATAATTTTAATCGAAAATGTTTCGAAACGTTTCTCAGCAAAGAATTTGTGTCCAATTTGTGTCTATAATTGCTACTTGGGAAGCCCTACGTATTTTATTTCAAGCCCTCTTTGATGCAAATAATTTTTACTCGCACGGTAATATAAATCACAGAACCAACGCTTCACTTTACGCACTAGTGCGTTGTTTTACGCATTGTTTTGCATGAAAGGAAATAGTATCTAATAAAATCCGATAAATCACTGTCCATATTTTATTGAGAAACAAAAACTTGCCGTATTAAAATTTTCAATAATCCAAAATAAGTTCTTAAAATGATACAATAGACTTTACATAAATCGCAAATACGTCAAAAAGAGATCGTCATTTCTCCATGGCCAACCAGATCTATTTTAATTAAAAATGCAGGCAGGTATTCGATTTACTTTACGCTGAAACACCCGATATGGTTTACAAACTTTAGAGATACTTTTTTCCTACACAGCTTTCCTAGTGGGTGTGGGTAAACTTATTTGGATTAATATGAAAATTTCGATAAAATGAAAAATGTTTTAAATTAAGAATTATTCTTATAATTCCATATCAATATACTAGAATTTTTAGCAAAAACCATAATATTGTGGAAAATAATGAAAAAGAATCAATTATTTTTTGTGAAACTTTTCTGGCTAGGTATAGGAACACCCTATGCGGGCAGGGAAATGTTCTCCCCTATGCATTGAATAAACCAGCAAGGTATCATCGTATTTAATAGAAAATATATAGTTTTTAAAAACAATTTGATAAAGATCAAAAATTGTAATTTTTCCAATTCCCGGTATCTAAAACTTCATTTTCTGACGATTCATTATCGAACACAATGATATCTAATTCCACAACCGGAATTTCGAGTTCCACACTTTTATCTTTAAAAATATATTCAATCCTAGGCGACACAATTAAGGTGAGAACACAATTTTTTTTCGCAAAAACGATACAAAAACGTTTAATAAAATTTATTGGAAATGAAAACAGGAAGTTAAAAAGTATATATCATACAAGACGCTCCATTAAAAATAATCAAGTTTGAGACAACTTCCGGTATAACCGGAAGTCGCATATAGTCATAAGTTATATCACAAGAGGTGAATATTTTTTTGAATATTTTTTGACATTTTTGTGCAAAATTTCTGTCAAAAATTCGCGAGACAAAAATTCTTTAAAAATATCCCGACAGCGAAGCTGGAGGGATATTTTTTTAAAAGAGTTTTTGTCGAGGACAATTTTTATAGAAATTTTGCGGAAAAATGTCAAAAAATATTCTAAATAAAATATTTACCTCGAGTGGTATATGTTGAGATTATATACCAAAAAAAAAGAAAAAATACAACGAAATGCAAGATTTTTAAAATGATTTATCTAGCTACTAGAAAAACGGACAAAACGAAACAAAACCTAAACAATTGACAAAGTAATAAAACTAACAGAAAATTAGTTATAAGTATTATTGTTAAACACACAGTTATTATAATAAACAGTAGTGGCTTGCTGGTGTTGCTGGAAACTCTTCGAGCTGCAAGAGACTGGAGCTTCGTGTTGGTCCAACCCATTAGTTGGAGGGTGACCTCTTAAACCTTGAATAGTGTTTTCGTGATGAGTTTTGTCCATCTGCAAGTATGGCTTTATGGATGCAGCACTACTATGTCCAGTTATTTTTATAAGAGTTTGTTCGCTCACACCTGCTTTGCTTAATGTAGAGACAGCTGTGGCTCGATTGGAATGGTTTGTGATTTTTTCTTTCTCAGTATCTAGTCCAATTTTTTGTGCTGCTTGTTTTGTCCAATTAGAAAGAGTATTTTTTCCAATGGGACAGTTTTTGTCCCAATTTCCCATTTTCCAATTTGGATTTACTGTCAGGAATAGTCTTTGGGTAGTTATATTTTGCCCTCTTTTTGAAATTAGTTTTCTGTAAAGGCGAACTGGACATAAATCGGCATCTTTTGTGTTTGCCACCACCCATTTTGAATTTGAAAGCTTCTTGTCTCCGCCTTGGGATGTTTTTGAAAAGATTGGGTTATATTCCATTCTATTACTTTTTGTACCATCGCTATAATATTCTTCTCTGAAATACGTATTTAGGCATGTCTCGGCTTCTCCTCCTCTCCATGCTAATTCCACAGCCGCTATTTGATAGAACTTTTTCTGTAAATCCTCGGAGTTATTTTCGTCAAAAATTTTTACCATCTTTTTGTACTCGTCGTAGGTTAGTGCTCTTGCACTTTTCCGGTGATTTTTTGGATTAGCCTGAAGCAGTTTTCTTTTAGAATTTCTAGCCATACGTGCTTTTTGGAATTCAGGATCTTTAAAAGGATCAAATTTAATGTTGTATTTATTGAAGTACCTTTCTTGAAGCAGTTGGGCTGTTTGGTTCCACATTGTCTTGATAACCCCTTCCTTGTAGTCAGAACCATCTTTTTTCTTCATATTAAAACTCCAGTCTTCCAATATAGCGGCAAGCTGTATTATAGTTGTATTTTTGGTCAATATATACTGCCGTGTTTCGCAGAATTTCTCGAATTGGGTCCATATATACTTTCTTGTTTTTATTGTATTTTCTGGGATAGTCTTTTCAGCGTTTTTTCTTATATTTTCGACTGAAACATTACCGAATCGGCAAGATTCCATTTTTAAAAAAATGTGACATGAATCTGACAACATCAAAAACTAGATTTGTTGAAAGGGATTTTTGTTATTATAGAAACGGTCTATAGCAACCATCAAATATTTTAAACTTGTTATGATGTTGTTATGCATTGGCATTGTTGTGGCAGGTGGCCCGGGGTATATCCACTTATGCGGGGTATATTCAGTATAATATGCATCTGATTGGTCGCAAAACAGCGTTTAATTGGTCAGAATCGGATTGAGGTATATAATCGTTATTATTTCCTCATACATGTAATATAAGGAGACAAAATATTCCATTCATCAAAAACCATTTGTTTGCAATCAGACATGCTTCCAAAATTTCAGATAAGTTAGAAGGAGTTGGCTTTAACACTGTAAGCTATAAAAGCTTGCTGTTATCCTTACAGGCATGTGATTTTTTTAGGATCAAAAACAATCGATATATTTTACAAGTTTTACTTAAAATACCGAACTATCTACATCATTGCTTTTAAGCACATAACCTGAATAACCTCTCTTACCGCAGAAATATTTTCTTAACCATCCGCACGAGTCCCACCGCCTGACGAGTCCTTGCTAGACTAATTCCGTCGAAAAGGTATATTGGCAACCGGTTTGTTCGTTGTTACCCAGAGCATTCTTTTTTAATTTTATTTTTATAAAATAATATTTGTGGTAAAAAAAATGCTCTGGGTAACAACGAACAAACCGGTTGCCAATATACCTTCTCGACGGAATTTGTAGAAAAGGACTCGTCAGGCGGTGGGACTCGTGCGGATGGTTAAGAAAAATATTTCTACTCTCTTACCGCCGAAATATTAATGTGAGGTTAGAATTGTCAGGTCTCTTACACACTACGGACTGGCGAACCATTGTAAATAATAATAAATAGCACTAAACAGTTCTATTTCCAAAAAATACTAAAAATGAATCGAAAAACGCAACTGATAACAAACACAGCTCATCAACACTGTAACGTTAGATTATGAATAAATATTAAAAATTCGACGTCACGCGTAGTAAAAATGCCCGTACAGCGTTGCCATACTGATTTCCCCAAAACCATATAATTTGATATCATTAGAAAACTATAAATAATTTGACTAGTAGAAAATTTTAAAAACACACATATATTTAGTATAATATGTATCATTTTTATTTAATAGGTAGGTACACACAAGTCAGGTTAATATTATACCAATTCTCTCATTTTTAACTGACAACAAATAACCACTGACAAAAAAAATACATTAACTAATTGCCTACCCCCTAACAACATTGGCATACTTAGTGGTAAGACAAGTACGACCAGTGCATTAGTTGTTTGCTTTCCGCGCGTTTAAAACAATGTATGGGTTTTATCTCTATTGGCTAAAAGAGCAGAAGTTAGGACTAAGTAAATTGCATAATATTTTTATTACATTTTAGGAAATAGGTATTTATTTCTTTACCCGTTCTGGATTTTTTGAAATTGCATGCTCCAAATCAAAATCGGACCGTAATTAAATAATTTTGTAATATATTTTTAATAAATTTTTATTACATGAACTGGACAATAGTATAATAAAATATTTAAAATCAATAATTCACCAAACCCATGGACTGAATATGACTTTTTTGCTGGTTCAAATGTTATCTACACAATACAAACAACGTGTTATAAAATGATTATTTGATATAATGGTATAGCCTTCATAATACACTTACCGGCATAATTAGCGATCCACTCAATATTTGGATGCATCTGAATCGTGAATAAGTTTATTTATTTATTTATTTATTTATTACAAATAGGGATACAACAGACACTGAGCCCAATATAGCATCCACGTTGTAGTATTAGCTAGTAGAAATTAATAATATTTAAAGTAAGTTCATTAAATTATGTTAAGTAACATAAAAATTGTAAAAAAAATCACAGCTGTGATTTTACATATTTTTTAAATCTAATTATAGACATATCGAACATTTCCATGCTTAAAGACAGCCTATTACAGGCACGAGTCGTTCTACAGACAGGAGAATTCTATGCGCACCATAAAATTATCCGATTTTCATTATATTTTGTATATTTTAGATATTTTAGGTGAATTAATTTATCAAAATTTTATATGTTTCAGTTTTTAAAAGTCAAAATATGTCCATAATATAAAAAAATTAAATTTAAACAAATAGTCCTTACTTAAAGTGGAGTTGAAAGTATGAATAGGAAAGAAAGACACAAAGTCTTAGCAATATATTTTTCTGTCTCCTGAGAATGAACGTTTCTGCGTTCAAAACATGTAGAGACATTTAAACAAAGAATTTTTTATTCTATTAAATTTTGTGGAGGAAGACTTTGTATTTTTCTTTCCTATTCATAAAAAAATAAAATATTAAACGAGTCTTATGCATGTGCAATAGAAAGACCTATGTTTATTTGAAGGTGGTTGACAATGAAGTATTATCAAAAAAATTACCTTGTCGGACACAAGTGTTAAGTCACAAAATAAAGACAATGGAAGTCCGACAAGGTATTTTTTAATGGACGATCTGTTTGTATAGAACGCATTAAAAGCAAAAAATTAATGGATGATAATGTTTTTCTCTAAACCTCGTTTTTGACAGCTATTTTTATGCAAAAACTCTCCGTCGCGTTAGTCATTCCGAAAAATGTTACCACACTTAGTAAAATATAAATATTCATAGGAAATCCATAGATGACACTTTTTGTGGGCCCAATTAGTTAAAAAAAATGGTTGAAAAACATTTAATTAAAAAAAATAAATGATCGAAGTAACAACGAATCGACCGGTTGCCAATACACCTTTAAGAGCCGATTAGAGAGTATTTAAAAGTCTCTTTTTAAAAGTATCGTCTAAGGTAAAATGTAAAATTAAATTTGAAAACATTGTTTCTTTAATATGACAATAATTGACAAGCTGTTGAAAACAGTTTTATTATTTTGTGGTCACAAGAAAGCAGTTTTGGTAGAAAAATTAATACCAAGGTCTTATTTTTTATGTTAAGGTTATAAACAATTTTTTAAATAATAATCAACTCTTTTATCTTTTTACATAATATAGTTAAGAATGAGTAAGAAACATTCCATATTAAAATACGCTTACTGTAAAAAAGATAACAAGTACCTACACTTCCTTTTACCACAATATTTAATGATTTTCTTGTCAATAACTTCGTAAAAAATGATTCATCCATAATTTTTTCAATTTCGAATTACTCAAAAATAAATACTTTTTCAGTTTTTCCTTCAAAAATTATGAAATTCCAAGAGTCCTTAAGTGCACTTAAACGAGAAATTGATATCATGCATAAATTAATTTATTAGAATGGTTATACAAGGTTGTATAGTTACTTGTGTCTAAATAAATCAAATGGTCCACTGTGGAGCACCTTCGAAAATCCCATTATCCAAACTTGTGGGATTCAAAAGTACTTTCCGAAATATTCTAATGAACCGTCACCGTGAGACACCCTGTAGAGTGTAGAGCTTTGACAGAAATGTTGAATGTAAGGTTTTTAATTTAATTTTGTAACTCGAAAATGGTTAAGTTTAGATACTTTTATGTAGTGTGATTTTTTTTAAATAATTTTAAACAGAACTTAATTGTCGAGTAATAATACAGTGTGTTCCATTAAAAAAAAATCTTGAAAGGTGTTGTGTTTAACATTTTTAATCGATCCAACCCAACCAACCCTTTTAAATCTTAAATAATCGATCGTTTCTATACATATCAGCGACACTATATAAAGAAAACAACTATTTCTTTGTTGCTTCTCACCCCTTTTAGCCAATCCAAACCACGTGACTTTTAATGGCGGATGTGGGCAAAAAGCATTGTGCCATCCGTCAAATACCACCAGCAATGTCATTTTATTGATCACATGTACCAAGTACTATGGAGAACTAGAGAGTAGGAGGCCGATCGCAATGTATTGGATTCGGTCCCAAATTAGCCTCGGTAATTCAGCTTTACGCGTCGCCGTAAGATGGCGCTCGTGTTCGAAGTGGGCTATCAAATAAATGGTTTCTTAGGACGCGATAATTATTTTTATTTAAATTAGTTCTTTAAGGAACAAATAAGGACTTTTATATGAATTTACACTTACTTTGTTATACTTATTAGTAAACTCAGCCTGTATAAAGTTCCAACGATGCTTGGTTTTTAAAATACAGGGTATTAAACATTCTAGCTACAGATAATATACATTTTAACTTACGTTTGGAGCTAGAAAGAGACTTATTTGGCTGCGTTTCCTCTCTGAAGAAGATTCTGTCTTACACCCCGACACAAAGCAAACTCTACTTTTATAAATTTTACCATTATACATTATAAATAATATGGAAATCAATTACAATACAACATTATTTGTCTTGTCTTGTCTTGTATTCAAATGTTATTTGTCATTTCGAAAAACAAAATGTCAATTGTAAAAGTAAAAGTCCAAAACGAAGAAGAAGACGACACCAGCCCACTTGCGAAGCGAGAGCATCTATCGGCCAACTAGCGAACTAACCAAAAAACCGGGACAGAAATTGAAAATGCTGCCATTGTCGATCGGCCTCCTACCCTCTAGTTCTCCATACCAAGTACAAAGCAGTATTATTTGCCGATAGCCGCCAGTATTGACACATCGTTGGATTGCCTAATAGCCACCTTAATAATGACTATGAATATTAAGTCATTAAAAAATGAAGTGCAACATATTATCCTTATTTCTAGAGTGGTGCATTATCATCACAACGGTAGGCACGTATCATTATCATTTATATAACTACTTGATACGACAATAAAATACAAATATCAATAAGTTATTTACATATTTATTAACAGTTTTACACTGATCTTATCGATCATTAATATTAAGAAGGTGTGCGAGGTATTAATTTAAAAACAACATGAGCGATAAATTTAAAGAAGAAACCACACATATTAAAGATATCGAGAGTCTTCTCAAAGGCAGAGTTAATGGAAAAATAGTCGAACAAAAAATACGGCCCCTAGTGGCAGCCGGTGAAAATAATGGTAGTGAAATGTTAAAGGTAGAAGTAATAATAGATAAAGATGGACAAAAAGAAACTGTACACGCAGTGGCCAAACTTATACCTCCAACCGAAGAACAAATGGAGATATTTAACGTTCAATCGACTTTCAAAAATGAAATTGGTTTTTACGCAGAAGTTGTTCCTTTGCTTCAAGCTTTCCAAAAGGAATATGGGGTATTGAGGGTTGCCAATTATTTTCCCAAGCTATATGGTAGTAGAACTTCTTTAAAACCGGGAAACGAAGAGGTGGATTTAGATGCCGTTATTATGCTGGAAAACTTAAAAATTGCAGGTAAATCGGACTTTCAATTTCTGGGTTAACGTGAGCTATGAGTTTTTAGGTCATTATGTTACCTAATTTTTCATTATTCTATTACACTTTAAAAAACATGTGTGTTTTACATTTTTCGCTAACCCTCTTACTTTAGAAAATAATTTACCGTTTCTATAGAAGATACATTAGCGCCTGTATTAATTTAAAATAAGAAATAAGTTCAAAATGTCAGGTGAGGTGTTTCGCGTTACCTATAAAGCCACTGCTGCAGATTTAAGGTTAGTGGTATTTGAACCATTGATAAAGTTAACTTTTCCTTAATACAAAGCGTTTCGACAGAAGACAACGACATTTGACATTAATAGCTGATCTGGTTTCGTCGTTAAAGTTCCCAGATCAGCAGAGGGCCGTAGCAAGCTCACGCGTCAGGTTGCGTCATATTATGTACTTCCGATTTTGGTGCCTTTTAAGTGTTTATGTGGCTGTTTTTTTGTGTAGCGTGTGTTTTAAACATTTTACTTTTGGATTTTATATATTTCAGAGACAGACTTTCTTGGTGTTTATTATTTAAGTTTAATGGTGAGTACAAACACCATTTTGATTAATTCATCTATTATCAAATCAATAAAGTGCCTAGTTAAACCATTTACTTTACGAATCACCCTGTGTTGGGTTCCTGGACATAGCAAAATACAGGGCAACGAGACTGCTGATGTGCTCGCCAGGGAGGGCGCAAGCAGGTCTGCCGAACTAGCAGAGAATACTGTGGCTAGACCACTGGGATCAGTCAAAGAGGATATAGATCAAATAGCTAAACAACTTGCACAAAGCAGATGGACAGGGCTGGCAACTTGTAGCATCTCCAGGCAATTGTGGCCCCTACTTGACGACAGGAAAACCGCAGTGCTATTACAACACGGTCGGAAGGACCTAAGAAACATCACTGCCGTAGTCACCGGACATTGCCTGTTCGGTAGACACGCTGAACGTATGCAAGTACCAACTAACGATTTCTGTAGAAGTTGCAGAGATGAAGAGGAGGAGGAAAGTATTCAGCATTTCTTGTGTGAATGCCCCGGCCTCGCTAGAAGAAGGTTCAATGCCCTGGGCGAACCATTCTTTAATGATCTGGAGGAAGTGAGCAGCCTGCAACTGGGTCGACTTACGAAGTTTATTAACAGCAGTGGCTGGTTTGAATGAGCTGTCAAGATTCTTCTACGATCTACGTCACGTCGCGTTAACCATCAGGAGGCTGATGCGGATAGGTTCCGCGGAACACGTGTGGTACCACAACGGTCCTACAGGACTACGTGTGACTGTTTGGTCAATGCCAGAGGTCTGCCACTCTAACCTAACTAACCTAACCTCAACCATTTACTTATCGTTTTGTACAGGATGTCTCATAACTACGGGGCAAATACAGCAACAGGAGATAGTAGACTTGAAAATATGTCATTTATGCTTAAGAACGCACGGTTCATTTTCTATAAATATGTTTTGTTAAGAAAGGTGTTTATTTAAATGTTTCTTGTCATCTAACATTTAAACGCAATTATCTCAAAAACTAATTGAAATATCGAGAATAATGAAGTACAACGTATAGTTAAGAATCCTTCTTTCATAATTTGAGGTAAAGCGGTCAGAAATGTGAAAGACAAAAAATATATGCGAGAATTTATCAAATTCATATTGCCCTCAAAAATACACCAAATTTGATTCATAATATCCTTTACATCAAATCATTGCCAATTTTATAAAGTAAATATTTACTTGGATCACCCTGTATCTCTTTAACCGTATAAGAAATAAAATTTAACACACATTTAATTTAACATATTTTCAAGTCCACTATTTAGTGTTGGTGTTTTGCCCCTTAGTTATATATATCCATATATAAAATTCTCACAAATGTTACAATACCTACCAAAAGGGTTCCCAATATGGAATTTTAATTAGACGTGCACCACAAAGCTTACACCCCGCAAAAAATATATTAGTTTTTTCCTTGTATAATTTTTTTTTCTTAAAATCGTTTATTAAAACATAATTTTACATTTTCTACATACGTAATAATAATATAATGTATAGTAAATTTCATAATACATTTTGAAAGTTATCTAACTAAGTATTATTTGTATTTAAAATATTTGGCTGTTTAAGCCAGGGAAGATGTCAATAGTCTTTTCCTGACTTTTCAGCAATACAACAACCCTTATTTGCTAAAATGAAAATATTTTTCTGGAGTAGTTCTTAATTTTTCCAAATCTAATTTTTTTTAATCTTTTATTTCGTAATATACTTTTAAATTCCTCTAAGTTATCTTTTTTTACTTCACTATTGTAATAAATTAAGGCGCTTATGTAAAATAGCCACACATTTGTATCTCTGGTATCTCGAAAATCTACCTCAAACAAACCTATACAATTTCCAAAATTATTTAGATTTTTTCCAAATTGTCTAGTTATGATGCTATTTAGCCAATTCCAGCTCACCTTTGCATGAATACAATCTTTAATTTGGTGCATGATATCTTCGACCGCGTTACATTTTTGGCATTTGTCAGAGTTACCTATGCCGTGGCGAAATAACTTTTGCGCAACCGGGGCAATATCATTAATTATTTTATATACAGCCGAACGCCATTTTGTGGGTATTTCCGAGTTTGACAAGGAAAGCCAGACTTTTTTCCAGTTAAATTGCTGATATTTGTTTTCAATTTCCGGTTTTTGAAATTTTTTTTCCATTAATGCTGTATAAATATTTTTAGTTTTAATCAGGGTATCCTTGTCAAAATGTAAGTCATTATCCTTTATTTTAGAAAAAACCCTTTTAAAAAACGGATTGTTGATTTGGGAAGAATCTTCAAAAACGCAATTCATGTAAGACTTAAACCAGAGTTTGTTTTGAATGTTCGTCCATGACAGAAATTGCGTTTTTAATAACAGAGCCAAGGCCTTGTTTTCAAGGTTTATTAAGTTTTGACCTCCTTTTTTAATACTTACTTCTAATTGCTGCCGTTTTACCCTATAAAGACACCCACTCCAGATATACTTACCTGTTATTAAAACAATTTTTTGACATAATTGGTCAGTTATCGACAGTACCTGCGCTAAATACCAGACTTTTGCCATTATGTAAATATTTATATACCAATTTTTCCTGATTAAATCTAAGTTTCTTAAATTATTTGTGATAATGTTGGTCTGAATAGTTATAAAAATATATTAGTTTTTTCCTTGTATAATAAATACATACCTAAATACCACTTTTATAGCTTTTTATAAATAAATACTAAAAGAAATAAATGTTGTTTTCTATCTAAAATTAGTATTTCCGCTATATCTTTACAAAATATTAAGACTCCCTTACAAAATTTAACAGATGGCGAAGGCGAAGGTAAAAGAAATTAGTCCGGTTCTGTTTCAGTAGCCAACCGTTTAATATAAAATAGACCAGACATCAACAGGATGCCATTAATGACAGATGATGCGACGAGTTCTTACATTAATTTGACTTTACGCAATATGTGGTTGCTTTTCGCAAGCTTGTAGAAAATGTATTGCTCACTCTTGCCAAAGTAACTAAACTCTGCTACACGTTCTTTAGCCAGACAGAGTTGCTTGCGAAAAAAACAAGACTTTCCGAGGTAGTTGGGAAAAGTAAAATTTTAGTAAATATTTTGATAGAAACAAATACAAATTATCTTATTTATTTATTACTCCATTCCACGTTATAAAGTGGCCAAGTAATTGTCCTAAGACAATCTCAAATTTGTTCGCAGTGGGATGCTCGAACACCCTTATATTAGAACCATTGTGAAAAAATATATTTTACCAATAATATGACGCTCTTGTCAACGAGAACTGTTTTCTTGCCCGCAGAAAAAAGCAAAGGATAAATAAATCAATTTGTTTTACACCTACACAGTTCCAATTTTAGGATTTTATAGATAAAAATAAAACGGAAGCGCCCGATAATAAACGTCAAAAGTAATTTGATAAATTTTATAACAGTAAAAAGGTACCGGTGGCATTTTTTTTATCGAGTGCAATGAAGGATTGTTCACTTGTTTAGCTTATTTAATAGTTAAGTAGGTATTAAAATTTTATTATATGTTTAAATATTTTTGTTGTTTAAGGTTATGAAAACTACGATAGACGACAAGGTTTCGATCTAGAAACCACCAAGTTGATCCTGCAAGTCCTAGCTAATTTGCAAGCCACCACTATCGGGATCAAAATAAAGAAACCCGATGTTTTCATCTCCCAAATTAAACCAAAATTAATAGCAACTAGAACGGAACCTCCCAATGGCAGCAAAGAAAGGCCAAAAATGAATTTTCAACATCCGTTATTGAAGCCTTTTAAGTCAATGTTACAAGAAAATCCAATAACAGCACCTTTAATTCCTAAAATTGAAGAAATTGTTGGAAAAAAACCTTCGAAAGAAACTAGAGAGCCGTGGGCTACCATTGTTCACAATGATCTTTGGGTAAACAACATAATGCTAAAACAAAAAAATAGGGACTTTCATGATGATATAAAGCTGATTGACTTTCAAGTTCTACAATATGGATCCTCAGTAATTGATTTATTATTCTTCCTATTCAGTAGTGTACAAACTTCAGTATTGACGTATCATTTCAACAAACTTATTGAATATTACTATAATAATCTAATCCAAAATCTAAAACAATTTGATTTAGACGTTCGGGAATTCAGTTATGAAAATTTCGAGGAAGAATTAAAAAAAGAAGTAGAAGGTCAACTGTTCCATTCCATTATAATGTTGATGAATGTTATATTCGGACCCAAAGGTGATGATGCAAAACAAAAATCCTCGAATAATTTGCCTTTAGCGTGTAAAGAGAGGGTATGGTTTGTGATTGAGGAAGCTCATAGAAAAAAATGGATATAATTTTTATAAAATTTTCAAATTATATAAATTTTTAAAACACTGATGTACACTTTTATCTTATTTTATTTTTAATGAATAGAATATTATGAAAATATACAATTTATTATTGTTTTTCCGTTGATTACTTGTAAATTTTACTTGCAAACTATCCATCTTTATAAATATCCAATTGCTGCTATCGCAATACGCAGTTATTAATGTACTTGATCTAAACAAACTACTTTAAGGCGTCCCTAATAAAGAGTTTTTGACATGCGATAGCCTCACAGAGATCGTTAACAAATAGTAGAAATAACAGCGGTCCTGAAGACACTGTATACATATCAGAGTTAAAGCTCTTGTAATAAACTAGACTGGGTACATATCGCTAATCGTCAGCAAAGGGTGCATCTAATATTAGTACTAAAAATTTGTATTAAAAAAAAATCTTATTTTTTTTTTTTTTTAAGTTTACTATTACTTTTTTTGCCTCACATTTCTGCGGAACGTAAAGGGGAAACATATCGCCAAATTGTCAATGTAACAACTGACCAAAACTAGAAAATAAAAAAAAAATGGTGTAAAATTTCCGTTTTTCCGTATAGATAGGTAGTTTTTGGCATCGTATAGTGCTCGACGTCCTGTTTCCAATGCCGCCTCGCTCGATTCGCTACGGCTTTTCGTTACGGAAATATATGATAATTAATATACCTACTACTCTAGCAATTCAAGTTCAAAACCTTCATTTCTGACAAATGGTATTTAAAGTTCAATTCCACATGGTGAATGCAAAGCCGTCCTACAAAAAAAGACATGTTATTCAATTTACAAAAAGTTGCCTGTTCTCGTACTGGGAAACTCGATTTTTCTCAAATTTACGAATTTATATTGATAATTTTGTAAATGCAGGGGTATTGACAATAAATCAGCACGTGTTTTGGGAGAAAAATAAAATATTTTTGTTGAAAATTGAAACAGTTACAGTCGATATAATAAAACGTCTGATGAAAGAATGTCTAAAAAAAATCATAAATTATTTTTTTTGAACCACTAAATATGTTTTTGGAGAGCGCGCTTACTATGCAAATTAAAGCTTGTTTATACCTTAATATAGTCGGCAAAAAAAAAATTCAAAAAGTTTAATACACACATTTAGAGACGTGTTTTAGTGAACCAATGCGGCGCGGAAAAAAAAAGTCATATGAAAATTCAAAAGCTTCCCGATTTTTTCGTATTAAAGAGAAAGAAACGAAAAAATTACTTTTTATTGTAGATTGATGAGCTTTTTCGGCTAAGGTATACATTTCGAACAGTTGGTTTCTGTACGAGAAAAAATACAAACCGCAAAAAAAAATTTTGTCTAAAATAGTTTATTTCACTTCTTTACAATTGTCGACCATTTCTATTACCGTTATCTATAGAACAATATATTCTAAGAAATTTCTGTTTGAGATGGCCTCAACGAATATCCAAACCAAAAGTATGGCGGACGCACCCGATTCGATTTATTAACGATCCAACATGACATTACATTGATTTAAAAAAAAAATCAAAAAATTGACTTTTGAACTTTCGATCGCGTTCGCAAATAACAGTGTTCTGTAGCCCAACGTCGTCTACACGTTGAAAAAAAAATGATTTTGGTGATCTGTATGCGCGATACATCGCGATACAACGCAAAAACCATAGTTTTTTATTTTGACGTTCAATAACATTTTTCCAGTATACCTTGTATATTGTAAATATTCCCAGAACGTGTCCCTATTATTCCTCTCTACACGCAGAAAGTTTGAATCTTTTGACTCTAACCGTGTCGTGTCGTGTCGAAGAGCCTCTGTCCACGTGGCGACAGACTATCAATGTCGGAACGTCATCTTCAAAATCGAGATTACAACTATTTCTGAAACATTTTGTGCAAAAGTGCAAAAATCGTCGTAAAGTCGTTTTCCGTACGAAAAAAAATAAAAACCGTGAAAAAATCGTGACTAAAATCGTAATTTTCAGTTTCTTACAATTTTCGACAATTTCCATTCCATAGAACGATATATTGGAAAAAGGTAGTATTTGAGATGGCCTAAACGATTATCCAAACCAAATGTCGGTCGGATGCAACTAATTCGACTTATTAACGATCCAAACGGTCCAACCTGTTTCGGCCCACTTTCGACTTTAAAAAAATCAAAAAAATTATTTGCAAAATTTCGATCGCGCTCAAAAACAATAAGTTTCTGTAGCCCACGGTCGTCTACACGTCGAAACAGTTTAAATCGAAAAAAATAATTTTTGAGAATCCGATATTTTTCGACTTTGACATTTAATAACTTTTTTCCATACACCCTGTATATTTGAAAGTTTCACACAACGTACCCCCACTATTTCTCTCTAAAACCAAAAAGTTTCAATCGTCCCACTCTAACCGTTTAAAAAAAAACCCGGAAATGTGAAAATGTCGAAATTGGCGACGACGACCACGGCGACAACGACAACATACATATATTATTTTCACCAAACAGCTAGGTATATAAGACGGAAATTTTCAAGAGGCGATCAGGGGTCGAATTTTCAATCCGAGGGGAAGACACTGCGATATGTCAAAAATTGCATTTTTAAAGTAAGATAAGATTTAATGTTAAATTAATCGGTGGTTATGAGATTGATTCTACCCTGGTTTCCATTATGTGTAGGTTTTCAATTTTGCCTAATTTAAGACAAATACTTAAGCACAGGTTTAATGAAAGCTTTTATTTTTATCATTCATATCTTCGCCTCGAGTTAACAAAAAATTTATTTAAATCTGAGTATATGAATAATTTTTAATTAAAAAATTCCGGTTGTCCATTGTCCAACACTTTAAAAGTAATGTGTATTAAAGAATGACATTACTTAGTCAATAATTACAAAAAATGTTTTTAATGATTAATGATTGGTAACGTCAATCAAGAGGCCCATCATTTACGACAATGAATAAAAGCCGATTTACTGAGACGAAAATGCAAGACGATGTTGATAATAACAAATTAAGTTTAGTTAATTATACTAACGAGTGGTAATTAATATAGAAGATTTTTATCCTATTCTATTCTATTTTATATCCTTCATCTTATTCTATCCTTTTCTATTTGTTAAAAGCTGATGCGAGCTTTTTGTAATTTGATGCGTTTGTGAATAGTGCTGGCTTTTACTTGATGGCAATTCATTACAATTATTGCAATAAAGACTTTAGTCTAATTTCCACATAATATTTATTTTATAACCCGACTCGTTTCGCTACACTGTAGCTTTATCAAGGGATTTTTTAAAACTAGTGAGGTACTATAATTTTAACCTAAATATTTATATACAAATTATCTTTTTCTTAAACAAAGACAGACAAACAGAGATGTTTTTAGAATAGGATCAATTATTGAAAAGGTTTAATAAGAGCGATTTATTCAAATCTGTTTGGTTATTCAAAAGTAGACCGGTGTTTTTATAACCGTTAATTTCCAAACTTTCCATCAAATTAAGTTTATGGCTTTTATTTTCTGTATGAAGAATTTTGAAATTATCTGCAAATGTATGGCTTTCTTCGGTAATATGATTGGAATAGGTTGAGTCTGTTTTTGACGTAAAAAACTTCTTTTATGTTCAGCGATTCTGGTTTTGAATGTTCTACCTGTCTGACCTATATAAATTTTTGGACACGATTCGCAATTTAATTTATAGACGCCAGATTTGTTCTCACTGTTGGTCTTTGTTTTATGGTTTTTTAATTGTTTACCTAGTATTGATTGTTTTATAATCTACATTTATTTTGTTTTGATTCAAATACGTTTTAATTTTCTTGGTGGAATTTCCTATAATAATATAAGTCAAGGTCTTAAAAATAATTTTTTGATTCTTTGTATTAAGGGTATACTTCTGATATAGCTTTTTTAAAACATTTTTTATTTAGAATATTATCTATTAATTTAGGGTGGTAACCATTATTTATTGAAATTCGTTTTATAAAAATGTAGCTTATAAAACAAATAATACTTTAGGTGAAAAATTAAAAAAAACATAAAACAAAGACCAACAGAGAAGAAATCTGGCGTCTATCAATTAAATTGCGGATCGTGTCCAAAAATTTATATAGGTCAGACAGGTAGAACATTCAATACCAGAATCGCTGAACATAAAAGAAGTTTTTTACGTCAAAAAACAGACTCAACCTATTCCAATCGTATTACCGAAGAAAGCCCTAGATTTGCAGATAATTTCAAAATTCTTCATATAGAAAATAAAAAGCCATAAACTTAATTTGTTGGAAAGTTTGGAAATTAACCGTCATAAAAACACCGGTCTACTTTTGAATGACCAAAGAGATTTGAATAAATCGCTATTATTAAACCTTTTCAATAATTGACCATATTCTAAAAACAGCTCCGTGTGTATTCCCTTAATATAATTACTTGTTTAAGAAAAAGATAACTAGTATATTAATATTTAGGTTAAAATAATTATAGTACCTCACTCGTTTTAAAAAATCCCTTGATAAAGCTACAGTGTAGCGAAACGCGTCGGGTTATAAAATAAATCTCATGTGGAAATTTGATTAAAGACTTTATTGCAATAATTGATGATATTTATTCGTATTGTTGATTACCTTTTTTATTTGCGTCTAATTTAGGAGGTCTTGGTACACACCACTAGTTCCTAACAACTAAAGGTTGGTTTTTTGTATTTTTTTTCCAATCAAAAATATTCCACATTTCCTACACCAAATAGCCACCACAAAACTTTTCGATTACGATTTGAACTCTAAAGGCCTTGTAAAGTTACAGCTGGGAAGGACCGATTGCTGACACTGAAAGACCTCACTGCTATCAAGGGTCAACAGCAGCCCCAGCTTGTCTAGTCTGGCTGTCTTCCCTAGGTGGTAGCTCACATCTGTGAGCATAAACCTAGACAACACGTATTTAAATATTGTAAATGTGAAAGAGATTAAGAAAGAAAGAAAGGTACTTACTAAAAGTATTCGTTAAAAGGTACATGTCAGGCAAAAAATAATTCAAATTAAATGACATTTAAAAAAGATAGTCTAGAAGTCATTGGCGCTATTACTAAAAAACAGGGGAGGGGAATTAATGGATACTGGCTGGACCCCTGCATATATATATATATATATATATATTTGACAATTTTTTAGTATTGAAAATACTTCTGGGTGCGTATATACGGGTATATTTCATGAAAAATGAACGCGACATGCGACATGCACATAAATAACACGGCGGTGAAGTCTAAACAAACATCCGAGCAGCACAGGATCGATGACATCATCTGCTGAGTATTAATATTGTTTTGTTTTGGGTTTCGGCATTTATTATTATGTTTGTTGATATTAAGATAATATGGTCGGGAGAGAAAACAGTAGAAGTATGAGAAGGGTTAGTAGATAGTTATTAATGATACTAGTTCGATGAACACTATAATGAAACGTGTGCAACGTTAATTGCACAAGTTTCATTAACAAAGTTCCTATCGAACGTGTATCATTCAAAATTTAATCTACGACAGTGCAAATAGATTTTATTCGTCTAAATTTCATTGATATTAGATAACGTTTTCGTAATTTTTAAAATTTTCAGGTGTCCATATTAGCCGATATCATGGTAACCGCATTTTTGATTGTTTCAATTTCGATAAAATTGGAAAAAAATAAACAGTGAATGTCGCTGAAACAAAGCGAAATAGCGCGGCGGTCTTGGCGTATTATACAGAAAGTCTGGAGAGAATGGATATACCAATCCAAAACATTTCATAGCCGACTTAACATTTAGACATTTCATGAACAAAGAGTACAAGGATCAGCAGGTAAATGGCTGTGTATAGCTAAAGAAATAATTTGTTCGCTATTTTTGAAAAGGTGGTTTTGAGCTCTCTTCAATATGTACCTACTAATATACAGATTATCCTATATTTTTTATTTTAACAAAACAGTCAAATTTACACATTTCTGAGTATAATTTACACATTTCTAAGCATAATAATTTAATTATTATTTCAAACTAAATCGGAGCATCCATGCCGTCATAATAACGCGTGATAGCGGCACGTTACATACTCACAGATAGGAGTAATCTGTGCTGTGACATAATGGTTTCCTTCCCGCCACTGTATGTGGTAGGTATTTTCAATACGCCTGTGAATTTTTTTATGAATGTGACTTTTAGTGCTAGCTTTTAGTGTACCAAATCGATTTAAAATTAATACCAATTTAATAAAATTAATATAAATTTATCAAACTTTGGAGTATAAAATGAAAAATTACATTATTAAAGTACTTATTTTTGCTAAAATAAAATACGGTTAACGGACTGATCTTCTTTTGCAGGACATCCTGTATCTAGATACATATACAGTGGTCACTGAAAACTGTGCAACATATGGGAAAACTTGTTATTTTTGACCTATTAAAACTGGTGCTAAAGTCTTGTGATATGCGAGGGAACGTTTAAGATTCGAATTTGCGTTAGTAGTAAAAGTAAAGAACATTCATTTTTCACGTTGGAAAACAATTTTATAAGAAAAAGTTGTTTAAATTTCAAAGTTGTATACGATGACAGGTGTTTTATATATTAAGACTCTCTGTAACAATACCTTGGTGGTTTTCAGTGGAAATTAACGGGTCTTAGATAAACGAATCTGTATTTTATCCTTTTATTATACTAAAAGTAATAAATCCAATTCAGTAAGAAATAAATGTCTATTATCTATTTCAGATAACTTAAACTCTGTCCACTCGTGTCTACTTCATGCATTGAAAAAAAACCTTGTATTTCTTAGAATAATACTCTTTATTCACTAGGCTGGGCCGAAAAAGTAAAAAATTGGAAATTGCAAATGGTATATTTGCCAATATCTGACACACATCTAAAAGCAATTTGTGGAAAATTTTATTAAAATCGGTAAATGTTTCGCCGCGCCCCAGTGACCTGGAAAATTAGTAAAAAGGCCGATTTTTCGATATTTAATATTTTTTAAATCCAAAATTATAATTTTTTTGTGACTTCTTGTGGATGTGGGAATGTGTATAAAAATTATTTTTCCAATAAAATATTTTTCTGTTTGATGGAAATTACAAATTTGTCTCTGAAAACGTTAAGTTACGTGTAAATGAAGATTTTGAGGACAAATTTGTAATTTTCATTCAACAGAAAAATATTTTATTAAAAAAATTATTTTTATACACATTCCCACATCCACAAAAAAATTATAATTTTGAATTTAAAAAATATTAAATATCGAAAAATCGGCCTTTTTACTAATTTTCAAGGTCACAGGGGTGCGGCAAAACATTTACCGATTTTAATAAAATTTTCGACAAATTACTTTTAGATGTATAGTCAGATATTGGCAAATATACCATTTGCAATTTCCAATTTTTTACTTTTTCGGCCCAGTCTATTATACACCTGTTTAATACTATGCATGTGACAGCAACGCGCTTTCCTACTGTAAGACAACAAAAATTGCTAGACCATTGTGTAATGATAATATCACGGTAATTTGGCCAATAGGAAATAGGAGATTATGCTACCATAGAAGGGTTCATAGCCATTATACCTCTGAATTCTGACAGTAAGTATCAAGTTCTATTTAAAGTATAATCTGGTTTTATATACTGTATTAGTTGCGACTGGCAGTTCTAATGAAACTTGACATTAATCACAATAATATTTGTTTGCCACGCAAGCATATACTTACCACTAAAAATCAGTATTGTAGTGTTTTAACAATTTCAATAGCTTCTAGTGTGACACACAGGTATTGGTACGACCAATAAAGTTCAAATTCAGACAAGACAGCAAGAACACCTCGAACAACGATGTGACATGCGCACATGTTGTTATCTCCTGTTACCTTCCCTTTTACTTTTTTAAAAATATTTGTAAAAATACACACAGTCATGTAATTAA
The DNA here is from genome assembly GCA_963969555.1 of Polydrusus pterygomalis. NCBI lineage: Eukaryota > Metazoa > Arthropoda > Insecta > Coleoptera > Curculionidae > Polydrusus > Polydrusus pterygomalis. The sequence continues at coordinate 113,701,471 of OZ018375.1, forward strand.
TTTAAATTACCTTGTATTTAATCATTTTCCTGTGTCTACTTATAATGTATTTTAACACCAAAAAAAATAATGATTTTTAAAGGAATATTTAATAGATGATATCTATGCAACCGTTATATTTTGTGCAAGGTAATACCATTCAAATAACTTTAGTCATCTCAGATCCCATTGTTAAACAAGTAGATATGCCAACGAAATATTTTACAATAAATAAAGTGCTTGACAAGTTTTCATATATTTCTATTATCGAAAACTACTTATATCGTTACATTATTTTTAATAATTATTTAAAAAAAAGGTATATTAGGTACATCTTTAGTTTTGTAACAAATAGCAGAGTATCATCTTCATTTTCAGGGTTTATTTTATTGTAATTATATTATAATACAACAGGATTGCTAAGATTAGTTTGTAGTGATAGCTTATTTTTTATTAACCCATAATATTAAAATAAATTGCTAGTATATCAAACCCGCTTTAGTGTTATATCAATTACAGATTTGCTAGAACAGTGTTTTAATTGGTAGTAATCAGTTCCATTAGCAGCACAGTCTTGTTGAATAATGAACTACTTTTAATACAGCAATGTTGCAAGAAATAAATTGTATCTTCTCAATGCGACGCATTTTGTTCCCAGTAAAGCGCTTTTCCTACATTTAAGAAAGCAGAACAGCGTCCCTATAAACGTATTGTATCCGTTACAACCTATAATTATTCCACAAGACGTTGGTGGGGGTTCGTAGCGATCGACAATCGCCGCGCGCCGTATTATTAGTTTTAACGTATTTGTTGCGCAGGTCACATAGTTGTTCGGATTCATCTAGCTGTCCTGTCTGAATTTAAATTTTATTGATCGTACCAATACCTATTTCAATTTTCAATTAATTTATTTTTATTTTGTATTTAAGTTTTTTTAAACTTTGCATGTCAGATAAAGCAATAGAATATTCTTATTTGGCACAACCAATCATTAGTATTGTACTTTATGATCTATGGACGAATTTCACCATCTCAGTAAACCATGTTGCATAATAGATAATCATGCAATGTTAAACGACAAGAACAATATCACACTAGAAGCTATTTAGATTTTTGAGAACTACAGTACTGATTTTTAGTGCTAAGTACGTGCTTTATTAACCTTAGCAACAAAATATTATTATGATTAATGTTGTTTCATTACAACTGTACAACTGCCAGTAGGAACTAAAACAGTATATAAAACCAGATTACAACCCGAAAGGAAGTTGATAATAATTACTGTCAATATTCAGAACAATATTAGCTATAAATCATTCTATGGTATGGTATCCTATATCCTATTGGCTAAATTTCCATGATATTATCACTATACAACGGTCTAGCAATTTTTGTTGTCTCACAGTAGGAAAGCGCGTTGCTGTCATATTAAATAATAGTTGTATAAGAGTATGTGAATTCTTATGAGAAAGAAGGCTTTTTATACAGTGTGTGTATAAAGTCTGGAAACGGCTTAATAACATCACAATTTACTGGCCGATTTAAACCAAATTTGGTACAGTTGTGTAAGAGGATCTAACGCACCGAATGACGATATTGGCGTTGTTGCCAGCTTTTTAGTTTGTCTGGAATTCGAACGAATTTTATATTTTTAAACATAACACCCAGTATATTTTTACATTTTTAAATTCCACATAAAATTATAATTATTTTCTATTTAATGCATTCTTAGTCTATACTTCATAGTTTCCGAGATATTGACTCCCGAAAAGTGACATTTTTGAACTTTGACAGCTTATAACTTTCTAACAGTACGTCTTAGAGCAAAACGGCTTACATGTCCCGATCTTCAATTTTTATTATCTTCCTAAAAAAATCAACTTCCAGTTAAACCGAAACAACTATATTTCCTGCTTTCGAGTTACATCCGGTTTAACCGGAAGTTGATTTTTTTGGGAAGATAATAAAAATTGAAGATAGGGACATGTAAGCCGTTTTGCTCTAAGACGTACTGTTAGAAAGTTTTAAGCTGTCAAAGTTCAAAAATGTCACTTTTCGAGAGTCAATATCTCGGAAACTATGAAGTATAGACTAATAATGCAATTAATAAAAAATAATTATAATTTTATGTGGAATTTAAAAATGTAAAAATATACTGGGTGTTATATTTAAAAATATAAAATTCGTTCGAATTTCAGACAAACTAAAAAGCTGGCAACAACGCCAATATCGTCATTCGGTGCGTTAGATCCTCTTACACAACTGTACCAAATTTGGTTTAAATTGGCCAGTAAATTGTGATGTTATTAAGCCGTTTCCAGACTTTATACACACACTGTATATGTACTTTAAAAATGGTCAATAAAAAACTGGTGTTGCCATTTAAAAAAATTATCGAAATCGTCATATCTCTAATTTGGGACACACTGTATCAATATTTTTTTTATAAAAAGGACCACAACTTATAATGTTAATACCCGTTTCCAAGCATTTTACCAAGAAAAATAACTGTACCTACTGGATTTACTGAATTTATTCCAAGTTACAAACACAATTTGTATAAAATAATCATCCTCGCTTATTATTACCTACATTATACGCTCGTTAACTAATATACTGTAAGATAACGACTTATTAACTAAAATAAGCAAAGCAGTTGTAAGAGAATTGCAACACGATTTGAGATTTTATGCAGTAACAATATTTTTTTATTGCATCCTTGATCTTTTTTTATCTTGTTTAAAACGTTCAACCAACGTCATCTGTGATCTGAATATTTTAGTATTGCAAATACTACTGGGTGCGTATATACGGGTCTATTTCATGAAAAATGAACGCGACATGCGACATGCACATAAAAAACACGGCGGTGAAGTCTAACAAACATCCGAGCAGCACAGGATCGATGACATCATCTGCTGAGTATTAATATTGTTTTGTTTTGGGTTTCGGCATTTATTATTATATTTGTTGATATTAAGATAATATGGCCGGGAGAGAGAACAGTTAGTAGATAGTTATTAATGATACTAGCTCGATGAACACTATAATGAAACGCGTGCAACGTTAAACCACGAGGCGTCAGCCGAGTGGTTTATTTGCACAAGTTTCATTAACAAAGTTCATATCGAACGTGTATCATTCAAAATTTAATCTACGACAGTGTAAATAGATTTTATTCGTCTAAATTTCATTGATATCAGATAACGTTTTCGTAATTTTTAAAATTTTCAGGTGTCCATATTAGTCGATATCATGGTAACCACATTTTTGATTGTTTCAATTTCGATAAAATTGGAAAAAATAAACAGTGAATGTCGCTGAAACAAAGAAAAATAGCGCGGCGGTCTTGGCGTATTACACAGAAAGTCGGAGGAGAATGGATATACCAATCCAAAACATTTCATAGCCGACTTAAGATTTAGACATTTCATGAACAAAGAGTACAAGGACCAGCAGGTAAATGGCTGTGTATAGCTAAAGAAATAATTTTGTCGCTATTTTTGAAAAGGTGGTTTTGAGCTCTATTCAATATGTACTAATATACAGACTATCCTATATTTTTTATTTTAACAAAACAGTCAAATTTACACATTTCTAAGTATAATAATTTAATTATTATTTCAAACTAAATCGGAGCATCCATGCCGTCATAATAACGCGTGATAGCGGCACGTTACATACTCACAGATAGGAGTAATCTGTGCTGTGACATAATGGTTTCCTTCTCGCCACTGTATGTGGTAGGTATTTTCAATACGCCTATGATACTTGCGTAAGATGCAAGATCTGTGAATTTTTTCGTATTATTAGGTATATATTTTATATTTTTAAATACATTAAATGTAAACAAAACTAAGATATTCGCTGAGGCTATTCATATAATTCAATATTTAATTTTGTTTCTGTGGATAAAAACCAAGAAAAGAAAAGACCGCTTTATATCATCTAGGTAGGTACATACACATACTGAATGCGGAGCTAACGTCAGCCCTACAAATAATAGATTTGTATTTCTTTGTCACTTTTTTCTTTGAATCAAGAATATAAATTTATTTTCTAGTCTTCTTAACATTCGTGACATGTAGTTTTTAAGGTGGGATTAACGACGCAATTTTCTCTCGTCAATTCGATTAACCTAACTATTGACGATTCGCATGCGCACTGAAGTGCTGTGTTGCAGTGGCGGCTCGTGCCATTTTAGTGAAGTAGGGCCAGATAAACTCTTAGCGCCGCAGGCAAAAAAGTTTTGGGTGGCACGCCCTTTTTTGTTAATAGTTCTTGCTTTTAAAGTAGGAAAAATAAGCAAAAAGGCACCTAATTTAATTTATGAATTTACAATCATATCTTGAATATACCTAAACACGATAACAAGTTGAAACACACAAGCAATGTCAGTGGTTTCATCTGCGATAAACGGAGAGTCCTTTATTTCTTTTATGACTTCATCATGATACACATCTAACATACAGTCCAGAAGTTCATTTTGTAGGGGTTTTGATGTTCCTTTAAATACTTTCGATTTTTCAATATGATCTTTAAGAGTTTTGTCTAATTCTGAGCTGAAATTTATTAATTCACGAAATATGCCCCTATTTTTCGACGTCTCTTTTTCGTCATGACCTCTCAAAGCCAACTCAAATGCACCACAAAACCGAACGCAGTTTATAATTTGGTTTAATATGTATCTGTTTTTATCAATTTGTTCGTTTTTCTTCATTATTTCATTGTGATATGCAGAATTTAATTGAGTTTTATTGTTAATTTTACCAAGCATACTGAAATTAAATAATAATATATTGTTTAAATGTACCTTCGATTTTTCATGTGTCTTCATTTTGTCCCAGAAATGGACCAAATCATCTGTACCTTTTTGGAACCAAGTTTGCTTCCCACCAAATAATACACACATAAAACAAAGTAGTCTATTAGATTCATCACAACCGCACACCCAAGTATTTTTTCCATAAAGTTTCCTTTAAAAATCTAATAGTATTCATTACTTATGTATTTCTAAAATAAAAAGTTCGTTAACCCTACATTAAATCAGCCCCCGGCCGAACGAAAACAAATCGGGACGCGACGCGAACATCATCTGTTTGAAACGTCTAACATCAAACGGTCAAACGAAGAGAGCCTGGCTACCCGTCGAGATTTTTGCCTGCTTGCATTCAAGGTCATTTTTCAACGTTTTTTTTATTGAGGAGATGGCGTTTCGTCACCTCCCGTGTGCCTCGTCGCGCTTGGCGCGGAAGCTACGTTACCGTTTTACGCATAATCGCTTCCTTTTAGATGGAAATTTGCACCCGACTGTGTTCCATTTTTAAATTATTTTGCTAATTGCTTTAAAAACGAGAATATTAATTTTAATAGGTTTTGGTAATTTGTAAAGGACAGGACGCTAGACAGGAGAGCAGGTTGTGCCATGGCACTGTGGCTCTACCCCACGAGCCGCCACTGCTGTGTTGATCAAAGTAGTTATTTTTATGCTTTTGGCATAAGAAGAAGAAAGACAGACCTATTCTGGAGCTGGTAGAGCAAGGCATATGTTAGTCAGCCGGTCATAGTTTTGTTTACTTTCATGTTTTGTGCAATTACGGAACCATTCCTATTAAAGCAAACACATAAGTATTCTCTAGAATTCTTAGGACAGATGACATCTAGATAGACTAAAAAATATTGTTACCAGTAAAAATTGTTGTTTTTACTTCAGTTCTGAAAATCGACTGTTTATTTTCAAGGATTTTAAAGTAAATTGTGGCAATTTTAGTGGTTTCAAAAAACTGTTTTTTTTTAAATTTCTGTGCATTTATTTAAAAAAAACACCGGCATATTATTTGTCGATGTCTTTCTGAACAGCTCTTCCAAAATTAGATACTGATTATTTTTGTTTTAATAATTGCAAGGTTCCGGAAGTTACTCCTGCACTCAAGTCATTTATAGGTCTTTTAAACATGATTGACCATAAGAACTGTGCCCGTAAGAAGCTATTTACCCTAATTGAATTTTTTTAAATGCCGTTTATGTAAGAATTGATTATAGCAAGGCCGTAGCCAGAAAATAATTTCGGGGGGGGGGTTTGTTCCAGTGGCGGACAAACCTATATAAATTTTCCCCTATAAATAGGATGTGTACCTGTTACAATGATAACGTCGAAGCGTATGATATTTTTAATTGTAGCTTGAGCGCTCTCAAAAGACACTTTTATCGGTAGTGGATATATTGTTGGATATTGTTGGTACCTACGTAGAATGTAGTTCTCTATATTATATAATATGTTGTATTATTAATTAATTATTTCTAGGTTATCTTAGTATGTGTATTGTTAAAGAATTTATTCTTATTATATTGTAAACAATTTTCAGCTTTCTACCTGTTTTGTAACTGGGAAATTGTAAAACAGTGTATGAAATAAATAAATAAAAAATAAATAAAAATCAACTGACTTTTTTACCATGCCTACAGGTCCAATACTACTTATACTTAAATTTTGCGAAAAAAGTTTCTACTTAGGTAATTAGTGTAAAAATACTAAAGAGTAGGTAAATATTAACATAATTTAATTTATAAAGCATATTTGTATTTGAATTGTATTTGAATTCAGATAAAATACTTTTTCTATTTCACGTTCATAATAAGCTCAGTACGATACGCATTTGCGTATCGTAATGAAGCTATTTCGATACGCGTTTTTTCTTTATTTGATGTTGGTAACATTTAAACGTTTTATTTTATTGACTTGCGCGGCCTTTGTGATTTACGAGAAAACCCATTTTTCGCAGAGGGAAAATAGCTTGATAACTTACTTTTTTATTCTGTGTGGATAACAGTCATATAATGTTGGTTGCATAAATCTATAAATCAATCTTTTGTAGATGCTTCAAGCTATCATTTTCTGCCAAATCCTATCCAAAATTCAATCTACTAACCTTCCAATGTCGATTTTAACTTCAACTTTATTTGAATTTTCCATCTTCCCTATACTAAATTGCAATGCCGTGACGTAAAATCACGTCTTTTGAAATTCGAAAAAATGTAGTAAAATCGCCCGAATTTCCGAACGCTCTGTATATGTACCGAATGTACAAGGATCACACAACGTATTCCGTCCAATTTCAAATCTCATATCGCTAAAATAACTTTAGAATCTCGTGGTGAAAATGGGTCAATAAATCAAAAAATTACAGTTCGCAAAATAATTTTTGTTGTCCAGAGGCTACTATGATAAAAAATAGTATTCCCAACATAAAATTTACACATAAAAATTTACAAATTTTGAAAGATTTATTTTCTTTTTAAAATGTATTTTTCTTGATTATAAAAGGTGAAATAGAAAAAAATGTATAAAGCACATGTTTCATAAGGAGTTTTAGCGCACGTGTCAATAAAAAAACTCGCCACTTTGTGGCTCGTTTTTTAAATTGACGCGTGCGCTAAAACCGCTTCTTATGAAACGTGTACTTTAATATACTATTAATGACCGGAAAGTAAAGTAACATAATAAGTAAAATATTTGATACTTAAGGGTTTTACAAACATAGATCCCTACAGGCCAAGTTTTCATCTCGGGCCTCTACGCGGCCCGGTCCTATTCTTGGGTTCGGGTCGGGTCGGGCCACTTAATCGATAAAGACTCTTTTTACGTTTTATATAATATGTAGGTAATACGCAACTGCTCATAGACCGAAGACAATACATCATAGATTCTGATAGTTTAGGCTTCATGTTTCATGTTATGGTATGTCACTTTACCAGTTAGACAATAGATTAAACGTCACTTGAAAAACATGTGATGTTAAGTTTATTGTTTAGATATCATAAATGTCAAGGTAAATTTGTTCAATTACCTTTCCGGCCGGCTAGGTTTTTCGGGCCGACCCGACCCGACCGGGCGTTCCGGGTCCACTGAGCTTTTCGGACCGACCGGGCTTTCTTGCTTTTAATTAATAATTTCTTCGGGCCTCGTCAATGTTTTGGTTGCCGGGCCGTGAAATTTCGGCCCGTGCAGTGTTCTAGTTTTACATCTTATACGTGCCTTAAGAACATTAAAACTAAAATCAGAATAACAGTTTTTTCTGGTATTTCCGCGTATTTCTGGATATTTGATTTGTAAAACGCAAAAATCTTTGAAACAACGAAATTTTGTATGAATATATATCGATGAGTCCTCAGTTGCGTAAGGAGCATAGGCGTAATTAAAATAGGTATAAAATGAAGGAATAGAGGAAAGGTGTTAACTGCCTATTTTACGTCCAATTAACTACCAACTAGGCAAGTTGTCTCACAAAGATTAATGAAGACGAAGAACCCTAGAATAATAATTAACTAACGCGTATTTAAACACGAGAACTATTGATGGTGCGGAGTATAAACTATTATATTATATAATATTTCGGGATTATTATATATTTGCTTAGTTTATTAAAGTTAAAGCTAAAAACGAAATAATTATTTATGCCTGTTTATAGAGATTCGTTAAACTAATTTCAGTTTTAGTCACAGAATTTCATGTGTTGACATTATTTGGATATTAAAGTATCTATATGCACAGGAGATGCAGTCAAAATTGATTTGAAGGAGTAGAATAACTGAAACTATAAACGAACTTAATTTTTCTGCCCAAGACAGGGCCTTTGCACTAGCCCTTGACTTTCCAGTATGCTGAACTCTTGTCGGTCTTCCGAATATTCACTTTTTACATCTCGTGTACACCATTGAAAGCTCCATTACGGCTCAATCCCACTTATTATTTTTTCATTGCTAACAACATCGGCATTGTACTATTTACTTTGTTTTTCTGATGATGAGTGTTTCTATACTCGAAACATGTCGAATTTTTATGAATTATTCTAGGTTCGCCTAGCGATTCTAATAAACTTGTGGAGAAAGACTTTGTGCTTTTCTTTTTTCTATAAACGAAAATAGTCGAGTTCAAATTAATGTGTTTCCTACAAAAATGTACCGGGTGTACAACTAAAAAGGAACGCCGGCTTTACCTTGGAAACCGTTTACCGCGCGGCTTGCTGAAATTTTTTTTTTATTATACCTACAAAAGTGACTAAGAGATATTGCTGAAAATTATTTTTAAGAAGATAACATAGTGTCCGCGAAAATAATTAACAGCGAATATTGTGGCATATCGGACAAGTTGTAACTGTTTTTATATTGGAATAAATATGAATCCAAGTACAATGAATACCCTGTGGCGGGTAGACCACGACGGCCGTTTCGTCCTTGTTAGGACTAGGGCAGCCAATAGCTGTTCGATCTACCTCCTCTTTGGCTGATCCCAGTGGTCTGGCCACAGTATTCTTTGCTAGTTCGACAGACATGCTAGCACCCTTCCTGGCCAGCGCATCAGCCAATTCCGATAAGCCAAATGAAAGTTGCTTTTATTGCTGGGGATTTTTATCATTGCCTAAAAGAACCATGGGGTGGAAGGGAAACAGGTTCTTTACAACACAAAAAAGGAGCAGGAAGACCATCTGTGAGAACAGAATAACTTGTTGCAAACGTTCGTAAAATAATGCAAAATACGCCAACAAATTGTATAAGAAGTCTGTCTCAAGAAGTGGGAGATCTTATGGAACATGCAGGACTATTCTTAAGAAGCAGCTAAATTTATTTCTTTATAAAGTGCAAGTATTCTAAGAAATACTAGCCGCAGATTTTGAAAGACTTAGGAATTACTCTTAATGGTTTACTCAAAATTTATTGGAAAGAAATGATTTATTAGACCTGACATTTTTTCGGATGAAGCCTGGTTCCACCTCTCCGGTGTGGATTCTCAGAATACACGCATGTGGAGTAGTGAAAATCCCCACATTGCACCCTCAAAAATTTGGTGTCTGGTTAGCTGTTTCCCGAAGAAGAATTGTTGGTTCCATTTTTTTCCATGACACAGCGGTATAGAGACAATATTTTGAAACCATTTGTGAAGCAATTACTTGACGACGAACTACGTTTTGGATATTTTCAACAGGACGGTGCAACCGCCCATACAGCCGCCGAAACTATTAACTATTGACGCAATTTTTTCGACGACAGATTGATCAGTTTTCGATCAGACATTGAATTCTCACCTAGATCACCTTGTTTAACGGTTATGGCTTACTTCGTTTTTCCTCATTTAAAGAACACTATTTTTAAAACAACAGTTGCAAATTTAGAACAATTACAAGAAAGGATCATCCAAGAATGTGGTAACATTTCTCCAGAGATGCTGGTCAACACTTTCGAAAATATGGAGAGACGTGTGAATTTATGCTTGGAGCATGGCGGTGGCCAATGTCAGCAATTTATGTAATTATTTTTCTTTTTCTTTCTGTATCTTCTTACTTTGTTAATTTTGTAAACAACAAAAATAAATTTGTGTTTGTCTACTTCTTTTATTACTCATTAGTTTGGCATATCATGTCATAATATGAATTTGACAAAATTTTTACGTAGATTTGGTTAGTTTTTTAATCCAAGCTCTCTTTGATGCAAATAATTTTTGCTCGCAAGATATAATAGAATAAATATGAGGTGGGTCCAAACTGCTTCCTTGGGTGACACTAGCTAATTAATTTATCGTTTTTAAAGGGTGGGAGCTATAATATAAAGCTACAATAAGAAACCTCGTAGGTATTATATGCCAAATTTGAACATAATATACGGCGAACCTAAAAAAACCCAAAATAGAGTCAACTTTTCCTAAAAACAAAGCGTTTCGACAGTTGACACCCTTATGTAACATTAACAACACTGACCCTGGTTTTTTCCTATAAGTTCCCAGTTCAGTAGTGGGCCGTAGCAAGCTCACGCCTCAGGTTTCAGAGACTAAATTTTCTTGGGTTTTATTATTTTAGTTGAACGGTGAGTAGAATAATACAGTTTAGGTTAAGTAACTCTTCTATTTCCAATAACAAACATTTTATTTATCATCAAAAGCTATTATAAATTTAATATTATTAGTTTATCCATTTTAATGACAGTACCTATACAATAGGTTGCCAAACCTTGCGCTCACTTAAATCTAATCCAGCTGTTTGTATTTAAAAACCCATGGCATGTTGATGGTTTTATACCGTGCGAGCAAAAATTATTTCCATCAAAGAGAGCTTGGATTAAAAAACGTCGGGCTTGGTTTAGATCACAATGATATGGGGACGATATATCTAACCAAATCTAGGTTAAAATTTTGTCAACTTCATATTAGACATGATATACCAAACTAATAAGTAATAAAATAAGTAGACAAATACAAATTTATTTTTGTTGTTTACAAAATTAACAATGTAGGAATATACAGAAAGAAAAAGAAAAATAATTACATAAATTACTGAAATTGGCCACCGCCATGCTCCAAGCATAAATTCACACGTCTCTTCATATTTTCGAAAGTGTTGACCAGCATCTCTGAAAAAATGTTACCACATTCTTGGATATTTGGATAATCCTTCCTTGTAATTGTTCTAAATTTGAAACTGGTGTTTTTAAAATAGTGTTCTTTAAATGAGGAAAAACGAAGTAATCCATAACCGTTAAACAAGGTGATTTAGGTGGGAATTCAATGTCTGATCGAAAACTGATCAATCTGTCGTCGAAAAAATTGCGTCAGTAGTTAATAGTTTCGGCGGCTGTATGGGCGGTTGCACCGTCCTGTTGAAAATATCCAAAACGTAGTTCGTCGTCAAGTAATTGCTCTACAAATGGATTCAAAATATTGTCTCTATATCGCTGTGCTGTAACTGTGTCATGGAAAAAAATAGGACCAAAAATTCTTCTTCGGGAAACAGCTAACCAGACAACAATTTTTTGAGGGTGCAATGTGGACTCTACAAGAAAATTTGGATTTTCACTACTCCACATGCGTGTATTCTGAATATTCTGTAAATTTTGGGTTAACCATTGAGAGTAAATCTGCGGCTTGTATTTCTCGGAATACTTGCAATTTATAAGGAAATAAATTTAACTGGATTCTAAAGAATAGTCCTGCCTGTTCCATAAGATCTTCCCACTTCTTGGGACAGGCATCTTATACAATTTGTTGGCTCATTTTGCATTATTTCACGAACGTTTGCAACAAGTTCTTCTATTCTTACAGATGGTCTTCCTGCTCCGTTTTTGTGTTGTATAGAACCTGTTTTCCTTAACACAGCCACGGTTTTTTTCAGGCAATGATCAAAAACCTCAGCAATAAAAGCAACGGAAAATGTTCGTGAAAATCGTCCATGCACAAACCCGGATTGTATCACTCACCATTACTCTAACCCCGTTTCCAAAATACGCTTCAACCATGAATTGGTGCTGTTCCGTAAAGCCCATTGTGTGAATTGGTTAAGAAATTGGATAAATTAGCGATGAATCAAATTATTTGTAACGACTATCAAAGATGACGGAATAACTGATTGATTGTTAATCCAGGTAGTTACTGACACCCAACAGGTATCAAGCTCTACGGCTAAGCATTACGTCCTTATATGCAAGGCCCTCTTTGATGCAAATAATTTTTGCTCGTACGGTACTGCGGTGCAAGCGTCAATTATAATATGACAACGCAGCACTAAATGCGAAACATACGCAGGTGCATCGCTTGGTTGGCTCTTTTACAATATTTGGGCGGCAAAACTCTTATGTGTCATCAGGGTTGTTCATAGCGTTTTCCAACGTAAGTTTAGTTCATGTCGAATGTATTTCCATGTTTTACCAATGAATGAATAACGTCATAACTTTTAATCTATCACAGGTTGAGTTCGATGTTTCAATGAAAATAAAATTAACGTTGCGTTTTTGCAATCCATAATGCTAATATTGGTATTATAACTTCGTCATAATGCTAATAAACCATAAAAACCCCCGTATAAGTTTAAAATATGGTGAATGCGATGGTAAAAGAAGCGCAGTCCTGTCTCTGTCGCCAAGATTCTATCGTAAAATAGACCAGACAACAGGGTGCCATAAATAACAGGTGACTTAGTCACGATGCGGTGTGATCTTGAAGAAATTCACACTAAAATTTGTTTTTCTACAGTTTACCCTTTCCTTAGAACAAAAACATAATACCAACAAAACAATATCTCCCTATTGGTCTTAAAACGTTTGAAGGAGGTAAATTTTATAATTATTATCATTGACAAAACATATTTATTTTAATGGATAATACTGCATATCCTTTGTCTGCACAATGTAATCGACAACGATAGTAGAACGATATTCCAAAATGAGCTTAATTATTATAATAGTTTATATCTGCAATAAACTTGGAATGTGTGTGTCGAAATCAATAACATTTTAATCTTATTACCCGTGATATAGAACAAAGTGTTACTTAAAAGCATCTTCAGTAAGTTTGTGCATTATGTGCATAGCGTGGAAGACATCGCTCCATTTATGGAAGACCGTCATAACCCAAATTTTTTTTAGGATAAAATCATATTACCATTCTGTCTACAAATACATTTTTATTCAAATAAAATCGCTAATTTCATCCACGCTACATGGCTTCTTTATGCACGTAGTATAGCAACCAATCTCGCCTGCTTCACCCAACACCTTGGACAGACTATAGATAATCGCAAGCAAGTTGATACCATTTACACTGATTTTTTAAAGGCCTTCTACAGAGTTAACCATTGCATTTTAATAATCAACTTATTTTAATTCTCGAGTCCTATCTAAAAGATCGCGTACCGTACAGTATGTTGAGATTCGCGGATATCAATCCTTTAAATTCAAAGTCACTAGTGGTGTTCCTCAGGGTAGCAATCTAGCCCCCTTAATATTTTTAATTTTTATCAATGACATAACTAAGTATGTCCAGCAATGTACTAGGTAGATAGTTTAAAGGTGTTGGAAAAGAAAAGTCCTTTCTACCTTCTTACATATATAATATAATTGCCTACGCATTTCGGCTTACATAAGCCATCATCAGGGCGCAGCTGTAAGTAAAGAACATGATGTTATGTAATAAAATTTTTTAAAAAATTTTAAAAATAAAGAATATCAGTTAACAAATATAAAATATGTCCTAAAACTTACAGGTATGAAAACCATCATGGTTTTTGCTTTTGTTTGGGTTTTTTCAATCACCATCTGATTCCTCTGTCAACATTCAGTACCTTTTTGTTCTACACGTTAGTTTATATTTATTTATTTTTAAAAATCATGATTGTGATGTAACTTTTATATTGTTTTGATGTTATTTGTTTGTGTGTTGACTGGGTGCGTCTCACTGATGTGTATGTGATTTTTCATACACACTGGAGCACGTACTAAAAAATAGGGGGGTCAGTGGCAGGCCCGGTTCTAGACCTCCTGGCGCCCCCGGGCAAGGGTCTTATTTAGCGCCCTCGAAATTTTTATTTCATATTTTTTTCCTGAATATATACTTATACCATCAAAAATATTAATTTTTTTTGACGTGATATTTTAAGAAGGAGAGGCTCTCTGTGCACTCTGCAGTGACTAATTTGCAAATAATTTGCTCCCTTCAATGTTTTAATTTTAGAAAAAAACAAGTCGACACGAGTCTATCCAACTGAGCCTGCTGTTTCTTTTTTAGTCCCCGCGCCGCGCTCACCGCGTCGCGCTAAGGGCGGACTATAAATATCGAGGTTTAAAGATCATCGATGTTCTTTTTTCGATGTTTTTTTGGCCCCTATTAAATGGGTTAAAGGCACCCGCTTTGTTCCAGAATTTATAAAAAATACTTGGGCGCCCTGCCCTTATCTTTTAAATAGTATATTATACATCGAAGATTATACAGACGCTTATTTGTTTTACCTTTGGCAATATTTTGCGCCCTCGGCGTCTGCCCGGGTTGCCCGGGCGCTGGAACCGGGCCTGTCAACGGGTACTGGACCTCTTAATTAGAATATTTGACAATTATTTTTTGTTTTCTTTTTCTCAAAAGATGTAACTCTTTATGTTAAACCAATGTACCAAATTTGAAATTGAACTGGATATATCGAACATGAGGGTCGAAAATGAATAATGGCATTAAAAACCATAATATTATTTCGGCCCAAGTAATAATATAGTTAACGGATTGACTTCCTTTTACTGGACACCCTGTATAAAACTACGTATTCCTATATATTCTGTGGTAATACGCTTGGGAGTCGAAAATGTTTAAGGTGTCGTTCTCCTTCATTTATGTGATAACGTAACTGAGGGAGATACGAATAGATAGTGTCAGGTCAGACGAAGCTGCTACTACGCCAGGACAAGCTCTTTATTACCTTTACCAAAATCAAGAATTAAGGTCTGGTTAGCGCTAAATAACATGGATATAATCGACGTTGTGGTCTGGTGGTCAGCGCAGCGGCCTCACAGATCGTAGGCCCGGGTTCCCTTCCCGGTGCCGGCAACGTCGATGTTAAATTTGGAATTTGGTTTAAGAGGTGGCGCCGTCTTTCGGAAGAGACGTTAAACTGAGGGCCCCGTGTCATGGATGTTGGCACGTTAAAGAACCCTACCCTCGACAAAGAGGGATTCGGCAAAAATTACCAGATAGTGTGTGACAAATTCCCTGGCGTCGGTGATTGGCCTCGTTGCGGAAAAAGGCCGACGAAAAATAAATAATAAAAAAAAAACATGGATATAGCAACGATCGCGATGAGTCTATAAACAAGCACCACACAATGCTCAATATTGAGTTCATGCATTAAGCCATCGATATCACTCGCACTTAACGAATTTTCCATATTGTATATTGCAGAAAACTTGACATTTATTTTCCTAAAAGTCGCAATTCTTCCCTTCTTTCTCTTCTTAAGACGTAGACCAATAAGTTCTCACTGTTGCTTTGACAACCCCAAATCACATACTAAATCATTAATAGTATATTAAAGTACACGTTTCAGAAGCGGTTTTAGCGCACGCGTCTATTTTAAAAAAACGAGCCACAAAGTGGCGAGTTTTTTTATTGACATGTGCGCTAAAACGCCTTATGAAACATATGCTTTATACATTTTTTTCTATTTCACCTTTTATAATAAAGAAAAATACATTTTAAAAAGAAAATAAATCCTTCAAATTTTGTAAATTTTTATGTCTAAATTTTATGTTGGTAATGCTATTTTTTTATCATAGTAGCCTCTGGACAACAAAAGTTATTTTGCAAACTGTCATTTTTTGATTTATTGACCCATTTTCACCACGAGATTCTAAAGTTATTTTAGCGATATGAGATTTGAAATTGGACGGAATACGTTGTGTGATCCTTGTACATTCGGTACATATACAGAACGTTCGGAAATTCAGGCGATTTTACTAATTTTTTTCGAATTTCAAAAGACGTGAATTTACGTCACGGCATTGCAATTTAGTATAGGGAAGATGGAAAATTCAAATAAAGTTGAAGTTAAAATCGACATTGGAAGGTTAATAGATGTAGATTGCATTTTGGATAGGATTTGGCAGAAAATGATAGCTTGAAGCATCTACAAAAGATTGATTTATAGATTTATGCAACCAACATACATGACTGTTATCCACACAGTATAAAAAAGTAAGTTATCAAGCTATTTTTCCTCTGCGAAAAATGGGTTTTCTCGTAAATCACAAAGGCCGCGCAAGTCAATGAAATAAAATATTTAAATGTTACCAACATCAAATAAAGAAAAAACGCGTATCGAAATAGCTTCATTACGATACCCAAATGCGTATCGTAGGTACTGAGCTTATTATGAACGTGAAATAGAAAAAATCATTTAACTTACTTTGAACAATGAAATGTGGCTCGCCGGAAATGGGATTATTACCGACAGGTACCGTGCAAGCTAAAATTATTTGCATCAAAGAGGGCCTTGCATCTAAGAACGTAATGCTTAGCCGTAGAGCATAATACCTATTGGGTGTCAGTAAATACCTGAATTAACAATTAATCAGCTATTCCGTCATCTTTGACAGTCGTTACAAGTTATAAGTAATTTGATTCATCGCTAATTTTTCCAATTTCTTGAACAATTCACACATTGGGCTTTACGGAACAGCACAAAACATTCATGGTCGAAGCGTATTTTCGAAATGGGGTTAGAGTAAATGGTAAGTGGCAATACAATCCGGGTTTGTGCATGGACGATATTCATGAACATTTTCCTAACGCTCATACAGCCGCCGAAACTATTAACTACTTACGCAATTTTTTTCGACGACAGATTGATCAGTTTTCGATCAGACATTAAATTCCCACCTAGATCACCTTGTTTAACGGTTATGGATTTCTTCGTTTTTCCTCATTTAAAGAACACTATTTTTAAAACACCAGTTGCAAAATTAGAACAATTACAATATAAAGAATTATCCAAGAATGTAGTAACATTTCTCCAGAGATGCTGGTCAACACTTTCGAAAATATGAAGAGACGTGTGAATTTATGCTTGGAGCATGGCGGTGGCCAGTTTCAGCAATTTATGTAATTATTCTTCTTTCTGTATATTCTTACTTTGTTAATTTTGTTAACAACAAAAATAAATTTGTATTTGTTTACTTATTTTATTACTCAGTATTTTGGCATATCATGTCATAATATGAATTTGACAAAATTTTAACCTAGATTTGGTTGGATATATCGTCCCCATATCATTGTGATCTAAACCAAGCCCTACGCTTTTTAATCAGGGCCGTAGCCAGGGGGGGAGGCACGCAGGGCGCCGCCCTTCCTAGAGAAAAATTCGCCCTTCCTGGAAAAATACAACAATTGTTGACAGTTGTCAAAGACTATATGGCCCGCAAAGCAACAACCAACTTATTCAATGAGCTCTATAATCAATGCCAGGCCTTTAAAAATACATACGAACTGGTTGCTTTAAAGCGTAACTTTTGGATGCAGTACAGCAGTCTGCGAATCCTCGTTTTTCACCTTAACGGCCATTAATCGCCCCAACGTATGGCAATGGAACATCAGAGGATGGCTGACCTGATCTTCCTGGCCTTTGAAAGAAAACACACCGAA
This sequence comes from Polydrusus pterygomalis, assembly GCA_963969555.1. NCBI lineage: Eukaryota > Metazoa > Arthropoda > Insecta > Coleoptera > Curculionidae > Polydrusus > Polydrusus pterygomalis. Next base: position 113,719,391 of record OZ018375.1, read on the forward strand.
AAATTAGATTTAAAACTCTTTTAAAAGAAATGTAATGAAAGAGGCAACAGAAAATTAGAAATGTTTTAAGTGTTGAAATAGTTGTAATTATCTAAACGTGTTTTAGAATATTTTTTGATTGATTATGTTATTTTTCATTTTTATATAAAATACTTACCTATGTATGTACTAGGTACCTACTAAAAAAAAAAAAGTTTAATAAGTTCGCCCTTCCAGAAATGTTAACGGCCCTTCCTAAAATTCAAGCCTGGCTACGGCCCTGTTTTTAATCCAAGCCCTCTTTGATGCAAATAATTGTTGCTCGCACGGTATTAGTAGTGTGAAAATAATGGGCTGAACTGTGTTACAAAAATCGTGTCAGCCAGTGTATCGTATGTAAAATAAATTGTCACCAGAATAGCAACTTCCATTTCTGAAAAACGATAAGATTGAAACCGAACTCTCAAAGATAATCCCAACCACAAATGATCGTTTCCAATAGAAACCGGCAATATTCGAAGCCAATGTCAATATAACCAATTGTTTTATTTTTGTTTTTGTAAGCGACAAAGAATACTCGTCCTTTAGACACTTAATTGCAACGAATTCTTTTGAGACAATGGAACACACGGCTTGCTACGATTTTTCATTATCGGTGGGAATCAGTAGATAATTGTAATATTAAAATTAATGGGACTGATAATTGATTATCTTATGGTAAATTATTTGTTGATAATTTCTAGTAATTAATATGGATGGGTGGTCGAGGAACTGACATTGATCATCAGATGTTTTATCTCTGACGATGTTTGTTCATTTTCCAACGACTCGTTATTGCCAAAAGGAAACAATTATTGCCGGCGCCGGCTTATCAATGAATATTTTCTCCGTACACAGCAATACATTTAATTGATTTTAACAGCAAGGGATTGTTAGATTTGATTTAAAGTTTAATCAATTCATAAAACAGGTGTATGATTCGTACTGTTATTTAAATATACAAGACAGATTGAAACTACATCTTGGTTGTTTTATTTTTAAGCTGCTCGAGAGTGGAACTCCCGGATATCTTCGCGAGAAACTCTCTTTTAGATGTGCAACTCACAACCGCCACACTCGCCAAAATAATTTGCTTAATTTACCTCGACATCGCACTGCTCTATTTCAGCGATCTTTTTCATATGTTGCTCCCAAAATGTTTAATACAAATAAAGTATATTTTGAGAATGTTTCCTATAATACGTTTAAACGGAAATTTAAAATGTTTTTGTTAAATGGACTTTGAATGTAGATTTTTATTTTTGGCACCTATATTATACATTTTTTTTTTTGTTGTTTTTTGCATAAGTGATAAGTAGGAAGTATTATATTGTTATAGGTATATTATGTTTATACTTGATACTTATAATCTTAGTGATAATATTGTAATTTATTATATTATAATTGTATTTTATATGCTCGGTTAAGCAAACAGCTATGCTGCACTTCGCCGAGTTAAAAATAAAGACGATTCTATCTATCTATCTATCTATCTATTTACAAAAAATTATCTTAATGGATTACTTTGACCTTTGACAAACCGTTACTATTACTAAGGGAGATAAAACTTGTAAGTCAGAAATATTAAATAATGATGTAGGCATAGCACAAGGTAGCATTTTGGGCCCCCTTCTTTTCATAATATTTGTCAACGACTTGGCTTTCATAACAGAAGATAAAAACCAGCATATTGTTAAATATGCAGATGATACTAATTTAATTATCGGAAATAAGTTTTTAGATGATCTTTGAATAAAAGCCAAACTCTTTTTTAACCTAGTATCAGATTGGTTGTCAAAAAATAGATTAATTTTAAACAAAGAAAAGACCAATATAATTTTATTTAAAACTAAACAGTCAACAGTTCAAGGACCACCAACTTTAAGCATTATTAATGAAGAGTTAATTTTCTCAAAGGATGTAAAATTTCTAGGTATCAATATCAATGAATGCTTTGACTGGTCGGTCCACTTGAACAATTTAATTAAAAGACTAAACTCCGTTTGTTATGGAATTAGGGTCGTTGGTAAGTATATGAATGAGGAAACAGTTAGGATAATGTATCATGCTAATTTTGAATCATTATTAAAGTATGGAGTTATATTTTGGGGAAGACACAACACGACAGAAGACATTTTTGTGGCTCAAAAGCGGATAATGAGAATTATGGGTAAGATGGATTATAAGCAAAGTTGTAGGGGTGTTTTTAAAAATAAGCGTATAATGACAATTTACGGGATATATATTTATAAATGTTTAATGTTTTTCTTTAAGAATCAGGAACTTTTTAATTTTAAACAATCTTATTCTTACCCCATAAGAACAATGGATTAACTACCCAATACATCGACTGACACTTACAAAAAGATCTCCACATTATATGTGTTTAAAATTATTTAATGCCTTACCAAATAGAATTAAAAAAGTAGATTCGCAAAAATTGTACAAAAGAGAAATTAAAAAACTACTTATCGATTTAGAACCTTATAGTCTAGGTGAATTTTTCGCTTAAAAGTTTAAGGAAAACAATGTACTTTTCTTTAGCTGGTGACGTCATCTCATTTTATGTTTTTTGTATTCATGATTTGAAATAAAGAAGTTTATTATTATTATTATTATTACTTTAAATCGATACTGATCAACTATTGTATAAAATATGCCAACCTTTTAACTCTTTTTTAATTTGAGGGATTTTAAAATGCCTTAGAAACCGTTAACGCATGCGTAACACGCAATAGCTTATGCGCATCAGGCAGAAGTACCATCCCATAATTTTTCCTGTGGCAGATCAAAAAGTAGGTACTCAAGTAGCAGTCAGTAGTTGGCTTTGAACGTTACGTGCCAATCGCATGGTGCCGGTTTATTGTCTTTGTGTGTGACATAGGCAGGTGGGTGGTTGCGTAAGAGCACTAAAGGTGAGTTGCCTTCCAGTGTTTTTAAAACTACCCGCTTACCCATTTTGTCTATTGAACGGATTTTGACAAGAAAATACTCTATAAGGGAAAGTTTCCTTTTTTTGACAACTCATCGGCAACATACTCTTATCTTACATATATATTAAGGGGTGTAGATCAGGGGCATCTTGCCGTGCTGACTTTGATTCACTTTTCTAAAGCCTTTGACACCATAAGCCATCAGCTCCTTTGTTCCATATTGAAATTTATTGGTATCGGTGAGGAAGGTTTAAAATTACTGCAAAGTTTTTTGAATGCAACGAGTCAGTCTGTTCTTGTTGCTGGTGTTCAATCGGGGTCACTTCCCATCTCTTCTGGTGTTCCCCAGGGCTCGATCCTGGGACCCCTCTTATTCTCTATATATACCTCACAACTTATAAATCAGGTAAGACATTGTAAGGTACATCTATATGCCGATGACACGCAGGTTTACCTTATCTTCGATCCTTGTGATACAGACGCATCTCTGCAGGAGATAAATGATGATCTATTCAGGTTAGTCTCGGAAGCTTCTGATCACTCACTATCCATTAACTCCAAAAAAAGCTCTGTCATGCTCTTTGGTCCCGCAAGGATACGACAGGTTTTTTTACCATCGATTAAAGTAAAAATTAATAATGATGAATTGCCCATACTTGACAGTTGTAGAAACCTAGGTCTTACAATAGACTCCAACCTAAAATATAGAGCTCACGTGAGCAACTGTATTAGAGCAGCTTATTTTAATTTAAAAATGATTTTCAATTGTAGAAACTACTTGAATCAAAAGCTAAGGGTTATCTTGTGTGAGGCATTGGTTTTGTCCAGATTTAATTTCTGCGACAGTGTTTATGGTTTTTCGATAGACTCGCCGGATAAACGCCGCATTCAGGTATTACAAAATTCATGACTTCGTCTAATATTTGGTATTCGCCGTAGAAATCATATTTCGCATAAACTGAAAAATCTTAGCTGGTTGAACATGGGCAACAGGCGTTTACTCCATGCAGCTTGTCTGTTTCATCGAATAGTTTTAACTAAATCACCTTCTTATTTAAGCAAAAAAATAAAATTTAGGTCAGATGTTCATTTCCTGAATATCAGATTTAGGGATCGTTTAACACCTCCCGCCCATAGAACCGAACAATTTAAAAAATCATTTTCTTACCAAATAGCCAAAATTTATAACGAAATTCCCGAAAGTTTTAAGTCCAAAAGTCCCATATCATTTAAGTTTGCATACAAAAAACTTTTATTAAGTCAACAATAAATTTTATAAATTTTGCCACTATTGGAAAAAATATTAATTTATATAAACTTTAATGGTCCATTCCTTATAATATATCTTTATTTCAATAATATAATATTAATTTTATCCACGCCCCACGGTTATTTGCTCCTAAAAAAGTAACTTTTTTCACTTAAATCATAGTTTTGTTTTTTTCCCTTGCTAAAGCCTATCTGCTGTGCATGCTTAAGGTAAAGAACAGGGGGATTGTCTTGCCTTCAGGTTTTTACACTCCCATCTGACCTTCGGCATTTTCCATTAGGTGTACTTTACTTTTAGGTTGTATTATAAATTAAAATGGAAATAAAGACCTTATTTATTTATTTATTTATTTATTTATTTATTTATTTATTTATTTACAAGAAACTAAAAACGATTTTGTTTCTTCTTAACGTCTATCAAGACTGATATCCCCCAATCGGACATTTTGGAGAGAAGAAATTTAATTAATTTTATTGTTACAACTAAAGTAGGTTAGGATATTGTTAAATGATGTATATATGTTAAAGTCGTTTTTTTTTGTTGTTATTATTTGATTTTTGCTTGATATTTGCATTTTTAATTCTAGAGGGACATAGAAAAGCTTGGCTTATATGACGACGACCTAGGTTAGTAAAATATGATTTTTTCTATTTCACGTTCATAATAAGCTCAGTACGATACGCATTTGCGTATCGTAATGAAGCTATTTCGATACGCGTTTTTTCTTTATTTGATGTTGGTAACATTTAAATGTTTTATTTCATTGACTTGCGCGGCCTTTGTGATTTACGAGAAAACCCATTTTTCGCAGAGGAAAAATAGCTTGATAACTTACTTTTTTATTCTGTGTGGATAACAGTCATGTATGTTGGTTGCATAAATCTATAAATCAATCTTTTGTAGATGCTTTAAGCTATCATTTTCTGCCAAATCCTATCCAAAATTCAATCTACTAGCCTTCCAATGTCGATTTTAACTTCAACTTTATTTGAATTTTCCATCTTCCCTATACTAAATTGCAATGCCGTGACGTAAAATCACGTCTTTTGAAATTCGAAAAAAGTAGTAAAATCGCCCGAATTTCCGAACGCTCTGTATATGTACGGAATGTACAAGGATCACACAACGTATTCCGTCCAATTTCAAATCTCATATCGCTAAAATAACTTTAGAATCTCGTGGTGAAAATGGGTCAATAAATCAAAAAATTACAGTTTGCAAAATAATTTTTGTTGTCCAGAGGCTACTATGATAAAAAATAGTATTACCAACATAAAATTTAGACATAAAAATATACAAAATTTGAAGGATTTATTCTTTTTTTTAAATGTATTTTTCTTGATTATAAAAGGTGAAATAGAAAAAAATCTATAAAGCACATGTTTCATAAGGCGTTTTAGCGCACGTGTCAATAAAAAAACTCGCCTCTTTGTGGCTCGTTTTTTAAAATAGACGCGTGCGCTAAAACCGCTTCTTATGAAACGTGTACTTTAATATAGTATTATAGGATGTAGAGAACGCTTTAAAAAGTCATATTATTTTAGTTTAGCAAATAAAAGTTCATGGTTAAGGATATCAAGAGCTTTTGAAAAATCTAAAAAATCAGAATACTATTTAATTCCTTCTCAATAGCCGTCATTATGTCATCAGTAACCTCAAACAACGTTACGAAGGTATTAATATCCTTTTTCAAATCACACTGACTATCCGGTATTGAAATAAAGTGTCTGCAGCACAAGAGAGGTAGTTTTAGTTGAGAAATATTATATTACATTAATAAAATGAAATTGGATAACCATAGAGTTACGGACATAAAAGAATAAAAATTTATATTTTTACGAGCTGTTCATGCTCATTCTAAAGATATAGGTCGTATAAACGTGACCGGAGAATTTCTCTTCTCATTTATATTCTTGAGAAAAAATGATAACATTATTTAATAATACAAGCGACAAGGGAAAAATCTAGTAAAATGTTCAGAGAGAATTAATGCTAGCATTAAAGTACAGAATGGAGGCAGAAATTGCATTCAACAGCGTTATAATAAAGAAACGGAATAGACTTTTAAATAGAATACCGCCCACTTAATCAAGAATGGCTCGGACAGTCAAAATTATTTTTTTAGAAAAAATATATTATACAGGGTGGATCATAAAACTGCTACGTGTATAATTTTTTTTTTTAATGAAACATATTGTATATTTTTCCATTCTAGAATCAACTCTAGACATTAATCGTATACCTATCTTCAACCGTTTACGAAATAGTTTTTAAAACAAAATAGACACACAACAAAGTATGAAAAAAAAATCATTCATCGCTAATATTTCCAATTTCTTGAACGATTCACACAATGGGCTGTACGGAACAGCACAAAACAATTATGGCTGAAGCGTATTTTCAAAACGGGGTTAGTGTAAATGGTGAGTGGCAATACAATCCAGGTTTGTGCATGGACGATTTTCACGAACATTTTCCTAACGTTGTTTTTATTGCTGGGGATTTTTATCATTGCCTGAAAAGAACCGTGGCTGTGTTTAGGGAAACAGGTTCTATACAACACAAAAAAGGAGCAGGAAGACCGTCTGTAAGAATAGAAGAACTTGTTGCAAACGTTCGTGAAATAATGCAAAATACGCCAACAAATTGTATAAGACGCCTGTTCCAGGAAGTGGGAAGATCTTATGGAACATGCAGGACTATTCTTAAGAAGCAGCTAAATTTATTTCCTTATAAAGTGCAAGTATTCCAAGAAATACAAGCCGCAGATTTTGAAAGACGCAGGAATGGTCAATGGTTTAACCAAAATTTATTGGAAAGAAATGATTTATTAGACCTGGATGAGTCGGATGAAGCCTGGTTCCACCTCTCCGGTTATGTGAATTCTCAGAATACACGCATGTGGAGTAGTGAAAATCCCCATTTTTTGTAGAGTCCACATTGCACCCTCAAAAAATTGGTGTCTGGTTAGCTGTTTCCCGAAGAAGAATTGTTGGTCCTATTTTTTTCCATGACACAGTTACAGCACAGCGGTATAGAGACAATATTTTGAATCCATTTGTAGAGCAATTACTTGACGACGAACTACGTTTTGGATATTTTCAACAGGACGGTGCAACCCCCCTATACAGCCGCCGAAACTATTAACAACTTACGCAATTTATTCGACGACAGATTGGTCAGTTTTCGATCAGACATTAAATTCCCACCTAGATCACCTTGTTTAACGGTTATGGATTACTTCGTTTATCCTCATTTAAAGAACACTGTTTTTAAAATAAAACAGTTAAATAATTACATTCAACTTTGTGGGCGACATGTTTTTTCTTTCCCTCCCATTTCACCACTTTTACATATCTCCGACAAAGTTGAATGTAATTTAAGATTTTTCACTACTTTTACCTAAATGATTTTCACAAAGTCTGCTACAACTCCCTAATTTTCTTTTACTCTCTTCAATTTTCTGCCCAAGACAGGGTCTTTGTACTAGCCCTTGACTTTCCAGCATCCTGAAGTATTGTCGGTCTTCTGACTATTCATTTTTTACACCTCGTGTACACCATTAAAATCTCCATTACGGCTCAATCCCACTTACTATTTTCTCTATCGCTAACAACATCAGCATTGTACTATTTAATTTGTTTTCCTGATGATGAGTGTTTCTACACTCGAAACATGGTGCATTATTATGAATTACTCTAGGTTCGCCTAGTTTTCTAATAAACCTGTGGAGAAAGACTTTGTGCTTTTCTTTTTTCTAAAAAAATATTGGTTCAAATAGTTAACATTTTAGAAAAAAGAAAAATTACGCTACATTCTATGGAGAAGACGACAATTACATAATTCGAAGGATGACCTGCAAAACATTGATGTCACGAGAATGTATATTTTCACGAAATACAAACCTACTTTTTAAAGAAAGTGGCAGAGCCGGATTATTTAGAAATTTAACCAAAAAATTCCCCAAATGTAAAGTTCTACGGATGTTCATTACTAGCCAGTTAAGATTTTTAAAAGTATGAGAAATATGATCAAATTTTCGAAGTCCAAAAATAAGGTGTGAGCATGTATTCTGTACCCTTTGTATCCTATTCCTATCTGCTATTTCTATGGTAGGTACCCACACGATACACGTGTCAAACTTGACACGCGTATCGTGCCTCTAAAGAATCGATTAGCTGTTTATAAAAAAGATTAATGTACTCCCATCTAGATTAAAAAAAAAGTATTCTATTATTGCCAAGCTAGTTGTTTAAAATCAAATAAAAAAGTAATAAAAACGTCTTATCTTCATAAATTCAATGGTCGCGATCATAACTCAAGAACAGACAAGTATTATGAATGAATAATAATTGAGATTTACGAGTCATAAAATTAAAAATATTGGCTTGTAAAGCATATAATTAAAAATATTATTAATATTTTTATTATAATCATTTACATTTTATTTTATTAGAGCTTTTAGTCCAAGAAGTTCATCGGCATGTACAAAATTGAATCGTAGGTTGATAATGGTCGGTAAATAATATGGGTTCTCGCGTGTACCGGGTGTAAATTTAAAAAGGGACGCCGGCTGTATCTTGGAAACCGTTTACCGTACGGCTTGCCGAAAAAAATAGGTAATACAAAAATAAAAAACTGCTGAAAATTATTTTTAAGTTTCTAGGTTGACCGCTAGAGGGCATAACTATAGTGACCAATCAAAAAGCGGGATTTTCTCAAAAATCCTCGTAGTAAACATGTAACAAAGGTAGCATTTTTTTAATCTCATAAAAATTCTGGTTAATTTTTGTATTTGAAGTTGAAGAAATAGTCTATATTTTAAGTGGAGTGTATATTTGAAAGGAGAGAATTAAGACACCCACTGGTATATTAAAATAAAGTTTTAGAAAGGGTAAATTCTCTACATGTTTCGAATGTAAATACATTCATCATTATGAGAATAGAATAAGGAATATAAGAAATACAATAGGTGCGAACAGTCTAAACGGAGCTACAAGATGAGGGAAAGGTAGAGTTAGGTATTTGGAGAAACTTCAAACAAAGAAATAATTTTGTGTGAGGTCACATATTAGTTAAACAACACCGTAAGTGTGAGGAGAGAAAATTACATATAAAAAATTTGAAAATTGTAGATGCTATGGGACTGATAAAGAAATAATTTTGTGTGAGGTCACATATTAGTGAAACAACACCTTAAGTGTGAGGAGAAAAAATTACATATAACAAATTTGAAAATTGTAGATGTTATGGGACTAATAAAGAAATATTTGTGTGAGGTCACATATTAGTGAAACAACACCGTAAGTGTGAGGAGAGAAAATTACATATAAAAAATTTGAAAATTGTAGATGCTATGGGACTGATAAAGAAATAATTTTGTGTGAGGTCACATATCAGTGAAACAACACCTTAAGTGCGAGGAGAGAAAATTACATATAAAAAATTTGAAAATTTTAGATGTTATGGGATTAATAAAGAAATATTTGTGTAAGGTCACACATTAGTGAAACAACACCGTAAATGTGAGGAGAGAAAATTGTATAAATTTTGAAAATTGTAGATATTATAAAAAAATTTTGTATAAAATTTGAAAATTGTAGATATTATAAAAAATTTTATGTCATGTAGACATCCTTTGTTTAGGAATAAAAGTAGTAATAATTGAAAATCTTGGCCCTCGACATTTCTTAATTAGAATTAAAGTTAAAAAAATTTTTTAATGTGAACCTACTAGTAATAAAAATAAGAATTATAATTTTCCATTCGTTATAGAGAGGGGGGCCCTGAAAACGTTTGCGGGGGCGGGACACTCAGTTTTTGTTACGTCACTGTTGTGTTTTATTTGTTTTGGTTGTCCCTATGACTTAGTATTTCCATATTTTATCCGGTATAGCAGTTTTTAATCACCACCCGTTTATCTAAAATTTATAGACATCAACCATACTTTTGTTCACGATTCAAAACGTCAGATAAGTGTACCTACTTGCCTAAGGTTAATATTTTTATTTAACATAACACCTACTGGGCAAAAATTAAGTAGCAATAATAACAGACTAGGAAAGCCGCAAACTTATCTAGTGGTTACAGATTTACGTATTGCAACTATGACGTTAAAAAAATATTACTCAATAAATTTACTTTAGTTAAGTTAAGGTTGGTTCAAGAATACCCCAGAGCTCGCGGTGTGGTCTTCTTTAGTCTTTGCTGCTAAAATTAAAAGGTTTATCTCCCAAACTAAATTTATTATTTATTTTTATTTGAAGGTGTCTAAAATCGACAATAGATGTCGCTATGCGCTTTATTTTCTCGGCTGATCGCCATTTTTATTACATATTAATAGTACACACTTCCCTTTATTTCGTTATTTCCTAGCCTTATTGATGACCTATGATATGGCAAAACGCGTCTGAGGATGGATCTGATGAAGGAAGGAATCATTTTCTTCTGTCTTCATTGGTGTCGATCTCATAACCGACGACCTACGGGTCTTGGAGCTGCCTAGTAGTGTGCCTAGCCTAGATATGACTTTAATGTTTAAAAGTAATTTTCTCTTTCTCTTAATATGCGACTTAATTTTAATGAGCTTAATTAGAGGTGCTGGGTATCACATACCTAGATAATATAACCAATATATCGCTAATGTCATGTTACAATATTGTGACACCTATAGAGGACTAGAACGGGATACGAAGTTTGCGCAGATTACATCATTTTGTGAATTATGTCAACATTGAAGAGGGTCGGCTTAAATTATATATAACTAGTTTTAATTTTTTTTAAATTAAAATTTTTTGAAACACTAGTTTATTACATATGATTGAAAAAGTAGTTTGAATACCTTTACGAGAGTTACAAATTTAAAGGCTATTGTATAGTGTCTCTATTATAAACTAGACAACACAATACTTAAAAATCGCATAAACACCACAAGACATAAAATGAAAATATTGAGTAACGGTTCTGTTTCCATCGAAGCCAAAACTGATTGACATTTTTAATTTGAAGAAATAGTACATGCTTAAAGTGGAGTTGAAAGTATGGAAAAGAAAAAAATACTAAAAGTAAGTCTTCCTCCACAAAATTTAATAGAATAAAAATTATTTAGGGGTCTCTACATGTTTCGAACGTAGAAACGTTTATCATCAGGAGACAGAAAATTTTTTTAATACTGATGGTTTTAGCAGAAGAGAAAACGGTGTAGAACCTTAATAGAGCTTTATGGAATTTAAAAATTGAAGTGTAGAAGTGACATCATATGAAGAAAATTGAGAAAAGTTAAAACATACGGAGTATGTGAAAAAGTCAGTAAAGGAGGTCTAAACCAACCAAATAAACTGGGGAAGAAGAAAAGAGGCCTTCTAACGAGTGTCGAGGGTTTTAAAATATTTTGTAAAATTTTTTGAAATATGTCTGTAAGACAATATAAAGATAAAAATTGTCATTTGTGGAATTAAGGTATTCCGAAGATATCATAATAAAAATATTGTTAAAAATGGTTTATGGGCTCAGTACCCCTTTATGTTTTATGCGACAGCCTGGCCACTCTGGGCAGGCCTACGAATATGGAGGCTATAGAGTTTTCGCGTCGCCATAAAATGTTTGAACCGTTAGCCCTTAGGCATCAACGTCTTAAATTTTAAAATATTCACAAAAAGAATTAGGCGCCGGGAGACAAAATAATAACTAAGTATGAATAAATAGTTTGGTGGGTAGGGCCATGGCATTGCATGCACGAGTCGACGCTGCTCTCTTATAGGGTAGGATCGCCCAAGAGTACGCACTTAATTTATTAGAGTAAATAAAACACAAACTTTTGCTTCAAATGATTTATTAATACCAAAAACTGGTGTGTTATATAATAATATCATAGAAAAATATCATATATTGGCAACTAAAAACTTTTCTCAAAGTTATACAGGGTGTCCCATAACTTATGGGTCGTAGAGTAACTGGAGATACTAGACATCAAACTAAGCCGATTAAGTCATATAAGTTTTTTCGGATTGTTACTCGTTCTAGAGATACAGGGTGTTGAAAGTAAAAGTTTATTATTATTATTATTATTAATATTATTATTTATTTAGTTAAAAGTTTAATAAAGTGTATTGAGGTCAACGGTGGTCACTTTCAACATTTACTAAAGTGAGCTTCTTGTTTTTGTTCCACTGTTTCGAATTTATTGCGTTGTGATATTTAAAATATTAATTTAATTAAGTATGTACTATGTTTTTTTATGCTTTGGGATGTTTAAAGGGAAATATCTCGAAAACCGTTAAAGATATTAAGATCAATCAAGTACACCTTTTTGACTCAGAAAATGCCCTTCTTTAAGAAACTTTAATTGAAAAACACCTAATATCACAGGTAAGAAAAAAAATCATAGATTTATGAAGCTCAGTGTATGCTACTAGCGCCCTCTAGTGTGAAACCTAAAAATTTCTACAAATTCTTATTTCTTGCTCATAAAAACATAATACTGCCAACTTTCAATTCAATTCATTAAACGGTTTTAAAATTATGGCTTATTTTCGAGAATAAACTTTTACTTTCAACACCCTGTATCTCTAGAACGAGTAACAATCCGAAAAAACTTATAGGACTTAATCGGCTTAGTTTGATGTCTAGTATCTCCAGTTACTCTACGGCCCATAAGTTATGGGACACCCTGTATATTAAAAATAAACAGTTTAACAATAATAGGCTAACCTTCGCACAAATCGCAAGCAAAAGCATGTAGCTTGTGCAGTCCTCATGCCACCAGTTTCCCCAATTAATACATATTATCCAGACTAAGGAGCTAAAATGCTCATTGCATCCAGGACAAATTGTATTCTCCCGTCCTTGTTATATTTTTTGAGATGACGACGTATTTTTTTTTAGGTAGCTGAGTTTTCCCAGAACTAAAAACATTTCTCTTTCCACCTTGCTTTTTAGTATTTTCTTCTTGTTCAGCTATAACTTGATCCTTATAGGGAGTGGACAAAAGAATTTCGGATTTTTTAGACTTTTGCCTATTTGCTGATGTTTGGCTTTTGGTAAATGCATGATCATTTTTGGCGTTACTTTCGAACAGGAAGGGCCCGGATCGCAGTGTGAACATGAAGGGCCAGGGTCATAGTATAGAGGGTGGTTTTCAGCCAAAACTGGAATTCTGGATAAGTTTCCAACTCTCCCAATGATATTCTGCCCATTCTGGCTAAGGTCAGAGCTTTAAGTAGCAGTTCTATCTTCATGTCTTTTTTGTAAGTTTTTTGTTTTCAAGGTGGCTAGAGGTACTAAATCCTCAGGGCAAATTCATTGAGGTTTAGCGGTTTTGCAACCGACCTATTGCTCTCTCTATTTGCTATTCGTTCAGCTGCTTGATTTAAGATTTCTTGGGTAAATTTTAACTTCCTCTTGTAATTCCTTTATATTTTCCCATGTTCACAAATTTATCGGAAAAACTCACAATAAAAAATTAAAAAGCTAAGAGTACGCATGGTGGGGTAAGAGTACGCGTGCGTACTCTTTGGGTGCGTACTCCAATGTGCCTAGCAACAAATATATAAAACTGGCTTCAAAAACCTAACCAACAAACGTAACTAAAATGTAAACACAGGGATTTGTTGCGCCAGAACCATACTTATTATCATGTTCAATAAAATATTTAGCAAAAATCTATATTTAATAGTCTACGTCTTACTCTAGAGTGCATAAATATTATAAAAAAAAAACAATAAATTGAGTTTCTTGCCGTAATTCTAAATAACAAAATCAACACTGCCCTGCTCTAACCTTCATATATTCTTGTACTGGTTGTAATTAAACAGCTGATGTGAAATTTTTTAATTGGGGTGTTGTCGAAGTAGAAAATATCACTAATGCGTACTCTTAGGGAACGCGTACTCTTAGGCGATCTTACCCTATGCATCAAGTACCTTACAATAATTGTCAAACAAATAGTTTTTATTATTAGTATTATGATAAATATACAAAATATATATGTACTACATACTTACTGTATCTTTTGACTTAGGAATACACTTTATAGAGACCACCCGCCATGACATACTAGCATACTTATTATAGAATGATTCTTTATTGAAGCCGGCTTTTACAGAATGCCTAAAAATACAAGGTGTAATTCAATGGTCAAATAGGCCTTAGCTTTAGTGTGATTGGACACCTCCATTCAGACACAATTTATTGTTAAAATCCGGTAAGAATTACCTATTATGTTCACCTTTCAAAAGAACTTGAACTACAATAGTTACAACAGCTTGTAACCGATACCCAGTATAGAAAACCCAATATATTTACATTTTTATGGATATGGCTGTCCGATTCAATCATAATTAAAATTACCAGCTATAACCCATAAAATTACTCTTTAGACACTGCCACTTAAGGTAAAGTTAAATTATATTTCTCTTCAACAAACTACGTATTATGGTTGTTACTTTAAATATTAAATGTAATTTAAAGCTGCATAATGCTTGTATTTGTAATTGGACCGCCTTATGTAATTACAAAATAAGCGACAAACATTTAATTTAAAAACGAGTTAACGGTGCCATCTTTTAGTAATCATTAAAACCTATGTAACAACAACTTTTTTTACTTAAATTTCATATTTTACCCTTTATACAGGCATCTGTATTAAGTGACATTATCATATTTGTCAAAGTTAATAATATAATATAACTAACGTTTTGTAATAACGAATTATTCGCCAAAACGATATTACAAAATATAATTTTATTATATTTATTTCTGTATATGAAATTAAGCGCCAATTGGCTGAACTTAATCCGCGATCATTTCATATTAAACCAGTGTAGTTTTATCTTTTTAGTTTTGTTATAAAGGATTAAGCGTCATACATGTCAGTTAATTCTTTATGAAGATTTAAAACTATACTTAACTTTAATAGTTATATCGAATTAAGCGACCATAGTGGTCATAAATTGGGAAATATTCGCAATTTTAAAACATAGGTATACATTTCGGACCTGCTTAAAAAAAACAAGGTTCTAAGGTATTTGGTACGACTTTGGGGCAACTCAACAAAATTAAAAACCTTTTGATTTAAAAATCTCGAAACCGTTAAATGTCCCCCTAATTCGTAATTACATAACGCGGTCCAATTAAGGTAGTGTTTCCCTCTCGTCTCGCTGTTTCTCGTCTCGTCTCGTTCTCGCGAGACGAGACGAGAATGGTCCGGTATCCTGCGAGACGGGACGAAAGTTTTGTCTGCGACAATCTCGTGAGACGAGACGAAAATATGCAAGAAATCTCGCAAAAACTTAAGATTTTGTTTAGCAATAAGCTTTAAAAAGAATCCAGTTAGTATCACTCCATAAAAAAGCTATCTTTATTACCGATATTGCAAGGTTGCCAGGAAGAAATCGGGACACGTTGCCGAAAAACAATAGAAAAAAGGACCAAAAAATTAACCTTTTTTTTAATAAAAATTAAAGATTTTGTCGTAAATGTTGGATACAGAGAACCATTTGATAAACGATAATCGTTTTCTCAAATGAAGTAGGTAATGCCCAGTGGCGTAACTAGCCCTCTGACCTGGGGGTGGCCCTGTTATTGTGATTTAAAGTGGCGGCTCGTGTAGAGGTGGGGAGAGCCCGCCGCAGGCGAAATGCGCCGCGAAATTTTTTCTGGACCACGCCCAAATTTTAACAAATTTGGTCAATAATCAACAGTAATATTACAAGACCTCGTTTTTTATCGGTTAGATTTTTCAGCTGTCACGAAAACTTCTTTTGGAAAGTTTTCGAGTTGAATTTGGACATGTTTATTCTGATTAGATCCCGAGAGCGTCTTGGCAGGCAGCATTGGATTTCTAACTTTACAGACCTGGCTTGGAGTTCCGATTCCGAGTTTTAGTTGCGCGTATAGGGTATAGACTAGACTAAAAATATAATAAAATTGATGAATAAATATAATTAATTTATGTACGTTTATAAAAAAAATTCAAATAATCAATTTGTCGTTTGACTTATCGTTCGCATTTGGGTGGTCTGGCAGAATAAATTTGTTTCTCGCGAATTCTGAGGGGGGGCCGGGCCCCCCTGGTCCCCCCTAGTTACGCCACTGGTAATACCGTGCGAGCAAAAATTATTTGCATTAAAGAGGGCTTGGATTAAAAAACGTGTGGCTTGGTTTAGATCACAATGATATGGGGACGATATATCTAACCAAATCTAGGTTAAAAATTTGTCAAATTCAAATTATGACATGATATGCCAAACTAATACTTAAGTAATAAAATAAATAAACAAATACAAATTAATTTTTGTTGTTTACAAAATTAACAAAGTAAGAATATACAAAAAGAAAAAGAAAAATAATTACATGTATTCTGAGAATTCACATAACCGGAGAGATGGAACCAGGCTTCATTCGAAAATATGTCAGGTCTAATAAATCATTTATTTCCAATAAATGTTGGGTAACCCATTGAGAGTAATTCCTGCGTCTTTCAAAATCTGCGGCTTGGATTTCTTGGAATACTTGCACTTTATAAGGAAATGCATTTAGCTGCTTCCTAAGAATAGTCCTGCTTGTTCTATAAGATCTTCCCACTTCTTGGGACAGGCGTCTTATACGATTTGTTGGCGTATTTTGCATTATTTCACGAACGTTTGCAACAACTTCTTCTGTTCTTATAGATGGTCTTTCTGCTCCTTTTTTGTGTTGTATAGAACCTGTTTCCCTAAACATAGCCACGGTTCTTTTCAGGAAATGATAAAAATCCCCAGCAATAAAAGCAACGTTAGGAAAATGTTCGTGAAAATCGTCGATGCACAAACCCGGATTGTATTTCCACTCACAATTTACTCTAACCCCGTTTCGAAAATACGCTTCAACCATTAATGTTTTGTGCTGTTCCGTAAAGCCTATTTTGTTGATGAATGATTGTTAATTCAGGTAGTTACTGACACCCAACAGGTATTAAGCTCTACGGCTAAGCATTACGTCCTTATATAGATGCAAGGTCCTCATTGATGCAAATAATTTTTACTCGCAGAGTATTATGCCACTTTTCAGCAAAATGTAGGGAGTGAACTACATACCATTTGGATGGTATCAGTCAGTTGTCTCTGGGAATTGCTTTTAATTATGTTTTTTTCTATAAATCATAACTGGCCGTAAAGTTTAGTGGATAAAGTTTCTTACCTTATTTTAAAGAGCCATGGTAATGGCATTTGCACCCTGGAGCTGCAAGTTTTGTTTTCGGTATGATTATTTTAAAATAATGCTGTTTTCAATCAAAATAATGTTCAATCAATTTTCACTCTTTAAATATAGACAATAATATCGCAAACTACAATATTAACACGAGCAATAGAAACTTAAGTTTCCGCAATAGTTTGTGGAAAAAAATACTGTTTATTAATTATCCAGTTAAAATACAACATTAAACTATAATTTACACTATATTTAAAACATATTACACATATTTTTACCAAACAAGACAGATAAACAAAACAAACACGCTTATAGATATCTGACGCCGGTAACTGACCTATTTTTGCACTTGCGTGCACTCTATTCCGCCACGTATAGGAACCAGCGTCGCCGTTTTGTGCCTTGAATACTCAAAAAGGATCTATCTTCCTTTTAATTAGGTAAAATTTTACTTTTGTATAGGGGACAGGCGGGCAAAACGGGGTACTTAAGGTTTAAAGTAGTATTTATCAAGGTTTATCAATTAGGCAAATATCATTGTTATAGTATTAACTATTTATTATTATAATTTGAAGTTAAAAAAGGTAAAGGTTTTTCTTATTTTACAAAAGGAAGAAAATTATGCAAACTACCCCATTATGCCCGTCGTATAGGGCAAAATGGGGTACTACACTTAAACCAAGAAAAGTTAATTGACAAAGTTCGCAAACAAGTATCTACTCCTTCATCATCTTCATCTTCTGCACCTGCACATGAATTGTGAGCCCATTTTTACTGAGTTTACTGAGTGAATCGACTTTAACAGCCGTTGTATGATTTTATTATGCCTTAATAAATATCTGGTATTTCGTATTTTCAATAAGAAGTATGGAGTAGTGATCAGGGTTGCCATTGCTAGGGAAATTTCCCTAAATCTAGGGAAAAGCTGCAATCAGTAGGGAAAAAGGGAAATTATCTATAATTTAGGGAATTTTTATACTTCTTTGATTTTGTGATATTTGTAAAAAATATATTAAGCAATCACTTAAAAAATTATTAGAAAACGATTGACCCATGGCAAAAACGCTATCTATCTTAAGTCCAATTTACTATTAGCAAACCTTACTCTCGAGATATAAACAACGAGAAACTCTGTAAATCCCAGGCCTCCGTTCGCTGGTATTTTAAGGGGAACGCATTTTTCAATTGTCTGCGTTAATTTCAATAATTCAAATAATAGCCATCACCAGTTTATTTTCTATGTATTTATCCTCGTATTTATCTTGTATTAAATGTATTATTTTTTAATGTTGAATAAAAAATGTATTATTTTTTGAATAAAAAATGTATTATTTTTTGAATAAAAAATGTATTATTTTTTGAATAAAAAATGCATTATTTTTTGGATAAAAAATGAAATATAAGTGGCTTGATTTTTATTTGTAGAAAAATGTTTGTTAATAAATAGGGATATGTTTTGTTTTCAAGTATCTTTTTTCTTCGTTTTTAAGTTAAAATATCTGGGGAAAATCTGGGGAATTTTTAAGAAATTATCTAGGGACAAAAAAAATTTGAACCTGGCAACACTCGTAGTGATGTAACTTGATTTATAATTTTATTTTATTATGATAAATTTAAACACATCAAACTAGACCTAGGCTACACAAACACGGTATGAAAATAAAGAAAAACCCACACCACGACAGATTATCCCGATGCATGTTTTGCTATATTTTATTGGCACCCGTGCAATCTAATTAGGTACGCCAATTTTTCGGGCAATATATTGCGTCAAAAAGTTTAAAAGATACTTTTCGCTATACTTATATTATATAAAAGAAAAACGTAAATACCTAGGTATAATTATATTAATCCAAGGGTGAAAGTTTTTCACGGGTCAGGTTCTCGGGCAAAAACTTTTTCAAATTCTTGAACAAGCATCAATACAAGTTATATACCAACTATTATTTGACTTGAGGTTAGGTTAGGTACGCGATAACATCGAATAGTGGTTATTTTGTTGCTTTCGTTTGTTTTTTATATTCGATTTCATAAGCTTTTTAGTTTAATTGACTTGTTCCCATCCTTTTCGAACTAAAAACTCGACGACGAATCATTTTTAAACAAATTTTAGAAACAAAACCTTACATAACAATTTTCTATCCTCAAAATCTGATAGGTTTGCAACTACTAAAAATGCTAGGAATCACTACCTTATTTCCGAACTTGTTGAGAAGAAATTCCAATTTTTTGGCAAGAATTTGGGGCAAATTTTAGCTGTTTTTACACGTAACAATAAATTGAAGGTCAACTTTTACAATTTCTTGAGCACGAACTTAAATTCTAAAGCCCGGACCTGTCTATTTTCCCCCTCGTCACATAATGATAATGTTGCAGTACGCCTGTCTAATCGTGTGCAGCTTTGTTAACATGCGCGAGGCCATAAATTTCCCACTTTCATGACTATTGTTTGCTTATCTAAAGGTTCTATAGTAAAAATCTTGAATACTCTCGCAAGATGGGGGCAAAGTCACGTGACACTCTGTCAATTTTATTCTATTAAATTTTTATAAGTTGGCATGAATTACAGGACCGGACTTGAAAATTATACATGTGATACCTTCTAAAGTAGGTAACAGGTAATAAGCATGAATTTCTATATGGTTTAAAGATAAAGTGTCAAAATAGATTTAAAAAGTTTATAATATTATAAATATCCAAACCTTAAAAATACTAAACTAACTGAAACACGTGTGACAAATTCCCTGGCGTCGGTGATTGGCCTCGTTGCGGAAAAAGGCCGACGTAAAATAAATAAATAAAAAAAAAAAAACTTAAAATAGGATTATGTCACTCATATTTAGAATAGATTTTTTTTTGTTTTATTTGTTCAGATTATACCTATAGGTAAAATACCTACAGTTCAACATAAACTAATTGAATTCAAGTTATTACATTCAATGTCAAGAAAATCCCCATATATGACTTACGTAAGGTACGTAGACCCAAATATGGTTTTTATAGAATTTGTTGGCTATGGTACGGTTACATTTCTAAACTTGTATGCGGGCTAACATAAAGTTAAAAGCTTCAATATAGCTAGGGATTTAATTTTTCTGTCAATGGAAACCCTAATTTAATAGTTTTTGACTTAACGTAAGGTACGAAGACCCAAATACGGTTTTTATAGAATTTGTTGGTTATAATACAGTTACATTCCTAAACTTGTATGTAGGCTAACATAAAGATAAAAGCTTTAGTTTAGCCAGGGATTAAATTTTTCTGTCAGTGGAAACCCTACTTTAACAGTTTTTGACTTACGTAAGGTACGTAGACCCAAAAGTGGTTTTTATGGAATTTGTTTGTTAAAATGCAATTTATTGATACAGTTACATTTCTAAACTTGTATGTAGGCTAACTTTATGTTAAAAACTTTATTTTATTGTCATACAAACAATAATAATGTGACACTATCAAATAATAATTTCACTTATGTAAGGTACGTAGACACAGAAAATAGAATTATATATTTGTTCGCCATCCTATTACATACTAATATGGTTAGCTATTTTAACTACTATAGTAACATAATGTTACTTACTATTACCTTACTATTGCCAAACAATAATAATATTTACTAATAACAATAATAAAAATAATTCCTTCAAAATCAAATAGCTGCTTTTTAAAGGTTAATAATATGGAAAGCTGTTTTGGCATATGGTAGAACTAGGCGATACCCGGTTTTATCAACCTACCCGGTTTTGTCCAAGTCTCTCCTACCTACCTAAGTCAAGGAAATACTTAATTTCTACTTATACAGAAAAGGATACCTAATAATGTAAAATGCGAAAATTATACATTAGAAACCTAACCTTAACGAACAAACATTTTAAGAACAAAAATTTTACAAACTACCTTTTCGACAAAAACGGCGTTCAGATGAAATAAAACTTATTACTTATCGATGAAATCAACTTAACGAGCAAGGCACACATTAATAATTATGATCCCTAATGAAAAAGAATTAAAAAATTTTAACCTGTATCTAAATTTTTGGTCAAATGAATAATAATTGTTGGTACTTACACAAAAGTAATTAAATTAAAATTTTTAAAATGTAATTAAATGTAACAAAAACGCAATTCATAACTCGGTGTTTGGGCTCATTACGGTCCGCTACAAATCTAGGGATATTATTATGTCCCAATATCAGCTGATCGATGACAAATAACCGCTGTCATCTGTTTTAAAACGAGACTATTCGTGATATTTAGTTATATTATGATCAATTCGAAATGAACGGTTGTAATGTAAAAGACTGTTGACACATTATTGAATTCCATTTTAAAATTATTCTACTGTATTTTAAGTCTAAATAGATTTTATTCGTCTAAATTTCATTGATATCAGATAACGTTTTCGTAATTTTTAAAATTTTCAGGTGTCCATATTAGTCGATAACAGCATTTTTGATTGTTTTAATTTCGATTTTGACAACGTCATTATTGCCGTCTAATTTTCTATTGTATGCAAAGTGTTGGCCAAAAATAATTTAAATATGGGAGATTCTGAATCCGAAAGTGTCCCTTCGGATGTCGAAATGTTTACAATAAATAAATGCAATCCGTTTTTCTAAGTAATAATAACAAATAAATAGTTTGCACCGACTTTCTTTTTGTTTTTGTATCTTAACATTTGGATGTTATTATAAATTAATAATGGCACTGAGTGCTATTATGAAGGTCATAATGACATCTAAATGATAATGCTAAATACGTCATAATGGCACTGTCGTAGTTTAATAAATTAAAGCACACTATTGCATTTTCATTGAATCCGATAGCCGATTCAGTCAAATTAAAAACAATATCTAAATCATTGTCTTAAACATGTTAAAAATACATTAAATTTAATCAGATTGGAATCAATGGACTTGTCAGGTTAATTAAAACTTACCTCTGTTAACACAACTCGCATCTTAGTCTTCGGGTCATATCTACACGGGATGAACTAAATTAATGTTTTACAACTAGGACTTTCCAAACTAAAATTGTTAAGGGAAACAATGTTTATAGTCCGGTCAATCTAGACCAAAAAATGATAGTTAAGGTACATAAATTCGCAACAAGCTGAAAATCAGTAAAATTGTTCAAAACCTAATTATAAATAAAATTTAAAAGTTCCTCATCATTCCCGTGTGTGCAAAAAATTTTACTCGAGGTCAAAGGTCAAATAAATCAGTTTTTCGCGATTTTCAGCAAAACGGTAAGTTTTATCATAAAAATACTCCAGACAAAAATTGTAGATCATAATATTGTCTATAAAATATGTATCAATACTTTTTTTCCTACGAGCCACCGTTTCTGAGATATAACGATTCATAAGGTTGTAAAAGTTGTTATCGTCATAATATGCATGAGTACGCCACGTATATACATCTCTAGAGTTTTTATACATATATGTTGAAATATTTAATAAAATGAAACCCAGTTCCTTAATTTATACGCCCCTTTCTTCTTTCTATGTACGGAGCTCCTAAAAAAACTACCTGCTTAGATAAACATCGATATGCATGTTTCGTTAAAAATACTAAAAATAAAAAACAAGTTCAATTAGCTTGTCTTCCTTTAACCTCAGTTGCTACTCATCAACATCTTTTTCGGGTATATTACCAAGTTCAAGTGTGGCTTGGTTATCAGCTAGACCCTACAGACTGGGGTTGGAAGTTGATCAACAATACATTAGAACTAGTTCGAACTTTACTCCCACCTGCGCCGGAAAAACTGCTGAACACAATTTTTTGCAACTGCAAAAAGGGATGCAGTGCTAAATGTGGTTGCAAAAAAGTCGGACTTTTTTGTTCTCTGGCATGCGCAAATTGCCAAGGCCGGTCGTGTTCTAATGGTGAATCACTAACAGTGGAGGATCCGTTTGATTCCAACGAGGTGACATGCGATACATCGCTATTGACGCAATTTACTTGCACCCAGAATTAAGATGAAGATAAACAAGAAGAAGATGAAGACGATGAAGACGAAGAAGAAGAAGAAGATGATAATGAAGAAGATGAAGAAGAAGAACAAGAACAAGAAGAATATCAAGAAGAAAAACAAGAAGAATAATTTAAAGATCACGAATCAGACAAATAAACTTTACCATTTTTTTAAAGTTTACATCGCTTTTATCTTTTCCAATCTTTGCTAATTTCCGCTATTTTGCAATACTTTTAAATTAAACAAGATCACAACTAACACGTGGAGTAGGCCTACTGGGGCAACCACGTTAAAAAAAACGCGCTAAGGACACTACCTCATAGGTGGTGTGGAAACGTGTGCATATTATGACGATAACAACTTTTACAACTTTATGAATCGTAATATCTCAAAAACGGTGGCTCGTAGGAAAAAAAGTATTGATACATATTTTAAAGACAATATTATGGCCTCCAGTTTTTGTCTGGTGTATTTTTATGATAAAACTTACCGTTTTGCTGAAAATCGCAAAAAACTGATTTTTTTTTACCTTTGACCTCGAGTAAAATTTTTTGCACACACGGGAATGATGGGGAACTTTCAAATTTTATTTATAATTATGTTTTGAACAATTTTACTGATTTTCAGCTTGTTGCGAATTTATGTATCTTCGAATGTCTAGATTGACCGGACTATTAGTTGTAGAATGATGATGAGATTATAGTTCAAAGTTTAACTGTCAAATTATTGAAATTATCGTAGCTAAGTAGGGGAGTGTGGGGCAAAATGAAAGGTCGGGGCAAAATGAAAAATGATTTTATTTTCCTTATCGCATAGTGAATTATTCAAATTTGCCGCGGATATCTTCGAGAACTGTCAGTTTTACTCAAGTAATTGTGCGAGGCAGTTGTGTATTGTCGGAGACAAAAATATTTGTTGTTTCGTTAAAATCTGGTAATCTGATATAATTTATTCAGGTAAGTGTTATTGAGTTTTAGGCAATATAATATTTTTTATTGGAATATTTCTTATCTGCATATTTTATTTATTAACAATAAATGACCGTTTTTTTTCTTAATGAATATAACATCCAACTTCGCAAATAAATTTTTGCCGCTTTGATATATCAGTGAACTGACCTTGGGGCAAAATGAATAGGGGCAAAACGAATTTTTCATTTTGCCCCTTTCATTTTGCCCCATGATTATGCGTATTCGGACATAGGTACAATAAATATTTTAAAAAATACGTACTCACGAACAGGACCAGCAATATATTTCTCCTTATGATATTTTGGCTCTACCAAAGGCCAGTCCGAAGTTAAGCAAAAATTGCAAACGTGGAAAACTTCGACACCTAATATGGAAGAAATCAAACAAGCAACGGAAAAATCTGTTGTAAAATCAGTGAAAAAGGGAAGAAGCGAGTTAATCTAGATACAAAAACTGTTATAAAAGCAAAACGAATAAAACCATCATGTATCGAATCAGATTCCAGCCATTCATCTATCTCGGTTAAAGACTTGTGTGATGATTCGTCTGATTTCGAATTTGATGGAACAGATAATAAGTCAATAATGGATAGTAAATTCACGACAGATACAGTTGAGTTGACTGAGTTAAAAATTAAACGATTTTGTTTTAGTAGAATTGAAGGAGGAAATACGAAATATGAAAAAGATATTTGTTGCTCAGGTGATAAGCTCAGACAGTAAAGGGAAAACTAACGTCAAGTTCATGAGGCAATATCGCCAATGTCGAGATATTTTTGTATTTCTCGAAGTGGAGGACGAAAGTTTAATATATAAAAATGAGCTAGTTGGCAAATTAACAACATTTAATGTAATGCGGAACGGAAAAATTGGATTTTTTTGAACAAGGACATTTTTCTTATTACCACATATAAATTTTCGTTTTACCCCTCACATGGGGGCAAAATGAAAAAATAGCACTAAGTTTCAAAACACTTACATCCGCATATTATTTATTTATACTTAGTTATTATTTCAGCTTGTTAGCATTTTTTTTGTGTTTCTTAACAGTATTCAAAACCTTTTATCTGGTTATCTTTGTTTATTTGTTTTTTACCCATGGGTAAAGCTTGGGTATTCCATTTTGCCCCACACTCCCCTATGAAAATTATATTAAAATAAATATTATGAGACAATATTTTATCTAACCACATGAAAAATGCCTATAAAATTAGGTTGTATTTCATCTAGAGATAAGCGATATTTTTATACCGGTGACTTGTATCGGTGACTTAGCTAGTCACCGGTAATACCGACGACACAAATCTCCACCAAGCAGCTTAAGTCAAATTAATCTAATAACTCGCCGCATTACCTGTCATTAATGACACCCTGATTACGTTAAGCGTTTGGCTACAGAAACAGAACCGGACTAAGTTATTTTACCTTCGCATTCGCCATCTTTTAAATTTTGTAAGGGAGTCTTAATATTTTGTAAAGATATAGCGTAGATACTAATTTTATTATTTTTAAAATAAAATATTGACAGACCCGTACCTACAAAAAAAAGCATGTGAAAACATTATAAAACTAAAGGAAAAAAACAATATCATCCCTACTTAACCCTTTTTGTATTATTACTTTTGTGGGAATTTCATATATGGATAGGGTGTCCAATAACTAAGAGGTTATACAGCAACAGGAAATAGCGGATTTGATAATATGTCAGTTATTTGGTTGGTTGGTTGGTTAAAGGCGGGGGTCGGGTTCGACGTGTGGCCCAAGCTTCTTACACTGCAGCCTTCTGGCTTATTGTGCGCCCCAGTCTTGTTAGAAAATATTTGTTCCTTCTACGAGGTCCAGTAGTTTTCTTCCAAGTTTGTCGTGCGGGAGGTTGTTGCCACGTCGAATGTTTCTGAAGATTTTGAATCTTTTACGGTTTAGCGCTTCGCAGCTGTAAATTATATGGGGGGCGGTTTCGTCCTCTTCGCCGCAAAGTCTACATTTGAAGGTGCCTTCTTAAGTGACAATGGCCTGTTAGTAGGCCGGTCACTTGTTTTAACTGAGTGCGCGTCAAGAGCAGCAGTCCAGCTGATAGCATCTTCGAGGGTCTATCAATAATGGCCCGTGCGTGTGCCTGGCCAGGTGTGCCGTTCCATCGAGATAGATGTTGCTTTTGCGCCCATCTGTCTAATGTTGTCTTGGTTACCTTTTTTGATATTCCAAGGGTGGGTTCTGGGCCCCTGAAATTTTGAGCAGATCCGGTTCTTGCCAGTTCATCTGCCTTTTCGTTGCCTTTTATCCCTGAATGACCAGGAACCCATAGGAGTTCAACCCTGTTGTTTCTGGCTGCCAGGTCTTTTAGGTCGTTAAGGCACTCCATTGTGATTTTTGATGTAAATCGAAAGGAATTCATCAGGGCAGCTTGGCTGTCCGACAGGATATGTATCTTTTGGTCGTGATAGCCCTTTTTAAGATTCTTTTGTATGCATGCTTGAATCGCATGAACTTCTGCTTGGTATGCTGTGGCGTAGTTTCCCAGGGGGATGCTGATTTCCATTCTGGGTCTTTCCCCAAATATACCTGCGCCTACTCCGTTGGCCGTTTTCGACCCATCAGTGTACCAGACTAGGCCATTGTCTAGTGACAGAGATTTTCCTTTGGACCACATATCAGGCATCGCACCTGACATTAAATGGTTTTGTAAAGTTGTATTTCGCTTTCATGCGATCGGTTTGCATCTCCAGGAGCTCGTCGTTGATAAGGTCCGTGGCTCTTGGGTGCCCTATTTTCTCGGGGCGTTGTTTCCATTCCCCGTTTGCTTTCATCCTAGAGGCGCTGTAGTTGGCCTCCATTTTGATGTGTATATCTAGTGGTGTTAGTCCTAGTATGACTTCCATTGCTGCAGTGAGGGTGCTTCTCATTGCACCGGTGATACACAAGCAGGCTAGCCTCTGTAATATGTCATTTAATTACATTTCTTGTATAGTTGACGAGATACATGGTGATCCAAGAAAATATTTAACACGCCGCATCGTGGCCAAGTCTCCTGTCATTTATGGCACCCCGTTAACGTTTGGTATATTTTATGTTAAGATATTGGCGACGGAGACAAGACTGGGCTCTTTTACTATCGCATTTACCATATTTTAAAATTGTAAGGGGAACATAATGGTTTATTAACATAATGGCTTGCAAAAATACAGCTTTCATTTTACTTACAATTGAAACATCAAACTCAACGTGCGATAGATTAAAAGTTATGGCGTTATTTATCGGTAAAACATAGAATTACGTACATTTGACAAGCACTAAACTTACTTATGAAAAACGCTATGAACAACTTGACAACATATTACAAGAGTTTCGCCGCCCAAATATTGTGCCTACAAGCCAATCAAGCGGCTAGAAGCGGTGCGCCTGCGCATGTTTCGCGTTCAATGATGCGTTGCCATATACTGTACGTTTGCGGCGTAACACAAAACCGGAAAAATGCCATGTGTTTTTAAATACACACAGAACTGGAATAGTTATTAGTGAGCGCAAGGTTTGGCAACCTATTGTGCCGTAATCAAAATGTATAAACTAATAATATTAATAGAAAATAAAATTGTTGATGATTCATTAGACTTTCTATGTAGGTGGTTTTTATGGGTTTAAGGATCTTAGGGAGCAGATGAAACCGAAATTTTAATTTGTCGACGTTTCGGAAAATATATTTCCTTCCTCAGGGCTCTGAAACAATAGGATTCTTTCTTAGGTTTGATTTAGGTTGATTTGTTTGAAAAAATGACGAATCTTATTTTCGATAACATAACAGAAAGTACCTAAATATATATCTTTGATATATTAAAGAGTAACACAGTTACAAGCAGGTGTAATTTTTTTTTAAATTTTATGGTGTTTAAAGAGAAAAAGAAAACTTTTAGAAATAAGGCGCAAGCTGTAGAAAGAGACAAGAGAATTTTACAATTTGTGTACTTTAATTTTCTTAAAAAATCCACCCTAATTAAAAACAAATCAGTTGGTTTCTCGCCTTGCACATGTTGTAGTACAAAATTTTTAAAAATTACTAATAATTGTTTACGGTGCCGTTTGTCACGTGTCCCTTTTACCATTATGTGTCCTAATTTTATCTTTTTTTCTTTGTTTTTTACCATTGTGACTCGTGGAGCCCACTTTAACTGTAAGTTTTTACCACTTTTTGTTTGGTGTTTTGTTGTTTTTTTTGCGTTCACCCTTGGTCCCCATTTTATTTTATTTTAATTAGAAAACTTTTCTCTTTTCAAATAACTTTTAATTAGGGTGGATTTTTTAAGAAAATTAAAATACACAAATTGTCGTAAAATTCTTTTGTCTCTCTCTACAGCTTGCGCGTTATTTCTAAAAGTTTTCTTTTTCTCTTTAAACACCATGAAATTTAAAAAAAAAATGACACCTGCTTGTACCTGTGTTACTCTTTAATATATCAAAGATATACAGGGTGGGGACTTTAACTGGAATAAATTCGATATTATTAAGACCGCTGAAGTTGCGCCTACAAAATTAGGTATGTGGGGGTTTTGGACCATGCGGAATTAAAAAATGATATCGGCGCTGTTGTCAGATTTCCCAGCTTTGCGCTACACGAAGTAATTTTCTTATTTTAAATGGTGTGCCCAATTTATTTTTATTGCAGTAAATTGGGCCTGTCAAACTTGGTAAGATCCCAAATTTACAAAATTCTATCTTCATTAGTTGCTGAGCTATGGCAACACTGTAGTTCCATTAAAAAGTACAGGAACGCTTATCTACCTTAAGAACCGTTAAAGTTGCGCTTACAAAATTTACTATCTGGGAGTTTCTGGGCATGCAGAAATTAACAATGATATCGGCAATGTTGTCCGATTTCTCAGCTGTGTGCTTCAGACCGTAATTTAACTCGAACAAATTTGACAAAACAATCACAAAAACACGAAACTAGTTTTATCGATTTATTATTTCAAAAGTTGTTTAAAATGCGCTTCATTGACTTCTTGGCAAAAAGCCAATCGGTTATAATACTCATTTTGTAGGCTGCGTAAAACCTGAGGTGGTATAGATCTGATTTCTAGTCTAATCCGATATTTTAGATCTTCAATATTTGTAGGTTTTATAACATACACTTTATGTTTTAAATCACCCCATAAATAAAAATCTAAGCGTGTTAAATCAGGCGACCTTGCTGGCCATTCAATAGCTCCCCATCGTCCAATCCACCTGTCAGGAAAGGCGGTATTCACGTAATTCCGCACGTTAGCCGCATAGTGCGGAGGCGCCCCATCCTCCTGGAAAAAAATTCTTTCTTCCAAGTTATTATTTCCGGTGGGGTATAACTTAATCAGTTCTGGCACTAAAATTTCTTGCAAAAATTCTAAATATCTTTCACCTGTTACGTTGGTGGTCCCCGAAACCGATCATCATGAGAATTTCTATTTTTAAGGTTTTAGTTAAATAAGCCATTTTGACACGACAAGAACTTTTCTTGAAGCTTGTCAATAACTTAGTAACTATGGAGATGTTACCAAGGTAACGCTACTTTAAGGTAAATAAGCGTCCCGGTCATTTTTAATGGAAATACAGTGTTGCCATAGGTCAGCAACTAGTGAAGATAGAATTTTGTAAATTTGGGATTGTACTAAATTTGACACGCCCAATTTACTGCAATAAAAATAAATTGGGCTTTCCATTTAAAATAACAAAATTACTACGAGTAGCGCAAAACTGGAAAATCTGGCAACAGCGCCGATATTATTTTTTAATTCCGCATAGTCCAAAACATACACAAACCAAATTTTGGAGGCGCAACTTCAGCGGTTTTAATAATATCGAATTAATTCCAGTTAAAGTCCCCACCCTGTATATAATATTATGTACCTACTTTCTGTATGTAAATAAGATTTGTCATTTTTTCAAACAAATCAGTTATGTAAATTTTTTTATCGGTTATTGTTGAAACCTAAGAAAGAATCCTATTGTTTCAGAGCCCTGAGGGAGGAAATATATTTTCCGAAACGTCGGCAAATTAAAATATGGGTTTCATTTGCTCCCTAAGATCCTTAAACCCATAAAAACCACCTACATAATAATATTAAATTTATAATAGCAAATGATGATAAATGAAATGTTTTTTTTGGAAATGGCGAGTTTCCTCAAGTTGGACACTGACGATTTGGTAGGGAACATAATGTCACGTACAGAGTATTATGCCTGTCATTTTTTGGACAGGTGGTGCCTCACGGCTGGCGATGTCGCCAACCGGAATCGACCGGCGCCGACCGACGTAGACTCTATCACTCATCAACGCTCTACAAAGTAATCCTCTACCCAAAATCTCGTGTCCTTAGTTAAGAAGGAATTCTGGTCAGCTCCACGGCCAACTTAAAATGAAATTTTGGCGTTTCGGTGCTCCGTTGTTCTGGACTCCTCTCCGCTGCTGACGATTTCGATGTTGAATCGCCTTTGTGAATCAAAAGTTCCTCCAGTGTTCTAATTATCCGGGAGGCCGGAATGAATTTCCGTTCCCTGAACCTGGTAAGCGGTGAAATCCACACCTGTATAAAAATGTTTGTGTCTTTTGATAACAGAATTTTCAAGTCAAGATAAATAACAACAATGTAACTTTTTCAAATATCATCATTGAAAGTTCAAAAGTAACAATACTTCGGTTTACAAAATTAGTACTGACCCGCTGCTCGGTTACGCCGCGCTTGCTTTTGGCAGCTAAAAAATTTATGGATCGTTCATTTCGTCATATTTTACCGAATTGAGAAAGATAAATGTCCCAACACGAGTATAGGATGAAATTAAATTTAAAAAACTGATTTATATTCCGACGGCGGCAATATTGGAAATGCGTTTTTTCGAAGTTTCACACCCTTTGAGGAATTCACTTTTTACTCAGTTTAATTTATTTTTTAGCCAACCGCAAGCAGAGGCATCGATCAAGCTTATACGCAAATTGATTTTGGTTTGATTTTAATGTTATTTTTCTAAGTGGTGTTTACAAAAACCCGTCTCATCTTTTGGAGAAAATATGGAAAAAATATTGCGCGTACTTGAAATTTAATTATTGTTCTTAAAAGAACGTTTCTTTTTATAATATTTTTGGCTATTGACATTTTTATTTGTCGTTTATATAGGAATTTTGTACCATGAATTTATTAAAAACTTTTACTTGTATCTTTTTCTCTAGCGGTTACATTAAACATTTTCAGCATTTCTACCCCCTATGGGTAAAATTTTCCAAAACAGCAAAACACGTAATTGCTTATTTTAGTAGAGTAAGCATAGCTCCAATTTCCAGCAAATTAGCTTAAAGTATAAACAGTTATAGGTACCACTTCAAAAACCTCTTTTCTCAACCTCTTGGTAAATTTTGAAAAATGATAAAACACGTATATTATTATTTAAAAAATGAAACTTACAGTGTGACCAGTAAAGTCCGCATCATATGGGATTTTTTTTTATTAATAGCTTTATTCGAAATTTGACTTTGGCATCAAGTTCTGCTTCGATCGAGATGAAAATTAAGCAAAAAATAGTAGTCACGTGATTCGCATTATCTGTCAAATTATAATTTTTTCCAAAAATAATTCAAAAGTGGGGTTATTTCTACAAATATCGAAAAAAGTTATCAGAAAAAGTTTTTTTTAAATGCAGTTTCTAGCCCATATGCAAAACTTCAGCTGCAAAAGATAATTTTGATTTTTTACCCACCACTAAAATTTATTTTCCATCTAATGAACACTTTACTGATTACACTGTGTTCTTTTTTGTCTTAATATTAAGGTGTATTACTTTCAGTCACAAAACTACGTTTTCAAAAATACTTATTTTATAAAGTTACCTTATACAGCATCACATGCGACTAAATTTTAATAGCCCAATTTTGATTTTGTAGAAAAACACACATTTAATATGACGCTACTTTAAAGAAAATTTATCTGAAATAAAGCATTGTCAAAACTAAGAAGTTTTGGTAGGTTGCGTTGAGTCTTATTTTGCAAAAGTGGTGCAATTTACAAAATATGGGTAAAAAATCAAAATTATCTTATGCAGCTAAAATTTTGCATGTGTGCTAGAAACTGCATTTAAAAAAACAACTTTTAGAAATAACCCCACTTTTGAATTATTTTTTGGAAAAAATTAAAATTTGAAAGATAATGCGAATCATGTGACTACTATTTTTTTGCTTAATTTTCGACTCGATCGAAGCAGAACTTGATGCCAAAGTTAAATTTCGAATAAAGTTATTAATAAAAAAAAATCTCATATGATGCAGACTTTACTGGCCACACTGTATATACCAATTCTTAGACCTTCACACCAGTTTTAGTTTCTGAAATACAGAAATTCCTATAAAAATTTCAACTCCCGTTTTTACCCTCTTAAGGGTTGATTTTTGAAAAATCCCTTCCTAGTGGATGTCTAAGTTACATCTTTAAAATTTCATGATTATCGGTTGTCTCATTCGATGCTGACCTACCTCAACGGCGGTAGGCCGGCATAGTCGCTTTTATAGATCTTGAGGTTAACATTTCTTATTTCCATAGTAGCAAATGGTAGATGCTGGCCCACCCGGCATCGCCCGATGAGATACCATTGCATCGGCTTAGGCGGCGTGAAGTTGCTCTTGAGTTATTCTTTGAGTCAATGTTTCGTCGCTGTGCCGATGTTCCCGGTTTCCAGGGTGGGAAGAAAAAGCATGATGGAAGCTCCAGGACCAAAATACTCCGGAGGTAAACTCGCCCCCCGATCGGATCTCCGGGTGGGGGCTGATCCTGTGGCCTCATCAAGCGATATTAACCGAACATCCACTGTCTCCGACAATATATTGGGTTCCCCTAACAACACTCAACGGAGAAATAGTGTGGCACCTACAGTTGCTGACACACCCAAAAACAGCAGCTTCAAAATTGATTTCTGCAATATCAGAGGGCTTAATACCAACATCAATTCAGTCCACCAGCACTTACAAACATCCAAGCCCCATGTGCTCGCACTGACCGAGACAAAGGTCAGATCGTCAACGAACACCGTCAGCTATTTATATCCTGGATACGATTTTCATTTCCGATTTAGACGCAACTTTGGGGTCTGTCTCTTTATCCGAGATGATCTTTGCTGCCAACGAGAGGACACACTTGAACCAGCAGAGTTTGATGTAATGTGGTTTAAAATATCAACGCAGAAAATCACCAAGTTTATCTGCTGCCTTTACCGTCCTCCAAGTGACACCCATTACAGAGCACTCTTCTCGTCACTAGCAAACACAATTGACTTCTTGCAAACCAACCATCCTAATGCCGAAGTCGCTATCTTTGGTGACTTTAACGTCCACAATATCAACTGGCTCAAATACTCAAATACCAACGATGAACAGGGTCGTGAGGCGGAATCTTTTGCGATCAGTTCTGGTCTAACTCAACTCGTGGAAGAACCAACGCGAATTCCAGACCGAGATGGAGATTTTGCTAGTCTTTTAGATCTCTTTTTGACATCCAACCCTGACCTATACACAGTCACCGTTCATCCTCCATTAGGATCTTCCGATCACAAACTTATTTCAACTCTAAGCGAGCTGCCAATTTGTTCTGAACAACCTCCTAAACCTCGTAAAATTTGGCACTACACATCAGCTAGTTGGGAAGACCTAAGGGACCATTTTCGCACTTTTCCTTGGCTGGAAGTATGCTTTTCTTCAGATGATCCATCCGCTTGTGCTCAAGAGGTCTCCGATGTCATTCTTACTGGTATGGAAGCCTTTATTCCTTTCTCCAAGAAGCGCCCTTCAAATGGCAAGCCCTGGTTTAGCAAGAACTGCGAGCGTGCTGTCAGAGCTAAAAATCTAGCTTACCGACAATGGCGTAAAAATCCTACCGATGTGAATCGCACAATCTTTGTTACCGCTCGAAACCAGTGCAAGCAAACGATAGATCAAAACAAAGAGGCTCACAACATGAGGATCAAAAATAAACTTCTCGCCAGTCCTAACGGATCTAGGTCCTTTTGGTCAGTCGCTAAGGCCGTCAGTCAAAATTTTACCAAATCAAATATTCCACCGCTAACACGTTCTGACGGCACAATAGCAACCACGGCTGAAGATAAAGCGAACTTACTCGCAGAACGCTTTGCTTCACACTCCACGGTAGACTTTCAGGGAAAAACACCCCCGAACATTCCAGCAGTTCGATCGGAAATGACTGATATCGTATTCCGTCAGCGTCCTGTCAAACGAATTCTGAAGGGGCTCGATGCCAAAAAAGCTTCTGGTCCAGATGAAATTCCTATTATAGTGCTCAAGAAATGCGCCGATGAACTCACACCAGTATTTTGTAGACTTTTTAACTTATCCTACAAAAAAGGAATATTTCCATCTTGCTGGAAAAAGGCGCGAGTCCAGCCTATACCAAAGAAAGGCAAGAAAACCCTGCCAAACAACTATCGACCAGTCGCATTGCTTTCAGTTATATCAAAGGTGATGGAGAAAGCTATTAACCAACAACTTAAATAAAATACCTGGAAGGCCTTAAAATTATCAGCGACCATCAGTATGGTTTTCGTAAGTCCAGATCAACAGGAGACCTGCTAGCCTATGTCACTCATCTTTGGAGCAACGCAATCGAACATCATGGGGAGTCCCGGGCTATTGCACTGGACATCTCTAAAGCCTTTGACCGTGTCTGGCACGAGGGGCTCCTAAGCAAACTGCGTTCTTATGGTATGCCCGGTCGATTTTGTTCATGGTTGTCTAGCTTCCTCAAGGACCGCTCTCTGCAAGTGGCGATTGACGGGTTTCTCTCAGACACCTTCACCATCAATGCTGGTGTTCCTCAAGGGTCCATATTATCTCCCACTCTCTTCTTACTGTACATTAACGACCTTCTAGCGAAAACAGAAAATCCATTATATTGCTTTGCTGACGACAGCACACTTATCTCATCTTTTACTTTGAAACCTCAAACATCGGCTACTGACGCATATCCTCGCAGACAACATGAGGTATCACGCCTCAATAAAGACCTGGAAGAAATTTTGTCTTGGGGTGACAGTAACCAAGTCGAATTTAACGCTCAAAAAACCCAGGCTGCAGTTTTCTCTAAGAAGGTCAACATTGCAGAACCCGATATCGTAATGGCAGGACACGCAATTCCACTGACTTCGTCTATTAATTTGCTGGGTGTCAACCTGGGAGGAAATATGTCTTGGCATAATCACGTAGTGGCAATCGCCAGGGCAGCTTCTCAGAAGCTCGGTATACTTTTCCGTACCAAAAAGTTGTATACACCTCAACAACTTTTGACACTTTATACACTGGAATACTGCTCTCATATCTGGAGTTCTGCACCGAAGCATACCCTTCGGTTGTTGGATTCCATCCAAAGGAGAGCCGTTCGTCTAATCGGCGACCACGAGCTGACTAAGAACCTCGACAGCTTAGAACATCGAAGACAGGTTGGTGATTTGACTCTCTTCTACAGATATTTTCATGGCAAGTGTTCGACAGATATTGCCCGCTCGATTCCACCTAGAGTAATGCATAGCAGAAACAAACGACGAACCACTGCCGCCCATCCCTATGTGGTTCAACTTAGTACACCCCGAACATCATTGTTTCAGAACTCTTTCATTTGGAGGACGTCATCTTTGTGGAACGGCCTTTCTGAGACCGTGTTTCCAACCGAATATAACCTCCAACGATTCAAGAAAAACGTGAATCGCTTTCTTCGCACACGCACCGCTCCCAGAGCGCCTTAAAGGATTTTCCTATAGTGCTTGTGCTCGATCATAAAAAAAAAAATAGTAACGGCAATGCCAACGCAATGACTTTAGTTTTTGAGTCTGCGAAAATAGTATATTAAAGTACACGATTCATAAGAATCGGTTTTAGCGCACGCGCCTATTTTAAAAAACGAGCCACAAAGTGGCGAGTTTTCTTATTGACACGTGCGCTAAAACGCCTTATGAAACATGTGCTTTATACATTTTTTTCTATTTCACCTTTTATAATCAAGAAAAATACATTTTAAAAAGAAAATAAATCCTTCAAATTTTGTAAATTTTTATGTCTAAATTTTATGTTGGTAATACTATTTTTTATCATAGTAGCCTCTGGACAACAAAAATTATTTGGCAAACTGTCATTTTTTGATTTATTGACCCATTTTCACCACGAGATTCTAAAGTTATTTTAGCGATATGAGATTTGAAATTGGACGGAATACGTTGTGTGATCCTTGTACATTCGGTACATATACAGAGCGTTCGGAAATTCGGGAGATTTTGCTACTTTTTTTTTAATTTCAAAAGACGTGATTTTACGTCACGGCATTGTAATTTAGTATAGGGAAGATGGAAAATTCAAATAAAGTTGAAGTTAAAATCGACATTGAAAGGTTAGTAGATTTAATTTTGGATAGGATTTGGCAGAAAATGATAGCTTGAAGCATCTACAAAAGATTGATTTATAGATTTATGCAACCGACATACATGACTGTTATCCACACAGAATAAAAAAGTAGGTTATCAAGCTATTTTTCTTCTGCGAAAAATGGGTTTTCTTGTAAATCACAAAGGCCGCGCAAGTCAATGAAATAAAACATTTAAATGTTACCAACATCAAATAAAGAAAAAACGCGTATCGAAATAGCTTCATTACGATACGCAAATGCGTATCGTACTGAGCTTATTATGAACGTGAAATAGAAAAATATAGTTGTGGCTCTCGAATTATTACGAATTCCTAATAGTCCTAGGTGATTTATGAGAAGTTGTTGTAATATGCATAGCATAATGCTCTTACTATTACAAGTATAACGTGCTATTATATAACTGGTTGTGGATACAAAATTTAAAAACTGAAACGGTAGAAAATTTTATTTTTTAGAATTGATTCGGCTTTTACTTGGTTTTAATTGTGTTAAATAAATGGTAAAAAATATTATAAAAAATTATAGTATTACACTTTCCACAGATTTTTATTTAAACTCGACATGTTTCGCAACACAGTTGCTTCTTCAAAGGAGTACTTAAACATGGTATTTTAAAAGGTATAACTTAGGTGTAACAATTGCAGGTATTTTCAGGTTGTTTAAATTGTTGGAAAAACCAATAAAATGTTTACAGACTAATTAAAGAGATTCAAAAGAGGTTATCCGTTTAGATCCAATTGATCTTTATGAAGAGTATTGTTGTAGAGTATGAATATTAATATTGCTTTCAAAACTAACAATACTCTAGTAAAACACATTAAAAATAATAAAAGTAAATTGAACAAATAAATAAATCTGGTGTTTACAAATTAAAATGTAATGATTGCTCTAAAGTTTATATCGGACAAACAGGCCGAAACTTCAAAAAACGGGAGAATGAACATCATGCTAGTTTTATAAAAAACAAAACAGACTCTAATTATTCTAACCATCTATTAGAAGTAAAGCATACATTTAATCATACCTACGATATTGCATATTGAAAACAAAAGTACAAAATTAAATTTGCTTGAATCCTTAGAAATAAATAGGCTTAAAAAATAGCAAAACTTTACTCATCATAATGATCAATTAAATCTAAACGGATCACCTCTTTTGAATCTCTTTAATTAGTCTGTAAACATTATTATTGGGTTTTCCAACCATTTAAACAACCTGAAAATACCTACTGGTTACACCTAAGTTATACCGTTTAAAATACCATTTTTAAGTACTCCTTTGAAGAAGCAGCTGTGTTGCGAAACATGTCGAGTTTAAATAAAAATCTGTGAAAAGTGTAAAACTATAATTTAATGGCCATCGTCACTTAAAAATATATATTTAATCGATCACAATTTGTGGCAGTGAACGGTCACCAATCTTCTGTTTACAATGTAACTTCTGGTGTGCCCCAAGGTTCACTTGGGGCCTTTACTTTTCACTCTACATTTAAACGATGTGAAAAAATGTTTTAACTTTTGTCAAATTTTGCTTTACGCGGATGATATGAAAATCTTTTTTACAACAGGAAGTACTGGGGTTGTTTACTGCTAAAGAGGGAATTGGATTTGTTTTTCCAATATTGTATTTTAAATAAACTCTTTTTGAACTTAGATAAATGTATATTTATTTCGTTTCCAAGAAATGTAAATATTTTTTCTTATGGTTTTACTTAAAAAAGTAGATAAGATAAAGGATCTTGGTGTCATTGCTGACAAAAAAATATTTTTAACGAGCACATTAGTTGTGTTGCTAACAAATTAATCGAATATTAGGTTTCATATTTTTTAGGTCGTGCAAATTTCTGCCTTTCGTACACTCTTTAAAAGTTCTGTACTTTGCCTATGTTCATAGTAGGCCAAGGCCTCTTTCACACTATCAGGTTTAGCCGGTCCGGTTTCAAACCGGACAAGTAATGGACCATTCGTTTAAATATAGCTCTTCACACTATCAGGTTCAGGTTCTGCGACAGGTTGCAGCCGGATGGGTCGACTGGAGCATCCGGTTCCCTGATGCCGTACGAAGTGTGATGGTGGGGTATTGCAGCTTATGTGCTCATTCACACTTGTCCGGTTATGCTCTTCAGGTTGAGTCTGTGGTAGTTTATTATTTGTTGTAACTATGGCGAGGAAGGTGCGAACGCTTACTATTTCTTTTGGACTGATGCAATTCCTCATTTTTGTATTTTGACGCTGTAAAACTGGCTGTAATTTAGTATGTAGTTCTTCAAAAGACAAAACAGACATTCCAAAGTAATTAAAAACATTTTTTTGTCACTTCTTAATTCCTCATACAAAATTTGAAAAGCACCAATTTCGTCACGTGTTTATAGTAGAGGGTGTACCCAAAGTCTCCTTTTACCATTTCTTTGTTTTTTACGCTTTCTATACAAATAAAACAAAGCTATAACAGCATTACGATCCGTCATCGAAATATTGACTAAAGTTTATTAATAAGGACAATACCGGACCTGATAAAAACCTGATCGGGTCCGGATATTCTTATTTTTACTTCAGGATTCTGTCCAGTTTAAAACCTGGCCGGCGAACCTGATAGTGTGAAAGAGGCCTTAGTTTTGCCTCTGTCGTCTGGACACCTCAGTATGCGGTATATAAAAACAGATTGGAAAGTATTGAAAACAAGTTTCTCAGATTTTTAAACTTTAAAAGCACCGGCATTTTCGACCCTCACGCCAATTGATCAGAACTTCAATGGACTTTTCAGTTATTGCTCCTTGAGTGTCAGCGTACTCAAGCTGATATTCGCCTTTTATTTAAAATTATCAACAACTATATTGATGATCCAAATTTGCTTTTCGGTATAGGTTTTACGAAACTTTCGTCATAATAATGTATTTGCAAACTGTTTTTATAGAACAAATTCAGGTAAACATTCTCCCATAAATCGCTTAACCACACTTTATAATAGCTATACCACAATATTGATTTGTTTAATTTACCTTTATCAACATGTAAAAAAGGCTTAGAAATCATGCTATTGTTCCTAATTTTAATTAATGAATTAATGATAACTCTGAATCGTTGAGGCCTTTACTTGATGGAAATTCATTGTAACTCAATGAAAGACAATTTATTTTGTCAAATTT
The DNA here is from genome assembly GCA_963969555.1 of Polydrusus pterygomalis. Classification (NCBI taxonomy): domain Eukaryota; kingdom Metazoa; phylum Arthropoda; class Insecta; order Coleoptera; family Curculionidae; genus Polydrusus; species Polydrusus pterygomalis. Next base: position 113,759,321 of record OZ018375.1, read on the forward strand.
CCACTTTTATTGCAAAAATTTTTCTTTACACGACGCATTTCGCTACATTGTAGCTTCTTCGGGTGTATGGTGCTAACTAATTTTATTTCAGTACAATAACAAAATAGTCTAGATCAGCGGTTCTCAAACTTTTTTGGTGACGGAACCCTTTTGGGAAGCAAAATACTTGATGGAACCCTACAATAAAACAATAGTTTTTAAAAGTGTATTCTTTATTAATAAGCATAATAAAAGTACAATGTAACAGTTACTAATTATTACTTACTTTACCACATGGCAAGTACAATAATAGAAGATATTAAAAAAGAAAAATCTAACTAATGGGAGGTATGAAACAGTTTTTTATTTTTCATCAATTGGTTGATATCAGGTTTGATAGAAGACAGTTGAAGTCTCATATCAGGTTCGGCGTCCAGTCTATTGCGATATTTTGTTTTCGTGGCTGCATAGGTTGTGAATCCTGTTTCGCACAAATATGTTGTTGGGAACGGGAGAAGAATATTCAGAGCCATTTTGCCAAGCATTGGATATTCATCACGGATTCTGCACCAAAAATCGTTGAGAGGCGTCGTTTTGAACAGTGACTCCATACTTGTGTCTGATGACATTTCTAAAAGAGATTCATATATCTCGTTTGACATACTTTCGGGCTTTTCCAAGTTGGGTAAAAAAGGATTATGAATCCATGAATTCAGTTTCATTTTTGTATTCTGTTCTTCGGGAAAATACTTTTCAAAAGATGCGCGCATCGAACTGAGATATTGGACCAATTCTTCAAACACATCATCTTGAAACATTTCTGAGTCGTTATCGCTAACAAACTCACTGAGTGACGTAAAGCTTTCTATTTCTTTCTTACCAACGCAGACTAGATCTCGAATATTCTCGAAAATACTCGAGTCGGCGCCTTTGATAAACAAAAAGCAAAAATAAAAAGAGAAATATAAAAATTGCGTTGTAAACAATTCAGGGGCGGCTTTTATCAAAGGGACTGCGCGCTCACTAGTATACAAGTATACATGTTGATACCAAACTTATGAGATATTGTACCAGCTATTGTAACACATGTTTATACAAATAAATAAATAAATATACCTACGCGCGGCCGCGGAGTCAAAACGTTCGACCAGAGAGAGGTTTTTTTTTATTTTTTTTCTAAATTCTTGAGGAACCCCTACAGAGGTATCGCGGAACCCTAGGGTTCCGCGGAACACACTTAGAGTATAGCTGGTCTAGATGATCTAGATAATCTAAAACATCTAAAACATTTTACCCGTATCTCCTCAAAGAGTAAGTCTATGGAACCTACTTTATTTTTAACCAATCTTCTCAATCCCAAATTATTGACCATAGCTTTTAGGACACCCTGTATATTTATTACGGCTTACCTACCTAAAATAAGCCGGCCCGAAACCTATGATGACTTTAATAACAAAATCCAGCTATTTTTTGCTCCCAAATGTAACAAAGCCTATAGAAATTAATTTTAATTAGTGATTGTCCAAAATTAGATTAGTGTGAAAAGGCTTGTGGTAATTAGGATGGTAAAATGGGTAAAATAGATATATTACCTTATTAGAGCAGCTTGGGATACGCGGAGTAACCACAGATTGGGTTAAGGTTAAACCACGCAGCAAATGAGGGCGAGAGGGTAATTATTCGCTTAATTTAAAATTATATTTAAAAAATAATCTTATACGGGTATGTCGCCCACTACATTCGACCGGCATTCTGGACACTCAAAAAATTTGTTGCCGTGTTTTATTTTTGTTTTACTGTAGGGTGGCGTTCGGGGTGTAGCGTGGATATAAAAAGGAAACAAGTCCTCAAAACGTATGACTTATATTGACAAGTAAAATAATAAAGACGACAATTCGTACACCCGGTTTTAATTATGTACTTACTACACTACATATTATACCGGTTGTACCGGAAGTGCACATCAGTTTGTTATTTTTAATAGATTGCCCTGTATATTTTTAAAGATATGCATTCTACTGAGATTTATAAGCATAAAACTTTTTCGAGAAAATGGAAAATTAGTACTTGTTTATTTATAAAAAGCAAAATAGGTATTTCGGTATTTTTTATTATTATTATTATTTATTATACAAGGAAAAAGTAATACATTTTTTGCGAGGTGTAAGCTTTGTGATGCACATCTAATTAAAATAACATTTGGGAACCCTTTTGCTATTGTTATTTTTGTATATTATTTTGTTATATAGGGTGTCCCGTAACTAAGGGGCTATACAGCAACATGAGAGAGTGGACTTTAAAATATTATTATGTCATTTAATTTCATTTTTTATACGGTTAAAAGAGATACAGGGTGATCCAAGTAAACATTTGCTTTCCAAAATTGGCGATGATTTGATAATAAGCAGATATGAATCAAACTGGGTATAGTTATGTTTTTGAGGGCAAGAAGGAGGATTCCATAATGAATCTTAAGATATCTCCTAGAGAACGCTAGCTACACAATATGAGTTTGATAAATTCTCGCATATATTTTGGTCTCTCACATTTTTGACCGCTTTACCTCAAATGATGGAAAAGGGATCTTTTATACGTAAAAAAGTTATACTTCATTAATCTCGATATTTCAATTGCCTTTTGAGATAATTGCGTTTAAATGCTATAGATGGCAAGAAACATTTAGATAAATACTTTTCATAACGAAACATATTTATTGAAAATTAACCGTGCGTTCATAAATGACATATTTTCAAGTCTACTATCTCCTGTTGTTGTGTTTGCCCATTAATTATGAGACATCCTGTATATAACGATAAGTTAATGGTTTAACTAGGCACGTAATTGATTTGATAATAGATGAGTTAACCAAAATGGTATATTGGTAAAGTGTATACGGTCTTAGTTGAGACAGACAAAAAAACTAAATAAATTTTGATGACAGACTTGTCAAGTTGACGTGGACTATCTTCGAACATCTATATAGGGAGCGATCAATACAAATTTTGTTTTATTTCTATTGTAGTTTTAATGTGTGATGCAGTAAATTGATCGTACCCCCAATATTTACGTTGTCTCAACTTACTTCGTATGAAGTATACTCACTATTAAACTTAAATAATAAACCCCAAGAAAATCTGTCTCTGAAATATATAAAATCCAAAAGTAAAATGTTTAAAACACAGACTACACAAAAAAACAGCCACAGAAACACTTAAAAAACACCAAAATCGAAAGAAAATATGACGCAACCTGACGCGTGGGCTTGCTACGGCCCACTGCTGATCTGGGAACTTTACCGACGCAACCAGATCAGTTGTTTATGTCAAATGTCGTTGTCTTCTGTCGAACGAAACGCTTTGTTTTAAGAAAAAGTTAACTCTAGCCGCGTGTTGTGGCTCGTGTCGCGTAAGCGTGTAGCCGCTTGTTAACACTCCCAGTGGACAACCGGCCTTACCCCTTGCTCGGAACAAAATCGAAATGAATATTAAGATCAACCCTCTTCTTTTTAAATAAGTTATAAGATCGATGGTTTAGATTCTACAAAACAAAAACGACTGTCAAGTATGTTGTTAATGCGGCCATACATATAGAGAGCTCAAAATTAAAACAATTACAGAGTTGTTGCAAAAACAACATGACAAATTCACAAACAAAATACAAGTACACGCAAATACCATTATTCAAAACACATTTTATCAAAACTCACATCCAGTTCGTCCGTGATGACATAAAAACCTTACAACATCAATCACTTAAATAAACGTACTGCTAATATAATGCTATTTTCTCCCCTATTCTAATCATTTCTCTTATAAATATTTTATTTTTATCCTTTTTTTTTTGGACAGGGTGCTTGTAATTTTAAGAATGTATTAGTGCTGAAAGGCACTGATACAAATACCTGACAATAAAAGACTACAATTTTATTACTGCGGAGTTCTCTGCATAATTGAATGTTGGCGTAAGTATTAGCTTTGGCTTGGAACAACAAGCTTTAAACCGCATTAGCAAGTCACTTTGTATCAGTTTAATTTGCCTATCGGGTTTTGGCTTTCCAATTTGAGTAGTACTTGATGACAGTGTTATCTAATACATGTTTAATTACTAAAGTGTTTGTCCGGAATGAAAATCAATTAGGGGTTAAATAAACCTTTGTAAATGTAGCAATGCCTTTGAAGGGGATATACAAAGGAAAAAGCGGCGTTTGGAAAAATAATCCAAAAATATGACTAGCGGTTAAGAAATTCTAATAAAATACAAAAAAACACGTTTTTGATAGATTTGAAAGAGCCACTATTAAATTTGTTTAATTGTTTTTTAGAACAAAGTAAAGTGCTATAAGCTTTAAAAATTGCTTGCATTGTCCCAATCCCTAAAGTGTGCCCTCAATTTAGGAAATTTTAGACAAGTGTGTTACTGTGTACCTATGCAGTGTGACCAGTAAAATCACCATCATATGGGATTTTTTTATTAATAGCTTTGTTCGAAATGTGACTTTGGCATTAAGTTCTGCTTTGATCAAGATGAAAATTAAGCAAAAAATAGTAGTCACGTGATTCGCATTATCTGTCAAATTTGAATTTTTCCAAAAAATAATTTAAAAATGGGGTTATTTCTGAAAATATCGAAAAAAGTTATGAGAAAAAGTTTTTTTAAATGCAGTTTCTAGCCCACGTGCAAAATTTCATCTGCGTAAGATAATTTTGATTTTTTACCCATATTTTGTAAATTGCACCACTTTTGCAAAATAAGACTCGACGCAACCTACATATAAAACTTCTTAGTTTTGACAAGGCTTTATTTCAGATACATTTTCTTTAAAGTAGGGGCATATTAAATGTGTGTTTTTCTACAAAATCAAATTGGTCTATTAAAATTTGGTCGCACGTGATGCAAAGTTTATTTCATTTTGACCCTGTAACTCCATAAAATAAGTATTTTTAAAAACGTAGTTTGTGTTTGAAAGTAATACACCTTAATATTGAATTAAGTTGCGTAGAGTCTTATTTTGCAAAAGTGGTGCAATTTACAAAATATTGGTAAAAGATAATTTTGCATGTTGGCTAGAAACTGCATTAAAAAAAACTTTTTGCAATAACTTTTTTCGATATTTTCAGAAATAACCCAACTTTTAAATTATTTAAAAAAAAAAATAATATTTGACAGATAATGCGAATCACGTGACTACTATTTTTTTTGCTTAATTTTCATCTCGATCGAAGCAGTAGTGATGCCAAAGTCAAATTTCGAATAAAGCTATTAATAAAAAAAATCTCATATGATGCGGACTTTACTGGTCACCCTGTATAACACACTTTTGAAATTTGTGGAGCAACATTACACAATTAATTGACGTTCAGCCAGGGTTTAGGAAAAAACATAGCTGGGAAGCGGCAATACAGTAGCTAGACCATAGCTGACCAACGAAGAAGTATGGGATTACGCAGCAGACTCCTACCTAAAGCAATTCCAGTAAACAGAAACCAACTACGTAAGGAAAGCAGCACCATAGCATGTTAGGAATATACAATTCCACAGAGATGTTCGTCCAATGGGAACCGTTAATAGCATTTATAAAGAGAAAAGCAGCGAAAATCATCGCAAAACCAGGAACTCATCCCAATGAAAAACTTAGAAGGCTAATCAACTACGATCAAGTCAAGAACGCTGCCAGTATGATATCAGTTAGTGTCAGTTAAGTAAGGAAAACTCTGAAGCAAAAGATAAAAGGTAGCTGCTAATCTAAGTAATAATAACAACGAAAAAATAGGCTTACTCCCGCTCTAACTCGGCAATGCGTAGTTCTCTCCTTGACCATGAGGTGTCTATAAGTCTAGAGTGCAGGCACAACATAATTCCGCTAAGCACAAGCATACTACACTGCACCTCACATTCAGCTGCACAAACACCAAGTAGTAAGCTTTCCAAAAAAAGAAAAATAACACAAAGTATGCGGCCACAGCTGAGGAACTACGATACTATGGTATATTATGCGAGGTAAAGAAGCAAAGAACGCTCGAGGCGTGTGGAGCAGAAATACCAAGAATGATGTCTGGAGGTTTATACGCCATAGGCGGGAAAATCGAAGAAACAGGGGAAGTCTTGTCAATAGACAACCCCCTCAGGGTTGAATCTGACACTATCCTGCCTCATAGGGTGCCAGTCTTTAGAAAATTCTTTTAAAAAAATGTGTAGTTGTATTGGGTTATGGCTTTCCATGGGGGCTGAATAAGGATAAAGTGACCATCCTTGTCTACCCGCCCCAGGGTGTCCATTATGCTTAGATCCCTGTGTATTCTAATAAAAATATAGTTATACACTTGTCCGGTTTGCCACTACGTTTTTAGTTTTCATTATTTTCACGAACGTAAGAAAATAATAAAAGATAATATTTGTTAAATAACATTGGCTATAGGCGCGTTTGCCTTATTGAATTCTTAAAAAAATTGATACAGTTTAGTTTAAAATAAACAAGACAACCTTAAATTTCCTATATACAGGGTGTTTTGTAATTGAATGTCAATAATTAAGGGGGCGATTTTTGAGTTCATTTTAAAAAGAAAACTTCATATGAACGTATGTCCTAAACGTCTTTATTTTTGATATACAGGGTGGTAAAGTTTTCAAAAATAAATAGTTTTTTAATAATATCTGTAATACCACTTTAGATATTTTATTGAAATTTGGCAGACATGTACTATGTATAAAGATGTATTATTTACCGTACAACAATTTTTTTTATTTCCACCAGTGGCGTTCGTACGGAATTTCACCTGCCTATTTTGGCAGACATTAATGTAACGCTATATTTCTCGTAAAAATAAATCTCTTGAATTTTTTCAATTCGATGCACGGTTTTCGCTTAAAAAAATAAAAACCTTTTCTCTGCATGATCATAACAATATCGTTAATATGACAATATCACCATGCACAGAAATAGATTTTATTTCTTAGATCAAGTTTGCTTAGAAATGAATAAGGATCGTCTGTTAATAAATCAACAACAACCTTTGTGAAAAAAAAAGAACATACATAGAAACTAGATAAGTTGTTGAAAATGCCCTCCACCTTGAAGGATACACGCTTCAGCTTTTTTCCTCATATTGTCGCGCACTCTTTGAAGTATACCTTCAGTATTTCTTATTAAATCGAAGGAAGCTCTTATACGATCTTTCAGCTCTTCTAAAGTGTTTACTGGGGTGCGGTAAACCAGACTTTTAAGATGCCCCCATAAGAAAAAGTCCAAACTATTTAAATCTGGGGACCTAGGCGGCCATGGTTGAGGTCCGCCATGACCAACCCATCGGTTATTAAATGTTTGATTTAAATATTCTCTTGCTACAACACTAAAGTGAGCGGGCGCACCATCATGTATGAACCATATTCTGTTTCTTATTAAAATTGGTACTTCGTCTAGCAATATTGGCAAATCCTCCTCTAGAAACCGGCGATAATTATGGCCATTTAGCCTTTCTGGCAGGAAAAAAGGTCCAATTAAATAATTTCCAACAATTCCACCCCAGACATTTACCGAAAACTGTTCTTGCTGGTTACATTCTACAACTGCGTGGGGGTTTCCGTCGGCCCAAATATGGTTATTGTGAAAGATTCTGATTGCGTTTCTGGAAAAGTTAGCTTCATCTGTTAACATTATTTCATGGTCAAACAAGGGATTATGCGCAATTAATTCTGTTGTCAGGGCGGTTGTCATTCTTTTGTTTGACAGTTTATCAATATTTAAATTCGGGTTTTCGTGTCTTATTAATTTGGTGTTTAAAATATCCGAGTATTGTTATTTTGAAAGATAATGGTCAGGTTTACTAATGAGGAGTTGGCAGATATGCATTACATGTTTGATTTGGCTGATGGCAGTTCGCCGGAAGCTAGGCGATTGTGTCAAGAGCGGTTCCCTAATAGAGTCATACCAGATAGGCGAACATTTGCAAATGTACATCAGAAATTTTCACAATAACCATATTTAGAACTATATTTAGAAGAGCTGAAAGATCGTATAAGAGCTTCCTTCGATTTAATAAGAAATACTGAAGGTATACTTCAAAGAGTGCGCGACAATATGATGAAAAGAGCTGAAGCGTGTATCCTTCAAGGTGGAGGGCATTTTTAACAACTTATCTAGTTTCTATGTATGTTCTTTTTTTCACAAAGGTTGTTGTTGATTTATTAACAGACGATCCTTATTCATTTCTAAGCAAACTTGATCTAAGAAATAAAATCTATTTCTGTGCATGGTGATATTGTCATATTAACGATATTGTTATGATCATGCAGAGAAAAGGTTTTTATTTTTTTAAGCGAAAACCGTGCATCGGATTGAAAAAATTCAAGAGATTTATTTTTACGAGAAATCAGTAGCGTTACATTAATGTCTGCCAAAATAGGCAGGTGAAATTCCGTACGAACGCCACTGGTGGAAATAAAAAAAATTGTTGTACGGTAAATAATACATCTTGATACATAGTACATGTCTGCCAAATTTCATTAAAATATCTAAAGTGGTATTACAGATATTATTAAAAAACTATTTATTTTTGAAAACTTTACCACCCTGTATATCAAAAATAAAGATGTTTAGGACATACGTTCATATGAAGTTTTCTTTTTAAAATGAACACAAAAATCGCCCCCTTATTATTGACATTCAATTACAAAACACCCTGTATATATAATTATATTCTGAGGTTATGGCTTAAATTTAAAGTAAACCGTTATTGTAAATACATTTAGGTTAGTCGATTTACGAATATTTTACTGTTAATTAATAAAACAATAATAAGGGTACTCAAATAGAATATAATTATTTTTTAAAATTAAAGTTTAAATAAAAAACAGTAAAAGCACTTTTTTTAACGTCAACCTCTATACTTCTAAAAATATATAATTGAGTTATATTCACCTAAGAGTCCCTATTTAGCAGTATATTATATTTTGCAGTACAAGCAAATGATATGTTATATATAAATATACCTTAAAACAAATACAGCAGTTAGTTGTATATGTAGCCAGCATCTCAAAACTTATATCTTTTTTGAATAAATCGTTTTTTAAAAACAGTTTTTGTTGGACCGTAACATAATTGGCGCAGTCGGTAGGATTGACGGGGATAGTTTTTAAATGGAAACGCGTAGTTCGAGAAAAACCAGTTTTTCGCTAGCCTTTACGGAAAATTCGGGAAAACTTTTACTTAAGCGGAAACCGTGGAGTTTTAAGTTTGGCTTTACTTAAACCCGGTAGTAATAATCAAAATGCGAACTTTTTGTTTCAACAATTAACTGTCAATAAAAATACGTAAACGGACAAAAATTCGAGTGAGGGTGCAATCTGCTCCAAGACTCAAGGGAGGAGAACAAAAATCGTCGAATCCTGAGTGCAGAACAGGAACAAAAATCCCAGAGAGAAGACAAACATCGATTTTTTTATTGGAATAGACGTAAGAAGAACCCATGAAAACCATAATTTTAGCATTGTAAGTTTCTTTTGTACTATTCCCTTTTTTCAGTCCTTTTAGTGTTAAGTGTTTGATTCGACCATTTTCAATTTTTATTACTCTTACAAATTTTGTTTCGCATTCATTTTTATTAATTTTCAAAACGGAAGACCTTGCCGAATTATTAGGAAATTTGGCAATCGCGCCAAAACTTGATCAAGTTAATTTAATCGAAAATCTTATTGAAAACCAACAAATGGCGAACGCGAAACCAAATTATAACCTAATTCGCTACCAAGCTGACAACATTCCAAATTTCGACGGAAATGCGAAACAATTAAGTAGATTCATACGTTCATGTGAACATTTTTTGCAAAATCATCAAGATCGCAATTATGTCGATGATCAAATAAATATCTGTTTGTTTCATACAATTATTGGTAAATTAACGGGTAGAGCCGCTGATCTCCTCGCGTCTGGAACTAAATACTTGGCAGCTTATAAAAGATGCCCTTATTTCAACCTTTTCTGACAAACGATCTGAAGACTGTTTGGTACAGGATATAATATGCATGCGGTTAGAGAAAAATTAACCTATCCAAAATTTCGGTCTTAGAATCCAAGACTCACGAAGTTTATTATTTACCAAAATTAATAACTCTCAAGCAATAATAGCTGCAGTAAAACTTTTTAAAATTGAACAGTATGACGATATTTGTTTAAATGTGTGAATGCACTGACTTGCCTTGCGAGAAGGAGGTTCAATGCCTTGGGCGAACCATTCTATAATAATCTGAAGAAAGTAAGCTACTTACAACTCGGTTGATTCACTATTAACGATAGTGGCTGATTGGAATGAGCTGCCACGATTCTTTTGCTTTCTGTCACGCTAGCAATCGGGAAACTGATGCGGACAGGGAACACGTGTGGTATCACAACGGTCCTGATAGGACTACATAAGACGGTTTGGTACAACGCCAGAAGTATGCCATTCTAACCTACGCTAACCTATAAATTCGCTTATCCTGGGACACGCTGTATATTCCTATCGGATCGGCCTTAAAAATATGCATTTATGGCGTCTCTCAATTGGTTAGTTTCTGCAAAAGTCCCCCTGGGTACTTTTTCAAATATCTGCTGACTTTTCTTGAATGCAGAAACATAATTAGAGTCCGTGCATTGGGTCTATAAAATTTATCCGCCTTATGATTCTTGTTGTACACTGTACAGGGCGAATTATTTAATTGGAATAAATTCGATAACGAGGAATCCATATTACATTTTTTTGTTTAATAGTTTTCTTTTTTTCTTTAATTTTACCTCTTATCTATAGGGATAAAAACCAACCCAATTTTAAAAAAGTAAAAATTAATGTTTTTAATTATAGCTAAATTTAAAAGTAAAGAAAAAAATATATTCTTTGTCACTTAACTAGTTTTTGTTCATTCCTATTTACACATGTAAACTACACTGATTGATTGATTGTACTTTTAAAAGCTTACAGGATAACTGAGATAATATGGAATGGTAGATACATCAATTTGTCATGCATCAGTGACATTGGTTAATGTCTAGACCACAGATATGTAATGTATTATAAGGAAACCAAATTATTTACATTTTGTCCCAATCAGAAATCGTTTTTAAAAATAATCGGTGACGACAAATTTCTGCTGATTGCCTATATCTAACCTCTATAAACCTAGCAGAATAAGGTGCTCAAAATTAAAAAATTTTGAATGAAAAATTAGGTGCTAGTTAGGTGCTAATTAGGTGCCAACTTTAAAATTTAGGTGCTCCTATGGTTTTTGAGAAAATTATATTTTTGTGTTGTTCTGCTAGATTAACGTTAAGTTAGCAGAACGTAACTGTCAAATAAGCTAATCAAGAACAAAATGTAGTGCCAAAAGTAGGTGCTTTTTTGGTGCTTATTGAATATCTAAAAAAAAATTTTATTAGTTAAGGTTTTTAAAAAATACGGCCATGTGTCCTCTTAAAATTAACGGAACAAATTCCGTCTAAAAGGTATATCGGCAACCGGTTTGTTCGTTGTTACCCAGAGCATTTTTTTTGTATTTAAATTTTATAAAATAATATTAGCTAAAAAAATTGAATTAAAAAAAAATGCTCTGATAACAGTGGTAACAACGAACAAACCGGTTGCCGATATACCTTTTTACGGAATTTGTTCCTCTTAAAATTAGCAGAACATGGCGGTATTTTTTAAAAACCTTAACTAATTACATTTTATTTTAGATATTCAATAAGCACCTAAAAAGCACCTAATTTTGGTACTACATTTTGTTCTTGATTGGCTTATTTGACAGTAATGTTCTGCTAGCTAGCGTTAATCTAGCAGAACAACACAAAAATATAATTTTCTCAAAAACCATAGGAGCACCTAAATTTTAAAGTTGGCACCTAATTAGCACCTAACTAGCACCCAATTTTCCATACAAAAATTTTCAATTTTGAGCACCTAGGTTTATAGAGGTCTATATATACCGCCTGCGTTTGAAAACGAAGGTTTTATTAGATGCATTTATGATGTGAACATATTAGGTAAAAATAATATATTAAATATAATATGTGAATTTTTTTAATTTTCTTCTCTAGTCAAATTATTTATAGTTTCCCAATCATATCGAATCATAATGCTTTAGGGAAATCTCAATGGAAACGCTGTACGGACATTTTTATTACGAGTGACGCAGAATTTTTGATATTTATTCATTATCTGTGTAAGTATTGGAAATCTGTGTTAAGTGTTAGAAATCTTTATTATAGGGCATCTCTATTACAACTCATAAAAGATAATACACTTGTCAACATTATCAACCCAATTTATCAAACACGTTTTCAAGTAGAAGACAAAATTGTATTACCCAGGATGCAAAAAGCAGTAGGCCAGCAAGCTCATATCTATATTGGTAAAAAAATGTATAATGCATGCGGTACGGTATAACCTTTGTCAGTTTTCTTCATATTATGTCTCTTCTACACATCAATTTTTTAATTCCATAAAAGCTCCATTAAGGTTCTACACCGTTTTCTCTTCTGCTAAAACCATCAGTATTAAATAAATTTTCTGTCTCCTGATGATAAACGTTTCTACGTTTGAAACATGTAGAGACTCCTAGAGCGTTTTTATTCTAATAAATTTTGTGGAGGAAGACTTTAGGTTTTTTCTTTCTTTCCCATACTTTCAACTCCACTTTAAGCACGGACTATTTCTTCAAATTAAAATACGTAGTGTTAAGGTGAAGTTCTCAACGTCATTCAATCTATTGCCAACCTATAAGCTATTTCGCCTTGCTATTTTTAGTTTATTTTTTTATTATTGAACATTTAAGTAAAATCAATATTGTCGGCATATTATTTGGAAAATATCTGGCAAAATATAAAAATATAAATTTATTTCATTACTAATTTTGGGAGAATTGTATAGTGAAAGAACAATGACAATCATAATTAAGTAAAAATTTTACCCAATATTTTCACTATACAATTCTCCTACAATAATTTATGAAATTCCTTGATATTTATATAATATGTCAATTATTACCTATAAAAGTCGATATTTTATTTACATTTTGTGTAAAATTCTAAAAAAAAAATCTAAGCCAAATAAATTACAGGTTGGCAAGCATGTTGATACTCCCCCTTAACATTCAAAATATTAGTCAAACTTTTTTTGACGTTGACACTAACAAAATTATCAAAATATTTGCTGTTATCTTCTTAAAATAATAATTCGGACCCGAATTATTTATTTTCAGAACCTATTAATGGTTAAATAATAATTTTGGATATACTGCATAAAAATTATTAAACTTTTGCAAGTGAGTTCAGCTTATTGAACTTCTTAAAAACGCAGATATGCATGCTTTTAATCTAAAATAAACAAGGATATTTGACATCCTTAAATTTTTCATGGGATTTTCCATGCTGCGCCAGCAGAAGCTACTCACCATGGATAAAAGGCGCATGGCCTAACGTAAAAGAAAGGTAAGCTATAGAATAACTAGCGTGTACCCGGCCTGCGTTGCAATGCCAGGCATTATACGCCTCTGAGATAATAATAACGCGAGTTCACCATCACGTCAGGATTTATAAATGCAAACCCGACCAAACCTCTAAATTTATCAGTGTTTCTCTACAATATTATGCATGTATTATACATAAAAACCTTCCTCTTGAATCACTCTATCTATTAAAAAAAAACGCTTTAAAATCCGTTGCGTAGTTTTAAAGATTTAAGCACATACAGCTGGGGACAGACGCGACAGCGACTTTGTTGTTTTATACTAGCGTGTACCCGGCATGCGTTGCAACCCGCTGGTATAAATACAAACCCGATATATTAGTACCCGGCATGCCACTTTCTGAAATGGCACCCGTGCAAAGCCGGGGCGGGTCGCTAGTTATACATAAAAACCTTCCCCTTGAATCACTCTATCTATTTAAAAAAAACCGCTTCAAAATCCGTTGCGTAGTTTTAAAGATTTAAGCATATATAGGTAGGGACGGACAGACAGCGACAGCGACAGCGACAGCGACAGCGACAGCGACAGCGACAGCGACAGCGACAGCGACAGCGACAGCGACAGCGACAGCGACAGCGACAGCGACAGCGACTTTGTTTTATACTATGTTAAGACTATGTTATTATTTATCCAATCTCAGTTTGAGGACATTCCAATCATTCCATACGGCGGTAAACAGTCTCAAAGAGACCGACCGCACAACCAGGGTTGTCAGATCTTTCTTCTTCAATTTTTAAGTTTTTTTATTAAAGATATTTCATTTATATCAGTATTCAATTGTTAGTCAGTAACTTTCTTTGAAAGCTAGTTTGCAAATATACTTTAAACCTCGGAGTTTGAGTGTGACAGAAAAAAATAACAAGCCATTCATTGTTATAATAATACATTCTTTAGTTCTTAAGGTTTTCAGTGTTTAAAAACAACTAATTAACAAACCCTTGTTTCTCGTATATACTTACATTGTGCTTACAAATCCGAAAATTTTGAAGAATTGGCAACAGCATGTAATTTGTTGCGGTTGGAAGCGCCAGGATATAAGCTGAACCGGTACCCGGCCCGTCTAACGATCGATTCTGCTAGACAGAGATAGGCCAGTGACCGCCGATGGCGTGGAAGAGACGGAGATAAAATATACGTGGTTATGCCTTGATGAACGGGCCGAAGTCTGGTTGACGAGAATAAAGTTCTGGTAAAAAAATTAAAGCATTTTCTGAGCAGTGTCGTGCCGTGTCAGGTTTATTTTTCTGATTTTAGTTTTGTATCTAGAATTTTTAAGTTACCTTATATTTATTATTTTAATATAATATTATTATATATACAGTGCATGGGTTTATAAAGCGTAGTATGTACAAACACCTAATGTAAAACAAACTTATAAGTGTGTATACGCATATTAATTATTTGAGTGGAACGCCTATGGTTAGGAAATTCCCACAGTTTAATGTCATTAAATTGACCTAAGAAACACTATAAGATATGTACTTAGTACCAAGTAAACACATTCCGGAACTGTAAAATAGCTTCTAGTAAACCAAAAACCCGGAAGGAAAAATGCAGGTGATGCTTTAAAACAATTTAAACCCCAAACAGAAACAAGTATAGTCCTTCTAATGACCCTCCCTTGAATGTACGTCACATCATCTGACATCAGTTTCAATTCGAGTCATCGGCCTTTTAAATCCCCAGGCAAAGAAAATGGTGCTAAATTTAATAGGCTATTATGAAGAAGAGCAAAGACAGTCAACAAAAACCGACGACTTAATAAATCCGAAGTCTATCCAAATAAAAGTTTCAGAAGCACTAAATGTTGTCATCAGAACTATATAGGAGATTATTAAAGAAAATCGCAATAATATTTCTTTAAAAAAAACTACTGAAAAGAATAAGAAATGTAATCTGCAATATGGACAAATCAAACATGCACATAACTGCATCAGTTTTAAAAGATGCTTTATGGAATCGTGGGATTTTGGAAATTGGATTTAAATCTTTGTCAATATTAATAAAACATCTGGGATTTCGGTGTATAAAAGACTGCAATAGGAAATATTTGTGTGAACTTCCAAATATTATCAAGTCAGCGAGTAACTTTTTTAAGAAAATACGTCAAAGATTCCCAGTTTAGAAAAGCTATCTTTTTAGACGAAACTCGGATTTTTTTCCAATGGAACTGGGTCTAAATCCTGGCCAGATAAGTCAACAAAATCAGTTAAACAAAAAAAAATGTTTGGCGTAGTTCGGGAAAGAGATTTATTATTTTGCATGGTGGCTCATCCGCTGATGCGAATTTATTATTTTCTACCACCTCAAAAAGCTCTAATTATCACCACAGCATGGATCACGAATCATTTTCCCCAACCTTCACTAATCGTTTTGGACAATGCTTTCTATCATTCCCGGATTTTAAACAAACAACCAAATTTATAGTGGAAAAAAAGTAACATTTTTCAGTGGCTAGTGAGAGAAAATCATAATCCATTTACTAAAACCAGAACTAATTTTAGTGTTTTAAAAAGCCAAGAATATATTATGCAGATGATGAAATTTTGCCACTTTACTAGTGCCAATTTAAAGCCATAGAATTAATATGGGCCGACAGAAAATCCTATTTGGAGAAACATATTGGTACAGGACTTACATCTTATGAGGTTGAAAGGGTATGGCAAGACTCTCTGGAGCATAGTGTGTTCCAATATTATTACCGAAGACTATTGAAAAAAGGTGGAACACACAGAAAAAATAATTGTGGATTGGTAGGATCGAGAAAAAGTTTTACGTGTCCAAGTTAACCCCATAGTTATTTTAGTTTCTAGTAAAGACGATAGTGACACTTTTGATGAGTCAAACTGCTATTTTGAGTTTTTTTATACCGTGCGAGTAAAAATTATTTGCATCAAAGAGGGCCTTGCATCTAAGGACGTAATGCTTAGCCGTAAAGCTTAATACCTGTTGGGTGTCAGTAACTATCTTAATTAACAATCAATCAGTTATTCCGTCATCTTTGACAGTCGTTACAAGTAATTTGATTCATCCCTAATTTTTCCAATTTCTTGAACAATTCACATAATGAGCTTTACGGAACAGCACAAAACATTCAGGGTTGAAGCGTATTTTCGAAACAGGGTTAGAGTAAATGGTGAGTGGCAATACAATCCGGGCTTGTGCATGGACGATTTTCAGGAACATTTTCCTAACGTTGTTTTTATTGCTGGGATTTTATCATTGCCTGAAAAGAACCGTGGCTGTTTTTAGGGAAACAGGTTCTATACAACACAAAAAAGGAGCAGGAAGACCATCTGTAAGAACAGAAGAACTCGTTGGAAACGTGCATGGAATAATGCAAAATACGCCGACAAATTGTATAAGACGCCTGTCCCAAGAAGTGGGAAGATCTTATGGAACATGCAGGACTATACATAAGAAGCAGCTAAATTTATTTCCTTATAAAGTGCAAGTATTCCAAGAAATACAAGCCGCAGATTTTGAAAGACGCAGGAATTACTCTCAATGGTTTACCCAAAGAATTGTTGGTCCTATTTTTTTCCATGACACAGTTACAGCACAGCGGTATAGAGACAATATTTTGAATCCATTTGTGGAGCAATTACTTGACGACGAACTACGTTTTGGATATTTTCAACAGGACGGTGCAACCGCCCATACAGCCGCCGAAACTATTAACTACTTACGCAATTTTTTCGACGACAGATTGATCAGTTTTCGATCAAACATTGAATTCTCACCTAGATCACCTTGTTTATCGGTTATGGATTACTTCGTTTTTCCTTATTTAAAGAACAATATTTTTATAACACCAGTTGCAAATTTAGAACAATTACAAGAATGGATTGTACAAGAATGTGTAACATTTCTCCAAAGATGCTGGTCAACACTTTCGAAAATATGAAGAGACGTGTGAATTTATGCTTGGAGCATGGCGGTGGCCAATTTCAGCAATTTATGTAATTAGTTTTCTTTTTCTTTCTGTATATTCTTACTTTGTTAATTTTGTAAACAACAAAAATACATTTGTATTTGTCTACTTATTTTAACAAGAGTCTGCAGGGCGAACCAAAATTTCTTATTTTCCTATTTCCATATTTTTTAATTCCGTCGAAAAGGTATATTGGCAACCGATTTGTTCGTTGTTACCCAAAGCATTTTTTTTAATTCAATTTTTTCCACTAAGTAATATTATTTTATAAAAATTAAATTAAAAAAAATGCTCTGGGTAACAACGAACAAACCGGTTGCCAATATACCTTTTCGACGGAATTTGTTCCTCTAGTTATCGCCTCCTGTTAATATGAACAACTTTGCCAAATGTAAAAAATATGGAAATAGGAAAATAAGAAATTTTGGTTCGCCCTGCAGACTCTTGTCGTATTTTATTACTCATTCGTTTGGCATATCATGTCATAATATAAATTTGACAAAATAATTTTAACCTAGATTTGCTTAGATATATCGTCCCCATATAATTCTGATCTAAACCAAGCCCTACGTTTTTTAATCCAAGCCGTCTTTGATGAAAATAATTTTTGCTCGCACGGTACTTACGTTTAGAAAAATGCAGCTTAATTTTAGGGCCTCTGATAAGATTTTCTTAGTATAATTTAGACTACTAGGAACAGCTTGTAACACATTTTTCTGGATATAGGTACTTTATTTATTAAGTCGCCGGTTTTATGTTGATTTTCTCTGCTTCTCTCTTATGTAACTTTTTTAATTAATCACTGTTTTGTTGCCAATTATTATTCATATATACTTAGTATACATAGCTAAAAAATATATGATTTCGAAAATAAAATGTTGATTTCTCTCTCTGGCTCTAAAATTTTTTATGATGTCAAACGCGATCTTAATGTAAATGTAACTTCGAACGTACTCCAATCTAACTTGACAAATAAAACTTAACCCCGTTTTCTTCTGACTTGACAGATAAAAATTTTATGTCAGCTGTTTATAATTCGAAGTTTTTTATTTTCCTGATTTACATTTTTGAAAACTCTATTCTGCTATTATAATTTCAGATAATTTCATGGCGTCAGACCCGCCTTGGCCTGCTGTTAGACTGATATTAAATTTAAAAAGCATGTTCCAGAGCAATTAAAAATACGCAGTTGTATAAATTAATTACTCTTTTTATCGATTAGTACCTACTTGATTAAATTTAAAATTGATTGATTATAGCATAACAGAGAATACGTGCTGTCACTATCAGAATGCGTTTGTACCTACGTTTGTACAATAATACGGGTTGTCCCGGCGGATACCGCTTCGATTTATACAGGGTGTACGAACAAAGGAGGTTAATCCGATATCCATATATTTATACTGTATATATTTAAACAGGGTGTTCTAATAATAATATTAGGGAGAAATTAACCTATAGTCATGTCTTATTCGTGCTTTCAACATACCTTATAAATGACAAGGAATAAAAATTTAAAATTTGGTACTTATAAATAAGTTAATATGCACTTTGGAATAGCCAATAGAAAAATAGGATTGCCATTTAAAAAAATATGAATATCGTCATATCTCTAATTTGAGACACACTGTATCAATATTATTTTTATAAAAAAATACCACAACGTAAAGTGTTAATACCCGTGCTCAAGCATTTTTTCAAAAAAAAACTACTGTTATTATTTCAAGTTACAAACTCAATCAACAATCAATCAAAATGTCTTTTATTTTGGTAAACATATAGTGGTCACATAAAATTTGGAAAAGTGGTGACGGTATCCAAACCAGTTGCTCTATACAACCACCCTAGATAAGTTATAATAAAAGATATTTGTTTACATAACAAAATACTAAACTATAACAATGAGCTAGTTAAAAAACTATTACACTAATAAATTAGTTAATTTTACGAAAGAAAATGTTTAAAAAAAATATGTGTTCAAAAACATAAAAAGAAAAAGAAAAACATAAAAACAACCGTTAGTTATATCACTATCAATAATCATCTCAAAGTCCGACCTCTGCTCCCCAATATCTCTTTTTTAACTAATCTAATGAACATACAGGGTATTCCCTACTCGATGGTTCATTAGAAGTATCTGGAGAACGAAAAGAAAACTAATTTTGAAATTTTCACTACGGCCATAGGAGACTGCGCTCTAGCTTTTAAAAATAATTTCGCGGTTTCAGTGTTGCCAGATCTATTGATTACTGACATCAACTTTGGAATTTTAAATGAAACACCCTGTATATTTTTACATTTTTAAATTCCACATAAAATTATAATTATTTTTTATTAAATGCATTATTAGTCTATACTTCATAGTTTCCGAGATATTGACTCTCGAAAAGTGACATTTTTGAACTTTGACAGCTTCTAACTTTCTAACAGTACGTCCTAGAGCAAAACGGCTTACATGTCCCTATCTTCAATTTTTATTATCTTCCCAAAAAAATCAACTTCCGGTCAAACCGGATGTAACTCGAAAGCAGGAACTATAGTTGTTCCGGTTTAACCGGAAGTTGTTTTTTTTGGGAAGATAATAAAAATTGAAGATAGAGGCATGTAAGCCGTTTTGCTCTAGGACGTACTGTTAGAAAGTTAGAAGCTGTCAAAGTTCAAAAATGTCACTTTTCGAGAGTCAATATCTCGGAAACTATGAAGTATAGACTAATAATGCATTTAATAAAAAATAATTATAATTTTATGTGGAATTTAAAAATGTAAAAATATACAGGGTGTCTCATTTAAAATTCCAAAGTTGATGTCAGTAATCAATATATCTGGCAACACTGCAACCGCGAAATTATTTTTAAAAGCTAGAGCGCAGTCTCCTATGGCCGTAGTAAAAATTTCAAAATTATTTTTCTTTTCGTTCTCCAGATACTTCTAATGTACCATCGAGTAGGGAATACCCTGTATAAGTGGAAGGGAATTATACAGTGTGATAGCACTGTAGGAAAACGATCCCTTAAAGAGTTCCGTTCTGTGATAAGGTACAATGTACAATGTCTATATTTTTTACACCATCAGAAAGTAGAGATTTTAACGAACAAAAAGCCCACCGACTTTTTTAAAAAAGCAGATATTTTGACGTGAGAATTTTCGATTGAAAATTAGGGTGCTTTTTCGATATTAAGTCAAAATAAGGTTAAAAAATAAATATTTTAAATCAAAAAAATTACTGTGTGTTTGGGACATAAAAAGGTAAGTTTTCACCAAATTTCGTGTATAAAAAAAAATATTTTGTAAAAGATAAAAATAAAAAACCAAAAACTTGGTTATTTGAATTTTTCACATAAATTTTGAGGTTATGTGAAAAAAGTGCAAATACAAAAGTTTTAGATCTTTTTATTACCTACAACTTTGCCATTTAACGTTTTTCCATAGGACTTGTAGTTTTGCCGGAAATCGAGATAAATCGTTTTCTACCCTTAAAAACTCACCCCCTTCCACTTCCCGACCTCGGATCACCCGTAAATTATTTTTCCTTTCATTTTTGTTATATTCTCTTCCTTTTCTTTTTTCATCTTACTATTATTTTTTTGGTTTCAAAAATTATCGACCCTGGTCTAATTGTAATTTGAAACGTTCTTCAACATTAAGCCAACCGGAATTTAGCAGACTTGCAGTTATATGATCATACTTTCGGCGGTTATAACAAAAACGTAAACAGGAATTTTGGATTTCTTGTAGGCTGTTTTTATCCCTTCTCAACAATGCAGGCCAGTATACGATGTTACAATAAGTTAATTGTGATAATACCAAGGAATTGGTTATTAAAAATATCTTTATGCAAATATAATAGATTCAGTGAAAAAAAATGTTTTTTTATTAAGTTGTTAACGTGAGAATTAAACCTTAAATCAGATTATATAATATACAAGCCTAGAAAGTATTAACTGGTTGTAAAGCAACCCTGTTCAGTATGATCCTAAAAGCAGGGTTGTCAAAGAGCTTCTTTCTATCTTTCCCTCACCCTGTATAGATCGAAGAGGTTCCCGCCGGGAAACCCTGTATACGAGGCTGCTAACTTTCCGAAATCGCTGATGGGCTAGCTGTATGTACAGGGTGGCCAACTAAAAATGCGAGGTACAGTATCTGGGAAAATATTCATCGTAGAGACTTGCGGCAAAAAAAATTATTACTAAAACTGCCAAGAGAAAAACCTGGAAAATATTTGTAAGTTTCCAAATCCACCGCTAGAGGGCGTAAATCCAAAATTTTCATTTTCTGAAGGGTAAACCCTGTAAATTTTTGAATTTTCAAATTCCACATAAAATTATAATTATTTTTTATTAAATGCATTATTAGTCTATACTTCATAGTTTCCGAGATATTGACTCTTGAAAAGTGACATTTTTGAACTTTGACAGCTTCTAACTTTCTAACAGTACGTCTTAGATCAAAACGGCTTACATGTCCCTATCTTCAATTTTTATTATCTTCCCAAAAAAATCAACTTCCAGTTAAACCGGAACAACTGTATTTCCTGCTTTCGAGTTACATCCGGTTTAACCGAAAGTTGATTTTTTTCGGAAGATAATAAAAAGTTCAAAAATGTCACTTTTCGAGAGTCAATATCTCGGAAACTGTTAAGGATAGATGAATAATGCATTTAATAAAAAATAATTATAATTTTATGTGGAATTTGAAAATTTTAAAAAATTTACAGGGTGTACCCTTCAAAAAATGGGAAATTTTGGATTTACGCCCCCTAGTGGCCATTTCAGAAAGTTGAAAATATTTTCCAGGTTTTTTTCCTAGCAGTTTGAGTAATATTTTTTTTTGCCGCAAGCCTCTACGATGGATAGTTTCTCAGATACAGTACCTAGCATTCTTAGTTGGTCACCCTGTATATAGGTAATCCAATGCAAAATTTAAGGCTACCAACTATTGGGTTAAACAACTCCCCAGTTGCTGCTAGGCAATACCCCAGACGTCATAAAATTCGTTACGAAATTTTTTTTACCTGATCTAATATGGAAAGCCTTTCACAGACTGAAGTAATGTAATGGCATTCTTTAAATCATTCATAATGGCTCGTATCTATAATATTTTGGTAGAGAGTCGTTTTCAGATGTATTTTAGTTATTTTAAAAGAATACATTTAAATTTCAAATTTTATTCGAAAAAAATTGTATAAAATACTTTAATATTATCACCTTTTTTTATATTGTTTTAAATTATGTTTATCGCGGATGAAGGTGTAATAAACAGGCAAAAAAAATTACAAAATAAAGCAATGCGAATTACAATTAACATGGATACATATACAAAATTAATGACATGTTAAAAAAATTAGAATGATTAAATGTAAAAAATTTACGTTATTTTTATTGGTTAGTTGGAGCAGAAAAGTCTTCTCTACCTTCTTATATCTGGTTTTGATATTTATTTGTAGTTAGTAAGTTCAAAATTATATGTTACCTTCCCATGTGAAGAAATTGACTGTTCTTAATTATTGTGATCAGCATGATAATTAAGTATTTAAATATTGAGAAAGAAAATATTTTTCTAACCACCTACAAATTCTTATACAATAAGGTTGTATTTCACACAGTTAGACAGATTTAGCTTGCCAAGTAGTAGTAACAAGATTTATTTAGCGATATGCTACAATTTAACAAATTTTATAAAATATTAAAACAAATTTAACATCACCTTTGAAGTATTAAAGTTTTATCACTCATTATTCTATTTTCTAAATAAATAATTATTTAATGACTTTTAAAAGTTTTTCAGTAAATTTACTAGAAACGATAGCTATCAAAAAAACCATAAAAAAACAAATGTATTGTTGTTAATAATCAAACCGAAATACCTTTACGCGCTTCCCTAATTCTTAATAGCACACTAATTTAGGACTAAATATGCATCCTGTACCTTTAAAAGTTAAGGAAAACCCACAGTTGACCATTCAATCTTCTAATTCTAATTTTAACTTTATGACATGTTTATAACTACCATAATATCATATAAATACCTTTGTAATGTCACGTAGAATTTAGTATCTTCTTGTACTCCTTTGAAAATGACCCGAAAGGGCCGAAACACGTGTCAGGAAACTGATTAAATTTGTGAAACATAACAAATAGTTATTATTTTTTCTTCTTGTGCAATGGAACAACAGTTTCACCAAGCATGTAGCCCAACACAAATTGTTATATTCACTTAATCCTTTAAAGAAAACCCATTTATATGTCAAATGTTTTGATACCCTACCTAGACAAAAATCTTTGTTATACCTGGTTCAACAGTTATAATTTTTAAAATTTTGAGTTATAAAATAATATGTCAAATGAAAAGGCAGTAAGTTATGTTGTATTTTAAAAATAAAAGTATAATTTTTTTTTAATATTTAACCACTATCGTTTCTCTAACCTAAAATTAGTTTTCGTATATTTATAAACATTTAAAATTATACGAATCACTTTATTTTGCATAACTTGCACTCTAAATACCCCGTCATTTGCTGTGTATATGTCGTAGGCTGATAGTGAAATCCGTCATTTCAGTAAAAGCCTAGTCAGTTCATGAAGCGTCGGCGGATTGTGTAAAAACATGGAATTACACGATCTGCCGCGTCACTTCATGAAGATACCTTGACGTTTCGGCGTATTATGTATAACACAATCTGCCTAATTTTAAATATCGTCACTTCATGAAATGCCACAAAAACAAGGCATATTGTGTAATTCCGTCTAAAAGGTATATTGGCAACTGGTTTGTTCGGGTTTGTCAGAGCATTTTTTTAATTTTTATAAAATAATATTAGTTCAAAAAATGTAATTAAAAAAAAATGCTCTGGGGAACAACGAACAAACCAGTTGCCAATATACCTTTTAGACGGAATTACACAATCTGCCGACTGACATGACATCGTTAGGTACTACATGAAGTGACGATATTTAAAATTAGGCAGATTGTGTTATACATAATACGCCGAAACGTCAAGGTCTCTTCATGAAGTGACGCGGCAGATGGTGTAATTTCATGTTTTTACACAATCTGCCGACGCTTTATGAAGTGACTAGGCTTTTCATGAAATGACGGATTTCACTATCAGCCTACGACATATATAATATTTGAACATAAAAAATGAGGTAAAATTCTTGTGTTATAGATTGTTTTTCGTGAAAACAAACATAAATTTTTACTAATTCTTTTTAAATAATTAATTTTTTTTTCAATTTTCGATACAAGATTTTTAAAATGTAATTCAAATGTTCAGTTAGAATTTAAAATTACTCCCAAATATTTAAAAGACTGTATAATTTCTCATTTTTCATCATCAATAAAAATATTTATATCTATATTATTCACATTATTTCCGATAACCATAAATTGTGTTGTAGAAATATTAACTTTAATTTATTTATCTTTAACTATTTTAATATAGATTTTGTTTCAAAATTTAAAATTTCTATACAATCAAGAATATTTTTACCCTTAATAGGTATATTATAAAGTATCATCAGCAAACATTTGAATAAAACTTTGTTTCAAAACATTTGGCATGTCATTTATATAAAAAAATAAATATTAATGGACCCAAAATTCTACCTTGTGGTAGCCAATATTATTAAATTTCTTTAAAAAAAAATGATATCTATTTTTGCTTTTTGTTGCCTATTACTTAAATAAATTCTATTTAATTATAATTAAATAATTTATAAACAACTCCCCTTAATCCATACTAATTTTATTGTTTAAAATCCAAAAATACTGCCAATACAACTTAATTTTTGTCAACGCTTCGTTTCCAATTTTTAATTACATACTGGACTGCTATTTCTGATAAATTTCCTTTTCTGAAACCAGCTTACATATTTTCTAATATTTTGTTTTTTTCAGTAAATTCTAGTATCTGTTCATAAACTGTAATTTCTAATAATTTTTCAATATCCAGTTATATATTTATTGGCCTCATTTCACAGCTCTTTTTTGTATTTTTAATTTTTGGAAGTGGTGTTATAAAGAACATTTTAGATCTTCAGGTATTTCTCCATATTTTAGGCAATTATTGATTGATCGTTATAATTTCACCTGTGCTTGTAAAGGTTCTTTCATTACTTTTTTTGATAACATTTCACTATAGATATTTTTTGATTTGAAATTGTTGATTTTAAATTTTATTTATCTTTAAGAAACTTCTTGGAATTCTTCAATGATATTGAAACATGTGACAATTTTTGGACATTTTATTTCCAACCTCGATATCATCAACTATTTCTTTAATACTATTAACCTAATAATTGTCTATATTTTATTCTTATTTTCAACAATACAAATCGGATTTGTTTCTTTTCTGCCGTTAAATACCATTTCTTTTATTTCACCTTTTGTAGTTGGCTTTACAAAATTCTTTAAACTTTTTCACATTCTTTTCGGATCATATTTGTTTCTATCTATTTATTCATCATACTATTTTTTTTTCTTTTTTTAAGACACTGACACAAGAATTTCTTAATTTTTTGTACTCATCCCAACCATTAAAATTTTGGGTTGTAATAAATTTTTTATACATTTATTTTTATATACGTTTTTTCTTCGCTTCTATAATATTTTTGTTAAACCACGGTATCGGATGATTTCTGTTGGTAAATATCTTTATAACTACAATTTTGTTAATAGACTTTTCAACATTACATATATTGTCGAACAAAACATTGACATTTAAACTATCATACTTCCAGACACAATGATAAGAGTTCATTTTACAATTTTTTGTCGTCAGCATACTTCATAATTTTACTTTTCTCTCTTTTTTCTAAAATTTTTTAAATATTTACAAAAGTCAGTACTACTAAGAAATAATAAGAAATCACGTATTGCAAAATCCGTACTATTAAAACCATTAAATTTCAGATGGATGGAAGAAAATAATAAATATAAACCTGCGATGATAATGGCCCAAAATGTTGCTCCATTTGAGATCATTAATTATAATTTGATATCAAGTCCTTGTAGTCCAAATCGTTGCAAATGTGTTACAAATAATCTTAGGTGTGCTGAGCTGTGTATATGTGAAGGTGACGAAGACACATGTAAAAATAATACTGATAGGGAAGCAGCTGTTATTGACAGTAGCTATGAAGAGAACTTTTAAATAAAGCACTTTTATTAAGCCTAATTTATTTTTAAAAACCAACTTTCGGTATCAGAGTACGGTTGCAAGATTGATTATTTGATTGTAGTCGGTACATACAAGTATTTAAAAAAATAGGTATTCTTTTTAGAGAAAAGAAAATTCATTTATATTAAAATTGAGCTCAGTCTTACCCTCGTTAAGAGTTATTTGAAATGTCTAGCAGTCAAATTAATGTAACTTTAAAATTAAATTTCGTTATTTTATACGAGGCACAATATTTTATAATTCGAATCAAATTTTCGTTATACTTCTTTCACATTTAATATAACCACTTCCATAAAAAATAAGGTACCTAAGACAATTATTGCCACCCTAAGGAATTTTTATTTTTCATTTCAAGATTTTTAACTAAATCAACCTGTACGTAATGAAAAGCATTCTACAGCATGTCCTCTTATATGGAAAGCATACCATATATTTGTAATTTCAATTATTTTTTTTATTTTATCATTTTTAAAAAACATTGCAAAATGACAATATTTGGAACATGTAACCCAAATATTGCCATGTAGTGGCAATATTAGGAATACCATTAAAAACACTGAAATAAGCAAAATAACAAACAAAACTTTATTTATATTTAGGTAGGTACACTTCATAATATCGTAAATGCTACCCAGCTACAAAATAAAAAGGAACTTTCTTATAAAAAAACAAAATAAAATATAACATTCTTAAAAAAAAAATGTCTCACTGGACAAATAAAGATTCCTTTGTCAGTCTTAGTCAGGCCAACACATTCTTCGTGGACATATCTGTCACATAGAGAACACAACGTCATATCGATTTGCTTTTCTATTTTGCATAGGAAACAGAACCAATAAGACTCAACCACAAGCGACGATTTTTTTGTACGACTTTTTTTGGAGCAGATTTCGTGTGTACGACTTTTCGCTTAGGAGAGAATAAATCTCTCGTTAGTGTTTGGGCCCTTGAATTAATAGCAGGCTTCCTTTGTGATGACGAAACTTTTATTTCAGGAGTAACCAAAAAACCCATGTCATTGAACGATGTATTCAAATCTGTGTAGGATGCATCACGAAGGGAAGCTTCTGAATCTGGCAATAATCGTTAGTTATCATCCTTGGGTAATCAGCACATTTTTTTTTGAAAAATAATATAGGTATTATTATTAATTTGTGGTTAACAAATTATTTGTTTCCCACATATTAATTATAAATTAAATTACATAATAAACCAAAAAGTATACATATATGCCAAATATTGCCATGGCAATATTTGGTCTACCTAAGGATGGCAATATTAGGTACCCGTGAATCCACTGGACAAAACTAAGGATTTCAAGAAACACCTTTATATTAAACATAACAATACTACAACAACAAAACGTGTACCTAAGGACTTTCCTTGTCTAATTTCTTGCATCTTTTATTTTAATTGGAAAGCCGATACAACGTCAAACAAATGACAATTTTTTTATAACGAGCGCAAACAAAAAGCAGTATCTACAGTTCCGAAGCTTTACGCAGACTGGGCACTTTTCCTGGTACCTACGTTCAATTAGTTGATTTCATTCCTAAGAATGGTTTAGTACGTATATCGGCCGCAAGAGTAATAACGTCATGATTTTGGCTTGGGTGGCTATATTAGGAACATGGCAATATTTGGCTTAGGTACCTTACACAATAGCATGTATTTGTATGCAAATATGCGAGCTTACTGTTACATAACAAAAAATCATGGTAAAAATCACTTTATGATGTTTAATTCTGCTAAAATGCATAGAATACTTTTGGCCAAGTAAATAGAAGACAAACATTTAAAAAAAATGAACTTCCTATATTAATTTGAACCAGAGATATTCGCAGCCATAAGTTTACACTTCGCGGGGTAGGGGGAACTTCCTCCACCGAAAATGAGGTCCGACATGGATTTTCCCTACTTTAATCAATTATTTCCCACGAAAAACCGTATCCGCCTCTACTAGTGTCAAGATTTGCGGATTTAGATATATCAAGTAATTTCCATAACACTATGTATAATAGCAAATCTTAAAAATTCTTGCAATATGGGATATAGTAAAACCCCCCCGTAATGAAAAAATTGTATTTATCAAATCCCTTGCGAGTGTGGCGAATCGTACATTGAAGAAACAAAAAGACCTCTTCCAGTACGAGTTAAAGAACATCTGAAACATACTCAAACAAACAACTTCGAGATCAGGTATAGCGGAGCATGTATGGACCAACCAACATAATATACAGTGGTCAGAAGCCAAGGTCTGGGACACGGAAGAGCACTGGAGAAAACGAAAATTCAAATAAGCAGCTTTTATGAATCAAAATACCCATATATTTAGTAAATCGAGTATAGATATCCCCAATATCTGGAAGCCTTTTCTTGTCCAAAACCAACTAACAGCTAAAACTTCATACTCCAATAAGCACGTAGGCGGAGTCATCAAGCTTCATTGCACATGGATGTTTAGAATTATTATTTAGCTTACACTTGAAAACGGTTAGAGATACTAAATAAGAAACAAAATAAAGACAAGGGAAGTCCGACAAGGTAATTTTTTTGACATGTAGGAAATGTTAAAATGTGTTTCATACAGGGTGGCGCACCGAAAACTTTCCACCCAGGTTTATTTTCTTGTTAATAAATAAATCAAAATTCGCTTAAACACGGGAACCTTAGTTCTCAGGGGGACCCCCTGCTGGAATCCCTACGACAGGGTAGCTTCCACCCTTAAATGGAAAGAGGGGTCGAGTGATGCCTTATTTTAAAGGGAATTGAATTGCCTTCCAAACGCGACCTTACTCGTTTAAGTCGAGTGAGTAGTTCCTGAGAAATAAGGGTAAAAAAAAAGAAAATTTAAAAGTAATAAAATTTATTACGACTTGTATCAATCAAGTAAATGTTGAAAATGTCCACCTCCAACCTCCATGCAATTAGGGAGTCCAAACCGCGTGCGAAATTGACATTTTGTTAACAGGCGCCATCTTGAATGTCCCTAACGCCACAAAACAAATATAGGTTAGGTACTGGTACTACTTAAAGGTAAAAAACCATTGTTTATTCTTCTTCGTTTTTAATCCAAACCACGTGATCCAATGTGGCGGCTGTAGGCAAACAAGTTTGACGGGTCATTGGATTCCCTAATTGTAAAGGCACTGTTCAAAATATTCACGAACATTATGGAGCATTGTGTTATTTGTCGGCACTCGTACACTATACGTTGTCGCAAGTCTTCCAAAGAATTGGGTTGGGTTGCATAAATTTTAGACTTTAAATGTCCCCACAAAAAAAAGTCCAGTGGCGTCAAATCAGGAGATCTTGCAGGCCATTCAATAGAACCTTTTCTTCCAATCCATTTTCCTGGAAAATTTTTATCCAGAAACTGTCTAACAAGGAACCCATAATGCGGGGGTGCTCCGTCTTGCTGAAAGTAAATATTTTCTGTCCGATAACGGTCATTTTCTTTTATGGCATTCGTTAAAGAAGGGTTAATAGTGGTTTCCAACAGGTTCAGGTAAATTTCACCTGTTAAATTTCTAGGTATAAAATACGGCCCAATAATACGGTCCCCAAAAATTCCAGCCCACACATTTCATTTTTCGGGATGTTGAGTGTGGGATCGATGGCAATATGACTCAAAACTGCAACTTCTACAGCTTCATTTGTTACAGGATTTTCAACAATCCTTTTTTTGTTTAGCACTGATCCTGTTTCACGAAATTTTGCCACTAATTGTAGCACGTCAATATGAGACAAGTGTGCATTTAGATGAGATGCAATGCAATGATTTTTGGGAGGGGGGGGGGGGGGGGGAGGGAGGGAAGGATCGGTGAAAATGTTATTAAAACTTTTTCAGAATTAAGCAGCGACCAAGTGGTACCTAAATTATTATGCTGATTTTGAGACAATTTAATTCCTTTTAAAATAAGCTATCGCTCTACCTTCCTTATCATTTAAGATTTTAAAGGTGAAATACCTATTCCATGTACAAAATACCAAAATTGTATCAAAGTATACTAGTTGGTTTAAAAATGGATACGAAAAAGGTAAATCGCTGGGTACCCTTTTGGGGCCCGATACCTCGGCCAGGAAGCACTATAGAAAACAAAACACTAGACTTATTTTAATGTCACTACACGCTTCCGAGAGTTCGGCCCATACTGACCCGGTATACTGTATATTTTTTTTTCAATATTCGTCATGAAAATAAAAACATAATTTAGACAAACATCAAAATTAAGGAAAAGCAAATTGGTGACCTTAAATTATTTTTTTTCACGAGTTTACTTTGTTTACCATATTGGGTCTAGGGTATAGAAAACACGAAATACGGTCATTTATCAACTAATTTTTTGCTATATTATATTATTTTCTTGCTTTATTGTGCCTTTTATTAAAAAACTTTATTAATATCAGCAGAGGTTTTTAACAACCAACAAAAACAATCATAAAATAAAATATTTTTTACCTGTGCGCTTACTAATTTAAACAGAAACATATTGAATTTTGATATCGAAAAATATTAACTTTTTAATAAAAGCAAACACTAGTGACGCATTTATCTTTTCGTTTTTTGATCAATATTACGTTACTTTTCGTTTTATCCAAAAATCGACCAATTACCCTACCCTGCTTTGTAGTACAATAACCTACAGTTTTACGTTAAAAGTAAATACTGTTTTGAAGAAGTAGTCCATACTCAAAGTGGAGTTAATTGTATAGAAAAAAGAAAAGCACAAAGTCTTTCTCCACAATATTTAATTAGAAAAACTAGATGAACCTAGAATAATTCATAATTCAATTCGACTTGTTTCGAGTGTAGAAACACTCATCATCAGGAAAACAAAGCAAATGGTACAATGCTGATGTTGTTAGCAATAGAGAAAATAGTAAGTGGAATTGAGCCGTAATGGAGCTTTTAAAGGTGGACAAGAGGTGTAAAAATTGAATAGTCAAAAGACCGACAATCAAGACTTCAGCATACTGGAAAGGCATGGGTTAGTGCGAAGGCCCTGTCTTGGGCAGAAAAATGAAGAAAGTAAAAGAAAATAAAAATTAGGGAGTTTTATCAGACTTTGTGGAAATCATTTAGGAAGTATAGTGAAAAATCTTAAGTTTTATTTATCTTTGTCAGAGACATGTAAGGGTATTAAAATAAGAGGGAAAGAAAAAGAAAAAAAATTCATAATAGTCAAAGCATCTGTAAAAGATAAAAAAGGGGTATGTAGCAAATGAAATTTAATAAAATTAGGTAGATTGGCTTACCATTTAGCTTTAAGTAAAAAATACTGTGGGGGTACCAGGCTTTTTACGGCTCAGTTACCCCGGCAGAAGTCAAAGCATACACATTAAGTGCCAAATTAAGTTTTAAGAAATTTAAAAAAAAAATTGTTTTACTAGAACATTTTTTAAAGAAGTTCCACTGCAACCAGCACGTGTCAAATACTGTTTGTTAATATCCTTACTGTCACAGTCAAAGTCAACGGATTAGGTAATTATTGGTAAAAACCTTTGTGCAATCCAACATAAGCGTCTTTAAAGTTTTAGCTTCCCGAGTTACCGTTTTTGAGATATCGCTTTTTAATATTGGCATTAAATTAGGAGCACGTCGCTCCTGGAGAAAGGGGCGGTCGTCAATTTATATTTCCACTTTGTGGTAAGTACCGTGCGCGAAAAAATTATTTACATCAACGAGGGCGTTGCATCTAAGGACGTAATGCTTAGCCGTAGAGCTTAATACCTGTTGGGTGTCAGTAACTACCTGAATTAACAATCAATCTTTGACAGTCGTTACAAGTAATTTGATTAATCGCTAATTTTTCAAATTTCTTCAACAATTCACACACTGGGCTTTACGGAATTAATAGCACAAAACATTCATGGTTGAAGCGTATTTTCAAAACGGGGTTAGAGTAAATGGTGAGTGGCAATACAATCCCGGTTTGTGCATGGACGATTTTCACGAACATTTTCCTAACGTTGCTTTTATTGCTGGGGATTTTTATCATTGCCTGAATAGAACGTTGACTGTGTTTAGGAAAACAGGTTCTATATAACACAAAAAAGGAGCAGGAAGACCATCTGTAAGAACAGAAGAACTTGTTGCAAACGTTCGTGAAATAATGCAAAATACGCCAACAAATTGTATAAGACGCCTGTCCCAAGAAGTGAAAAGATCTTATGGATCATGCAGGACTATTTTTAAGAAGCAGCTTAATTTATTTCCTTATAAAGTGCAACTATTCCAAGAAATACAAGCCGCAGATTTTGAAAGACGCAGGAATTACTCTCAATGGTTTACCCAAAATTTATTGGAAATAAATGATTTAATAGACCTGACATTTTTTTCGGATGAAGCCTGGTTCCACCTCTCCGGTTATGTGAATTCTCAAAATACACGCATGTGGAGTAGTGAAAATGAGTCCACATTGCACCCTCAAAAAATTTGGTGATTTTCTTTTTCTTTCTGTATATTCTTGCTTTGTTAATTTTGTAAACAACAAAAATTTGTATTTGTCTACTTATTTTATTACTCATTAGTTTGGCAAATCATGTCATAATATGAATTTGACAAAATTTTAACCTAGATTTGGTTAGATATATCGTCCCCATATCATTGTGATCTAAACCAAGCCCTACGTTTTTTAATCCAAGCCCTCTTTGATGCAAATAATTTTTGCTCGCACGGTACTAGAATTGCCTGTCAAATTTTAGTCTAATATTAATAAATATATAAATATATATATAATAAAAAATACACTGCACCAAATCAGACACCTACACAAACACTATCAAAGTAAGTAGCTAACAAGAAACACAACTAACACTTCCGCAACAACTTACTACTGCTACAGATCAGCACTGCAAGTACTCTCCCTGAAATAGCGGGGTCCTCATAGCCGTGAAGCATTGGCACGTGTTATCCCTTCTAAAGCACAAACGCGTACACTGCACCAAAATCTTTACACCTACACAAACGCCTTTACAGTAGGTAAGCTGTAAACAAACAAAGTAATAAGAAAACACCGAAACCTAGGTACACCGGTACCTAGGTCTAGGTGAAGAACGAAGCAAAGCACGCACTAGGCGTGCAAAGCGGAAATACTAATCGAGTGGTCTGACGGTTTATACGCCTAAGACGCGGAAACCGCAGAAACACGGGAAGTTTAGTCGGTAGGCAGCCCCATCAGGGTTAAATCCGACACTACTCTGCTGCCCACGGTGCCAGTCTTTAGAAGATTCTCCTCGAAAAAAAAACTATCTAATATTTGCTCTAGTTTTGACCGACTAGATATTATATTTTTTAGAGGATTATATTTTATTTGATTAAAACTTTTTTATCATCGATTTTATTAATTTTGGCTTAAATTAAGCACTTAATAAATTCTTATGTCTGTCATCCAAAAAGTTTTCGTTTTGCAAAACGTCGTATTTTGATCTAGTCCTAACGAGTTAGTGAAAAATATACAAATATGACACCAAAAAGTTTTTACTGATAGCAAATTACTTAATAACCATATTTTAAAGGCAGAACTTATAAAACATAAAGAATGTATCTTTATATATATTGATGCGTCTAAAACAGATGAAGGCAATGGAGCAGCTATATAATATATACCCCAAATCAACAATGAATTTAAGTTTAAAGTTGAAAAAAATTGTAGTATTTTTACTACAGAGGCTATTTTTAAAGCACTTAATTTTGCACTTGAATATGACAATCAATATTTTGAGTAGTAGACGTGTTTTGGACTTCCATTGCCTTTAGTTTTTCATATCACAACGTTTCAACTGGTAAGTATCTCCAGTCGTCTTCAGGTGAATACTGAATACAATATTTTGTTATTCTGTCTGATTCTCTGTCCGTTCTAAAAGCATTAACCAATATCAAACCTTGGTCCTACAAAACTAATCCTTTATTATGGCACATTCGAAAACTATTACGATATATTATGTTAAGAAAAAAGCACATCACATTTATTTGGGTTAAAGCACACACTGATATAACATGTAACGAGTATGTTGATACCCTAGCAAAGGATAGTATTTGTAATGGAACACCCATTAGTTCTAGTCTCAAACTTAGCTGTTCTGCAGATGTTCTTCTAAAATCACAAATATTAGATAAATGGAACGTAAGATGGAAAACCTATTGTACCCCATCTCGCACAAGATATTCACTTCTTGTAAAAAACATTCCTAAAAAGCACTGGCATAAGGAGATAATAGTTCCAAGACGGTTTATTACAACCATTATACGACTGGGGCTATGCTTGTTATCCAGCCCACCTAAATAAAATAGGTATTTTTCCTTCTGACAAATGTGATTTGTGCAGGGTCAGATGTGATTTGGACCATCTGGAGTGTAAAAATTATAAAAATGAAGTTAATAGCCTCTTCAAGCAATTGATTCAAGAATGTAAAATCGAGTGCCCTTTTAATATCCTATACCTTTTATCACTAGGAAATATAAAAATATTTAATGTTCTTGTAACATATTTATACAGGGTGTTTCAGAACATGTGGGCAATCTCTCGGATTCATATAGATTAGGTGAAAATAATATGATAAGTTCATATAATATTTTTTCCTAAGAGCCCCCCTCGAGGAGATATATGCCCCTAAAGACCGGCCCTGAAAACTAGTTTTTTATTGATAGCCTTTGAATCGCCCTGCATATTTTGATTAAAATTTAGTATAATCTACACTATAGAAAGCTTTAATAAATAGGTTAATAATAAAATGTACAGTTCATTCTGTGGGCCAGGGACGGACTAGCTTGGGCATTAAAAATCTTACAGCTTTGACAGGTGTCATGCAATCGAGATTTTTATATTATTTTTGGATAGCTTACGTATTTTAACGCAAAATAGATACTCTTCGTAGATTTCGATAAGTTGAACCGTTTTTGAAAAAATCAACTTGACCGTTAACATACTTTAAAAAAGTTTAATCGTACCCGACTCTGTTTCGTGTTTTTTCGTTATAATAGGGGTGTTTTGGAGGGTGCAGCAGTCTTCAGTACATCATGCCCGGGAGTGTGTTAGAGTAGAGGGAGCCCACATTGAGCCTTGTTATAAATTTTTTAATTAAGTAAAAATCCGTTCATTTTCCTATTATTATAGTTATAATAATTATTAACGTTATTGTCTTTTTCTCGAAAACAGTTCAACTTATCGAAATCTGCGAAGAGTATCTATTTTGCGTTAAAATACGTAAGCTATCCAAAAATAATATAAAAATCCCGATTGCATGACACCTGTCCAAGATGTTAGACTTTTATGCCCAAGCTAGTCCGTCCCTGGCCCACAGAATGAACTATACATTTTATTGTTAACCTATTTAATAAAGCTTTCCATAGTGTAGATTATACTAAATTTTAATCAAAATATACAGGGCGATTCAAAGGCTATCAATAAAAAACTAGTTTTCAGGGCCGGTCTTTAGGGGCATATATCTCCTCGAGGGGGGCTCTTAGGAAAAAATATTATATGAACTTATCATGTTATTTTCACCTAATCTATATGAATCCGAGAGATTGTCCACATGTTCTGAAACACACTGTATAAGGTCAATTTAAAATTGTAACTCTTTAATTATTTAAAAACAAACCTGTCTTATTTTTTCCTTATATGTAATTCCCTTTTTTAGTGTTCTTCATTTCCTGTATGTCTTAAAAGAAAGTCGCCCTGACAGACCCCAGTGGCGTGAAGCGTGTATCCCTGTTTATATGTTTTAAATAATACTGTTCCTTTTTTTTTACTTTGCTGCGACTGGCTGCATGGCTAATTAGCCAAATGCCAATTAAACAAAAAAAAATACCAAAAAGTGCACTTTTGCAATAATAGGATGCGTCAACTGCTGGGCTAGCTTCAGCGATGCCGGAGAATGAGAATTGAGGATACAATCATTTTTTTGGCACACCCTGTGACTGTACATGTAAATATAAAACCTTAAAACAGCAAGAATCGACTATTGCGCTTTAATTAATTTCTTGGTAACTACAGAAAAGGGCATGTTTTCTTAAGTACGCATAATAATTTATTACACCACTACTCACGTTGAATTTAATTACAAGCCGAGCGACGTAAATGTGACAAAATGTTCATCAATAAAAACCGTTTCACATATGGGCATTAAACGGTATAAGGGATTTGAGGCGTGCGATAATGGGCGGGTAAAATGGTTAAAGTTGCCCAGGCTATATATTTATGTAGTAACATGGCAATCATTAATTATTTAGACTAATAAAAACGGCGCTGAGCTAACATTGCAGAAAATGCCATTACCCAGGGATCTCGTATTTCCGAAGGCGCCTAGGTTCTGCTTTGGCGTTACGGATGTAGGGTAAGAAGATTGTATAATGTATAATGTGTAGGTGTAACGTAAGGCCACTTAAGAAAAACCGGTGATGGTGCACTTTAGGACCCTCGAAATTTCACAAATTTTTATTATATTATACAGTGTGACCAGTAAAGTCCGCATCATATGGGATTTTTTTTTATTAATAGCTTTATTCGAAATTTGACTTTGGCATCAAGTTCTGCTTCGATCAAGATGAAAATTAAGCAAAAAATAGTAGTCACGTGATTCGCATTATCTGTCAAATTTTTTTTTTTTAAATAATTCAAAAGTGGGGTTATTTCTGAAAGTATCGTTAAAAGTTATTAGACATTTTTTTTTAAATGCAGTTTCTAGCCACATGCAAAATTTTCGCTGCATAAGATAAATTTGATTTTTTACCCATATTTTGTAAATTGCACCACTTTTGCAAAATACGACTCAACGCAACCTACATAAAACTTCTTAGTTTTGACAATATTTTATTTCAGATACATTTTCTTTAAAGCAGCGCCTTATTAAATGTGTATTTTTTACAAAATCAAAATTGGGATATTAAAATTTGGTCGCATGTGATGCAAAGTTGATTTGTTTTTGATCCTGTATAAGGTAACTTCATAAAATAAGAATTTTTGAAAACGTAGTTTATGTCTGAAAGTAATAAGTACACCTTAATATTAAGAGAAAAAAGAACACAGTGTCATCAGTAAAGTGTTCATTAAGTGGAAAATAAATTTTAGTTTAACTTAACGTAAAATTTATCTATTTTCAACGATTTAATTTAAAACCTATTTTATTTTTTATTTTTTTACTTTCAGACCCAAACTACGTTTTCAAAAATAATTATTTTATGAAGGTACCTTATACAGGGTCAAAAACGAATAAACTTTGCATCACATGCGACCAAATTTTAATAGCCCAATTTTGATTTTGTAGAAAAACACACATTTAATATGGCGCTATATACTTTAAAGAAAATGTATCTGAAATAAAGCATTGTCAAAACTAAGAAGTTTTATGTAGGTTGCGTTAAGTCTTATTTTGCAAAAGTGGTGCAATTTACAAAATATGGGTAAAAAATCAAAATTATCTTATGCAGCGGAAATTCTGCATGTTTTTTCGATATTTTTAGAAATACCCAACTTTTGAATTATTTTTTGGAAAAAATTAAAATTTGACAGATAATGCGAATGCGTTAGTGTCTGTGGAAACTCTGGGACACCTCGGGTGAATATGGCACGAAATCAAGATAAGGCCAAATAAGTCGTGCGGGTCGATCAGGATTCTGAGACTGATTTACAAGCTTTATTTGACAGTGTGCTTAAACCAGACTCTAAAAGGTAAAGGCCTTTACCATGGAGTATGAGAAAGTTACCCGATTAATTTTTTACCCTGTGACTACTATTTTTTTGCTTAGTTTTTATTTCGATTGAACAAACCCGAACTTGATGCCAAAGTCAAATTTCGAATAAAGCTATTAATAAAAAAAATCCCATATGATGCTGACTTTACTGGTCAGTCACACTGTATTAGAGTATTTAATTTTAAGTAATTCTAAATTTAAAATACAGGGTGTCCCAGCCGGGAGTGACCCATTTTAAATGCTTATAGCTTTTATATCAGTTGTGCTAACCGCCTACGGTTTACGCCATTCCTTTTCTCTTGGCATAAAGTTTTTCTAGTTGGTACCAAATTTTGTCGACAATTATACAGTGGGAGTAAAAAAATTGCTTTTTTTCGACATCAAAATTTTTAATGGAACACCCTGTATATTGCAACGCCATAATTAGGAGTCGTGTCCAAGGTATATATGTAGGTACCAATAAAACATCGGACTTGTAACTTGAAGTTTTAGCAGCAAAAAATTGAAATAGAAATGTGGGTATTTTAGCAAACGTATTTTTTATTAGCATATTTACAACGGGAATAGGCAGATTTTCATTATTTTTTTCTGACTATACATTAATAAAGATAAATCTAAAAAAAACTGCTGTATATGTTGGCCGTTCTGTTCCACGCATTTATGAAGTAGGACCATTAAATGGTTGAATGAATTGTGTAACATATCCTGGTGAATCGCTTCAATTACGTTACGAATATTCCTCTTTAGATCATCCAAACTATGTGGAAGGGGGTTATAGCACCTATCCTTGACATAACCCCAGAGAAAAAAGTCTGGAACTGTCAAGTCAGGAGAGTAAGGTGCCAATTCTATAGGACCGGCTCTTCCTAACCATTTTGCTCCAAATGTCATATCTAGTGATGCTCTTGCTATTAAAGAATAATAAGGTGGAGCACCATCTTGCTGAAAAGTAGACCTCATCCAAGATACCATTCTGTATTAACTGTGGATAAAAGAAATTTTCCAACATATCAGTATATACAGTTCCTGTTATCGTTGGTTCATTGAAAAAAAATGGTCCATATATTTTTTTAGCAGAGATTGCGCACCAAATTGTTACCTTTGGAGTATCTCGCTGGAACTCGTTAAATGCTCTTGGATTCTCTGATGCCCAAATCCTACAATAGTGCTTGTTACACCTACCAGCTATGTGGAAACTAGCCTTATCAGACATAATTAAAAGCGTATTTGGGTTAACTCTAAACAAGTCCAAAAGAGTTTCGCAAGTAAACAATCTCTTTTGATAGTCCTCCTGACGAAGCTTTTGAAATGTTTGAAGCTTATAAGGAAATAATTTTAAACATTTAACACATCTCTTGCACTCACTTTTAGATAAATTTAATGCAGCCGCCATTTTCCTAAGAGATATTTTCTGATTATTAATTGCAATAATCTCATGGACCGCTAAAAGTCTGCCTAAATATTCAGGATTAAACATATTCCTTTTTGGCCTCTTGACCTCCAAGTATCCATGTACTTATTGAAAATTTCTGATGCCATTTTTTAATAACGTTTTTGCTTGGCGGATTTTTCTGGAATCTAGTTCGAAATCTTTGTTGTGTCGTTATTATTGATCGGGTTTCGATATAAAAGATTACTGTTCTTGCTTTTTCAACTAACGAATAAATCATTTTCTTTAAAATTTATGTTAACTTTATTTGATATTTTACTCTGACAGTGACAATTGTTTACTATGGATACCTAGTACAAAGGTAGATAGGTACCTATACCTATTTTAGTTTTAAAAAATATACCCAGATTTCTATTTTAATTTTTTGCTGCTAAAACTTCAAGTTACAAGTCCGATGTTTATTGGTACATGGATACCTTGGACACGACTCCTAATTATGGCGTTGCAATATACAGGGTGTTCCATTAAAAATAGTTGTAAATTTTGATGTCGAAAAAAGGCAATTTTTTTACTCCCACTGTATAATTGTCGACAAAATTTGGTACCAACTAGAAAAAACTTTATGCCATGAGAAAAGGAATGGCGTAAACCGTAGGTGGCTAGCACAGCTAGTATAAAAGTTATAAGCATTTAAAATGGGTCACTCTCGACTGGGACACCCTGTAGTATGGATGAACCTTTTTTTATAAAAATATTAGCAAAAAAAGATTATACAAGAAAGTGTATGTAATGCTTTTGACAGCAAGCGTACCTTATTATGGATTATTTCTTATCCATAGGGATTGCTAAAATATATGCAAAACAACAATTAGTTAAAAAAAAGGGTTGATTATTATTATTAAAAAACTCGTTTTAATGATAATATACAATTACGACTTACGGTAGTAATTTATCATACTACACTGAGAAAAAGCCTTCTATTTCTTATAAGAATTCACATACTCTTTATACAACTGTTTAATACTATATGTGACAGCAACGTGCTTTTCTACTGTAAGACAACGAAGATTGCTAGACCGTTGTGTAGTGATAATATCACGGTAATTTAGCCAATAGGAAATAGAAGTTAATGCTATGTTTATAGCCATTATTGCTCTAAATACTCACAGTAATTATCAAGTTCTATTGGGGGTGTAATCTGGTTTTATATGCTGTATTAGTTCCGACCGGCAGTTTTAATGAAACTTGACATTAATCATAATAACATTTGCTTGCTACGGTTAATAAGGCATATACTTATCACTAAAAATCAGTTCTGTAGTTCTCAAGAATGTAAATAGCTTCTAGGGTGATATTGTTCTTGTCGTTTAAGGTGGGAGTATCAATATGCTTGCCAACCTATAACATATTTCGCGTAAGTATATTTATTTAACAAAGATTTAAATAAAATCATTGTCGTTTTCATATTTTATAGGTAATAATTGACATTATTAAATAAATATCAAGGAATTTCATTAAATATTTTAGGAGAATTGTATAGCGAAAAATATCGGGTAAGATTTTTTTAAAC